>OV050030.1:331022385-332222385 GCA_920105625.2 Clusia tigrina
TATATATATATATATATGTATATATATATATATATATGTATATATATATATATATATGTATATATATATATATATATGTATATATATATATATATATATGTATATATATATATATATATATGTATATATATATATATATGTATATATATATATATATATATATATATATATATATATAATAAAAAATGAAAAGCTTTAACATAATTTGCCCACTTCATATTCTGACAGCCATCAGCTACTCTGACATGAACTTGAACATTGCCATGAATTATAGCTAGTCGAGATACTATGTAAGATAATGGATTACATTATTATAAGATACAGAATTTTTCTCTAGCGATCAAAGTTACTTTTGCGATACTAGAGAAGAGAATATTATTTATTCTTTTGACGAGAATATTATGTGTTTTTTTAAAGTGCTTATACGATTAGAATATTCTTTTTAAGTTTATTGTTTCATGGCAGATAGAAATAACACTGTCACAAACAAAAAATTCCGTGCGGTTTTTCTAACTGTTTCTCTTTAATTTAGTGTCGCGGAATTTGGAAATCTTCAGATTTTTCAGGTGAGGCATGGATACAGCCTATGACTTTTTGTTGGGCTCTCCGACCAGAACAACCAAGAGAACTAATCTAATACAAACAATTCAGCAATCTGTTCATATTTGAACAATTTTTTTTGTGTACTGTGAAATTTTTGGCAGTGAAGAAAGGGAGAATATTTGGCCGATTTCGACCATTCTCGTTATAACATGATTCTTTTTATCTCTTGACAAGCTTTGTTGACTGTTTGTTTTGTAAAATAAGCTAACTTCTTCCATTCGTTTTTCATTTTTAATTTATTTACCTGTATTTTGATTTGACCAGAACTTTTTCTTTTCAATATCTGAACTGAGCTGAGCATTAGCAGAAACATCACTGGTCACGAAGATCATTTGGCAAGTGACATTATACAGATTTATTTTTGTATCTCGTTGGGGTTAAGTTGTCTTATAGTTAATTGTAAACTCTTTAATGCAATTTTCAATACTGTTTAATAACGACAGATTATAAGTATATGTACTAACTTTACTAATTCGAGAAGCTTTCAGCTTATGTTGTGTATGTTTGAATAAAACTATACGAACAAAATATAGTGGTAAATGTGCAAAAAAATAAGAACTATTTGGTGGAAGAAGTTTTTCCATTATCTTCTGATGAAGCATATAAGCAACACTTCTTATTATTCAGATCGATGCCACAACCGCATTCCGAGACTAGTATGCTGCTTACTTAGACCACGAAGGATGTCAAAGATAAATTTTAATTATTACAGATTGAGTCAAAAATACACTGACTATTAAATTAATATTAAATATTAAAGGAAGGATACTTTTGCAACACTTTCTATATACGAGGTGTGATCAAAAAAGAACCGTTATTGTGTGATCAAAAAATAAAGTATTTATTTATTCATCAACAACTATCTTGTCCCCTTTAAAGTAATTCCCCTCAGATATAATACGCTTATGCCAGCATTTTTTTCAATCCTCGAAACACTTCTGAAACGCTTTTTTTGGTATCGCCAACAGCTCCTGTTTCGATTTTTCTTTTATCTCCTCAATCGTAGCAAAACGCTTTCCTTTCATCGGTGTCTTCAGTTTTGGAAAGAGGAAAAAGTCAGCGGGGGCCAAGTCCGGTGAATACGGTGGTTGAGGCATGATAACGGTTTTGTTTTTGGCCAAAAACAGCTCCTGAGCGATGTCCATGCGACGTTGTTTTTGCTCAAAATTTAGCAATTTTGGAACAATCTTCGCTGCCGCACGTTTCATGCCTAAAACATACGTAAAAATTCCTTGGCATGAGCCGAACGATATGCCAACATCATCAGCAACCTCTCTGATAGTGATTCGACGATTATCCAAAATCATTTTCTTCACTGCGTCAATGTTTTCATCGGTTGTTGACGTGCTCGGGCGACCAAGACGAGCATCGTCATTGACATCTTCTCGGCCTTCCTTAAACCTGTTATACCACAATTGAACTTGTGTTCTGCTCATAGTAGACTCGCCAAAGGCCACAGTCAACATTTCAAATGTCCTTGCGCATTTAATTTCATTTTTTACACAAAACTGAATACAGTTTCTTTGATCCATTTTTTCGAATAGTACAAAATCGAAGATCACACCAAAACATGACTAACCTTTTTATCTGTCAAAAACAAACTGACAATCCAAAATTGTTGGTATTGCCAACATATATAACAGACATGTGTACCAACATAAAAAAAAAAAATGCGAACATCGAACATACGTAACTCACGAAAAGATGAAAAGAACGGTTATCTTTTGATCACACCTCGTATATAGTTACGAAATTGCCCTCGACAATTTATTCTGCTACGAAATTGCCCTCTTGACAATTTACTCTAACTCTGTACTCGGATTCGTACCACTGGATCGTGTAGTAATCAAACAATCTCTGGTTAAATTAAAATAACTAACTTTATTTAATTATTGCAATTTACACAATTATTATTAGGCTGAAAGTTTACTTTATTACAATTTGTACTTTATTTCACAATTCATTAATCACTGTTACCAAATAATGAATTTCATCACTTTATTTAATAATAAATTTCACAATTACAAATACTGCAGCTTCGATTTGAATGCACGATGTACACACTTTTACGATCTCTGTTCGAATGTCTTCGACTTTGCACAGTCTTGTGCTTTTATAGTTTCGAATTGTTGAGGTAGAAACTTCTATAATACACTAGAAGTTTCTCGATCTTTCTAGAACTTGATATACACCACAAAGAGGAAGCTTTCATTATTTTACACCACCGACAGGGTGTTCTTAAGTAAACTTTTATACGAATAGTGCGTGTCTTGACATACACATACAGGGTGGTGCACTCATTCTCATACTCCAGATGGGATTCTAAAAGAATGCAATCCCGTTTCACTGATATGCAATCACGTTTCAATATTATTATTATTATTATTACATGCAACTATTTTAGCAAAAGTTTCTGTTTCTACAATTTCAATAATCTATTTATAATTTATAACATTTTTTTTTTAATATATATTTTAGGTCAAAACATACGTAAATTGATAAAAGATGGATTGATTATTAAAAAACCAGTTGTTGTTCATTCCCGGTTTCGCGTCCGGAAAAATACAGAGGCTCGACGCAAAGGTCGCCATTGCGGGTTTGGTAAACGTAAAGGAACCGCGAATGCTCGCATGCCAACCAAATTATTGTGGATGCAACGACAGCGGGTACTAAGGCGTCTTTTAAAAAAATACAGGGACAGCAAGAAAATCGATCGTCATTTGTATCACGATTTATATATGAAATGTAAAGGTAATGTTTTTAAAAATAAGCGTGTTCTTATGGAATATATACATAAGAAAAAAGCTGAGAAGCAACGTAGCAAAATGCTTGCTGATCAAGCTGAAGCTCGAAGACAAAAGGTGCGTGAGGCGAGAAAACGCCGCGAAGAGCGTATCGCTAATAAGAAACAAGAACTTATATCCTTGCACGCAAAGGAAGATGAAGTTGCTGCGCAAGTTGCAACCTCCGCTCCTAAGAAGTAAATTAAAAACTTAAATAAAAATCGAGTGCAACCACAATATATGTATTTGTTTTTGTTCTTAACCTTATACCGCATACAACGCCAAATATGGCCTTTTTCTTTTATTGTGATTTCACTTTACGGTAACGGTACTTTTGCAAATGTTTGTCTTATCTATCATTCTTTCTATGTTGTTTTCTTCTGAAATTCAAAGTGCAGTTATTTAAAAACAATATTAGCTTCTTGTTTTTGCAATTTTTGTGCGAGTGTCTCAGTTGTCCTAATAGAAGTGAGTTTTACAGAAGTTTGCCATCAATTTTAAATATAAAAGAAAGGTATTTCTTTCGAAGAAAAATTTTTTTTATGTAAAAAGTTCATTAAATTTATAAATAAAACAATAATATTGATGAAAGGTAAGCATTGTAAATACTTTTTTTTTGCTAAAATTGACGAAGCCATATATGGCCTTCCATGCAGTTATTCCAAAAATTTTCCAAAAATGAATGTACAATCATTTTATGGTAATTTGAAATATACTGATGAAATCGCTGATGGACTTCAAAGTGATGATGAAAATATATCCGATACCGATGAAGAAGAAGTAAAAGTCCCACTTTCTGATCAGGACAACATTTTTGTACCGGAAACTGATGAGAGCGATTCGGAAGACCATTGTGAGAAACCTACTACTTCAAAGAAAAAACAACCTAAAAAACCAAGAGCCCCAATTTGGAAAGAAAGTCATTTGCCTCCGTATTCGAATGAAAACTTTCCATTTCAGGGCAATACGAATCTCCCAGATATTATCGAGGAACTGGACACACCAGCAGAGTTCTTTAATTTTTTTTTCAATGACGATTTGATCGAATTCATAGAACAGTCGAACTTATTTGCACTGCAGATTGATATAAATAAACCTGCTAATATTACTAAAAACGAAATAGAGCAATTTGTTGGTAAGTGAGACTTACATATATATACTATCAAAAGATGCTATAAAATATTTTTCAGGAATCGTTATATACATGTCGTTACTGAAATTACCATCATCAAGACATTATTGGAATACGTCGATTGGCCAAGAATTTGTACGTAGCACTATGACGTGCAACAGATGGGAAGCCATCAAGCGTTTTTTACATTTTAACAATAATGCAACTATAAGATCACCAGGTGAAACAGGATTTGACAAGCTGTTTAAAATACGACCACTTCTAAGCAAAATCCGTGAACAATTACTGCTTATACCCAAAGAAGAATTTTTGGCAGTTGATGAGCAAATTATACCCACAAAGTGCCGGCATCACCTGAAGCAGTAGCTAAGCCTCACAAATGGGGTTTCAAAAATTTTGTTTTGAGTGGAGTTTCAGGATTCAGTTACGACTTCGATATATTTGCTGGTGCCCAAAGTGACACGTATCCGGAGGGAGCACCTAATATGGGAGTAAGCGGAAATGTTGTTACACGACTTGCAGCAACAGTACCAAAGGGCCAAAATTATAAAATATTTTTTGACAATTGGTTCAACAGCCCTAAACTTCAAGTCCATCTAATGAAAATTGGTTTATTGTCTTTGGGCACAGTAAGAATTAATCGAGTCCCTAACTGCAAGCTCCCATCTGAAAAGGAAATGAAAAAACTGGGTCGCGGTAGTATTGTAGAAAAAGTGACTGAAATTGAAGGAGTCAGTCTTAGCCTTGTCTCTTGGTTTGACAATAAAGTGGTTAATTTACTTTCAACTTATGTTGGAAGTCAACCTGTTTCGACAATGACTCGTTTTAGTAAGATGGAGAAAAAGTATATTCAAATTGATTCGCCAAAGGCTGTTGGCGTCTATAATAACTACATGGGTGGAGTCGATTTACTCGATTCGTTACTTGGCCTTTATAGGATTCAACTACGTACGAAGAAATGGTATAAAAAATTTTTTTTCCATATGCTTGATATGTGCGTTGTAAATTCCTGGATTTTATGGCGTAAAAAGTCAGGAGAATACATGCCGCTATTTGATTTCAAGCTTGCCATTGCTGAGCATTTTTGCAAGGCTGGGAAGGCCAAAAAACGTGGACGGCCAACGACCACACCATCTAACCCTTCAACACCAACGCCAAGCAAAGAGTGTACTCCCAGAAGGAGCAAAAAAAAGAAGATGCAAGACTTTCCATTGAATTCCGTTAGAGCTGACGGTATTGGTCATTTTCCCAAATGGATGAAAACGAGACAACTTTGTCGAAATAATTGCTCCTTCCGTTCCTATACTTATTGTGAGAAATGTGAAGTATTTTTGTGCTACAATGATAAGAGAAACTGTTTTACAAGTTTTCACACTGATGCATAGAAAGCCATATATGGCAATTAGAAAATATCTCTCATGCATACAAAGCCATATATGGCTTCTTTTTTTTTCTCGTAAAATATCCAATTAAAAACATTTTTTCTTTCTAAAATATATAAATACATCCTAAATAAACACTAATTTGTGGTCTAAAAATTTTTTTCATTAAAAAATCGATGGTCATGCAGTAGAGGGTTAAAACAGTCTCATGCACTCAATGCTTTAGAATATATAGATTGGTTATTGCTTTCCCATCCTTTAAATTTTGTTACATTGTTTTTTCTTTGCAAATTCAAAGTTGTTAGTGAAAGCGGAGTAGTTCTGATGGTGATCTCAAGTGGATCGCCAGTGTATGAAATATATGTAAAGTAGCTGTTGAGCTGATACGGCAAATATCGGAAAGAATAGGTATGTAAGTTACGGAGCGTTATCCACGAAGCATCAAAAAAATAAAACAAATTTATTTCGGAGTCGTCACCACAACACTGCACGACTTATTCTTTATTGACCTTATATTTATAACAATTAAATGCTTAATAGGCTAATTGATTATTACTAAGGAATATAGAATAAGCTTAAAATAAAATATAAAAAAGGTTGCGCGATGGATGTGCGCAAACTGGAGCGGATGCAAGAGTTCGGTTACCTGTTGTGCAATTGCACTCGATCGTGCGAGAGTGCTGAGTGGGCTATATCCACGTGCTTGTGCAACGGATGGAAGGCAACCTGGGCGGGTGCATAAGTTTATTGACCTTTTGTGCAACTGTCCTCTGTCGTGGTATAATGATGAGTAAGCTATAAGAGCGTGTTAACTTGTATACTGACCGATTTTAAAAAGATCCTAAAAGCTTTTGGAGCAAAAGAGAACGCAGAAATATATCAGAACAGCTGATATGGCAACTAGATATGGCTTTTGGACCAATACCATAATTGTATGGTATTAATGCAAATTGATATAACTCCACCAGCTCGTGCGACATCAGACCGATAAGGGCTAACCGGACTATCAGCCTACTTACAAAGTGCTTCTCTGATCTTACGTTTTTTCATCATTATCACACATAATTTCTTCAAGTACCAGCGATCAGAATAAACGCGTCGATTTAAAAAAAAAATGTATATCGTTTTATTCTTTTATTTATGTCCTCTTCATTTTCCTATTCCAAATTTGAATTAATTTAATTAAATGTGCTTACGAATTTAAAAATTTGCGAAACTGAACTACAGTATGTCAAGAATGAGTTGACACATTGTATTATGATCTCCATATTCTGTACATATTCCATATTCGGCCCCATGTATATTTCTGCCAATTTTTATTCCGCTGGCATCCATACGAACATAGGTAAGCTAATTTTAATTTTAGACCCGAAAGTTCTTTATATCAAAAGTGGCCGTGTCTTTTCCCTGGTCAACCCCATTTCCTGCATATAACTTTATAATGTCCACATGTTATTTCCCATAAAATTTCGTCCACAAATCTCTACCAGATCTTAAGTTATGAATATTTGTTAAAAGTGGGCGTGTCAGTTAATATATACCGCTCACTTATTGCATAGTGTTTAGTAGGACCCACATCTCCACAACTGCCAAATTGCGTCCATATTCCATCAATTGGACCGAAGTTATAATCATTTTAAAAAAGGTGAGAAAAGTTCCTTATATGAGAGGTAGGCGTGGTCTTGTCAGTATGGCAGTATCAGTTGTTGTTTTAGTTCTTTTCCAATGAATTTTATGTTTTTTTTTATATCAATTGTCTTTAAATATTCTGTATACATACAATAATTTAACAAAAAAACATTAATAAAAAGTACTATTTTTTGCAATCGAAATTGAAAAATTGAATTTATTTTCAATGTGCCAACTCATTCTTGACAAACTGTATATCAGATACCAATCTCCGTCTCTTATAATGAATCCATTTCATGTGCGCATCGTATTCCACAAATGTCAACCTCTAGTTTGGACATATGCACCGTAATGAATGAACTGATGTCCGTGGGCCAAAATTTGTTCTGCTTATTATATGGAGTAGTGGTTCTTCAGCCACTCCTTTAAGCTTTTGCCCAATATGTTTCAAGAGTGTCAAATAGTGTTTTTACAAATTGTGATACATTGAATAGGGATTTTAATTAAATAAAATTGGATGGATGAATGTGGACATTGAATGGACTTTTTAAAGTAAATTTGACCAATGGAAAATATGACTGCAAGGAAACTTATTTATATATTCTAGTTGCGGCTATAGATCGTTAGGTTCTTTGAACCACTTAGTGGAGGATCCACCCTAAATCGAAGGTTATAAGTTGCATGGGTGTGAGAATTCGGTAAGATTGTCATTCGTTTCGATGTGATTTCAGTGGTTTGGGAGCGTATTCGTCAAAATTTTGTTCAGAAGATTAGTAAACATTTACTATCGTCTCCTCAAATCTAATTCAGTACAATTATGGCGTCGGCCCAGTAAAATTCGAGGATTCGTCGTAGGTTGAGTGGGCTACTTTTCGCTGCTTGAAATTGAGTAAAAGGAGATCCATCAGAATATTGTATTTGATTGTACACAGCGGGGGCATAATCAGGGGAACAACCATCACAAAAGGTAACTCAATATTTGAATATTGTGAAAGTGCACACTGCAACTTACGCGGGATGCTAATCTCTTCGAGGTGGGGAAGGTTTCCAAAAAAAGTCCTGCAAGTGGTGATGAAGCTTTGTTGGGAGAGTCATCCCAGTTATACGTAGATATTCGGCCTTATACATTATATTTCGACCGAAATATTACCATTATTCTCTTTTCCCCTTATGAGTTTCGCTGTAAGATTTCGCATGTTCAAAAAAAAAATTCGCTTATCGGCAAAAAATTCGCTTATTTTTAATATATTATTTTCGTCATTAATCGTGAATGTTTTCAATTATTTTTTGTAGGTGAACGCGAAAGCTCGTCGTAATGTAAGTATTTTATTTTAATGCAAAAAAGTGGAAACTAAAATGTTTTTTGCTTTTATTTCAGGAGTAAAAACCATAACATTTAAAAGCAATATGCTAGAAGGAATTCCAAATGGTTGTTTTGACGACGTCAAAAAGAGATGGAAATCAAATATATACTTAAACGCCGGTTTGTTCTGTCTGTAATATTGTTGAAATCTAAGTCCACATTTACTAAAAACGTTTTTCTATAAAAGTTTTTCAATCTTACAATGGTTCGCGTGTCTCCAATGGTCCAATGGTTTTTGGTACTTTAAATGCTTTCGAACTTGCCTTTCCAGAAATATTTCTTCTACTATGCATATTTTTAAAAATTTTGTATATTCATTGTTTAAAATATGCGTATTTTGAATTTCTATTAAACTTTTCAATATTTTTGCACTTTTATTTATAGCTGTCAAAACTTAAAATTGTTTCATTCGAATTCGCTTGGCTGAAATATTTAAAAGGAATATATATTTCGGGGGATTAAAAAAGGCGAATTATTTTCCGCGCGGATTTCCCCGATAAGGCCATTGATTAAGAATATTTTCACTTCAAGTGTGTTTTAGTAATATCTTGGCAGTTAAGATGACACCAATCAGTTACGAGTCCAAATGGGTCGAACAGGCGCGCAATAGTGGATAAGATTATTCCGCTTGGTTGTTACTATCTATCTGAAAATGGATCTTATATTGAAATGAATCAGCATTTGGTTGCCAATACATGTCTAAGGTTTTAATAGTTCTATTGTTCGAGAAATTCAATTTTGTGATATCAGATTGATGCTCAGAAGCAATGCCATAAAGAAGAAGGACCATTCTCGCAGCTGCATACCTGTCAAGCGGTAATTAATTGATCTCGTTTTGCAATTGCGTTCTCCATTATATCATTGTTTTGCCAAAGACGACGCTCCAATTGATGAAAACGATTCAATACCATTTGTTTTGATCTGCCAAGGGTTTAAGTACAATCATATATATAGCGCAGAGGGAGACGAACCAATTATTACCCATTTGGTACCCAAATAAAAGTTAGTTTGAAGAACATTGCTATCTCAATAATCGATGATTTTTTCGGAATCCAGGCATTGTACGAGGTTCACAGTACAAATGATTACAATATAAAGTAATTGCTGTAGATTTGTTTGTCCAGTTTTTCAAAAAAGGACAATCCAAATTGGTATTTTGAATCAACCCCTAGAATCAAAGCAATTACCTTAGGTTGATTGTAATTAGAATCTGCTAAAGGTAAGTTGTGAATATAAGGCCTTTTCAGGATTGCAACACTGCACTGCATATGTTGCGCAACACTGATTAGTTGACGCTGTTGTTGCAGGTCAGCTGTTGCAGATGCTTATTTGTTGCTTATTTTATTTGCAATTTAGAACGCGAAAACATTGGAAATGGAAAAGTATATAATAAATTTAATTTGTGAATTAGATGATACTCCAAGCGAGTCAAAGATGTGTAATTTGCAGAAAAAAGGCTTTTAAAGTATAAAAAGAGAAATTTATTATTTCATCTTCTAGGTACTGGAGTATCTCTTTCTGATTTCCACGTTTCTTTCTTTTAGGTTGTGGTTCACCGTCATTCGATTCATGCGAACTTAAGCATTGATCTAGGGTATCTTCACCGTTTGCTAATACCTGTGTTTCATCTAATGACGAAATTAGATTAGCGACGGGTGGATCAATGGAATGTCTCGTGCCATAAATTTCATCGAAATCCTCGAAAAACTCCCATGTGGTCGCGTTTCTTCCTGAATCCTTATTTCGCTTTTTAATTCTTTTGTAGGCAAGATTGTCAACTCGAAGTTAAAGCGATGGCGAGCATTCATGGAAGAATACTCCCCAAAGTTTCACTACAAACCTGGGAGACTTAATGTTGTCGCTGATGCCCTCTCACGCCAATTTATTAATTCATTGTTGGCTCTGCTTGAAGAGAATCCGCATGATAGCAATGAATATGGTTCCTATTTAATACCTTCCTCCAACCCAGTTAACTATTTTACGAATCAATTTGTGATCCGCAAAGGAGAATTGTCGAAGAAGACCACTTCCATTCTATTCAGAAAGCAATTCAGGCACGAAATCACATGACCTAATGAAGCAGATGTTCCAGCCCTACTGAATGAGTGAGTGAACTTTAATGCGGCAAATGGCATACACTGCGATGAGTAAGTGCTGCAATTCCTGCGCGACGTATTACCAAATTTTTTTTCTCATCCAGTAAGTTCCTCGTCTGCAATAGAATGGTGAAAGACGTAAGGAATTCCGATGAGCAACAGGAAATCCTGGTTAAGGAACACAACAGTAAGATCCAGTAAGGAAAATGCCACCCAAGTCCTGCGATCGTCATATTTCCCCCGAATACGTGGTCAGGTGAAAGAAATTACCTCCAATTGTGAAATCTGTAGAGAATGCCAAATACAAGAGATGGCCTAAACGATTGATAATAGGGGCAACGACCCTCCCCACTCACCCGAGAAAAATACTGCACAGCTGCCTGCCACTTCCGCACATGTATTGATAAATGAATCGAAATTGCATGTTGCCTCAAGTTAGCAGAGTACTCATCCGATGTCGAAGAATTAGTGCTACTGGGCCTCGCCAGGTACAACCGGACAGTGCATTCAGTGACAGGACATCGACGCATACCCGTCATCCACTCTATTTCCGATGACTTGAGAAGGAAGGTGGAGGCCGGACTGTCTGCTACGCAGGCCGCGGAAACAAATCCTTTAATAGGTCTAAGACTAGAAGAACATTCAAAAGGAAGATGAGGTTTTCGTCAAGAGCAATAGGAGATTAGGCAACAAGCTATCGAAGATCTACACTCGGGGTACGCTGAGAAGGACATAGGATCATGTGTGCTGGTGAAAGGCAGTTGCTGTTAGCAAGAATAACCTACGTTGAATTAGTTACCACCCATGACATGGCGGCTCCCGATACGGGATGTGCTACTAGTAATTTATCACCTTCCCCTCACAGAAATTAAATGCGCGTATCAATCCACTTTCTCTCCGTTCTACTTTTTGCAGATCACTATCCCCACCCTGCGTGGCACTGGCCAGCATTCATGACTCAGGTTAGTCAGAACACGCCGCGTCAGCCGAGGACAGCTGATTTTAAGAGCGGGAGGAGTGAGTAAGGCGCGTGTGACGTCTTTGGCTTCGCCGTTTATCAATGCCTGAAGTGCAAGGTCGCAGCTGTAATTGGAATACCATTTACAGCTGCTGCAAGCGTTATACGGCCGTTCGCGCATTAGCTGAAATGCGCAAACGACGAGCTTGTGAGAGTCAGACACTTTTGCACGCTGGCAGGTAAACGGCAGTCGAGTTATCGGCTTGGGCACGGAAATGCTCAGTTAGCGTCTGGAGCCCTTCCGCCACACGTAAGCCTGGTAGGTTAGCGCACTGGCTGGGGCTGAAGCCGGTGAGCTATGGGTATAGATTAAAAAAGACGAAGACAATCTTATTTTGGAAGTGAAAAGGACGGCGTTGTACTCGGCTAGAGAAAACTAATTTTAAATTATTATTGGGCATACAAATTGTAAACTTCTAAGTATGAACTTTTGAATAATTGTAAAAAAAACTAATAATAATTGGAAATAACTACAAACCTAAGTGTGAATATAAATTGTAAAATACTAAGTGTGAACTTCGGGATAACTGAAACATAACTGGTAGTGCAAAAGTTGCGAATAGTTGTATAAAAAGAAATCTAATTTAAGTAATTATTTGCAAACCTAAATGTGAACTATAAACTCATATTGTGAGACCCCCGAAAAAAAACTTACAATTAAATCGATCGTTCAGAATACATATAACCTTTGACTTTTTTTCAAGTACCGATAGCCCTTCCATGTTGCGCCTTCCGTGACCTGGAAGCAGCATCCACCCAACGCCTGACGCCCCTGCTGCCACGTGCACCTGCTGTTGCCGAACCGAATCAGGTGACGTCTCCTCCGCTGTGTCTGGGTAGTGCTCCCCGTAAGTATGTTTAGGTTGTGGTACCTTAGCGCTCAGGCTCCTTAACACTTACGCTAGCTCGGCATCCAAACAAATAATTAACTGGCGGCCAACGTTAGGCCCGAAAAAGGCGTGGTCCTGCCCGAACCTACCCTAGCTGGTAAGGAAAAATACAATCAAGAAAAGTCTGAAATCTGCGACTCCTACGAGACCGTCCAGGTCAAAAGGACTAGTGAAAAATAGTGAATAAAAATAATTTAAAAAAAAATATAGTGCCACACAAAAAGGTAGTGTGTTTTCTACCTTAAGTGGTAGTTTGATAAAATAAAAGTCTGAAATCTGCGACTCCTACGGGACCCTCCAGGTTAAAAGGATTAGTGAATAAATAAAATAAAGAATAAAAAATATATAGTGCAACCGAAAGAGGCGGTGTGCTATCTACCTAAAGTGGTAGTTTGATAAAATAAAAAAAAAAAACAGCGCAACCGAAAAAGACGGTGTGCCAAAGAAAGAGAATATTTATAATTGGGTTAAGCTTCCCGGAGAGTGGAATGGAGACATTAATGTAAGCCTTCTAACTACATTTAAAATTTCTTAATTTTAATAAGCAATAACGCTATTATCAATAAATATCTCCTGTTTTTATCCAACTTAATTTTAAAGTTCTTAATTTTAATAAGCGATAACGATATTGTTAATAAATGTCTCCCGTTTTTAGATGAAGTCTGGAATTAATTTTAAATATAAAAATTAATTAAGATTATTTCTCAGCGAATTTATTGACAAGACAAGTTGCACACAGTAGTTGCAACTGTGTAGGTGTGGTTATGCCACCGTACTAATTTGCAGAAGGAGAATTATTGAAACAATTTGGCAGATCTTATAGCTATTTCGGAAACGTCACGTGTCCTCATCAGAGATCTTTCAATGAAAGGCAATTTTTTTCAAAGCATTTATTTTGTCTCAGAAATCAACACAAGAACTCCCAGGAATCGAACATGGGCCTTCAGCTGTTGTAATCTGTCCATCCAGACAACTACGCTAACTGCAGGTGGTGAACTGACTGATCAAATTCTGTCCATGTACTGTCTCATTCCACCACACTCTAAGCAACTCTGTCTCATTATTACCCCTCATTTGATCCGTTAACTCTCTCTTTATTTTTTAAAAATTAATGTACTATGACACCACATTTTGGCCATGATTCGAACCGTCGACAATGATCCCGTTTATGCCCGGTCCTATCCATACCCCATATCCGCTACCGACTACGTCAACAAGGAAATAGGTCAGATGCTTAAAGACGGGATAATCAGACCAACGCGGTCACCATATAATAATCCACTCTGGGTGGTACCAAAGAGGGGATTGTGTGAGAATGGGCAGAGGAAGCTACGCAGAGTGTTCGACTTTAAAAAACTGAACGACAAAACGATGAGCGATCGGTACCCTGTCCATTCTCGGCAAATCTTCATTTTTCTCTACGATTGATCTCCAAAACGTCTTTTACCAGCTAGCCTTAGCAGAAAAGGATCGAGAGAAAACGCCGTTTTCGATTAATATCGGCAAATTCGAGTTTTGCCGATCGCCTATGGGTCTTAAGAATGCGCCGAATATTTTCCAATGCGCCATAGATGATGTGCTGACAGAGTTAATAGAGAAATGCTGTTACGTCTACTTGGATGATGTGATAATATTTTCCCTTGACGCCAGAAGTCATTTGAGGGACTTTCAATCGGTCTTTGAGAAATTCTATCTGTCAAACATTCGGGTAACTAGAGAAAATTCAATATGCTATCGCAAATAGGTGCAATTCCTCGGCTTCGAGGTGTCCCAACGGGAATCAAGACCAGCCCAAAATAAGGTAAGAGACAGTAATTTTCGAGCAGCCCAGAAGCCTTAGTGTTGTGAGCTAGAATCAAGCTGCCTGCGCGTAGTGTCTCACATCATCGACTCCTAACAGATGCCACACAATCTGTGTGATTAGCATGTGTTAAAGTTACTTAAGAAAGCACATATTTTTAGGGTGCGAGTACTTAGAATTAATATTACCTATGTAATATTTATTATGTAAACTTTTAGGGTGCTACAGTTTTGCAGTCGAGCCACCGAAGGGCATTCAAAGTTAGAATGCACCATCAACATTTCAGATTGGCATAGGTCAGTTGGCTTGACCAACTGACACCAATTAACAGGTGCGAAACTGGAACACCAGAAAGGTCAGTTTTTGTATTGTAATTATGAATTGTAAATAGTATATAAGAGTTAGTATTCTAAGTAATAAAGGCTTGTGATTTTAAAACTAACAGTGTAATGTAGTGATTTTTACAAAGAGTGGTTTAGGCTTTTCAGATACACGCGCGCAGCAGAAGGACGTCCCCCGTCAAACAAGGACAATACTCCAACATTTTGGCGCAGCCGGTAGGATCCAACGTCGAGTGCCAGGAAAGAAGCACTCCTACGCGGGAATCCACCAAGAAGAAGATATCAGGATAACCATCCCAAAGGAGAGCAATGGAGGAAACGAAAATGGTGAGTATGTCTAGGGTAAGACATACTAGTATCTAAGTGAATTTTGTCGACGATTCTTCGGTGACCGTGTGGGCGCTTTTGCGCCGGTCATGCGGAAGAAGCAGCATTGGGGCTGATTAGCCGCTGCGGTTAGGTGAAAATAGGTCAATTCAGAAGGAGAATTTTTACATACGGTCAGGTTGCATAGGGTTGTTTCACTGAAACCAGGTTCATTCTTTTTATAATAACCATTTATTTCAGCATTCTCGGGGAATGTGGAACGTGTCTGTTTATTCTTGGATTTTGCGTTATTGAATTGCGAACTTGTGTATACCGGTTGGTTTGGTTCGGAAAGAACGTGCCACGGTATAGGGTTCGTACGGTTATGATAGGGGATTTGTGTTTGTTTGTCGGTAGGGACATTTATACGATTCAATTTATATTGTTTTGAAATCAAAATAAAGATTGATTTAAATATTTGGCATTTTGAGTCTAGGGTATTAGGTGAAGAGGTGCAGACAACATGTGTTGTTGCATTAAAGTTTTTTGTAGTTCGGAAACTACAATTTGCGTAGCAATGTTGAAGATAACAGCTAAATGCTGCTATTATGTGGCGCATACGTTACGGGTTTATTTTTAAACATGGATTCAAATTTCCGGGAATGAATCAAGACACTTTTGCCGGTAAAGCAAATTTCGGTTTTTACAAACATATGGCCTTTTTTATGGATTTTTGGGAGTATTAAGGATGGTGAGAGGAAAACAAGGAGTATTTGTGAGGAAGTCAAGGACCACTTTGCATTGATGGAAGGACTTAATGGACGCCGGTAGACAGCGAACATAGAACTTATGATGGGAGTTAAAAGAATATTAAGATAGAATTTACGGTGAAATGTTTTTTTTTTTTTTTTATTAAATAAATTTGTATTTATAATTAAGTAAGACAGAATAAAATATTGTAACAAGTTTTAGCAATTATTGGATTTTTATTTGTGATTGGGATACGCCATCTGTTCTGGCATTTGGGATATGACGAAGGAGGCGCAAGGATTACTGCTGAGGCAGGAGCAAATTGGCGAAACGATTGAAAAGCTGGTCCGTAACTTTAAGAAAGACGGCAGTTTACGTAAGGACAACGTGTATTACCGCAAGCGAATAACACAGTTGCAAGATCTGGGGAGAGAGTTCAACAATAATCACGGACTGTTGTTGCCTCACGCAGTTGAGTACGGCAAGGGAAAATATTTTGCGGAAAAATACGCGGACTACATAAATAGTCTGGTCAACGAATGGGCAGATACATTTAGTTCTGAATTAGAAGGACTAGGGCAACAAACAGTGAGTTTGGTTTCGACAGACGAGGAAGTAAGGAACAGATTGAAATCAATGCAGTCAGAGATGGAACTGTTTACTGGGAAAATAGTTGACCAGTTCGAAGCGAGTACGAGCAGGGAAGAAGCTCAGGAATTGTGGAGGCAGGCGAACGCCGGAGGCGCTGTGTCACCGTTAGAGGTAGCGGATCAAGCCTTGACGGCAATCCAAAAAAGAACAGAAGAAAAGTTGTTCAGTTTTCATAAGAAAGCAGAAGATTGGAGAGCACAAAAAGAGTATCTGGAGAAGAAGGTAAAGGAACTTTCTCAGAGGTTGACGGAAACAGAGGAAGCAGCAACGCTGTTGGAAAAGGAGTGTGCGGAATTGAAAAGAGGACGGGCGACCAATAGCAACCCACATAGAAAGGAGAGATCAAAATCAGCATCGGCTGGATTTACACAGACAGTATTGACATTGCCTCCTGAAGTTCGCTGGCCGGAGTATTTAACACCAGAAGGGATAAGCCGCATGGTAAAGCCAAAATTAGTACTTAATGAAGAAAGGCAAGCGGAATTTTTGTTTGGCGCATCTGAAGTCGGTGTCGAGCCTTTTTCTCCGGGAAGCCCGATAAATAATAAAAATCAGGGATATCCGCCAAAGGAGCCGGAAGCAGTACCCGTGCAGCAAAGTTCCGATACTGTAGGCAGTATTTCGCCTGCACGAACAAACGATCGAAGACTAATTAGTTTGAATCCGTCACTGACCAATTACCTCTCAGATCTGGGAGAAGAGAATTTGGAAACTACCAAAGAGATTAATAAAGCTAAGGTTTTACCAGCAATTGAGAAAACACAAAGCTATAAAATGGGCATTCTGCAAGTTGCTCATGCGGTGGAGAAGTTGGTGCCCATGTTCTCAGGAGTCGAGTTGTATGATCTGAGAACTGAGATCCGGTGCTTCAAAGAAGGTTGTGAGCTAGCGCAACAGAGTGTTCCGGAAGCGGACGGGGAACACTTAATAAAGTGTATTAGGCAAAGAACCACAGGTGATGCGTTTGATTTACTGGTGCATAGCTCAGTAAGCACCCTGGCAGAATTATATGTACTTTTGGATCAGACATATTTGAAACAAAAGTCGTACGACTGTCTTGTACGGGAAATACAGGAATCAACTCAGACACCGGGGGAGGAATTGAGAGCCTGGGGACGAAGGCTCCAGTCTCTCGGGAACGCTGCTGAGACGGAAGCCAACAGGCAGTTTCCAGAAAATGTTGCAGCATACAAGGCTCAAGTAGAACGGACTATGATTTCTGTGTTCAAGGCAGGCCTGATAAATAGGGATTTAGCTAATTATACTCTTACTCTCACGCCGAGGAGTATGGCAGAGTTAGTGGAGGCGGTCTCTTTAGCTGAAGCAGCAATACAACAGCGAACGACAACAGGTGGAATCCGCTGGACTGATGCTCCTGCAGAGGTAGGAACAGTACAGCAACAAAACAGATGTGGAGTCGGTAGATTGATGGGCCAATTTCCGCAACAAAGAGACCAAGAATCCTTGGTTGAGAGGTTTAAGCCAAGGAAACCCATTTGCTCATTCTGTGATAATCCAGGGCATACAAGGGATGAATGCGTTACACGGAAAAACACGCCCTATTGTATGGTGTGCCAAACATATGGTCATGAGGCAAGTAGACAGTGCCAAGTAGACACTAAATGGAATCAGAGTAAAAGGCAGCCAGCAACGAGTCGCCCGGTTCCAACCTTGAGGGACAGCAGGGGTAACTTCAGTAGTCCCAGAATTAATTCAACAGAAGGAATTAACCAAGGAAGAAATCCTTTCAAAACTGGGAGTGGTCAGCAGCGACCAAGTTGGGATTCTAGAAGTGAACCAAGGATAGGCAATAACATACAGGGATTGAGATGCTTCTCATGTGGACGAATGGGACATCGGGCAGCGGAATGCAGGGATAGACAATCCCAACAAAGGAACCAGGGAAACTTCCAGCGGCCCAGTCGAGGCCAATAGACTGGAAAGCCAAAAGAAAGGAAGTAATAATAAGGCCGGAAGTACGTGGGACTAGTAATATAGGAACTACAGTCCAGGAGAAGGAGGAGCAAGAGGCTCTCCAGTATCACGAAGAGTTAGGGAGTGGATACACGTCCATATTGGGAACAAAAGGAGGTTGCTTCGCTATGAGCAGGATAGGTGATGCCTTCATCGAGATACCCTGCGAGGAGGCAGCGAGTGGAAAGCTAGTGCTATTAGTAGATTCAGGGGCGGACACTAGCCTCGTAAAATCTAGTGTTTTACGGAAGGGGCTAGACATTAATCAAATGGACTTAAGAACGCTTAACGGAGCGTTTGGAGGGTGCATTAGGACATTGGGGTCGCTCAGAATAGGGCACAGTGGAGTAAAGGGTATGAGTTTTAGAATGCACGCAGTGGAAGTCGATAGGAAAGGTATCCCGGCCGATGGGATAATTGGCCGCGATAATCTCTGGGGCCGCACCATACTGGATGCGCTGGAGAAACAGTTATCATTTTATGATGATAATAAGAATAGAATCCTTACTCTCCCATTGGAGTCATGGCAGGAAGGAACCGTGAATAGGGTTAAGAATTGTAGGGAGGTAGTGAACGCAAGGTCAACCAGAGTAGTTACTATGCGTGTAAACACGAAACTCAGGACTGTTGTTTTGCACAAGCAGCAGCTAGCGGAGGGCGTATATATGGGAGAGACCATAACGCACGTTAACAAGGGTAAGGTGTACGTTTGCGTACTCAACGCCTCAGAAAAAGACTATCTTATGGATGAAGATTTTAGGACTAAGTTCACTAGTTACGACATTTTAAGGAACCGAATTATAGATCGGTTAATCAGATTAAGCAGGTAGATATAAGAAAAATAATGGAGAGGGTGCTAGAATCATTGAAGTTAGACCCAAGCGTAAATTTAGAAGAAAAGGCATGGACAGAAGCCATTTGTACGTCATTCCATGACATATTTTTGCTGGAAGGAGACCAGCTAACGTATACACCAGAGGTAGAGCATGAAATACCTACTAGGGTGGATCAAGCACCGATTAACCAGAAACAGTACAGATTGCCGCAAGCTCACAAAGATGAGGTAAATAGGCAAGTGGAAGGGATGTTAAAGGATAACATAATTTCACCGAGTATCTCGCCTTGGAACTCACCAATAATTTTGGTACCAAAGAAGGGAGGTACTCAGGGTCAGAGGAAGTGGAGAATGGTCGTCGATTTTAGGAAATTGAACGACGCCACTATCAAGCAGGTGTTCCCGATACCAAGGATAGAAGAAATTCTGGATCAATTGGGACACAGTAGATATTTTTCTACACTTGATTTAGCGAGTGGCTACCACCAAGTTCTGGTGGATACCCAAGATAAGCAGAAAACCGCGTTCAGCACCGGTTTAGGGCATTATGAGTTTAATAGAATGCCGTTTGGATTAACAGGAGCACCGGCTACCTTCCAAAGGCTAATGAACCATGTGCTAACAGGCTTGCAAGGGTTAGATTGTTTTGTGTACCTCGATGATATTGTAATTTATGGGAAGAACTTGCAGCAGCATTCGCATCGCTTGTGCAAGGTGCTCCAGAAATTACGAGAACACAATTTGAAATTGAACACAGAGAAGTGTCAATTTTTGCGAAGAGAGGTGGTTTATTTAGGCCATCGTTGCTCAGAAGCAGGAGCACTGCCTGACCCGCAGAAGGTGGAATGCGTTAGAAATTTAGCGGTTCCAAGAAACAGAAAAGAAGTGCAAGCATTCCTAGGACTAGTGAACTATTATAGAAAGTTCGTGGAAGGACTAGCCGGAATTGCGTTGCCCATTAATAAGTTGCTACGAAAAGAAGCAAAGTTCGAATGGACAGAGAGATGTCAGCAAGCATTCGAGAGGCTAAAGGAGATAATTAGCTCGCCACCGATTTTGGCATACCCCGACTTTGAGCAAACTTTTTTGTTGACCACTGATGCTAGCAATGAAGCATTAGGGGCAGTATTGTCACAAGGGGAAGTCGGTAATGACCGACCAATAGCATTCGCAAGCAGAGCGCTTAGCGATACGGAGAAAAGATACTCCACAATAGAAAAGGAATTTCTAGCCATAGTGTGGGCTACGAAGAATTTTAGAGCATATCTGCTAGGACGCCCATTTAAGATATATACTGATCACCAGCCGTTGAGAGGCATAGCCAATTTGAAAGACCAAACGTCTAGGCTAGCCAGGTTCAGACACAAATTGTCTGAGTATGATTTTGAAATCATATACAAACCTGGGAGGAAGAATCTGAATGCGGACGCACTCAGCAGAGTACCGCAGGCACAGAAGGTATCAGTAGTGCAAACGAGGGCCAAAGCACGGTCAGATAAGGAGAAGACCGAGAGAATTCAAGGGGATAAAATTGATGCAACAGGAAATGCTAGCAATGCGGGTGACGCTGCTAATGAACAAAGAGCCAGTAGTGTGGAATGGCTGGAGGATATAAAGGATATCCAGGCTGTGTTAAAGGGTTTCCATGATTCGCCTCTAGGAGGACACCAGGGATTCTGGAAAACCCATGACAGAATTAGGCGAGTATACGGATGGAAGGGTATGATCAAGGACATTAAGAAATATATAAAGAGTTGTCCAAAATGTCAGGCCAACAAAAGTTCAAGGCTAACAAAGATGCCAATGGTGTTAACTGACACACCACAGCAGCCATTTGATAAAGTTCATATGGATATTGTAGGTATTTTACCTGAGACAGTTTCGGGCAATAAATACATCTTGACGTTCCAAGATGATTTCTCAAAGTATATGGCGTGCGTGGCTATACCTGATGCGGAAGCAGGTACGGTAGCCAAGGCATTCTTTGATGAAATTATAGCACGTTACAACATACCTAAGGTTTTGATAACCGACAATGGTTCAAATTTCGTATCAAAACTATTCTCAGAAACGTGTAAAATGCTGGGAATCAAGAAGTTGCACATAACACCATATCATCCACAGGCGAATGGCTCATTGGAACGTAGTCATCGACCTTTGGCCGAGTACTTGCGCAGTTTTGCCAAAGAAGACGGCTCGAATTGGGATCAATGGTTAACCACTGCAATGCATGTACACAACAATACTGTGCATGTATCAACTAAGCAAACTCCGTTTAGAACACTCTACGGGTTTGACTTCAACATGCCAGCGAATTTGAAGCGCAAATGTGCGCCTGTATACAATGCTGATGACCCCAATAAAGTGCAAAAGTATCAGCTACAGCGAGCGCACGAGTTGGTCAGAGAAAACCAGGATTGCGCTAAACGAGTAGCCAGGGAGGCCTATAACAAGGTACTAAACCCAGTCGTTTTGAACGTGGGTGATCAGGTACTCATGAGGAATCAAGCCAGGAGAAATAAATTCTCACCTGTGTGGATAGGTCCGTATATGGTAGCAGAGATCCGAAGCCCAGTTACAACAGTCGTAACGATTAAGGGCAGGAATAAAAAGCTACATAATAATTTGTTAAAATTATTCCATACAAGACCACACAACTAAAGACATGTGTTGACAGTGTTTTACAAGTGTAGACACAAGAATAACAACGTAAACATGTACGTGTGTATATCGGATAACACACAGCTCCGATTCTCAAAGTCAAGGCCAGTAGAAGTGTGCCACTTAAAATCGAGCGATTAAAGTTGACGTAATAAAAGTGCTTATTATGCACTGTGGCCGAACGAAGCATAGTAGGGAAAAATATTTTTTTTAAATAATGATAAATATTGCTCGTAATTAAAAAATAAAATGAAATAATAAGACAGTCGTGGGTAAGTAATATAAAACAAAACTTCGAATATGTACATACATACATACGGCAGTGTATGCACTGAAATTCGATGCATGAGCGTTAACGCCAGGCAACGGAACTGCTGGTGAAGTAAGTATATATACGAGTATGTATATATGTGTATAAGATAAAGAATGAATGTACGAATGTATATTTAAAGAAGTAAGTATTCTAGTTAGGAGGAATGGGTATGTGCGTATGTATATATTTGCAGATACTGCAGCAGGCTATATGTAGATATAGTCGTACATAGGTTTTAACTGTTTATTGTTTAGGAAATTAGCGTATGGAAATTCGAAAAAATGTATAGTTAATTGGGGAAAATAACGTTAGTAATTAATTCTAGGTAAATTAAAGCGCCTTGAATGTATGCATGTATTCATATACGAGCTAATTACAGGATGGAAAATAGAATCGATAATGGATATATACATATCAGGCTAGAAGTAAATTTAAATAAAACGTAATTGTATGCGATGAAAGGTATAGTCATGCAATGGACAAAGTTTTGACACAAACGGGATTATTTTGTATAATCTGGTTTTTGTCGGAGGGCCAATGAATTGGTTCAAAGTTTAAATGAGTGGTAACTCACGTGTTGAAAAAGAGCACGAAAAATTAATCAGAGCAAAACTGATGCCCTATATGGCTATGAAAACACATAGTCCAGTCCTCTTTTCCTCTAGGATACGGTAGCGAATCCGATAATGTAAGGGGAGAAGACGAGTGGACGCAAATTGAATGATATAGCATTCAATTATATAAAAAAGCATGTTGTAGAAATATTGTTTTTTGTTTATATATTCAGGAATAGCGTATATTTAAGAAAAGTTACAGATTAAAAAAATTATAATCGGAGTAAAAGTTCAGATTAAAATTAAAGGTAGTTTAGAAAAAATTAGAGTTAAAAATTAATTGTTTAAAATCTAACTTTATAATGAAATAAGTGTTAAAAACAAAAATCATACTAAATTAGGAAGTTATACCCAAGAGTATATATAGTACTTATAGTGTATTTATTTAAATATTATATAATTTTGAAATTCATTTATTAAATTGACTTATGAAATGTTCGACAAAAATTAAACGTATATCAAACTAAAATGTATACTAGGAAATTAAGAAAATTATTATAGGTGTTCTCTATATAGCTCTGATGATCTGAAGCGAAGCAGGAAGTTCCGGGAAGAACGGATATTGGAATACGGTCGGACTAAGGGACCAACATAGTATTCGGAAAGATGCGTTTTTGAAAAACAGAGATTTTTGGCAGTTATCTAAGGTTTGTGACCCCAAAGATGCCAACATATTAGCTTGGGGATGAATGGCGACGGATGTAATTTTAATTTTGCGAAACGGCATATGGCCGCAGCATTTGAACGCGTTGTGGATGAGTTATTGACAAGCAACGAAAAAAAAAACAAGTTTCCTTGCGGAGTCATGTTTTGAATTGGACAATTATAGTACAATGTCCACCGAGTGTATCACAATCTCAACAGAATCGATTTTGGATAAGTTGAAGATGGGTAAAAGCTTAAGGTGGGTGACTGAAACCACCACCAAATATAATAAGCAGAAGAAATTTGGCTCACGGAAGATAATTGCTTCATTGAAGTGTATGTCCAATCTAGAGTATGAACATATGGAATATGATTTACATAGGAAATATGATTTAATACAAGAGGACACAGAGACTGGTTACCGATCAGAGTACACAAATTACGTCATTAAATGTGTGTCTCAGAGAAATACCGATTGTCTCCACATCAAAGCCAAACGATGTCAAATACCATTATGAGGAAGCTCAAGAGAAACACTTCCACCATAAAACGCATTGCTGCAAAGGAAGAAGGTGCATTGTAATCTCTCATGTATTCCAAATGTGTTTTACAAGTTGAATACTATAAGCAGAGGCAGTACCACTTACAGCCGTGGGACACACTATATAAATTGATAGAAGAAGGCCACTAAAAGCAAAGTTTTAATGGCAAACCAGATCGCCAACTTATAATATCTTTGTACGTACCGATCCAGAAAGAAGGGAGGGGTATGCAGAGTTCATCGAGGGATTTCACTCCGTCAACGGCAGCCGTCAACCGGATCAGCAGATAGCAGAAGTATACCGTAATATTTTAGATATAAATCTCATAGTAGAATATAAGATCTTAAGTATAGGATTAATTGTATTATCGCTAGTTGTTGAAAATTGTATATACGCCAGTGAGAAAAGAGTCGATGAAAGACCAAATATAAAAAGGGGAATATAGAAAAAAAAAAGATAGAAATAAAAGAACAGAATAAAACAAAGAAAAAAAAAAGGAGAAAAAAAGATAGAAATAAAGGAACAAAATAAAACAAAAGAGGAAAAAAGAAAAGAACACAAAAGTAAAAAGAAAAGAATACAACAATTGAACCCAAATAAGGCGAATTTGAAAAAAGAAAAAAACTATACATATGTACTATAGGTTTAAGAAAATGCACAGATAGTTTAAAGTGCAGAAAAGAGAAAAATACTGTAAGATTCATTAGAAGTTAGTTGCACTAACTTCTTTTAGAAAGTGGGGAGGGATGTTGTGAGCTAGAATCAAGCTGCCTGCGCGTAGTGTCTCACATCATCGACTCCTAACAGATGCCACACAATCTGTGTGATTAGCATGTGTTAAAGTTACTTAAGAAAGCACATATTTTTAGGGTGCGAGTACTTAGAATTAATATTACCTATGTAATATTTATTATGTAAACTTTTAGGGTGCTACAGTTTTGCAGTCGAGCCACCGAAGGGCATTCAAAGTTAGAATGCACCATCAACATTTCAGATTGGCATAGGTCAGTTGGCTTGACCAACTGACACCAATTAACAGGTGCGAAACTGGAACACCAGAAAGGTCAGTTTTTGTATTGTAATTATGAATTGTAAATAGTATATAAGAGTTAGTATTCTAAGTAATAAAGGCTTGTGATTTTAAAACTAACAGTGTAATGTAGTGATTTTTACAAAGAGTGGTTTAGGCTTTTCAGATACACGCGCGCAGCAGAAGGACGTCCCCCGTCAAACAAGGACAATACCCCAACATTAGGAACCTCCGATCATTCATTGGATTGGCGGCTATTACCGACGGTTTATTCGCGACTTTGCATAGATTACCAAACCCATCACCTCTTACCTTCGGGGAGAGAATGGTCATGTAAGTACATCCCGCTCGAAAACACCATCATCAACCTTGACGAGGAGGCAATATTGACATTCAAGAAGCTCAAAGCCATTCTTGCCTCCGAGAATGTTCTACTCCTGTACCCCGACTTTAATAAACCCTTCCATTTGACTACGGACGCTTCCTCGCACGCGCTTGGGGCGGTGCTATCCTAAAATTGCCGGCCTGTTAAAATGATCTAGAGAACCCTGAACGCCACTGAGGAGAACTATGCTACGAATGAGTGGGAGCTTCTCGCTATTGTGTGGGCGTTACAGAAACTCCGTAACTACCTGTACGGAGAGAGAAGCCTTAACATATTCACCGATCATCAACCCCTAACGATTTCCATGCCGGACAAGATTGTTGGCCCTGCTTGAAGAGAATCCGCATGATAGCAACGAATATGGTTCCTATTTAATACCTTCCTCCAACCCAGTTAACTATTTTACGAATCAATTTGCGATCCGCAAAGGAGAATTGTCGAAAAAGACCACTTCCATTCTTTTCAGAAAGCAATTCAGGCACGAAATCACATGACCCAACCAAGAAGATTTTCTAGCCCTACTGAATGAAGTGAGTGAACTTTAAGGCGGCAAATGGCATACACTGCGATGAGTAAGTGCTGCAATTCCTGCGCGACGTTTACCAAATTTTTTTCTCATCCAGAAAGTTCCTCGGCTGCAATAGAATGGTGAAAAACGTAAGGAATTCCGATGAGCAACAGGAAATCCTGGTTAAGGAACACAACAGTAAGATCCAGTAAGGAAAATGCCACCCAATTCCTGCGATCGTCATATTTCCCCCGAATACGTGGTCAGGTGAAAGAAATTAATTCCAATTGTGAAATCTGTAGAGAATGCCAAATACAAGAGATGGCCTAAACGATTGATAATAGGGGCAACGCCTCTCCCCACTCACCCGAGAAAAATACTGCACAGCTGCCTGCCACTTCCGCACATGTATTGATAAATGAATCGAAATTGCATGTTGCCTCAAGTTAGCAGAGTACTCATCCGATGTCGAAGAATTAGTGCTACTGGGCCTCGCCAGGCACAACCGGACAGTGCATTCAGTGACAGGACATCGGCGCATACCCGTCATCCACGCTATTTCCAATGACTTGAGAAGGAAGGTGGAGGCCGGACTGTCTGCTACGCAGGCCGCGGAATTAAAATCCTTTAATAGGTCTAAGACTAGAAGAACATTCAAAAGGAAGATGAGGTTTTAGTCAAGAGCAATAGGAGATTAGGCAACAAGCTATCGAAGATCTACACTCGGGGTACGTTGAGAAGGACATAGGATCATGTGTGCTGGTGAAAGGCAGTTGCTGTTAGCAAGAATAACCTACGTTGAATTAGTTACCACCCATGACATGGCGGCTCCCGATACGGGATGTGCTACTAGTAATTTATCACCTTCCCCTCACAGAAATTAAATGCGCGTATCAATCCACTTTCTCCGTTCTACTTTTTGCAGATCACTATCCCCACCCTGCGTGGCACTGGCCAGCATTCATGACTCAGGTTAGTCAGAACACGCCGCGTCAGCCGAGGACAGCTGATTTTAAGAGCGGGAGGAGTGAGTAAGGCGCGTGTGACGGTCTTTGGCTTCGCCGTTTATCAATGTCTGAAGTGCAAGGTCGCAGCTGTAATTGGAATACCATTTACAGCTGCTGCAAGCGTTATACGGCCGTTCGCGCATTAGCTGAAATGCGCAAACGACGAGCTTGTGAGAGTCAGACACTTTTGCACGCTGGCAGGTAAACGGCAGTCGAGTTATCGGCTTGGGCACGGAAATGCTCAGTTAGCGTCTGGAGCCCTTCCGCCACACGTAAGCCTGGTAGGTTAGCTCACTGGCTGGGGCTGAAGCCGGTGAGCTATGGGTATAGATTAAAAAAGACGAGGAAGACAATCTTATTTTGGAAGTGAAAAGGACGGCGTTGTACTCGGCTAGAGAAAACTAATTTTAAATAATTATTGGGCATACAAATTGTAAACTTCTAAGTATGAACTTTTGAATAATTGTAAAAAAAACTAATAATAATTGGAAATAACTACAAACCTAAGTGTGAATATAAATTGTAAAATTCTAAGTGTGAACTTCGGGATAACTGAAACATAACTGGTAGTGCAAAAGTTGCGAATAGTTGTATAAAAAGAAATCTAATTTAAGTAATTATTTGCAAACCTAAATGTGAACTATAAACTCATATTGTGAGACCCCCGAAAAAAAACTTACAATTAAATCGATCGTTCAGAATACATATAACCTTTGACTTTTTTTCAAGTACCGATAGCCCTTCCATGTTGCGCCTTCCGTGATCTGGAAGCAGCATCCACCCAATGCCTGACGCCCCTGCTGCCACGTGCACCTGCTGTTGCCGAACCGAATCAGGTGACGTCTCCTCCGCTGTGTCTGGGTAGTGCTCCCCGTAAGTATGTTTAGGTTGTGGTACCTTAGCGCTCAGGCTCCCTAACACTTACGCTAGCTCGGCATCCAAACAAATAATTAACTGGCGGCCAACGTTAGGCCCGAAAAAGGCGTGGTCCTGCCCGAACCTACCCTAGCTGGTAAGGAAAAATACAATCAAGAAAAGTCTGAAATCTGCGACTCCTACGAGACCGTCCAGGTCAAAAGGACTAGTGAAAAATAGTGAATAAAAATAATTTAAAAAAAAATATAGTGCCACACAAAAAGGTAGTGTGTTTTCTACCTTAAGTGGTAGTTTGATAAAATAAAAGTCTGAAATCTGCGACTCCTACGGGACCCTCCAGGTTAAAAGGATTAGTGAATAAATAAAATAAAGAATAAAAAATATATAGTGCAACCGAAAGAGGCGGTGTGCTATCTACCTAAAGTGGTAGTTTGATAAAATAAAAAAAAAAAACAGCGCAACCGAAAAAGACGGTGTGCCAAAGAAAGAGAATATTTATAATTGGGTTAAGCTTCCCGGAGAGTGGAATGGAGACATTAATGTAAGCCTTCTAACTAAATTTAAAATTTCTTAATTTTAATAAGCAATAACGCTATTATCAATAAATATCTCCTGTTTTTATCCAACTTAATTTTAAAGTTCTTAATTTTAAAGTTCTTAATTTTAAAGTTCTTAATTTTAATAAGCGATAACGATATTGTTAATAAATGTCTCCCGTTTTTAGATGAAGTCTGGAATTAATTTTAAATATAAAAATTAATTAAGATTATTTCTCAGCGAATGAATGTGTATGTGTGGATATGCCACCGTAATAATTTTCAGAAGGAGAAGTATTGAAAAAATTTGGCATATCTTATAGCTATTTCGGAAACGTCACGTGTCCTCATCAGAGATCTTTCAATGAAAGGCAATTTTTTTCAAAGGATTTATTTTGTCTCAGAATTCAACACAAGAACCCCCAGGAATCGAACATGGGCCTTCAGCTGTTGTAATCTGTCCATCCAGACAACTACGCTAACTGCAGGTGGTGAACTGACTGATCAAATTTTGTCCATGTACTGTCTCATTCCACCACACTCTAAGCAACTCTGTCTCATTATTACCCCTCATTTGATCCGTTAACTCTCTCTTTATTTTTTAAAAAGTAATGTACTATGACACCACATTTTGGCCATGATTCTAAACGTCGACAATGATCCCGTTTATGCCCGGTCCTATCCATACCCCATATCCGCTACCGACTACGTCAACAAGGAAATAGGTCAGATGCTTAAAGACGGGATAATCAGACCAACGCGGTCACTATATAATAATCCACTCTGGGTGGTACCAAGGAGGGGATTGTGTGAGAATGGGCAGAGGAAGCTACGCATCGTGTTCGACTTTAAAAAACTGAACGACAAAACGATGAGCGATCGGTACCCTTTTCCAAACCCATCAGTCATCCTGTCCAATCTCGGCAAATCTTCATTTTTCTCTACGATTGATCTCCAAAACGTCTTTTACCAGCTAGCCTTAGCAGAAAAGGATCGAGAGAAAACGCCGTTTTCGATTAATATCGGCAAGTTCGAGTTTTGCCGATCGCCTATGGGTCTTAAGAATGCGCCGAGTATTTTCCAATGCGCCATAGATGATGTGCTGACAGAGTTAGTAGAGAAATGCTGTTACGTCTACTTGGATGACGTGATAATATTTTCCCTTGACGCCAGAAGTCATTTGAGGGACTTTCAATCGGTCTTTGAGAAATTCTATCAGTCAAACATTCAGGTAACTAGAGAAAATTCAATATGTTATCGCAAAGAGGTGCAATTCCTCAGCTTCGAGGTGTCCCAACGGGGAATCAAGACCTGCCCAAAATAAGGTAAGAGACAGTAATTTTCGAGCAGCCCAGAAGCCTTAGGAACCTCCGATCATTCATTGGATTGGCGGCTATTACCGACGGTTTATACGCGACTTTGCACAGATTACCAAACCCATCACCTCTTACCTTCGGGGAGAGAATGGTCATGTAAGTACATCCCGCTCGAAAACACCATCATCAACCTTGACGAGGAGGCAATATTGACATTCAAGAAGCTCAAAGCCATTCTTGCCTCCGAGAATGTTCTACTCCTGTACCCCGACTTTAATAAACCCTTCCATTTGACTACGGACGCTTCCTCGCACGCGCTTGGGGCGGTGCTATCCTAAAATTGCCGGCCTGTTAAAATGATCTAGAGAACCCTGAACGCCACTGAGGAGAACTATGCTACGAATGAGTGGGAGCTTCTCGCTATTGTGTGGGCGTTACAGAAACTCCGTAACTACCTGTACGGAGAGAGAAGCCTTAACATCTTCACCGATCATCAACCCCTAACGATTTCCATGCCGGACAAGATTGTTGGCCCTGCTTGAAGAGAATCCGCATGATAGCAACGAATATGGTTCCTATTTAATACCTTCCTCCAACCCAGTTAACTATTTTACGAATCAAATTGCGATCCGCAAAGGAGAATTGTCGAAAAAGACCACTTCCATTCTTTTCAGAAAGCAATTCAGGCACGAAATCACATGACCCAACCAAGAAGATTTTCTAGCCCTACTGAATGAAGTGAGTGAACTTTAAGGCGGCAAATGGCATACACTGCGATGAGTAAGTGCTGCAATTCCTGCGCGACGTTTACCAAATTTTTTTCTCATCCAGAAAGTTCCTCGGCTGCAATAGAATGGTGAAAAACGTAAGGAATTCCGATGAGCAACAGGAAATCCTGGTTAAGGAACACAACAGTAAGATCCAGTAAGGAAAATGCCACCCAATTCCTGCGATCGTCATATTTCCCCCGAATACGTGGTCAGGTGAAAGAAATTAATTCCAATTGTGAAATCTGTAGAGAATGCCAAATACAAGAGATGGCCTAAACGATTGATAATAGGGGCAACGCCTCTCCCCACTCACCCGAGAAAAATACTGCACAGCTGCCTGCCACTTCCGCACATGTATTGATAAATGAATCGAAATTGCATGTTGCCTCAAGTTAGCAGAGTACTCATCCGATGTCGAAGAATTAGTGCTACTGGGCCTCGCCAGGTACAACCGGACAGTGCATTCAGTGACAGGACATCGGCGCATACCCGTCATCCACGCTATTTCCAATGACTTGAGAAGGAAGGTGGAGGCCGGACTGTCTGCTACGCAGGCCGCGGAATTAAAATCCTTTAATAGGTCTAAGACTAGAAGAACATTCAAAAGGAAGATGAGGTTTTCGTCAAGAGCAATAGGAGATTAGGCAACAAGCTATCGAAGATCTACACTCGGGGTACGTTGAGAAGGACATAGGATCATGTGTGCTGGTGAAAGGCAGTTGCTGTTAGCAAGAATAACCTACGTTGAATTAGTTACCACCCATGACATGGCGGCTCCCGATACGGGATGTGCTACTAGTAATTTATCACCTTCCCCTCACAGAAATTAAATGCGCGTATCAATCCACTTTCTCCGTTCTACTTTTTGCAGATCACTATCCCCACCCTGCGTGGCACTGGCCAGCATTCATGACTCAGGTTAGTCAGAACACGCCGCGTCAGCCGAGGACAGCTGATTTTAAGAGCGGGAGGAGTGAGTAAGGCGCGTGTGACGGTCTTTGGCTTCGCCGTTTATCAATGTCTGAAGTGCAAGGTCGCAGCTGTAATTGGAATACCATTTACAGCTGCTGCAAGCGTTATACGGCCGTTCGCGCATTAGCTGAAATGCGCAAACGACGAGCTTGTGAGAGTCAGACACTTTTGCACGCTGGCAGGTAAACGGCAGTCGAGTTATCGGCTTGGGCACGGAAATGCTCAGTTAGCGTCTGGAGCCCTTCCGCCACACGTAAGCCTGGTAGGTTAGCTCACTGGCTGGGGCTGAAGCCGGTGAGCTATGGGTATAGATTAAAAAAGACGAGGAAGACAATCTTATTTTGGAAGTGAAAAGGACGGCGTTGTACTCGGCTAGAGAAAACTAATTTTAAATAATTATTGGGCATACAAATTGTAAACTTCTAAGTATGAACTTTTGAATAATTGTAAAAAAAACTAATAATAATTGGAAATAACTACAAACCTAAGTGTGAACATAAATTGTAAAATTCTAAGTGTGAACTTCGGGATAACTGAAACATAACTGGTAGTGCAAAAGTTGCGAATAGTTGTATAAAAAGAAATCTAATTTAAGTAATTATTTGCAAACCTAAATGTGAACTATAAACTCATATTGTGAGACCCCCGAAAAAAAACTTACAATTAAATCGATCGTTCAGAATACATATAACCTTTGACTTTTTTTCAAGTACCGATAGCCCTTCCATGTTGCGCCTTCCGTGATCTGGAAGCAGCATCCACCCAACGCCTGACGCCCCTGCTGCCACGTGCACCTGCTGTTGCCGAACCGAATCAGGTGACGTCTCCTCCGCTGTGTCTGGGTAGTGCTCCCCGTAAGTATGTTTAGGTTGTGGTACCTTAGCGCTCAGGCTCCCTAACACTTACGCTAGCTCGGCATCCAAACAAATAATTAACTGGCGGCCAACGTTAGGCCCGAAAAAGGCGTGGTCCTGCCCGAACCTACCCTAGCTGGTAAGGAAAAATACAATCAAGAAAAGTCTGAAATCTGCGACTCCTACGAGACCGTCCAGGTCAAAAGGACTAGTGAAAAATAGTGAATAAAAATAATTTAAAAAAAAATATAGTGCCACACAAAAAGGTAGTGTGTTTTCTACCTTAAGTGGTAGTTTGATAAAATAAAAGTCTGAAATCTGCGACTCCTACGGGACCCTCCAGGTTAAAAGGATTAGTGAATAAATAAAATAAAGAATAAAAAATATATAGTGCAACCGAAAGAGGCGGTGTGCTATCTACCTAAAGTGGTAGTTTGATAAAATAAAAAAAAAAAACAGCGCAACCGAAAAAGACGGTGTGCCAAAGAAAGAGAATATTTATAATTGGGTTAAGCTTCCCGGAGAGTGGAATGGAGACATTAATGTAAGCCTTCTAACTAAATTTAAAATTTCTTAATTTTAATAAGCAATAACGCTATTATCAATAAATATCTCCTGTTTTTATCCAACTTAATTTTAAAGTTCTTAATTTTAAAGTTCTTAATTTTAAAGTTCTTAATTTTAATAAGCGATAACGATATTGTTAATAAATGTCTCCCGTTTTTAGATGAAGTCTGGAATTAATTTTAAATATAAAAATTAATTAAGATTATTTCTCAGCGAATGAATGTGTATGTGTGGATATGCCACCGTAATAATTTTCAGAAGGAGAAGTATTGAAACAATTTGGCATATCTTATAGCTATTTCGGAAACGTCACGTGTCCTCATCAGAGATCTTTCAATGAAAGGCAATTTTTTTCAAAGGATTTATTTTGTCTCAGAATTCAACACAAGAACTCCCAGGAATCGAACATGGGCCTTCAGCTGTTGTAATCTGTCCATCCAGACAACTACGCTAACTGCAGGTGGTGAACTGACTGATCAAATTTTGTCCATGTACTGTCTCATTCCACCACACTCTAAGCAACTCTGTCTCATTATTACCCCTCATTTGATCCGTTAACTCTCTCTTTATTTTTTAAAAAGTAATGTACTATGACACCACATTTTGGCCATGATTCGAAACGTCGACAATGATCCCGTTTATGCCCGGTCCTATCCATACCCCATATCCGCTACCGACTACGTCAACAAGGAAATAGGTCAGATGCTTAAAGACGGGATAATCAGACCAACGCGGTCACTATATAATAATCCACTCTGGGTGGTACCAAGGAGGGGATTGTGTGAGAATGGGCAGAGGAAGCTACGCATCGTGTTCGACTTTAAAAAACTGAACGACAAAACGATGAGCGATCGGTACCCTTTTCCAAACCCATCAGTCATCCTGTCCAATCTCGGCAAATCTTCATTTTTCTCTACGATTGATCTCCAAAACGTCTTTTACCAGCTAGCCTTAGCAGAAAAGGATCGAGAGAAAACGCCGTTTTCGATTAATATCGGCAAGTTCGAGTTTTGCCGATCGCCTATGGGTCTTAAGAATGCGCCGAGTATTTTCCAATGCGCCATAGATGATGTGCTGACAGAGTTAGTAGAGAAATGCTGTTACGTCTACTTGGATGACGTGATAATATTTTCCCTTGACGCCAGAAGTCATTTGAGGGACTTTCAATCGGTCTTTGAGAAATTCTATCAGTCAAACATTCAGGTAACTAGAGAAAATTCAATATGTTATCGCAAAGAGGTGCAATTCCTCAGCTTCGAGGTGTCCCAACGGGGAATCAAGACCTGCCCAAAATAAGGTAAGAGACAGTAATTTTCGAGCAGCCCAGAAGCCTTAGGAACCTCCGATCATTCATTGGAATGGCGGCTATTACCGACGGTTTATACGCGACTTTGCACAGATTACCAAACCCATCACCTCTTACCTTCGGGGAGAGAATGGTCATGTAAGTACATCCCGCTCGAAAACACCATCATCAACCTTGACGAGGAGGCAATATTGACATTCAAGAAGCTCAAAGCCATTCTTGCCTCCGAGAATGTTCTACTCCTGTACCCCGACTTCAACAAACCCTTCCATATGACTACGGACGCTTCCTCGCACGCGCTTGAGGCGGTGCTATCCCAAAACGGCCGGCCTGTTACTATGATCTCGAGAACCCTGAATGCTACTGAGGAGAACTATGCTACGAATGAGTGGGAGCTTCTCGCTATTGTGTGGGCGTTACAGAAACTCCGTAACTACCTGTACGGAGTAAGAAGCCTTAACATCTTTACCGATCATCAACCCCTAACGATTTCCATGCCGGACAAGATTGTCAACTCGAAGTTAAAGCGATGGCGAGCATTCATGGAAGAATACTCCCCAAAGTTTCTCTACAAACCTGGGAGACTTAATGTTGTCGCTGATGCCCTCTCACGCCAATTTATTATTTCATTGTTGGCCCTGCCTGAAGAGAATCCGCATGATAGCAACGAATATGGTTCCTATTTAATACCTTCCTCCAACCCAGTTAACTATTTTACGAATCAATTTGTGATCCCAAAGGAGAATTGTCGAAGAAGACCACTTCCATTCTTTTCAGAAAGCAATTCAGGCACGCAATCACATGACCCAACGAAGCAGATTTTCCAGCCCTACTGAATGAGTGAGTGAACTTTAATGCGGTAAATGGCATACACTGCGATGAGTAAGTGCTGCAATTCTTGCGCGACGTATTACCAAATTTTTGTCTCATCCAGTAAGTTCCTCGCCTGCAATAGAATGGTGAAAAACGTAAGGAATTCTGATGAGCAACAGGAAATCCTGGTTAAGGAACACAACAGTAAGATCCAGTAAGGAAAATGCCACCCAAGTCCTGCGATCGTCATATTTCCCCCGAATACGTGGTCAGGTGAAAGAAATTACCTCCAATTGTGAAATCTGTAGAGAATGCCAAATACAAGAGATGGTCTAAACGATTGATAATAGGGGCAACGCCTCTCCCCACTCACCCGAGAAAAATGCTGCACAGCTGCCTGCCACTTCCGCACATGTATTGAGAAATGAATCGAAATTGCATGTTGCCTCAAGTTAGCAGAGTACTCATCCGATGTCGAAGAATTAGTGCTACTGGGCCTCGCCAGGTACAACCGGACAGTGCATTCAGTGACAGGACATCGACGCATACCCGTCATCCACTCTATTTCCGATGACTTGAGAAGGAAGGTGGAGGCCGGACTGTCTGCTACGCAGGCCGCGAAATTAAAATCCTTTAATAGGTCTAAGACTAGAAGAACATTCAAAAGGAAGATGAGGTTTTCGTCAAGAGCAATAGGAGATTAGGCAACAAGCTATCGAAGATCTACACTCGGGGTACGTTGAGAAGGACATAGGATCATGTGTGCTGGTGAAAGGCAGTTGCTGTTAGCAAGAATAACCTACGTTGAATTAGTTACCACCCATGACATGGCGGCTCCCGATACGGGATGTGCTACTAGTAATTTATCACCTTCCCCTCACAGAAATTAAATGCGCGTATCAATCCACTTTCTCTCCGTTCTACTTTTTGCAGATCACTATCCCCACCCTGCGTGGCACTGGCCAGCATTCATGACTCAGGTTAGTCAGAACACGCCGCGTCAGCTGAGGACAGCTGATTTTAAGAGCGGGAGGAGTGAGTAAGGCGCGTGTGACGTCTTTGGCTTCGCCGTTTATCAATGTCTGAAGTGCAAGGTCGCAGCTGTAATTGGAATACCATTTACAGCTGCTGCAAGCGTTATACGGCCGTTCGCGCATTAGCTGAAATGCGCAAACGACGAGCTTGTGAGAGTCAGACACTTTTGCACGCTGGCAGGTAAACGGCAGTCGAGTTATCGGCTTGGGCACGGAAATACTCAGTTAGCGTCTGGAGCCCTTCCGCCACACGTAAGCCTGGTAGGTTAGCTCACTGGCTGGGGCTGAAGCCGGTGAGCTATGGGTATAGATTAAAAAAGACGAGGAAGACAATCTTATTTTGGAAGTGAAAAGGACGGCGTTGTACTCGGCTAGAGAAAACTAATTTTAAATAATTATTGGGCATACAAATTGTAAACTTCTAAGTATGAACTTTTGAATAATTGTAAAAAAAACTAATAATAATTGGAAATAACTACAAACCTAAGTGTGAATATAAATTGTAAAATTCTAAGTGTGAACTTCGGGATAACTGAAACATAACTGGTAGTGCAAAAGTTGCGAATAGTTGTATAAAAAGAAATCTAATTTAAGTAATTATTTGCAAACCTAAATGTGAACTATAAACTCATATTGTGAGACCCCCGAAAAAAAACTTACAATTAAATCGATCGTTCAGAATACATATAACCTTTGACTTTTTTTCAAGTACCGATAGCCCTTCCATGTTGCGCCTTCCGTGATCTGGAAGCAGCATCCACCCAACGCCTGACGCCCCTGCTGCCACGTGCACCTGCTGTTGCCGAACCGAATCAGGTGACGTCTCCTCCGCTGTGTCTGGGTAGTGCTCCCCGTAAGTATGTTTAGGTTGTGGTACCTTAGCGCTCAGGCTCCCTAACACTTACGCTAGCTCGGCATCCAAACAAATAATTAACTGGCGGCCAACGTTAGGCCCGAAAAAGGCGTGGTCCTGCCCGAACCTACCCTAGCTGGTAAGGAAAAATACAATCAAGAAAAGTCTGAAATCTGCGACTCCTACGAGACCGTCCAGGTCAAAAGGACTAGTGAAAAATAGTGAATAAAAATAATTTAAAAAAAAATATAGTGCCACACAAAAACGTAGTGTGTTTTCTACCTTAAGTGGTAGTTTGATAAAATAAAAGTCTGAAATCTGCGACTCCTACGGGACCCTCCAGGTTAAAAGGATTAGTGAATAAATAAAATAAAGAATAAAAAATATATAGTGCAACCGAAAGAGGCGATGTGCTATCTACCTAAAGTAGTAGTTTGATAAAATAAAAAAAAAACAGCGCAACCGAAAAAGACGGTGTGCCAAAGAAAGAGAATATTTATAATTGGGTTAAGCTTCCCGGAGAGTGGAATGGAGACATTAATGTAAGCCTTCTAACTACATTTAAAATTTCTTCATTTTAATAAGCAATAACGCTATTATCAATAAATATCTCCTGTTTTTATCCAACTTAATTTTAAAGTTCTTAATTTTAAAGTTCTTAATTTTAAAGTTCTTAATTTTAATAAGCGATAACGATATTGTTAATAAATGTCTCCCGTTTTTAGATGAAGTCTGGAATTAATTTTAAATATAAAAATTAATTAAGATTATTTCTCAGCGAATGAATGTGTATGTGTGGTTATGCCACCGTAATAATTTTCAGAAGGAGAAGTATTGAAACAATTTGGCATATCTTATAGCTATTTCGGAAACGTCACGTGTCCTCATCAGAGATCTTTCAATGAAAGGCAATTTTTTTCAAAGGATTTATTTTGTCTCAGAATTCAACACAAGAACTCCCAGGAATCGAACATGGGCCTTCAGTTGTTGTAATCTGTCCATCCAGACAACTACGCTAACTGCAGGTGGTGAACTGACTGATCAAATTTTGTCCATGTACTGTCTCATTCCACCACACTCTAAGCAACTCTGTCTCATTATTACCCCTCATTTGATCCGTTAACTCTCTCTTTATTTTTTAAAAAGTAATGTACTATGACACCACATTTTGGCCATGATTCGAAACGTCGACAATGATCCCGTTTATGCCCGGTCCTATCCATACCCCATATCCGCTACCGACTACGTCAACAAGGAAATAGGTCAGATGCTTAAAGACGGGATAATCAGACCAACGCGGTCACCATATAATAATCCACTCTGGGTGGTACCAAAGAGGGGATTGTGTGAGAATGGGAGGAAGCTACGCAGAGTGTTCGACTTTAAAAAACTGAACGACAAAACGATGAGCGATCGGTACCCTGTCCATTCTCGGCAAATCTTCATTTTTCTCTACGATTGATCTCCAAAACGTCTTTTACCAGCTAGCCTTAGCAGAAAAGGATCGAGAGAAAACGCCGTTTTCGATTAATATCGGCAAATTCGAGTTTTGCCGATCGCCTATGGGTCTTAAGAATGCGCCGAATATTTTCCAATGCGCCATAGATGATGTGCTGACAGAGTTAATAGAGAAATGCTGTTGCGTCTACTTGGATGATGTGATAATATTTTGCCTTGACGCCAGAAGTCATTTGAGGGACTTTCAATCGGTCTTTGAGAAATTCTATCAGTCAAACATTCAGGTAACTAGAGAAAATTCAATATGTTATCGCAAAGAGGTGCAATTCCTCAGCTTCGAGGTGTCCCAACGGGGAATCAAGACCTGCCCAAAATAAGGTAAGAGACAGTAATTTTCGAGCAGCCCAGAAGCCTTAGGAACCTCCGATCATTCATTGGATTGGCGGCTATTACCGACGGTTTATACGCGACTTTGCACAGATTACCAAACCCATCACCTCTTACCTTCGGGGAGAGAATGGTCATGTAAGTACATCCCGCTCGAAAACACCATCATCAACCTTGACGAGGAGGCAATATTGACATTCAAGAAGCTCAAAGCCATTCTTGCCTCCGAGAATGTTCTACTCCTGTACCCCGACTTCAACAAACCCTTCCATATGACTACGGACGCTTCCTCGCACGCGCTTGAGGCGGTGCTATCCCAAAACGGCCGGCCTGTTACTATGATCTCGAGAACCCTGAATGCCACTGAGGAGAACTATGCTACGAATGAGTGGGAGCTTCTCGCTATTGTGTGGGCGTTACAGAAACTCCGTAACTACCTGTATGGAGTAAGAAGCCTTAACATCTTTACCGATCATCAACCCCTAACGATTTCCATGCCGGACAAGATTGTCAACTCGAAGTTAAAGCGATGGCGAGCATTCATGGAAGAATACTCCCCAAAGTTTCTCTACAAACCTGGGAGACTTAATGTTGTCGCTGATGCCCTCTCACGCCAATTTATTATTTCATTGTTGGCCCTGCCTGAAGAGAATCCGCATGATAGCAACGAATATGGTTCCTATTTAATACCTTCCTCCAACCCAGTTAACTATTTTACGAATCAATTTGTGATCCGCAAAGGAGAATTGTCGAAGAAGACCACTTCCATTCTTTTCAGAAAGCAATTCAGGCACGCAATCACATGACCCAACGAAGCAGATTTTCCAGCCCTACTGAATGAGTGAGTGAACTTTAATGCGGTAAATGGCATACACTGCGATGAGTAAGTGCTGCAATTCTTGCGCGACGTATTACCAAATTTTTGTCTCATCCAGTAAGTTCCTCGCCTGCAATAGAATGGTGAAAAACGTAAGGAATTCTGATGAGCAACAGGAAATCCTGGTTAAGGAACACAACAGTAAGATCCAGTAAGGAAAATGCCACCCAAGTCCTGCGATCGTCATATTTCCCCCGAATACGTGGTCAGGTGAAAGAAATTACCTCCAATTGTGAAATCTGTAGAGAATGCCAAATACAAGAGATGGTCTAAACGATTGATAATAGGGGCAACGCCTCTCCCCACTCACCCGAGAAAAATGCTGCACAGCTGCCTGCCACTTCCGCACATGTATTGAGAAATGAATCGAAATTGCATGTTGCCTCAAGTTAGCAGAGTACTCATCCGATGTCGAAGAATTAGTGCTACTGGGCCTCGCCAGGTACAACCGGACAATGCATTCAGTGACAGGACATCGACGCATACCCGTCATCCACTCTATTACCGATGACTTGAGAAGGAAGGTGGAGGCCGGACTGTCTGCTACGCAGGCCGCGAAATTAAAATCCTTTAATAGGTCTAAGACTAGAAGAACATTCAAAAGGAAGATGAGGTTTTCGTCAAGAGCAATAGGAGATTAGGCAACAAGCTATCGAAGATCTACACTCGGGGTACGTTGAGAAGGACATAGGATCATGTGTGCTGGTGAAAGGCAGTTGCTGTTAGCAAGAATAACCTACGTTGAATTAGTTACCACCCATGACATGGCGGCTCCCGATACGGGATGTGCTACTAGTAATTTATCACCTTCCCCTCACAGAAATTAAATGCGCGTATCAATCCACTTTCTCTCCGTTCTACTTTTTGCAGATCACTATCCCCACCCAGCTTGGCACTGGCCAGCATTCATGACTACAGCAATTCATTCTACGTTCCAGTCTCCGCCGGAAGTATAGCGGTATTCAGAGAGCGTGTATATCTCATTCATGCGACCAACCTGTCGAAATATCAGACGGTAGTCGCAGAATCAGACAGAATCTTAGATTTCTTCCCTCAGTCGCAGATGCGCAAGGTGATCGAGGCAGATGTTGAGCACATTGACCGGCTGTTGGAGATACTGCAGATGCAACCACAGGCACGCTAGAGGCATCAATATGTTGGGATCAGCCTTGAAATTCATCGCGGGAACCCCAGACGCGGATGACCTTGCCTCGCGGAGCCGAATCCAAGACCAGCTGGTTTCAGCACATGAGCAGCAGATACATATTAACACAGAATCCCAGGAGCGAATTCGGGAACCAACCCGATCAGTTAATATCCTCTTGAATGCTACACGGAAGGATAGGATGGGATCGGCAAGCCTTTTTTCTGTGATTACAAGTCGGAATAGAGATATCATTATGGAAATGGATAACCTAATATATTCAATTACGCTGGGGCGGGTGAATATGATATATCCTACGCTACTGAACGGGGCCGAAATTGAAAACATTGACAAGAACGGAGCATTTCGAGAATGTAAGTGTCATGAATATTATGGCTGTCTCCAAAATATCCCTGTACCAAAATGAGGATGTCATTATATTCATCATCCGATAGCCAATAAGCTGATAGAATCTGCGGCAGAGTGCAGGTATTCCCCGTCATAAAGGAGCGAAGGTACGTCATCGCAATTGGATCATCAGTCTTACCTAAATGCAACTCGACATTCATCCCAATGGTGGGATGTAAGCAGGCGTCGGACTCAATTACCTTCTGCGAAGAGGATTCCAGCCCCACTTGCATTAACCGCATAGCAAAAGATTTGTCAGTTCATTGCGAGTCAATGCAAGCCCATGACTTGGCTTCTATTCAAGTTATTGACAATGGAGTAATATTGGTTAATGACAAATCTGAATTAATTGAAATGAAATATAAGACTAGAACATGGAGTAACGGAGCGACGTTTATAACATGTGAAAAAAAGTGCGCATTATTGGTACGTTGTATCGCAATCCAAGGTCAACACCGGCCCTCGCTGCCGACGTGCCGGTGATCCATAGCGTAAACTTCTCCAACTTTATCCCTCTGCTGTCACTCCCCTATCTAGGAACCTTGACTATATCACTATGGTGACCAGGAGATTAAAGAAAGGTCTCTTGGGTATAGCTTTCGTATGTTTTATCATACTGGTGGGAATACTTATTGGAATGATGGTCCTGGCGAAAACCCGCCGTCAGGAAGAAGATAAAACTCAGTTAGGTATTCTCCAGACAATTCAAGCTTGGATATCCACTCAGGTTAGTCAGAACACGCCGCGTCAGCCGAGGACAGCTGATTTTAAGAGCGGGAGGAGTGAGTAAGGCGCGTGTGACGGTCTTTGGCTTCGCCGTTTATCAATGCCTGAAGTGCAAGGTCGCAGCTGTAATTGGAATACCATTTTCCGCTGCTGCAAGCGTTATACGGCCGTTCGCGCATTAGCTGAAATGCGCAAACGACGAGCTTGTGAGAGTCAGACACTTTTGCACGCTGGCAGGTAAACGGCAGTCGAGTTATCGGCTTGGGCACGGAAATGCTCAGTTAGCGTCTGGAGCCCTTCCGCCACACGTAAGCCTGGTAGGTTAGCTCACTGGCTGGGGCTGAAGCCGGTGAACTATGGGTATAGATTAAAAAAGACGAGGAAGACAATCTTATTTTGGAAGTGAAAAGGACGGCGTTGTACTCGGCTAGAGAAAACTAATTTTAAATAATTATTGGGCATACAAATTGTAAACTTCTAAGTATGAACTTTTGAATAATTGTAAAAAAAACTAATAATAATTGGAAATAACTACAAACCTAAGTGTGAATATAAATTGTAAAATTCTTAGTGTGAACTTCGGGATAATTGAAAAATAACTGGTAGTGCAAAAGTTGCGAATAGTTGTATAAAAAGAAATCTAATTTAAGTAATTATTTGCAAACCTAAATGTGAACTATAAACTCATATTGTGAGACCCCCGAAAAAAACTTACAATTAAATCGATCGTTCAGAATACATATAACCTTTGACTTTTTTTCAAGTACCGATAGCCCTTCCATGTTGCGCCTTCCGTGACCTGGAAGCAGCATCCACCCAACGCCTGACGCCCCTGCTGCCACGTGCACCTGCTGTTGCCGAACCGAATTAGGTGACGTCTCCTCCGCTGTGTCTGGGTAGTGCTCCCCGTAAGTATGTTTAGGTTGTGGTACCTTAGCGCTCAGGCTCCCTAACACTTACGCTAGCTCGGCATCCAAACAAATAATTAACTGGCGGCCAACGTTAGGCCCGAAAAAGGCGTGGTCCTGCCCGAACCTACCCTAGCTGGTAAGGAAAAATACAATCAAGAAAAGTCTGAAATCTGCGACTCCTACGAGACCGTCCAGGTCAAAAGGACTAGTGAAAAATAGTGAATAAAAATAATTTAAAAAAAAATATAGTGCCACACAAAAAGGTAGTGTGTTTTCTACCTTAAGTGGTAGTTTGATAAAATAAAAGTCTGAAATCTGCGACTCCTACGGGACCCTCCAGGTTAAAAGGATTAGTGAATAAATAAAATAAAGAATAAAAAATATATAGTGCAACCGAAAGAGGCGATGTGCTATCTACCTAAAGTGGTAGTTTGATAAAATAAAAAAAAAACAGCGCAACCGAAAAAGACGGTGTGCCAAAGAAAGAGAATATTTATAATTGGGTTAAGCTTCCCGGAGAGTGGAATGGAGACATTAATGTAAGCCTTCTAACTACATTTAAAATTTCTTCATTTTAATAAGCAATAACGCTATTATCAATAAATATCTCCTGTTTTTATCCAACTTAATTTTAAAGTTCTTAATTTTAATAAGCGATAACGATATTGTTAATAAATGTCTCCCGTTTTTAGATGAAGTCTGGAATTAATTTTAAATATAAAAATTAATTAAGATTATTTCTCAGCGAATTTATTGACAAGACAAGTTGCACACAGTAGTTGCAACTGTGTAGGTGTGGTTATGCCACCGTACTAATTTGCAGAAGGAGAATTATTGAAACAATTTGGCAGATCTTATAGCTATTTCGGAAACGTCACGTGTCCTCATCAGAGATCTTTCAATGAAAGGCAATTTTTTTCAAAGGATTTATTTTGTCTCAGAATTCAACACAAGAACTCCCAGGAATCGAACATGGGCCTTCAGCTGTTGTAATCTGTCCATCCAGACAACTACGCTAACTGCAGGTGGTGAACTGACTGATCAAATTTTGTCCATGTACTGTCTCATTCCACCACACTCTAAGCAACTCTGTCTCATTATTACCCCTCATTTGATCCGTTAACTCTCTCTTTATTTTTTAAAAAGTAATGTACTATGACACCACATTTTGGCCACGATTCGAAACGTCGACAATGATCCCGTTTATGCCCGGTCCTATCCATACCCCATATCCGCTACCGACTACGTCAACAAGGAAATAGGTCAGATGCTTAAAGACGGGATAATCAGACCAACGCGGTCACCATATAATAATCCACTCTGGGTGGTACCAAAGAGGGGATTGTGTGAGAATGGGCAGAGGAAGCTACGCAGAGTGTTCGACTTTAAAAAACTGAACGACAAAACGATGAGCGATCGGTACCCTGTCCATTCTCGGCAAATCTTCATTTTTCTCTACGATTGATCTCCAAAACGTCTTTTACCAGCTAGCCTTAGCAGAAAAGGATCGAGAGAAAACGCCGTTTTCGATTAATATCGGCAAATTCGAGTTTTGCCGATCGCCTATGGGTCTTAAGAATGCGCCGAATATTTTCCAATGCGCCATAGATGATGTGCTGACAGAGTTAATAGAGAAATGCTGTTGCGTCTACTTGGATGATGTGATAATATTTTGCCTTGACGCCAGAAGTCATTTGAGGGACTTTCAATCGGTCTTTGAGAAATTCTATCAGTCAAACATTCAGGTAACTAGAGAAAATTCAATATGCTATCGCAAAGAGGTGCAATTCCTCGGCTTCGAGGTGTCCCAACGGGGAATCAAGACCAGCCCAAAATAAGGTAAGAGACAGTAATTTTCGAGCAGCCCAGAAGCCTTAGGAACCTCCGATCATTCATTGGATTGGCGGCTATTACCGACGGTTTATTCGCGACTTTGCATAGATTACCAAACCCATCACCTCTTACCTTCGGGGAGAGAATGGTCATGTAAGTACATCCCGCTCGAAAACACCATCATCAACCTTGACGAGGAGGCAATATTGACATTCAAGAAGCTCAAAGCCATTCTTGCCTCCGAGAATGTTCTACTCCTGTACCCCGACTTCAATAAACCCTTCCATTTGACTACGGACGCTTCCTCGCACGCGCTTGGGGCGGTGCTATCCTAAAATGGCCGGCCTGTTACAATGATCTAGAGAACCCTGAACGCCACTGAGGAGAACTATGCTACGAATGAGTGGGAGCTTCTCGCTATTGTGTGGGCGTTACAGAAACTCCGTAACTACCTGTACGGAGAGAGAAGCCTTAACATCTTCACCGAAATTTTTTTCTCATCCAGAAAGTTCCTCGCCTGCAATAGAATGGTGAAAAACGTAAGGAATTCCGATGAGCAACAGGAAATCCTGGTTAAGGAACACAACAGTAAGATCCAGTAAGGAAAATGCCACCCAATTCCTGCGATCGTCATATTTCCCACGAATACGTGGTCAGGTGAAAGAAATTAATTCCAATTGTGAAATCTGTAGAGAATGCCAAATACAAGAGATGGCCTAAACGATTGATAATAGGGGCAACGCCTCTCCCCACTCACCCGAGAAAAATACTGCACAGCTGCCTGCCACTTCCGCACATGTATTGATAAATGAATCGAAATTGCATGTTGCCTCAAGTTAGCAGAGTACTCATCCGATGTCGAAGAATTAGTGCTACTGGGCCTCGCCAGGTACAACCGGACAGTGCATTCAGTGACAGGACATCGACGCATACCCGTCATCCACTCTATTTCCGATGACTTGAGAAGGAAGGTGGAGGCCGGACTGTCTGCTACGCAGGCCGCGGAATTAAAATCCTTTAATAGGTCTAAGACTAGAAGAACATTCAAAAGGAAGATGAGGTTTTCGTCAAGAGCAATAGGAGATTAGGCAACAAGCTATCGAAGATCTACACTCGGGGTACGCTGAGAAGGACATAGGATCATGTGTGCTGGTGAAAGGCAGTTGCTGTTAGCAAGAATAACCTACGTTGAATTAGTTACCACCCATGACATGGCGGCTCCCGATACGGGATGTGCTACTAGTAATTTATCACCTTCCCCTCACAGAAATTAAATGCGCGTATCAATCCACTTTCTCTCCGTTCTACTTTTTGCAGATCACTATCCCCACCCTGCGTGGCACTGGCCAGCATTCATGACTACAGCAATTCATTCTACGTTCCAGTCTCCGCCGGAAATATAGCGGTATTCAGAGTTCGTGTATATCTCATTCATGCGACCAACCTGTCGAAATATCAGACGGTTGTCGCAGAATCAGACAGAATCTTAGATTTCTTCCCTCAGTCGCAGATGCGCAAGGTGATCGAGGTAGATGTTGAGCACATTGACCGGCTGTTGGAGATACTGCATATGCACCACAGGCACACTAGAGGCATCAATATGTTGGGATCAGCCTTGAAATTCATCGCGGGAACCCCAGACGCGGATGACCTTGCCTCGCGGTTCCGAATCCAAGACCAGCTGGTTTCAGCACATGAGCAGCAGATACATATTAACACAGAATCCCAGGAGCGAATTCGGGAACCAACCCGATCAGTTAATATCCTCTTGAATGCTACACGGAAGGATAGGATGGAATCGGCAAGCCTTTTTTCTGTGATTACAAGTCGGAATAGAGATATCATTTTGGAAATGGATAACCTAATATATTCAATTACGCTGGGGCGGGTGAATATGATAAATCCTACGCTACTGAACGGGGCCGAAATTGAAACTATGACAAGAACGGAGCATTTCGACAATGTAAGTGTCATGAATATCATGGCTGTCTCCAAAATATCCCTGTACCAAAATGAGGATAGCTGATAAAATCTGCGGCAGAGTGCAGGTATTCCCCGTCATAAAGGAGCGAAGGTACGTCATCGCAATTGGATCATCAGTCTTACCTAAATGCAACTCGACATTCATCCCAATGGTGGGATGTAAGCAGGCGTCGGACTCAATTACCTTCTGCGAAGAGGATTCCAGCCCCACTTGCATTAACCGCATAGCAAAAGATTTGTCAGTTCATTGCGAGTCTATGCAAGCCCATGACTTGGCTTCTATTCAAGTTATTGACTATGGAGTAATATTGGTTAATGACAAATCTGAATTAATTGAAATGAAATATAAGACTAGAACATGGAGTAACGGAGCGACGTTGATAACATGTGAAAAAAAGTGCGCATTATTGGTACGTTGTATCGCAATCCAAGGTCAACACCGGCCCTCGCTGCCGACGTGCCGGTGATCCATAGCGTAAACTTCTCCAACTTTATCCCTCTGCTGTCACTCCCCTATCTAGGAACCTTGACTATATCACTATGGTGACCAGGAGATTAAAGAAAGGTCTCTTGGGTATAGCTTTCGTATGTTTTATCATACTGGTGGGAATACTTATTGGAATGATGGTCCTGGCGAAAACCCGCCGTCAGGAAGAAGATAAAACTCAGTTAGGTATTCTCCAGACAATTCAAGCTTGGATATCCACTCAGGTTAGTCAGAACACGCCGCGTCAGCCGAGGACAGCTGATTTTAAGAGCGGGAGGAGTGAGTAAGGCGCGTGTGACGGTCTTTGGCTTCGCCGTTTATCAATGCCTGAAGTGCAAGGTCGCAGCTGTAATTGGAATACCATTTTCCGCTGCTGCAAGCGTTATACGGCCGTTCGCGCATTAGCTGAAATGCGCAAACGACGAGCTTGTGAGAGTCAGACACTTTTGCACGCTGGCAGGTAAACGGCAGTCGAGTTATCGGCTTGGGCACGGAAATGCTCAGTTAGCGTCTGGAGCCCTTCCGCCACACGTAAGCCTGGTAGGTTAGCTCACTGGCTGGGGCTGAAGCCGGTGAGCTATGGGTATAGATTAAAAAAGACGAGGAAGACAATCTTATTTTGGAAGTGAAAAGGACGGCGTTGTACTCGGCTAGAGAAAACTAATTTTAAATAATTATTGGGCATACAAATTGTAAACTTCTAAGTATGAACTTTTGAATAATTGTAAAAAAAACTAATAATAATTGGAAATAACTACAAACCTAAGTGTGAATATAAATTGTAAAATTCTTAGTGTGAACTTCGGGATAATTGAAAAATAACTGGTAGTGCAAAAGTTGCGAATAGTTGTATAAAAAGAAATCTAATTTAAGTAATTATTTGCAAACCTAAATGTGAACTATAAACTCATATTGTGAGACCCCCGAAAAAAAACTTACAATTAAATCGATCGTTCAGAATACATATAACCTTTGACTTTTTTTCAAGTACCGATAGCCCTTCCATGTTGCGCCTTCCGTGACCTGGAAGCAGCATCCACCCAACGCCTGACGCCCCTGCTGCCACGTCCACCTGCTGCTGCCGGACCGAATCAGGTGACGTCTCCTCCGCTGTGTCTGGGTAGTGCTCCCCGTAAGTATGTTTAGGTTGTGGTACCCTAGCGCTCAGGCTCCCTAACACTTACGCTAGCTCGGCATCCAAACAAATAATTAACTGGCGGCCAACGTGAGGCCCGAAAAAGGCGTGGTCCTGCCCGAACCTACCCTAGCTGGTAAGGAAAAATACAATCAAGAAAAGTCTGAAATCTGCGACTCCTACGAGACCGTCCAGGTCAAAAGGACTAGTGAAAAATAGTGAATAAAAATAATTTAAAAAAAAATATAGTGCCACACAAAAAGGTAGTGTGTTTTCTACCTTAAGTGGTAGTTTGATAAAATAAAAGTCTGAAATCTGCGACTCCTACGGGACCCTCCAGGTTAAAAGGATTAGTGAATAAATAAAATAAAGAATAAAAAATATATAGTGCAACCGAAAGAGGCGGTGTGCTATCTACCTAAAGTGGTAGTTTGATAAAATGAAAAAAAAACATCGCAACCGAAAAAGACGGTGTGCCAAAGAAAGAGAATATTCATAATTGGGTTAAGCTTCCCGGAGAGTGGAATGGAGACATTAATGTAAGCCTTCTAACTAAATTTAAAATTTCTTAATTTTAATAAGCAATAACGCTATTATCAATAAATATCTCCTGTTTTTATCCAACGTAATTTTAAAGTTCTTAATTTTAATAAGCGATAACGATATTGTTAATAAATGTCTCCCGTTTTTAGATAAAGTCTGGAATTAATTTTAAATATAAAAATTAATTAAGATTATTTCTCAGCGAATTTATTGACAAGACAAGTTGCACACAGTAGTTGCAACTGTGTAGGTGTGGTTATGCCACCGTACTAATTTGCAGAAGGAGAATTATTGAAACAATTTGGCAGATCTTATAGCTATTTCGGAAACGTCACGTGTCCTCATCAGAGATCTTTCAATGAAAGGCAATTTTTTTCAAAGCATTTATTTTGTCTCAGAAATCAACACAAGAACTCCCAGGAATCGAACATGGGCCTTCAGCTGTTGTAATCTGTCCATCCAGACAACTACGCTAACTGCAGGTGGTGAACTGACTGATCAAATTCTGTCCATGTACTGTCTCATTCCACCACACTCTAAGCAACTCTGTCTCATTATTACCCCTCATTTGATCCGTTAACTCTCTCTTTATTTTTTAAAAATTAATGTACTATGACACCACATTTTGGCCATGATTCGAACCGTCGACAATGATCCCGTTTATGCCCGGTCCTATCCATACCCCATATCCGCTACCGACTACGTCAACAAGGAAATAGGTCAGATGCTTAAAGACGGGATAATCAGACCAACGCGGTCACCATATAATAATCCACTCTGGGTGGTACCAAAGAGGGGATTGTGTGAGAATGGGCAGAGGAAGCTACGCAGAGTGTTCGACTTTAAAAAACTGAACGACAAAACGATGAGCGATCGGTACCCTGTCCATTCTCGGCAAATCTTCATTTTTCTCTACGATTGATCTCCAAAACGTCTTTTACCAGCTAGCCTTAGCAGAAAAGGATCGAGAGAAAACGCCGTTTTCGATTAATATCGGCAAATTCGAGTTTTGCCGATCGCCTATGGGTCTTAAGAATGCGCCGAATATTTTCCAATGCGCCATAGATGATGTGCTGACAGAGTTAATAGAGAAATGCTGTTGCGTCTACTTGGATGATGTGATAATATTTTGCCTTGACGCCAGAAGTCATTTGAGGGACTTTCAATCGGTCTTTGAGAAATTCTATCAGTCAAACATTCAGGTAACTAGAGAAAATTCAATATGTTATCGCAAAGAGGTGCAATTCCTCAGCTTCGAGGTGTCCCAACGGGGAATCAAGACCTGCCCAAAATAAGGTAAGAGACAGTAATTTTCGAGCAGCCCAGAAGCCTTAGGAACCTCCGATCATTCATTGGATTGGCGGCTATTACCGACGGTTTATTCGCGACTTTGCATAGATTACCAAACCCATCACCTCTTACCTTCGGGGAGAGAATGGTCATGTAAGTACATCCCGCTCGAAAACACCATCATCAACCTTGACGAGGAGGCAATATTGACATTCAAGAAGCTCAAAGCCATTCTTGCCTCCGAGAATGTTCTACTCCTGTACCCCGACTTCAATAAACCCTTCCATTTGACTACGGACGCTTCCTCGCACGCGCTTGGGGCGGTGCTATCCTAAAATGGCCGGCCTGTTACAATGATCTAGAGAACCCTGAACGCCACTGAGGAGAACTATGCTACGAATGAGTGGGAGCTTCTCGCTATTGTGTGGGCGTTACAGAAACTCCGTAACTACCTGTACGGAGAGAGAAGCCTTAACATCTTCACCGATCATCAACCCCTAACGATTTCCATGCCGGACAAGATTGTTGGCCCTGCTTGAAGAGAATCCGCATGATAGCAACGAATATGGTTCCTATTTAATACCTTCCTCCAACCCAGTTAACTATTTTACGAATCAATTTGCGATCCGCAAAGGAGAATTGTCGAAAAAGACCACTTCCATTCTTTTCAGAAAGCAATTCAGGCACGAAATCACATGACCCAACCAAGAAGATTTTCTAGCCCTACTGAATGAAGTGAGTGAACTTTAAGGCGGCAAATGGCATACACTGCGATGAGTAAGTGCTGCAATTCCTGCGCGACGTATTACCAAATTTTTTTCTCATCCAGAAAGTTCCTCGGCTGCAATAGAATGGTGAAAAACGAAAGGAATTCCGATGAGCAACAGGAAATCCTGGTTAAGGAACACAACAGTAAGATCCAGTAAGGAAAATGCCACCCAATTCCTGCGATCGTCATATTTCCCCCGAATACGTGGTCAGGTGAAAGAAATTAATTCCAATTGTGAAATCTGTAGAGAATGCCAAATACAAGAGATGGCCTAAACGATTGATAATAGGGGCAACGCCTCTCCCCACTCACCCGAGAAAAATACTGCACAGCTGCCTGCCACTTCCGCACATGTATTGATAAATGAATCGAAATTGCATGTTGCCTCAAGTTAGCAGAGTACTCATCCGATGTCGAAGAATTAGTGCTACTGGGCCTCGCCAGGTACAACCGGACAGTGCATTCAGTGACTTGACTATTTCCGATGACTTGAGAAGGAAGGTGGAGGCCGGACTGTCTGCTACGCAGGCCGCGGAATTAAAATCCTTTAATAGGTCTAAGACTAGAAGAACATTCAAAAGGAAGATGAGGTTTTCGTCAAGAGCAATAGGAGATTAGGCAACAAGCTATCGAAGATCTACACTCGGGGTACGTTGAGAAGGACATAGGATCATGTGTGCTGGTGAAAGGCAGTTGCTGTTAGCAAGAATAACCTACGTTGAATTACTTACCACCCATGACATGGCGGCTCCCGATACGGGATGTGCTACTAGTAATTTATCACCTTCCCCTCACAGAAATTAAATGCGCGTATCAATCCACTTTCTCCGTTCTACTTTTTGCAGATCACTATCCCCACCCTGCGTGGCACTGGCCAGCATTCATGACTCAGGTTAGTCAGAACACGCCGCGTCAGCCGAGGACAGCTGATTTTAAGAGCGGGAGGAGTGAGTAAGGCGCGTGTGACGGTCTTTGGCTTCGCCGTTTATCAATGCCTGAAGTGCAAGGTCGCAGCTGTAATTGGAATACCATTTTCCGCTGCTGCAAGCGTTATACGGCCGTTCGCGCATTAGCTGAAATGCGCAAACGACGAACTTGTGAGAGTCAGACACTTTTGCAGGCTGGCAGGTAAACGGCAGACGAGTTATCGGCTTGGGCACGGAAATGCTCAGTTAGTGTCTGGAGCCCTTCCGCCACACGTAAGCCTGGTAGGTTAGCTCACTGGCTGGGGCTGGAGCCGGTGAGCTATGGATACAGATTAAAAAAGACGAGGAAGACAATCTTATTTTGGAAGTGAAAAGGACGGCGTGGTACTCGGCTAGAGAAAACTAATTTTAAATAATTATTGGGCATACAAATTGTAAACTTCTAAGTATGAACTTTTGAATAATTGTAAAAAAAACTAATAATAATTGGAAATAACTACGAACCTAAGTGTGAATATAAATTGTAAACTTCTAAGTGTGAACTTCGGGGTAATTGAAAAATAACTGGTAGTGCAAAAGTTGCGAATAGTTATATAAAAAGGAATCTAATTTAAGTAATTATTTGCAAACCTAAATGTGAACTATAAACTCATATTGTGAGACCCCCGAAAAAAAACTTACAATTAAATCGATCGTTCAGAATACATATAACCTTTGACTTTTTTTCAAGTACCGATAGCCCTTCCATGTTGCGCCTTCCGTGACCTGGAAGCAGCATCCACCCAACGCCTGACGCCCCTGCTGCCACGTCCACCTGCTGCTGCCGGACCGAATCAGGTGACGTCTCCTCCGCTGTGTCTGGGTAGTGCTCCCCGTAAGTATGTTTAGGTTGTGGTACCCTAGCGCTCAGGCTCCCTAACACTTACGCTAGCTCGGCATCCAAACAAATAATTAACTGGCGGCCAACGTGAGGCCCGAAAAAGGCGTGGTCCTGCCCGAACCTACCCTAGCTGGTAAGGAAAAATACAATCAAGAAAAGTCTGAAATCTGCGACTCCTACGAGACCCTCCAGATCAAAAGGACTAGTGAAAATAGTGAATAAAAATAATTTTAAAAAAAATATAGTGCCACACAAAAAGGCAGTGTGTTTTCTACCTTAAGTGGTAGTTTGATAAAATAAAAGTCTGAAATCTGCGACTCCTACGGGACCCTCCAGGTTAAAAAGATTAGTGAATAAATAAAATAAAGAATAAAAAATATATAGTGCAACCGAAAGAAGCGGTGTGCTATCTACCTAAAGTGGTAGTTTGATAAAATGAAAAAAAAACATCGCAACCGAAAAAGACGGTGTGCCAAAGAAAGAGAATATTCATAATTGGGTTAAGCTTCCCGGATAGTGGAATGGAGACATTAATGTAAGCCTTCTAACTAAATTTAAAATTTCTTAATTTTAATAAGCAATAACGCTATTATCAATAAATATCTCCTGTTTTTATCCAACGTAATTTTAAAGTTCTTAATTTTAATAAGCGATAACGATATTGTTAATAAATGTCTCCCGTTTTTAGATGAAGTCTGGAATTAATTTTAAATATAAAAATTAATTAAGATTATTTCTCAGCGAATTTATTGACAAGACAAGTTGCACACAGTAGTTGCAACTGTGTAGGTGTGGTTATGCCACCGTACTAATTTGCAGAAGGAGAAAAATTGAAACAATTTGGCAGATCTTATAGCTATTTCGGAAACGTCACGTGTCCTCATCAGAGATCTTTCAATGAAAGGCAATTTTTTTCAAAGCATTTATTTTGTCTCAGAAATCAACACAAGAACTCCCAGGAATCGAACATGGGCCTTCAGCTGTTGTAATCTGTCCATCCAGACAACTACGCTAACTGCAGGTGGTGAACTGACTGATCAAATTCTGTCCATGTACTGTCTCATTCCACCACACTCTAAGCAACTCTGTCTCATTATTACCCCTCATTTGATCCGTTAACTCTCTCTTTATTTTTTAAAAATTAATGTACTATGACACCACATTTTGGCCATGATTCGAACCGTCGACAATGATCCCGTTTATGCCCGGTCCTATCCATACCCCATATCCGCTACCGACTACGTCAACAAGGAAATAGGTCAGATGCTTAAAGACGGGATAATCAGACCAACGCGGTCACCATATAATAATCCACTCTGGGTGGTACCAAAGAGGGGATTGTGTGAGAATGGGCAGAGGAAGCTACGCAGAGTGTTCGACTTTAAAAAACTGAACGACAAAACGATGAGCGATCGGTGCCCTGTCCATTCTCGGCAAATCTTCATTTTTCTCTACGATTGATCTCCAAAACGTCTTTTACCAGCTAGCCTTAGCAGAAAAGGATCGAGAGAAAACGCCGTTTTCGATTAATATCGGCAAATTCGAGTTTTGCCGATCGCCTATGGGTCTTAAGAATGCGCCGAATATTTTCCAATGCGCCATAGATGATGTGCTGACAGAGTTAATAGAGAAATGCTGTTGCGTCTACTTGGATGATGTGATAATATTTTGCCTTGACGCCAGAAGTCATTTGAGGGACTTTCAATCGGTCTTTGAGAAATTCTATCAGTCAAACATTCGGGTAACTAGAGAAAATTCAATATGCTATCGCAAAGAGGTGCAATTCCTCGGCTTCGAGGTGTCCCAACGGGGAATCAAGACCAGCCCAAAATAAGGTAAGAGACAGTAATTTTCGAGCAGCCCAGAAGCCTTAGGAACCTCCGATCATTCATTGGATTGGCGGCTATTACCGACGGTTTATTCGCGACTTTGCATAGATTACCAAACCCATCACCTCTTACCTTCGGGGAGAGAATGGTCATGTAAGTACATCCCGCTCGAAAACACCATCATCAACCTTGACGAGGAGGCAATATTGACATTCAAGAAGCTCAAAGCCATTCTTGCCTCCGAGAATGTTCTACTCCTGTACCCCGACTTCAATAAACCCTTCCATTTGACTACGGACGCTTCCTCGCACGCGCTTGGGGTGGTGCTATCCTAAAATGGCCGGCCTGTTACAATGATCTAGAGAATCCTGAACGCCACTGAGGAGAACTATGCTACGAATGAGTGGGAGCTTCTCGCTATTGTGTGGGCGTTACAGAAACTCCGTAACTACCTGTACGGAGAGAGAAGCCTTAACATCTTCACCGAAATTTTTTTCTCATCCAGAAAGTTCCTCGCCTGCAATAGAATGGTGAAAAACGTAAGGAATTCCGATGAGCAACAGGAAATCCTGGTTAAGGAACACAACAGTAAGATCCAGTAAGGAAAATGCCACCCAATTCCTGCGATCGTCATATTTCCCCCGAATACGTGGTCAGGTGAAAGAAATTACCTCCAATTGTGAAATCTGTAGAGAATGCCAAATACAAGAGATGGCCTAAACGATTGATAATAGGGGCAACGACCCTCCCCACTCACCCGAGAAAAATACGGCACAGCTGCCTGCCACTTCCGCACATGTATAGATAAATGAATCGAAATTGCATGTTGCCTCAAGTTAGCAGAGTACTCATCCGATGTCGAAGAATTAGTGCTACTGGGCCTCGCCAGGTACAACCGGACAGTGCATTCAGTGACAGGACATCGACGCATACCCGTCATCCACTCTATTTCCGATGACTTGAGAAGGAAGGTGGAGGCCGGACTGTCTGCTACGCAGGCCGCGGAATTAAAATCCTTTAATAGGTCTAAGACTAGAAGAACATTCAAAAGGAAGATGAGGTTTTCGTCAAGAGTAATAGGAGATTAGGCAACAAGCTATCGAAGATCTACACTCGGGGTACGCTGAGAAGGACATAGGATAATGTGTGCTGGTGAAAGGCAGTTGCTGTTAGCAAGAATAACCTACGTTGAATTAGTTACCACCCATGACATGGCGGCTCCCGATACGGGATGTGCTACTAGTAATTTATCACCTTCCCCTCACAGAAATTAAATGCGCGTATCAATCCACTTTCTCTCCGTTCTACTTTTTGCAGATCACTATCCCCACCCTGCGTGGCACTGGCCAGCATTCATGACTACAGCAATTCATTCTACGTTCCAGTCTCCGCCGGAAATATAGCGGTATTCAGAGGGCGTGTATATCTCATTCATGCGACCAACCTGTCGAAATATCAGACGGTTGTCGCAGAATCAGACAGAATCTTAGATTTCTTCCCTCAGTCGCAGATGCGCAAGGTGATCGAGGTAGATGTTGAGCACATTGACCGGCTGTTGGAGATACTGCATATGCACCACAGGCACACTAGAGGCATCAATATGTTGGGATCAGCCTTGAAATTCATCGCGGGAACCCCAGACGCGGATGAACTTGCCTCGCGGTTCCGAATCCAAGACCAGCTGGTTTCAGCACATGAGCAGCAGATACATATTAACACAGAATCCCAGGAGCGAATTCGGGAACCAACCCGATCAGTTAATATCCTCTTGAATGCTACACGGAAGGATAGGATGGGATCGGCAAGCCTTTTTTCTGTGATTACAAGTCGGAATAGAGATATCATTATGGAAATGGATAACCTAATATATTCAATTACGCTGGGGCGGGTGAATATGATATATCCTACGCTACTGAACGGGGCCGAAATTGAAAACATTGACAAGAACGGAGCATTTCGAGAATGTAAGTGTCATGAATATTATGGCTGTCTCCAAAATATCCCTGTACCAAAATGAGGATGTCATTATATTCATCATCCGATAGCCAATAAGCTGATAGAATCTGCGGCAGAGTGCAGGTATTCCCCGTCATAAAGGAGCGAAGGTACGTCATCGCAATTGGATCATCAGTCTTACCTAAATGCAACTCGACATTCATCCCAATGGTGGGATGTAAGCAGGCGTCGGACTCAATTACCTTCTGCGAAGAGGATTCCAGCCCCACTTGCATTAACCGCATAGCAAAAGATTTGTCAGTTCATTGCGAGTCAATGCAAGCCCATGACTTGGCTTCTATTCAAGTTATTGACTATGGAGTAATATTGGTTAATGACAAATCTGCATTAATTGAAATGAAAAATAAGACTAGAACATGGAGTAACAGAGCGACGTTGATAACATGTGAAAAAAAAGTGCGCATTATTGGTACGTTGCATCGCAATCCAAGGTCAACACCGGCCCTCGCTGCCGACGTGCCGATGATCCATAGCGTAAACTTCTCCAAATTTATCCCTCTGCTGTCACATGTTTTATCATATTTGTGGGAATACTTACTGGAATGATAGTCCTGGCGAAAACCCGTCGTCTGGAAGAAGATAAAACTCAGTTAGATATTCTCCAGACAGTTCAAGCTTGGAGATCCACTCAGGTTAGTCAGAACACGCCGCGTCAGCCGAGGACAGCTGATTTTAAGAGCGGGAGGAGTGAGTAAGGCGCGTGTGACGGTCTTTGGCTTCGCCGTTTATCAATGCCTGAAGTGCAAGGTCGCAGCTGTAATTGGAATACCATTTTCCGCTGCTGCAAGCGTTATACGGCCGTTCGCGCATTAGCTGAAATGCGCAAACGACGAACTTGTGAGAGTCAGACACTTTTGCAGGCTGGCAGGTAAACGGCAGACGAGTTATCGGCTTGGGCACGGAAATGCTCAGTTAGTGTCTGGAGCCCTTCCGCCACACGTAAGCCTGGTAGGTTAGCTCACTGGCTGGGGCTGGAGCAGGTGAGCTATGGATACAGATTAAAAAAGACGAGGAAGACAATCTTATTTTGGAAGTGAAAAGGACGGCGTGGTACTCGGCTAGAGAAAACTAATTTTAAATAATTATTGGGCATACAAATTGTAAACTTCTAAGTATGAACTTTTGAATAATTGTAAAAAAAACTAATAATAATTGGAAATAACTACGAACCTAAGTGTGAATATAAATTGTAAACTTCTAAGTGTGAACTTCGGGGTAATTGAAAAATAACTGGTAGTGCAAAAGTTGCGAATAGTTATATAAAAAGGAATCTAATTTAAGTAATTATTTGCAAACCTAAATGTGAACTATAAACTCATATTGTGAGACCCCCGAAAAAAAACTTACAATTAAATCGATCGTTCAGAATACATATAACCTTTGACTTTTTTTCAAGTACCGATAGCCCTTCCATGTTGCGCCTTCCGTGACCTGGAAGCAGCATCCACCCAACGCCTGACGCCCCTGCTGCCACGTCCACCTGCTGCTGCCGGACCGAATCAGGTGACGTCTCCTCCGCTGTGTCTGGGTAGTGCTCCCCGTAAGTATGTTTAGGTTGTGGTACCCTAGCGCTCAGGCTCCCTAACACTTACGCTAGCTCGGCATCCAAACAAATAATTAACTGGCGGTCAACGTGAGGCCCGAAAAAGGCGTGGTCCTGCCCGAACCTACCCTAGCTGGTAAGGAAAAATACAATCAAGAAAAGTCTGAAATCTGCGACTCCTACGAGACCCTCCAGGTCAAAAGGACTAGTGAAAATAGTGAATAAAAATAATTTAAAAAAAAATATAGTGCCACACAAAAAGGCAGTGTGTTTTCTACCTTAAGTGGTAGTTTGATAAAATAAAAGTCTGAAATCTGCGACTCCTACGGGACCCTCCAGGTTAAAAAGATTAGTGAATAAATAAAATAAAGAATAAAAAATATATAGTGCAACCGAAAAATGCGGTGTGCTATCTACCTAAAGTGGTAGTTTGATAAAATTAAAAAAAAAACAGCGCAACCGAAAAAGACGGTGTGCCAAAGAAAGAGAATATTTATACTTGGGTTAACCTTCCCGGAGAGTGGAATGGAGACATTAATGTAAGCCTTCTAACTAAATTTAAAATTTCTTAATTTTAATCAGCAATAACGCTATTATCAATAAATATCTCCTGTTTTTACCCAACTTAATTTTAAAGTTCTTAATTTTAATAAGCGATAACGATATTGTTAATAAATGTCTCCCGTTTTTAGATGAAGTCTGGAATTAATTTTAAATATAAAAATTAATTAAGGTTATTTCTCAGCGAATTTATTGACAAGACAAGTTGCACACAGTAGTTGCAACTGTGTATGTGTGGTTATGCCACCGTACTAATTTTCAGAAGGAGAATTATTGAAACAATTTGGCAGATCTTATAGCTATTTCGGAAACGTCACGTGTCCTCATCAGAGATCTTTCAATGAAAGACAACTTTTTTCAAAGCATTTATTTTGTCTCAGAAATCAACATACCAACTCCCAGGAATCGAACATGGGCCTTCAGCTGTTGTAATCTGTCCATCCAGACATCTACGCTAACTGCAGGTGGTGAACTGACTGATCAAATTTATTTTGTCTCAGAAATCAACACACCAACTCCCAGGAATCGAACATGGGCCTTCAGCTGTTGTAATCTGTCCATCCAGACATCTACGCTAACTGTGGTGAACTGATCAAATTCTGTCCATGTACTGTCTCATTCCACCACACTCTAAGCAACCCTGTCTCATTATTATAGATTATAGAAACTTCAATATGCTATCGCGGAGAGGTGCCATTCCTCGGCTTCAAGGTGTCCCAACAAGGAATCAAGACTTGCCCAAAATAAGGTAAGAGACAGTAATCTTCGAGCAGCTCAGAAGCCTTAGGAACCTCCGATCATTCATTGGATTGGCGGCTATTACCGACGGTTTATTCGCGACTTTGCACAGACTACCAAACCCCTCACCGCTTACCTTCGGGGACAGAATGGTGCTGTGAGTTAGAACCAAGCTACCTACGTGTAGTTGACTCACAGCATCGACTCCTAATAGATGCCACACTCTGTGGGATTAGCATGTGCTAAAATTGTTTAACAATAAGACATACTTTTAGGGTTTAAGTATTTTAAGCTAAAATGGTTTGTGAAATATTACTATGTGAACTTCTACGGAATTACAGTTCCGCAGTCGAGTCGAAGAGGGCAGCGTAATGCACCGTCGCCACTTTTGAAATAGGTCGGTGGGCTTAAGCAACTGACACCAAATAACAATTGCGTAACTGGAACACCAGAAAAGTCAAGACGTAGGCTGTAATGCTTATTTGTAAATAGTATATAAGAACTAGTATTTTAAGAATAAATTTCTTGTTATTTTAAACCTAAAAGAGTGCAGTGCTTATTTAACAAAGTGGTTTAGAGTTTTCAGCGACGCGCCCAGCGAACCGAGACAGGACGTCTCCCGAGGACAACAAGCAAGGACACAATACCCCAACATTTTGGCGCAGCAGGTAGGATCCAACGTCGAGTGCCAGGAGAAGAGCAGTCCTACGTGGGAATCCACCAATAGGAAACCATCAGGATAACCATCCCAAAGGAGGGCAATGGAGGGAATGAAAATGGTGAGTATGTCTATAGTAGGACATTCTAGTATCTAAGTAAGGTTTGTCGACGATTCTTCGGTGGCCGTGTGGGCGCTTTTGCGCCGGTCATGCAGCATTGGGGCTGATTAGCCGCTGCGGTTAGGTGACAATAGGTCGATCCAAAAGGAAAAATTTTTACTTACGGTCAGGTTGTATAGGGTTGTTCCACTGAAATTAGGTGCATATTTTTTATTTACCGTTTATTTCAGCATTCTCGGGGGGCGTGAAACGTATAAAATAATTTCAAAGGAAACAAAAGTCCTCGCTAATCCCTGTTGTAATGCGAACTTGTGTATACCGGTTGGTTTGGTTCGGAAGGAACGTGCTACGGTATAGGGTTTACGCATTCATAATAGGGGATGGTGTTTCTTGTGTTCGTTCGCGGGACTAACGTTTGATTCTTTTGTCCGTGTCAAGTACCGGAATAAAGTTAGGTTCACTTTTTGGGGGCATCGCGAGTGTTTGTTTGGCAGCGTGTTTCGTGGCTGCGGTTAGGATAATTGAAATCTCAATTCATATAGTAAAATTGGGTATTTATTTTCTCTGAATATTAGGAAATAAATGACCAGAGTACCAAAGGCGTAACGGTTGCAGAAGGTCGAAGGATTGAACTGAGGCCCATTTCGAAGGTGCCGCGTATACACCCCCATTGGCATAGACGTGGTGGAAAAGCAGCACGGGAGAGAAAGCGGCTGGCATTTCTAAGGAAGTGTCTGGAAGAACAGGCGAATCTGGAAGTTCCTCTGCCTTGGAGCGAAGCCAACAGATTGTGGCAGGAAATGCTCAGCAAGCATAGCGCTTAGCGACACGGAGAAGAGATACTCCACAATAGAAAAGGAATTCCTAGCCATAGTGTGGGCTACAAAGAATTTTAGGGCATATCTGCTAGGACGCCCATTTAAAATATATACTGATCACCAGCCGTTGAGAGGCATAGCCAATTTGAAAGACCAAACGTCTAGGCTAGCCAGGTTCAGACACAAACTGTCTGAGTATCATTTCGAAATCATATACAAACCTGGGAAAAAGAATCTGAATGCGGACGCACTCAGCAGGGTACAGCAGGCACAGAAAGTACCAGTAGTGCAAACGGGGTCTAAAGCACGGTCGGATAAGGAGAAGGCCGAGAGAATGCAAGAGGATAAAATTGATGCAACAAGAAATGTTAGCAATGCGGGTGACGCTGCTAATGAACAAGGAGCCAGTAGTGTGGAATGGCTGGAGGATATAAACGATATCCGGGCTGTGTTAAAGGTTTTCCATCATTCACCTCTAGGTGGACACCAAGGATTTTGGAAAACTCATGACAGAATTAGGCGAGTATACGGATGGAAAGGTATGCTCAAGGACATTGAAAAATATATAAAGAGTTGTCCAAAGTGCCAGGCCAACAAAAGTTCATGGCTAACAAAGATGCCACTGGTATTAACTGACACACCGAAACAGCCATTTGATAAAGTTCATATGGAAATTGTAGGTATTTTACCTGAGACTGTTTCGGGCAATAAATTCATATTGACGTTCCAAGACGATTTCTCAAAGTATATGGCGTGCGTGGCTATACCCGATGCGGAAGCAGGTACGGTGGCCAAAGCATTCTTTGATGAAATTATAGCACGATACAACATACCTAAGGTTTGATAACCGACAATGGTTCCAATTTTGTATCGAAATTATTCTCAGAAACTTGTAAGATGCTGGGAATCAAGAAGTTGCACATAACACCATATCATCCACAGGCGAATGGCTCATTGGAACGTAGTCATCGACCTCTGGCCGAGTACTTGCGCAGTTTTGCCAAGGAAGACGGCTCGAATTGGGATCAATGGTTGACCACTGCAATGCATGTACACAATAATACGGTACATGTATCAACGAAGCAAACTCCGTTTAGAAAACTCAACGGGTTTGATTTTAACATGCCAGCAAATCTGAAGCGCAAATGTGCGCCTATATACAATGCTGATGACCCGAATAAAGTGCAAAAGTATCAGTTACAGCGAGCGCACGAATTGGTCAGAGAAAACCAGGATTGTGCTAAACGAGTGGCCAGGGAAGCCTATAACAAGGTACTAAACCCAGTAGTTTTTCATGTGAGTGATCAGGTACTCATGAAGAATCAGGCTAGGAGAAACAAATTCTCACCTGTGTGGATAGGTCCGTATGTAGTAGCAGAGATCCGAAGCCCAGTTACAGCAGTCGTAGCCATTAAGGGCAAGAATAAAAAGCTACATAATAATTTGTTGAAATTATTCCACGTTAGACCACACGCGGAAAAGAGCACGAAAAATTAATCAAAGCGAAACTAATGCACTATGTGGCAATAATAAAACATAGTCCAGTCCTCTTTTCCTCTAGGATGCGGTAAAGAATCCAATAATGTAAGGGGAGAAGGCGAGTGGACGGAAAATTGAGTGATATAGCATTCAATTATAGAATAAGCAGTTTATGAAGATATTATTGTATATTTATTCTGAAGTATGGTATTTTTAGTGTAAAATTGTATAATTTTATAAAGCATTTTAGTGATGTTGATTGCGGCTACCAACGGGATACGTGCAGGAGTGCGGTTGGACAAACTACCCGAAACGGATGTATTGATGGAGAAAACAGGAGATGAATGGTACGCCAAAGATTGTTGGGTGGTTGTAACAGAGTTTCCACGAACGGAATTGAGGATTATTGTGGAACAATTCAAAGGAATGCAGGAGACAACCAGGAAGTTATGTGAGAGGCATGCAGCGGCCAGCGGGACCGAGCTAAAACGTGGATGCGATTCTTCGACTTCGGAAATAGAGACTATAATGAAAATATTTTTGGAAAAAGAGAAGACATTGTCTCTGAAAGGAAGGATACGCCGGTCCCTAATAGATGCTGGCGGTGAAATTCTCAAATGGGCAATTGGTACAATGGACCACCAAGATTCAGATCGAATTTATGCTCATTTACAGGACCTTGATAAGAAGCAATCAAAGACCTTGTCATTGCTGGGAAAAGAGGTGACTGTGATGAGAGCAGGCTATCAGGGTCTTCACGAAGCAGTGAATAAGACTTTCCAAGAGCTAGAAGAGATGCATTAGGCGTTGGAAGGCATTGGAAAGAGACATGAGGAAGCAGAGGTGAACTTAGCAGAATCTTTCATGTTGGGGAGTTGTTTATGAGGAGATGCTGAGGTTCCAGGACCAACAACAAACGGAGATAGTGGTGCTTGATGGTCTGATACATGGCAAGCTACACCCGTTGTTCCTGACGTCTGATGAGTTACTCAAAGCGGCACCAGTGTCGATGAAAGGAATTTCATGGTATAGCGAGGCACCGGAGCGGTTCTATGAACTAGCCGAGGTTCGCACAGAAGAGGCGGAGAACGGTTTGAAAGTAGTCGTCAAGATTCCAGTGCCATTATTGGAGTTATTTACGATGCACAAAGTGTACCCTATACCCAAGAGACTAAACCGAGATTGGTGCGTGCTGCCGAAGACGAGATATGATTACATAGCAGCAAGCCAGGCACAAGAGCATTACATCGGCCTATCAATAGAGGACGAGGGGAAATGTCGAGAGGTGGGCACAACAAAACGTTTATGCTATCATCCTGGTAAAGTAATTACGCAAGCAAGCGATTACTGCGAGATAGAAGTCTTGAAGCATGAGCAAGATCAATGCGATCACATAGCCATCCCAGCCACGGGAGGAATTCTGGTAGCTATCAGAACGATAAACAGATGGCTCTACCATTTTGACGACCAGGTGATTTTCACGGCGGTGTGCTCAGACGAAACCACACGGTTGGAATTAGTAAACACCGGGTTTATGACCATCGAAGCTGGTTGCAGAGTGATTGGCAAAGGGGTAATGCTGGTCCATAAAAGCCAAGAGGAGTTACGGTACAAATTCTCGACGTCCGTCATGGGAACAAACCGTTTAAAGACAAAGCTGCAGGAGCTGCTGGAAAATCACAAACGAAGTGATTCTGACCATGCTCTCACAACATCGAATGCAGTCTCACTCATGCATTTCAAGGATCTACGGAAAACCCTTACAACGAACAGCAGAGCGATCAGCGATTTGGTAAAGGAGGCAGAAGATGTTGAAAGGGTATCACATCTCACCGACTCCTGTGAGATAGTGCACACCTGGATGAAGGGAGGGGTAGCCAGTATAGCTGGCCTCATCCTGGTGGTAATGATGGTGACGACTCTCATTTCGAAGAAATGGTGCAAGATAGTAGCGGCCCTTCAAAGACTCGAATCAACCACACCAACGGCGCAGCACAACAACCATACCGACAACGGCAGCCTACAACCGGATCATCAGTTATCAGAGGTTGTAGCATAAGATCTTAGATGTAAATATCATAGCGAAATATAAGATTTTAAGTATAGGAGCAGATTGTATTGTACGCCAGTGGGAAAAGAGTCGATGAACGACCAAGCATATAAAAAAAGGGGAAAGAAAAAAAAAATAGAAATAATAAAAGAACAAAACAAAACAAAAGAGAAAAGAAAAAAACAATAAAAAACTACAAAAGAAGAAGTAATAAGAAAGCAAAAAAGAAAAAAAAATCACAATAGCATAAAGAAAAGAATAAAAAAAAGGTAATAAAAAGAACCCAAAATATAGAATAAGGCGAATTTGAAGAAAAGAGAAAAGGAGAAAAAATATATATGTATTGTAGGTTTAAGAAAATGCACAGATTGTTTAAAGGGCAGAAATGATTGTAAGCTCTCATTAGAAGTTAGTTGTACAAACTTCTTTTAGAAAGAGGGTAGGGATGTTGTGAGTTAGAACCAAGCTACCTACGTGTAGTTGACTCACAGCATCGACTCCTAATAGATGCTACACTCTGTGGGATTAGCATGTGCTAAAATTGTTTAACAATAAGACATACTTTTAGGGTTTAAGTATTTTAAGCTAAAAGGGTTTGTGAAATATTACTATGTGAACTTCTAGGGTATTACAGTTCCGCAGTCGAGTCGACGAGGGCAGCGTAATGCACCGTCGCCACTTTTGAAATAGGTCGGTGGGCTTAAGCAACTGACACCAAATAACAATTGCGTAACTGGAACACCAGAAAAGTCAAGACGTAGGCTGTAATGCTTATTTGTAAATAGTATATAAGAACTAGTATTTTAAGAATAAATTTCTTGTTATTTTAAACCTAAAAGAGTGCAGTGCTTATTTAACAAAGTGGTTTAGTGTTTTCAGCGACGCGCCCAGCGAACCGAGACAGGACGTGTCCCGAGGACAACAAGCAAGGACACAATACCACAACAATGGTCATGTAAGTACATCCCGCTAGAAAATACCATCATCAACCTTGACGAGGAGGCAATAGCGACATTCAAGAAGCTCAAAGCCATTCTTGCCTCCGAGAATGTTCTACTCCTGTGCCCCGACTTCAATAAACCCTTCGATCTGACTGCGGATGCTTCCTCGCACGCGCTTGGGGCGGTGCTATCCCAAAACGGCCGGCCTGTTACTATGATCTCGAGAACCCTGAACGCCACTGAGGAGAACTTTGCTACGAATGAGTGGGAGCTTCTCGCTATTGTGTGGGCGTTACAGAAACTCCGTAACTACTTGTACGGAGTGAGAAGCCTTAACATCTTCACCGCTCATCAACCCCTAACGATTTCCATGCCGGACAAGATTGTCAACTCGAAGTTAAAGCGATGGCGAGTATTCATGGAAGAATACTCCCCAAAGTTTCTCCACAAACCTGGGAGACTTAATGTTGTCGCTGATGCCCTCTCACGCCAATTTATTATTTCATTGTTGGCCCTGCCTGAAGAGAATCCGCATGATAGCAACGAATATGGTTCCTATTTAATACCTTCCTCCAACCCAGTTAACTATTTTACGAATCAATTTGTGATCCGCAAAGGAGAATTGTCGAAGAAGACCACTTCCATTCTTTTCAGAAAGCAATTCAGGCACGCAATCACATGACCCAACGAAGCAGATTTTCCAGCCCTACTGAATGAGTGAGTGAACTTTAATGCGGCAAATGGCATACACTGCGATGAGTAAGTGCTGCAATTCTTGCGCGACGTATTACCAAATTTTTTTCTCATCCAGTAAGTTCCTCGCCTGCAATAGAATGGTGAAAAACGTAAGGAATTCTGATGAGCAACAGGAAATCCTGGTTAAGGAACACAACAGTAAGATCCAGTAAGGAAAATGCCACCCAAGTCCTGCGATCGTCATATTTCCCCCGATTACGTGGTCAGATGAAAGAAATTACCTCCAATTGTGAAATCTGTAGAGAATGCCAAATACAAGAGATGGTCTAAACGATTGATAATAGGGGCAACGCCTCTCCCCACTCACCCGAGAAAAATGCTGCACAGCTGCCTGCCACTTCCGCACATCTATTGAGAAATGAATCGAAATTGCATGTTGCCTCAAGTTAGCAGAATACTCATCCGATGTCGAAGAATTAGTGCTACTGGGCCTCGCCAGGTACAACCGGACAATGCATTCAGTGACAGGACATCGACGCATACCCGTCATCCACTCTATTTCCGATGACTTGAGAAGGAAGGTGGAGGCCGGACTGTCTGCTACGCAGGCCGCGAAATTAAAATCCTTTAATAGGTCTAAGACTAGAAGAACATTCAAAAGGAAGATGAGGTTTTCGTCAAGAGCAATAGGAGATTAGGCAACAAGCTATCGAAGATCTACACTCGGGGTACGTTGAGAAGGACATAGGATCATGTGTGCTGGTGAAAGGCAGTTGCTGTTAGCAAGAATAACCTACGTTGAATTAGTTACCACCCATGACATGGCGGCTCCCGATACGGGATGTGCTACTAGTAATTTATCACCTTCCCCTCACAGAAATTAAATGCGCGTAAATGTGCGTTTCTCTCCGTTCTACTTTTTGCAGATCACTATCCCCACCCTGCGTGGCACTGGCCAGCATTCATGACTACAGCAATTCATTCTACGTTCCAGTCTCCGCCGGAAGTATAGCGGTATTCAGAGAGCGTGTATATCTCATTCATGCGACCAACCTGTCGAAATATCAGACGGTAGTCGCAGAATCAGACAGAATCTTAGATTTCTTCCCTCAGTCGCAGATGCGCAAGGTGATCGAGGCAGATGTTGAGCACATTGAGCGGCTGTTGGAGATACTGCAGATGCAACCACAGGCACGCTAGAGGCATCAATATGTTGGGACCAGCCTTGAAATTCATCGCGGGAACCCCAGACGCGGATGACCTTGCCTCGCGGAGCCGAATCCAAGACCAGCTGGTTTCAGCACATGAGCAGCAGATACATATTAACACAGAATCCCAGGAGCGAATTCGGGAACCAACCCGATCAGTTAATATCCTCTTGAATGCTACACGGAAGGATAGGATGGGATCGGCAAGCCTTTTTTCTGTGATTACAAGTCGGAATAGAGATATCATTATGGAAATGGATAACCTAATATATTCAATTACGCTGGGGCGGGTGAATATGATATATCCTACGCTACTGAACGGGGCCGAAATTGAAAACATTGACAAGAACGGAGCATTTCGAGAATGTAAGTGTCATGAATATTATGGCTGTCTCCAAAATATCCCTGTACCAAGATGAGGATGTCATTATATTCATCATCCGATAGCCAATAAGCTGATAGAATCTGCGGCAGAGTGCAGGTATTCCCCGTCATAAAGGAGGGAAGGTACGTCATCGCAATTGGATCATCAGTCTTACCTAAATGCAACTCGACATTCATCCCAATGGTAGGATGTAAGCAGGCGTCGGACTCAATTACCTTCTGCGAAGAGGATTCCAGCCCCACTTGCATTAACCGCATAGCAAAAGATTTGTCAGTTCATTGCGAGTCAATGCAAGCCCATGACTTGGCTTCTATTCAAGTTATTGACTATGGAGTAATATTGGTTAATGACAAATCTGCATTAATTGAAATGAAAAATAAGACTAGAACATGGAGTAACGGAGCGACGTTGATAACATGTGAAAAAAAAGTGCACATTATTGGTACGTTGTATCGCAATCCAAGGTCAACACCGGCCCTCGCTGCCGACGTGCCGGTGATCCATAGCGTAAACTTCTCCAACTTTATCCCTCTGCTGTCACTCCCCTATCTAGGAACCTTGACTATATCACTATGGTGACCAGGAGATTAAAGAAAGGTCTCTTGGGTATAGCTTTCGTATGTTTTATCATACTGGTGGGAATACTTATTGGAATGATGGTCCTGGCGAAAACCCGCCGTCAGGAAGAAGATAAAACTCAGTTAGGTATTCTCCAGACAATTCAAGCTTGGATATCCACTCAGGTTAGTCACAACACGCCGCGTCAGCCGAGGACAGCTGATTTTAAGAGCGGGAGGAGTGAGTAAGGCGCGTGTGACGGTCTTTGGCTTCGCCGTTTATCAATGCCTGAACTGCAAGGTCGCAGCTGTAATTGGAATACCATTTTCCGCTGCTGCAAGCGTTATACGGCCGTTCGCGCATTAGCTGAAATGCGCAAACGACGAACTTGTGAGAGTCAGACACTTTTGCAGGCTGGCAGGTAAACGGCAGACGAGTTATCGGCTTGGGCACGGAAATGCTCAGTTAGTGTCTGGAGCCCTTCCGCCACACGTAAGCCTGGTAGGTTAGCTCACTGGCTGGGGCTGGAGCCGGTGAGCTATGGATACAGATTAAAAAAGACGAGGAAGACAATCTTATTTTGGAAGTGAAAAGGACGGCGTGGTACTCGGCTAGAGAAAACTAATTTTAAATAATTATTGGGCATACAAATTGTAAACTTCTAAGTATGAACTTTTGAATAATTGTAAAAAAAACTAATAATAATTGGAAATAACTACGAACCTAAGTGTGAATATAAATTGTAAACTTCTAAGTGTGAACTTCGGGGTAATTGAAAAATAACTGGTAGTGCAAAAGTTGCGAATAGTTATATAAAAAGGAATCTAATTTAAGTAATTATTTGCAAACCTAAATGTGAACTATAAACTCATATTGTGAGACCAAAGAAAAAAAACTTACAATTAAATCGATCGTTCAGAATACATATAACCTTTGACTTTTTTTCAAGTACCGATAGCCCTTCCATGTTGCGCCTTCCGTGACCTGGAAGCAGCATCCACCCAACGCCTGACGCCCCTGCTGCCACGTCCACCTGCTGCTGCCGGACCGAATCAGGTGACGTCTCCTCCGCTGTGTCTGGGTAGTGCTCCCCGTAAGTATGTTTAGGTTGTGGTACCCTAGCGCTCAGGCTCCCTAACACTTACGCTAGCTCGGCATCCAAACAAATAATTAACTGGCGGTCAACGTGAGGCCCGAAAAAGGCGTGGTCCTGCCCGAACCTACCCTAGCTGGTAAGGAAAAATACAATCAAGAAAAGTCTGAAATCTGCGACTCCTACGAGACCCTCCAGGTCAAAAGGACTAGTGAAAATAGTGAATAAAAATAATTTAAAAAAAAATATAGTGCCACACAAAAAGGCAGTGTATTTTCTACCTTAAGTGGTAGTTTGATAAAATAAAAGTCTGAAATCTGCGACTCCTACGGGACCCTCCAGGTTAAAAAGATTAGTGAATAAATAAAATAAAGAATAAAAAATATATAGTGCAACCGAAAAAGGCGGTGTGCTATCTACCTAAAGTGGTAGTTTGATAAAATTAAAAAAAAAAACAGCGCAACCGAAAAAGACGGTGTGCCAAAGAAAGAGAATATTTATACTTGGGTTAACCTTCCCGGAGAGTGGAATGGAGACATTAATGTAAGCCTTCTAACTAAATTTAAAATTTCTTAATTTTAATCAGCAATAACGCTATTATCAATAAATATCTCCTGTTTTTACCCAACTTAATTTTAAAGTTCTTAATTTTAATAAGCGATAACGATATTGTTAATAAATGTCTCCCGTTTTTAGATGAAGTCTGGAATTAATTTTAAATATAAAAATTAATTAAGGTTATTTCTCAGCGAATTTATTGACAAGACAAGTTGCACACAGTAGTTGCAACTGTGTATGTGTGGTTATGCCACCGTACTAATTTTCAGAAGGAGAATTATTGAAACAATTTGGCAGATCTTATAGCTATTTCGGAAACGTCACGTGTCCTCATCAGAGATCTTTCAATGAAAGACAACTTTTTTCAAAGCATTTATTTTGTCTCAGAAATCAACATACCAACTCCCAGGAATCGAACATGGGCCTTCAGCTGTTGTAATCTGTCCATCCAGACATCTACGCTAACTGCAGGTGGTGAACTGACTGATCAAATTTATTTTGTCTCAGAAATCAACACACCAACTCCCAGGAATCGAACATGGGCCTTCAGCTGTTGTAATCTGTCCATCCAGACATCTACGCTAACTGTGGTGAACTGACTGATCAAATTCTGTCCATGTACTGTCTCATTCCACCACACTCTAAGCAACCCTGTCTCATTATTATAGATTATAGAAACTTCAATATGCTATCGCGGAGAGGTGCCATTCCTCGGCTTCAAGGTGTCCCAACAAGGAATCAAGACTTGCCCAAAATAAGGTAAGAGACAGTAATCTTCGAGCAGCTCAGAGGCCTTAGGAACCTCCGATCATTCATTGGATTGGCGGCTATTACCGACGGTTTATTCGCGACTTTGCACAGACTACCAAACCCCTCACCGCTTACCTTCGGGGACAGAATGGTGCTGTGAGTTAGAACCAAGCTACCTACGTGTAGTTGACTCACAGCATCGACTCCTAATAGATGCCACACTCTGTGGGATTAGCATGTGCTAAAATTGTTTAACAATAAGACATACTTTTAGGGTTTAAGTATTTTAAGCTAAAAGGGTTTGTGAAATATTACTATGTGAACTTCTAGGGTATTACAGTTCCGCAGTCGAGTCGACGAGGGCAGCGTAATGCACCGTCGCCACTTTTGAAATAGGTCGGTGGGCTTAAGCAACTGACACCAAATAACAATTGCGTAACTGGAACACCAGAAAAGTCAAGACGTAGGCTGTAATGCTTATTTGTAAATAGTATATAAGAACTAGTATTTTAAGAATAAATTTCTTGTTATTTTAAACCTAAAAGAGTGCAGTGCTTATTTAACAAAGTGGTTTAGAGTTTTCAGCGACGCGCCCAGCGAACCGAGACAGGACGTCTCCCGAGGACAACAAGCAAGGACACAATACCCCAACATTTTGGCGCAGCAGGTAGGATCCAACGTCGAGTGCCAGGAGAAGAGCAGTCCTACGTGGGAATCCACCAATAGGAAACCATCAGGATAACCATCCCAAAGGAGGGCAATGGAGGGAATGAAAATGGTGAGTATGTCTATAGTAGGACATTCTAGTATCTAAGTAAGGTTTGTCGACGATTCTTCGGTGGCCGTGTGGGCGCTTTTGCGCCGGTCATGCAGCATTGGGGCTGATTAGCCGCTGCGGTTAGGTGACAATAGGTCGATCCAAAAGGAAAAATTTTTACTTACGGTCAGGTTGTATAGGGTTGTTCCACTGAAATTAGGTGCATATTTTTTATTTACCGTTTATTTCAGCATTCTCGGGGGGCGTGAAACGTATAAAATAATTTCAAAGGAAACAAAAGTCCTCGCTAATCCCTGTTGTAATGCGAACTTGTGTATACCGGTTGGTTTGGTTCGGAAGGAACGTGCTACGGTATAGGGTTTACGCATTCATAATAGGGGATGGTGTTTCTTGTGTTCGTTCGCGGGACTAACGTTTGATTCTTTTGTCCGTGTCAAGTACCGGAATAAAGTTAGGTTCACTTTTTGGGGGCATCGCGAGTGTTTGTTTGGCAGCGTGTTTCGTGGCTGCGGTTAGGATAATTGAAATCTCAATTCATATAGTAAAATTGGGTATTTATTTTCTCTGAATATTAGGAAATAAATGACCAGAGTACCAAAGGCGTAACGGTTGCAGAAGGTCGAAGGATTGAACTGAGGCCCATTTCGAAGGTGCCGCGTATACACCCCCATTGGCATAGACGTGGTGGAAAAGCAGCACGGGAGAGAAAGCGGCTGGCATTTCTAAGGAAGTGTCTGGAAGAACAGGCGAATCTGGAAGTTCCTCTGCCTTGGAGCGAAGCCAACAGATTGTGGCAGGAAATGCTCAGCAAGCATAGCGCTTAGCGACACGGAGAAGAGATACTCCACAATAGAAAAGGAATTCCTAGCCATAGTGTGGGCTACAAAGAATTTTAGGGCATATCTGCTAGGACGCCCATTTAAAATATATACTGATCACCAGCCGTTGAGAGGCATAGCCAATTTGAAAGACCAAACGTCTAGGCTAGCCAGGTTCAGACACAAACTGTCTGAGTATCATTTCGAAATCATATACAAACCTGGGAAAAAGAATCTGAATGCGGACGCACTCAGCAGGGTACAGCAGGCACAGAAAGTACCAGTAGTGCAAACGGGGTCTAAAGCACGGTCGGATAAGGAGAAGGCCGAGAGAATGCAAGAGGATAAAATTGATGCAACAAGAAATGTTAGCAATGCGGGTGACGCTGCTAATGAACAAGGAGCCAGTAGTGTGGAATGGCTGGAGGATATAAAGGATATCCGGGCTGTGTTAAAGGTTTTCCATCATTCACCTCTAGGTGGACACCAAGGATTTTGGAAAACTCATGACAGAATTAGGCGAGTATACGGATGGAAAGGTATGCTCAAGGACATTGAAAAATATATAAAGAGTTGTCCAAAGTGCCAGGCCAACAAAAGTTCATGGCTAACAAAGATGCCACTGGTATTAACTGACACACCGAAACAGCCATTTGATAAAGTTCATATGGAAATTGTAGGTATTTTACCTGAGACTGTTTCGGGCAATATATTCATATTGACGTTCCAAGACGATTTCTCAAAGTATATGGCGTGCGTGGCTATACCCGATGCGGAAGCAGGTACGGTGGCCAAAGCATTCTTTGATGAAATTATAGCACGATACAACATACCTAAGGTTTGATAACCGACAATGGTTCCAATTTTGTATCGAAATTATTCTCAGAAACTTGTAAGATGCTGGGAATCAAGAAGTTGCACATAACACCATATCATCCACAGGCGAATGGCTCATTGGAACGTAGTCATCGACCTCTGGCCGAGTACTTGCGCAGTTTTGCCAAGGAAGACGGCTCGAATTGGGATCAATGGTTGACCACTGCAATGCATGTACACAATAATACGGTACATGTATCAACGAAGCAAACTCCGTTTAGAAAACTCAACGGGTTTGATTTTAACATGCCAGCAAATCTGAAGCGCAAATGTGCGCCTATATACAATGCTGATGACCCGAATAAAGTGCAAAAGTATCAGTTACAGCGAGCGCACGAATTGGTCAGAGAAAACCAGGATTGTGCTAAACGAGTGGCCAGGGAAGCCTATAACAAGGTACTAAACCCAGTAGTTTTTCATGTGAGTGATCAGGTACTCATGAAGAATCAGGCTAGGAGAAACAAATTCTCACCTGTGTGGATAGGTCCGTATGTAGTAGCAGAGATCCGAAGCCCAGTTACAGCAGTCGTAGCCATTAAGGGCAAGAATAAAAAGCTACATAATAATTTGTTGAAATTATTCCACGTTAGACCACACGCGGAAAAGAGCACGAAAAATTAATCAAAGCGAAACTAATGCACTATGTGGCAATAATAAAACATAGTCCAGTCCTCTTTTCCTCTAGGATGCGGTAAAGAATCCAATAATGTAAGGGGAGAAGGCGAGTGGACGGAAAATTGAGTGATATAGCATTCAATTATAGAATAAGCAGTTTATGAAGATATTATTGTATATTTATTCTGAAGTATGGTATTTTTAGTGTAAAATTGTATAATTTTATAAAGCATTTTAGTGATGTTGATTGCGGCTACCAACGGGATACGTGCAGGAGTGCGGTTGGACAAACTACCCGAAACGGATGTATTGATGGAGAAAACAGGAGATGTATGGTACGCCAAAGATTGTTGGGTGGTTGTAACAGAGTTTCCACGAACGGAATTGAGGATTATTGTGGAACAATTCAAAGGAATGCAGGAGACAACCAGGAAGTTATGTGAGAGGCATGCAGCGGCCAGCGGGACCGAGCTAAAACGTGGATGCGATTCTTCGACTTCGGAAATAGAGACTATAATGAAAATATTTTTGGAAAAAGAGAAGACATTGTCTCTGAAAGGAAGGATACGCCGGTCCCTAATAGATGCTGGCGGTGAAATTCTCAAATGGGCAATTGGTACAATGGACCACCAAGATTCAGATCGAATTTATGCTCATTTACAGGACCTTGATAAGAAGCAATCAAAGACCTTGTCATTGCTGGGAAAAGAGGTGACTGTGATGAGAGCAGGCTATCAGGGTCTTCACGAAGCAGTGAATAAGACTTTCCAAGAGCTAGAAGAGATGCATTAGGCGTTGGAAGGCATTGGAAAGAGACATGAGGAAGCAGAGGTGAACTTAGCAGAATCTTTCATGTTGGGGAGTTGTTTATGAGGAGATGCTGAGGTTCCAGGACCAACAACAAATGGAGATAGTGGTGCTTGATGGTCTGATACATGGCAAGCTACACCCGTTGTTCCTGACGTCTGATGAGTTACTCAAAGCGGCACCAGTGTCGATGAAAGGAATTTCATGGTATAGCGAGGCACCGGAGCGGTTCTATGAACTAGCCGAGGTTCGCACAGAAGAGGCGGAGAACGGTTTGAAAGTAGTCGTCAAGATTCCAGTGCCATTATTGGAGTTATTTACGATGCACAAAGTGTACCCTATACCCAAGAGACTAAACCGAGATTGGTGCGTGCTGCCGAAGACGAGATATGATTACATAGCAGCAAGCCAGGCACAAGAGCATTACATCGGCCTATCAATAGAGGACGAGGGGAAATGTCGAGAGGTGGGCACAACAAAACGTTTATGCTATCATCCTGGTAAAGTAATTACGCAAGCAAGCGATTACTGCGAGATAGAAGTCTTGAAGCATGAGCAAGATCAATGCGATCACATAGCCATCCCAGCCACGGGAGGAATTCTGGTAGCTATCAGAACGATAAACAGATGGCTCTACCATTTTGACGACCAGGTGATTTTCACGGCGGTGTGCTCAGACGAAACCACACGGTTGGAATTAGTAAACACCGGGTTTATGACCATCGAAGCTGGTTGCAGAGTGATTGGCAAAGGGGTAATGCTGGTCCATAAAAGCCAAGAGGAGTTACGGTACAAATTCTCGACGTCCGTCATGGGAACAAACCGTTTAAAGACAAAGCTGCAGGAGCTGCTGGAAAATCACAAACGAAGTGATTCTGACCATGCTCTCACAACATCGAATGCAGTCTCACTCATGCATTTCAAGGATCTACGGAAAACCCTTACAACGAACAGCAGAGCGATCAGCGATTTGGTAAAGGAGGCAGAAGATGTTGAAAGGGTATCACATCTCACCGACTCCTGTGAGATAGTGCACACCTGGATGAAGGGAGGGGTAGCCAGTATAGCTGGCCTCATCCTGGTGGTAATGATGGTGACGACTCTCATTTCGAAGAAATGGTGCAAGATAGTAGCGGCCCTTCAAAGACTCGAATCAACCACACCAACGGCGCAGCACAACAACCATACCGACAACGGCAGCCTACAACCGGATCATCAGTTATCAGAGGTTGTAGCATAAGATCTTAGATGTAAATATCATAGCGAAATATAAGATTTTAAGTATAGGAGCAGATTGTATTGTACGCCAGTGGGAAAAGAGTCGATGAACGACCAAGCATATAAAAAAAGGGGAAAGAAAAAAAAAATAGAAATAATAAAAGAACAAAACAAAACAAAAGAGAAAAGAAAAAAACAATAAAAAACTACAAAAGAAGAAGTAATAAGAAAGCAAAAAAGAAAAAAAAATCACAATAGCATAAAGAAAAGAATAAAAAAAAGGTAATAAAAAGAACCCAAAATATAGAATAAGGCGAATTTGAAGAAAAGAGAAAAGGAGAAAAAATATATATGTATTGTAGGTTTAAGAAAATGCACAGATTGTTTAAAGGGCAGAAATGATTGTAAGCTCTCATTAGAAGTTAGTTGTACAAACTTCTTTTAGAAAGAGGGTAGGGATGTTGTGAGTTAGAACCAAGCTACCTACGTGTAGTTGACTCACAGCATCGACTCCTAATAGATGCTACACTCTGTGGGATTAGCATGTGCTAAAATTGTTTAACAATAAGACATACTTTTAGGGTTTAAGTATTTTAAGCTAAAAGGGTTTGTGAAATATTACTATGTGAACTTCTAGGGTATTACAGTTCCGCAGTCGAGTCGACGAGGGCAGCGTAATGCACCGTCGCCACTTTTGAAATAGGTCGGTGGGCTTAAGCAACTGACACCAAATAACAATTGCGTAACTGGAACACCAGAAAAGTCAAGACGTAGGCTGTAATGCTTATTTGTAAATAGTATATAAGAACTAGTATTTTAAGAATAAATTTCTTGTTATTTTAAACCTAAAAGAGTGCAGTGCTTATTTAACAAAGTGGTTTAGTGTTTTCAGCGACGCGCCCAGCGAACCGAGACAGGACGTGTCCCGAGGACAACAAGCAAGGACACAATACCACAACAATGGTCATGTAAGTACATCCCGCTAGAAAATACCATCATCAACCTTGACGAGGAGGCAATAGCGACATTCAAGAAGCTCAAAGCCATTCTTGCCTCCGAGAATGTTCTACTCCTGTGCCCCGACTTCAATAAACCCTTCGATCTGACTGCGGATGCTTCCTCGCACGCGCTTGGGGCGGTGCTATCCCAAAACGGCCGGCCTGTTACTATGATCTCGAGAACCCTGAACGCCACTGAGGAGAACTTTGCTACGAATGAGTGGGAGCTTCTCGCTATTGTGTGGGCGTTACAGAAACTCCGTAACTACTTGTACGGAGTGAGAAGCCTTAACATCTTCACCGCTCATCAACCCCTAACGATTTCCATGCCGGACAAGATTGTCAACTCGAAGTTAAAGCGATGGCGAGTATTCATGGAAGAATACTCCCCAAAGTTTCTCCACAAACCTGGGAGACTTAATGTTGTCGCTGATGCCCTCTCACGCCAATTTATTATTTCATTGTTGGCCCTGCCTGAAGAGAATCCGCATGATAGCAACGAATATGGTTCCTATTTAATACCTTCCTCCAACCCAGTTAACTATTTTACGAATCAATTTGTGATCCGCAAAGGAGAATTGTCGAAGAAGACCACTTCCATTCTTTTCAGAAAGCAATTCAGGCACGCAATGACATGACCCAACGAAGCAGATTTTCCAGCCCTACTGAATGAGTGAGTGAACTTTAATGCGGCAAATGGCATACACTGCGATGAGTAAGTGCTGCAATTCTTGCGCGACGTATTACCAAATTTTTTTCTCATCCAGTAAGTTCCTCGCCTGCAATAGAATGGTGAAAAACGTAAGGAATTCTGATGAGCAACAGGAAATCATGGTTAAGGAACACAACAGTAAGATCCAGTAAGGAAAATGCCACCCAAGTCCTGCGATCGTCATATTTCCCCCGAATACGTGGTCAGGTGAAAGAAATTACCTCCAATTGTGAAATCTGTAGAGAATGCCAAATACAAGAGATGGTCTAAACGATTGATAATAGGGGCAACGCCTCTCCCCACTCACCCGAGAAAAATGCTGCACAGCTGCCTGCCACTTCCGCACATGTATTGAGAAATGAATCGAAATTGCATGTTGCCTCAAGTTAGCAGAGTACTCATCCGATGTCGAAGAATTAGTGCTACTGGGCCTCGCCAGGTACAACCGGACAGTGCATTCAGTGACAGGACATCGACGCATACCCGTCATCCACTCTATTTCCGATGACTTGAGAAGGAAGGTGGAGGCCGGACTGTCTGCTACGCAGGCCGCGAAATTAAAATCCTTTAATAGGTCTAAGACTAGAAGAACATTCAAAAGGAAGATGAGGTTTTCGTCAAGAGCAATAGGAGATTAGGCAACAAGCTATCGAAGATCTACACTCGGGGTACGTTGAGAAGGACATAGGATCATGTGTGCTGGTGAAAGGCAGTTGCTGTTAGCAAGAATAACCTACGTTGAATTAGTTACCACCCATGACATGGCGGCTCCCGATACGGGATGTGCTACTAGTAATTTATCACCTTCCCCTCACAGAAATTAAATGCGCGTATCAATCCACTTTCTCTCCGTTCTACTTTTTGCAGATCACTATCCCCACCCTGCGTGGCACTGGCCAGCATTCATGACTACAGCAATTCATTCTACGTACCAGTCTCCGCCGGAAGTATAGCGGTATTCAGTGGGCCTGTATATTTCGTTCATGCGACCAACCTGTCGAAATATCAGACGGTAGTCGCAGAATCAGACAGAATCTTAGATTTCTTCCCTCAGTCGCACATGCGCAAGGTGATCGAGGCAGATGTTGAGCACATTGACCGGCTGTTGGAGATACTGCAGATGCACCACAGGTACGCTAGAGGCATCAATATGTTGGGATCAGCCTTGAAATTCATCACGGGAACACCAGACGCGGATGACCTTGCCTCGCGGAGCCGAATCCAAGACCAGCTGGTTTCAGCACATGAGCAGCAGATACATATTAACACAGCATCCCAAGAGAGAATTCGGGAACCAACCCGATCAGTTAATATCCTCTTGAATGTGAATATGATAAACCCCATGCTACTGAACGGGGCCGAAATTGAAACAATGACAAGAACGGAGCATTTCGCCAATGTAAGTGTCATGAATATCATGGCTCTCTCCAAAACATCTCCGTACCAAAATGAGGATGTCATTATATACCTCATCCGATAGCCAACAGCTGATAGAATCTGTGGCAGAGTGCAGGTATTCCCCATAAAGGAGGGAAGGTACGTCATCGCAATTGGATCATCAGTCTTACCTAAATGCAACTCGGCATTCATCCCAATGGTAGGATGTAAGCAGGCGTCGGACTCAATTACCTTCTGCGAAGAGGATTCCAGCCCCACTTGCATTAACCGCCTAGCAAAAGATTTTTCAGTTCATTGCGAGTCAATGCAAGCCCATGACTAGGCTTCTATTCAAGTTATTTACTATGGAGTAATATTGCTTAATGACAAATCTGCATTAATTGAAATGAAAAATAAGACTAGAACATGGAGTAACGGAACGACGTTGATAACATGTGAAAAAGAAGTGCGCATTATTGGTACGTTCTATCGCAATCCAAGGTCAACACCGGCCCTCGCTGCCGACGTGCCGGTGATCCATAGCGTGAACTTCTCCAACTTTATCCCTCTGCTGTCACTCCCCTATCTAGGAACCTTGACTATATCACTATGGTGACCAGGAGATTAAAGAAAGGTCTCTCTTGGGTATAGGTTACGTATGTTTTATCATATTGGTGGGAATACTTACTGGAATGACAGTCCTGGCGAAAACCCGCCGCCAGGAAGAAGATAAAACTCAGTTCGATATTCACCAGACAATTCAAGCTTGGAGATCCACTCAGGTTAGTCAGAACACCGCGTCAGCCGAGGACAGCTGATTTTAAGAGCGGGAGGAGTGAGTAAGGCGCGTGTGACGGTCTTTGGCTTCGCCGTTTATCGCTGCCTGAAGTGCAAGGTCGCAGCTGTAATTGGAATACCATTTACCGCTGCTGCAAGCGTTATACGGCCGTTCGCGCATTAACTGAAATGCGCAAACGACGAGCTTGTGAGAGTCAGAAACTTTGCACGCTGGCAGGTAAACGGCAGTCGAGTTATCGGCTTGGGCACGGAAATGCTCTGTTAGCGTCTGGAGGCCTTCCGCCACACGTAAGCCTGGTAGGTTAGCTCACTGGCTGGGGCTGATGCCGGTGAGCTATGGATATAGATTAAAAAAGACGAGGAAGACAATCTTATTTTGGAAGTGAAAAGGACGGCGTGGTACTCGGCTAGAGAAAACTAATTTTAAATAATTATTGGACTTAACTACAAACCTAAGTGGCATACAAATTGTAAACTTTTAAGTATGAACTTTCGAATAATTGGAAAAAAAATCTAAAATTTATTGGACATAACTACAAACCTAAGTGTGAATATAAATTGTAAACTTCTAAGTGTGAACTTCGGGATAATTGTAAAATAACTGGTAGTGCAAAAGTTGCGAATAGTTGTATAAAAAGGAATCTAATTTAAGTAATTATTTGCAAACCTAAATGTGAACTATAAACTCATATTGTGAAACCCCCGAAAAAAAACTTACAATTAATTCGATCATTCAGAATACACATAACCTTTGACTTTTTTTCAAGTACCAATAGCCCTTCCATGTTGCGCCTTCCGTGACCTGGAAGCAGCATCCACCCTGTTGCCACGTGCACCTGCTGCTGCCGAACCGAATCAGGTGACGTCTCCTCCGCTGTGTCTGGGTAGTGCTCCCCGTAAGTATGTTTAGGTTGTGGTACCCTAGCGCTCAGGCTCCCTAACACTTACGCTAGCTCGGCATCCAAACAAATAATTAACTGGCGGCCAACGTGAGGCCCGAAAAAGGCGTGGTCCTGCCCGAACCTACCCTAGCTGGTAAGGAAAAATACAATCAAGAAATGTCTGAAATCTGCGACCCCTACGAGACCCTCCAGGTCGAAAGGACTAGTGAAAAATATTGAATACAAATAATTAATAAAAAAATATAGTGCCACACAAAAAGGCAGTGTGTTTTCTACCTTAAGTGGTAGTTTGATAAAATAAAAGTCTGAAATCTGCGACTCATACGGGACCCTCCAGGTTAAAAAGATTAGTGAATAAATAAAATAAAGAATAAAAAATATATAGTGCAACCGAAAAAGGCGGTGTGCTATCTACCTAAACCAAAGTATTATGCTTCCCGGAGAGTGGAATGGAGACATTAATGTAAGCCCTCTCACTAAATTTAAAATTTCTTAATTTTAATAAGCAATAACGCTATTATCAATAAATATCTCCTGTTTTTACCAAACTTAATTTTAAAGTTCTTAATTTTAGTAAGCGATAACGATATTGTTAATAAATGTCTCCCGTTTTTGGATGAAGTCTGGAATTAATTTTAAATATAAAAATTAATTAAGATTATTTCTCAGCGAAACTATTGACAAGACAAGTTGCACACAGTAGTTGCAACTGTGTATTAGTGGTTATGCCACCGTACTAATTTTCAGAAGGAGAATTATTGAAACAATTTGGCAGATCTTATAGCTTTTTCAGAAACGTCACGTGTCCTCATCAGAGTTCTTTCAATGAAAGGCAATTTTTTTCAAAGCATTTATTTTGTCTCCGAAATCAACGCACCAACTCCCAGGAATCGAAAATTGGCCTTCAGCTGTTGTAATCTGTCCATCCAGACAACTACGCTAACTGCAGGTGGTGAACTAACTGATCAAATTCTGTCCATGTACTGTCTCATTCCACCACACTCTAAGCAACTCTATCTCATTATTACCCCTCATTTGATCCGTTAACTCTCTCTTTATTTTTTAAAAAGTAATGTACTATGACACCACATTTTGGCCATGATTCGAACCGTCGACAATGATCCCGTTTATGCCCGGTCCTATCCATACCCCATATCCGCTATATAATAGGTCAGATGCTTAAAGACAGGAGAATCGGGCCAACGCGGTCACCATATAATAATCCACTCTGGGTGGTACCAAAGAGGGGATTGTTTGAGAAGGGGCAGAGGAAGCTACGCATCGTGTTCGACTTTAAAAAACTGAACGACAAAACGATGAGCGATCGGTACCCTTTTCCAAACCCATCAGTCATCCTGTCCAATCTCGGCAAATGTTCATTTTTCTCTACGATTGATCTCCAAACCGTATTTTACCAGCTAGCCTTAGCAGAAAAGGATCGAGAGAAAACGCCGTTTTCGATTAGCAACGGGAAATTCGAGTTTTGCCGATCGCCTATGGGACTTAAGAATGCGCCGAGTATTTTCCAATGCGCCATAGATGATGTGCTGACAGAGTTAGTAGAGAAATGCTGTTACGTCTACTTGGATGACGTGATAATATTTTCCCCTGACGCCAGAAGTCATTTGAGGGACTTTCAATCGGTTTTTGAGAAATTCTATCAGTCAAAAATTCGATAGAAAATTCAATATGCTATCGCAAAGAGGTGCAATTCCTTGGCTTCGAGTTGTCCCAACGGGGAATCAAGACCTGCCCAAAATAAGGTAAGAGACAGTAATCTTCGAGCAGCCCAGAAGCCTAAGGAACCTCCGATCATTCATTGGATTCGCGGCTATTACCGACGGTTTATTCGCGAGCTTGCACAGATTACCAAACCCCTCAGCGCTTACCTTCGGGGAGAGAATGGTCATGTAAGTACATCCCGCTAGAAAACACAATCATCAACCTTGGCGAGGAGGCAATAGCGACATTCAAGAAGCTCAAAACCATTCTTGCCTGCGAGAATGTTCTACTCCTGTACCCCGACTTCAATAAACCCTTGGATCTGACTACGGACGCTTCCGCGCACGAGTTACGCTCCAGACGCAACCCAATACCCTTTTTCCGCTAAAATCATTTAAGCTTATTTCCACAGAAAAATATTTTCAACGGAAACGCTGAAAATATTTTCCCACACAATTAATTTAGTGTATACTTTATGCACCTTTCATTTTCGCTGATAAAGCATATTTCTCACACAAACTCATTGTAGTATATGTTTTATATACCTTACATTTTTGCTGATAAAGCATATCTAGGCATTTTAGAATTGAGGAACGAGGTAGCTTAAGATATTTTAAGTTAGTCTTAAGATTCACGACAACTTGTAAAGTCGTAAAATTTGCAACAAAATAAAATCAAAAGGCATTAAAAACCTAATTGGCGCAGTCGGCGGAGTTAATATCAAAAGATATTAATAATCGAATCTAAAAGTGGAACAAACAGTGCAATTAATATACTCGATTGATAAAAAAAAAAAAAGTGAAGCTAAATAAAAATTTAGCTAACATTTTGATAAACAAATTTAAAAAAAAAAAAAAAGTGAAGCTATTAAAACTAGAAAATCGCGGACCTTAACTCATGAACCGCAACAAAGCTTTTGAGTTAAATCGCCCACTTAACCAAAGCGAAATGGCAGAGCCAGTGGCAGAACTCGAGGCGATAATTCGACAGCAGGAAATCAAAATTGGGCAGCAACAGGAAATCATAGAAATGCAGCAGCAGCAACAACAACATACCCAAAACATACCCAACAGCCGCTCAACCAGTAATTTACCAACAAGAAGGATATCAATTCAACATGACCGCAAAGGATGTCTGCGAACAATTTCGGCGCTTGAAACCTCTTTCGGGAAACCACAGCCCAAGGTCATTTAGAAACGCTGTGGATGCAAGTCTGTCACTATGCGGAACGAACGGGAATTTAGTGCAGTTTTGCCTCCGAATTATGGCAGATGAAAAAATTCAAGGCAACGCTGGTCGAAGGGTGAGGGAACTTCCAAGCGGTGCTTCGTGGTAAGAAATGAAGACGAAAATTCTTCAAACATTTAATCCAAGGAGAACCTATGCGGAAATTTTCAATATTTGTCGGACGGTGAAAGTAAGAAATTTAAGAGAACTATTTAAAATTTTTGAAAATTGTAAATTTGATATTAAAGACATATATTTATCTGATCCGTTAAAACCTGGTATCTATAGACCAGAGAATGTAGATAGGGACCTGGTAGATATATTACTAGAAAAAATTGACTGACCGATTAGAGCACATATTAATGAAAATGAAGGCCTAAATGAAATAATTGTAAAATATACAAAATTAAAGTTATTAGACGACAATAGGGCGATTTCTTATGACCATAAAAAATATTTTAATAAAAACCACTCCCATTTTGAAAAACGAACAAGTAATAACTATCAATCCCCTCAAAAACAAAGTTTTAACAACTTCAATCAAAGAGCAAAGTTCAACCAAAATAACGACTGGCAACAGAGGTCGAACCCTCCACAACAACAAAACTTTAAAAACTATAATCAAACTGAAGACTTGAACAGAAAAAACAAGCCACGACAGCAATCCAACTCAAAATTTTTTCAAAATCGAAACGCGAATTTTAGTAATTCAAGTCAAACTCGAAATTCGAATTATCAAAACCGAAATTCTTATCAAAATAGTAGACAAACCCGACAAACAAGTTTTTCTAACCAACAACCCGAACCTTTGGATATCGACAATTTGCACGAAAAGGAAGATGTAAATTTTTTCACAATGCCTCCTCCTGCAGATTACCCATAATAACCCTAACAATTGGCAATAAGAAAGTTAAATGTGCCATTGATACCGGATCTGATACCAGTATAATAAAACCAAGTTTTTTAGAAAATTCATTCCCCACACAAAAACTTATTACACCCCTTTGGTACCGAACAATAAATGGAATTAATCAAGTGAAAATAATTACCCCTATACCTAAAGAATTCAATGTCTCGGGCACCTTCTCTTGGATGGAGATTGATTTTGATAACATAAATTATTCCGCTATAATAGGTCAAAATTTGCTCATCCCTCTTAAAGCTAAGATTGATTTAGAGAAAAATTTAATTACCATTTTAGAAAATACACTACATTTTGGAAGTTTCACACCATAGCCAGGAAATATGTGCATTTGAATACAGCGATAGCCAAAATTTAGATTTAGAGCATTTAAACTCTGAAGAAAGCCAATTGATTAAAAATTTATTACGAGAATTTAATGAATTATTTTATAAAGAAGGAGATAAACTCTCCGCCACCCAGGAAATTAGACACAAAATAATAACTACGACGGACCAACATATATATTCCAAAATTTACCGAGTACCACAAATACACGACAAACAAAACAAGAAATTCAAAAACAAGTAAGAGAAATGTTGAAACAAAACATAATTAAAGAAAGCAATTCACCGTATTATAGTCCTTTGTGGGAAATGCCAAAGAAGGTAGACAATTCCGGCGTTCAAAAATGGCGAGTTGTGGTCGATTATAGAAAATTTAATGAAATCACTATAAACGATAAATTCCCAATTCCTAATATGGATGGAATCCTCGACAAGTTAGGCAAAGCTCAATATTTTTCTTCTATTGAAATTGCTAAAGGATTCCACCAGATCTTGATGAAAAAAAATGATATGGAAAAAACCGCTTTTTCCACCCCTTTTGGGCATTATGAATTTACAAGAATGCCATTTGGGCTTAAGAACGCCCCGTCAACCTTCCAGAGACTCATGAATTCCGTGCTTCGTAATTACATAAAAAAAATAATTGTGGTCTATTTGGACGACATCTTGATATTTAGCACATCGTTATCCGAACATATAGAGAACATGAGAAAAAATTTTCAAAAACTAAGGGAAGTGGGACTTAAAATCCAAATTAACAAATGCAATTTCTTAAAAAAAGAAAATGAATTTTTAGGGCATGTACTTACACCTGAAGGTATAAGGCCAAACCCAAACAAGGTTGTGGTGATTCAAAAATTGAAGCTCCCGACAACACAAAAGCAAATTAAATCATTTTTAGGCATCACAGGTTTCTACAGAAAATTTATTAAAGATTATTCCAAAATAGCATATCCTATGGTAACGTATTTGAAAAAAAATGCAAAGGTCAACATAAGAGACCCAAACTACATAGTTGCTTTTGAGAAACAGAAGGACATTATAACATATCCTCCTATTTTGAGGTACCCTAACTTCAATAAACGTTTTAAGCTTACTACCGACGCCAGCAATTTTGCAATTGGTGCAGTTTTATCCCAAGAAGACCATCCAATTTCGTTTGCGTCGCGAACTTTAAACAACCATGAACAAAATTACTCCACCATCGAAAAGGAATTATTGCCGATAGTTTGGGGAGTGAAATACTATAGGCCTTATATTTTTGGAAGAAAGTTCGATCTGCAAACGGATCATCAACCACTTAAGTGGTTGCAAGCAAAGAATTCAGGCAAAGACATAAACCCAAGACTGCAACGATGGTTAGTACAGTTAGGGGAATATGATGCAAAAATCGACTATATTAAAGGCAAAGAAAATAAAATAGCTGATTTTCTAAGCCGAATCAATTGCGATATTTGCGAAATAAACAGAATCGAAACTAATAGCTCAAAAAACGATTCAGTGCCCTTTTCTGAAGATGAAGGAAAACCTGAAAAAATTACAACAAGGGCAGTTATACACCGTGAACCTAACAGTCCTAAAAAACCAATAGAATCAAATCAAATTCTAAAAACTAACGCACTAGATTTCGACAATTTGGGAATCACCTTAAACGAAATGCTTATGATTAAAAATTTAAATGTTGGAGAGCATGAGGAGCAGTCAGCAGCTTCCATGGCAGTTCAAACTGACCATTCTCAAGAAGAAAACTCAAACGAAATTGTAAGCATTAATAACAATGCGAACCAGCAGAGGGCGAAACTGTGCATTCACAAGCTGAGAACTTTAACGACCATTTCCTTATTCTCGACACAATTGTAAACCGTTTTAAGATCCAATTAATTTTAGTAGAAAGTAAGGAAGTTGAGATGACAACTATTTGCAATAACAAAATAATTTTTATCGATAAACAAGACCTTTATTCTAAAAATGTTATCAATATAGTCCGAAGACATATTGATAAGAAAAAAGTTGCGATATTTTCCGAGCTCAATGATCATCAATTCCATAAATTACAACGAATTTTATTGGATACATACCCAAGTGCAGAAAGGATATCTTTTGTGAAATGTAGTTATATTGCCAAGGATATTCAAGATGAAGATGAACTAAATAAACAGATGTCACTTTTCCATAAACACGAAGTAGGTCATGCAGGAATTATGCCAACCTATGAGGGTATAAAACATAAAGTTTATCACCCACAATTAAAGACTAAATTACATGAAATTATTAACAATTGCGACATATGTTCCGGAGGAAATTATGACCGCAATCCAATCAAAAACAAATACCATTTCACAGAAACGCCAACCACACTAAATGAAATTGTCCATGTGGATACTTATGTTAATAGTAAGCAATCATCCATAATTTTCATTGACAAATTCTCAAAACATGCTGTCTGTTTTCATCTACCTGATAGAAATAATCAGACCATTATAAGTAAAATAAATGAATTTTTAGCAATTAAAGGACCTATTAAAAAATTTGTTTTTGATAACGAATTCAATTCCAAAAATGTAAAAGATTTCTTAACACAAGAAAGAATCGAATTTCATGCCACAAAACCAAATAGTCATACAGGAAATTCGGATATTGAACGCCTAAATAATACTTTAACGGAAAAAATTAGGACGCTTAATCTCGAAGAAAAACTCTCAATAGTTAGCCAAATGACGAAAGCCATAAAATTTTACAATAACACAGTTCATAGCACTATCAAATGTACTCCATTTGACATAATAAATGGAACAATAGATCATGAACTTATCAGAAGAAGAATATAAAGTAGAAAAAAGCAGACTATTCAAAAACTGAACCGCAATAGGGAATTTTACAAAGAAAAAAGAGAAACAGGGTTTATAAAGAACTACAAAAGTTTAAGGCACAAAGAATAACCAAAATTTATAAAACGTAATTTAGAAAATATCCATTCAACAAATATAAAAAGACCCTCTAAATTTGCAGGTGCTGGTATTCACAATGATGTTGATGCTGCACATGACCAAAACACAGGGAATACTTCAAATCAGCCCAATTATTGAAGAGTTGGGTTATGCACAAATCAAATTGCAAAATGTCGAAATAGTTAACCAATCTAGTACAATTCTACATGTAATTGACACTATAGAACTAAACAACATTTTGAACCAAATCGAAAACAATATCAATAATTTAGATTTGCATAACAGGGAAATTATTGAAGTAGAAATAAAAACTATAAAATCAAAACTTAAATCAATTACTCCGTTAAAACATAGAAACAAAAGGGGATTGTTTAACTTCATGGGCAATGCCTACAAATGGCTAGCCGGGGTAATGGACGACGATGACCGACAAGAAATCATCCAACATCTCGACGTTATCGACAAAAACAGTCATAATGCTATAGATACAGTCAACAAACAAATTTATATAAATACACACTTCAACGAGTCAATCCAAATATTAAAGTCAGCTATAGAAGACGACAGAGCAAACATAAAAAATACTATAGACGAACTAAAGAAAAGACACAATGAAATTATACGACGACTTTTGTATGCTGACCAAATGTTTAAACTGACTTACCTAAAAAGAAAAATTGAACACATACAGGACATAGCATCCGCTAAGAACCATATTTTACACCCTAGTATACTGACATCTGAGGAAATAGGAAAATTTGACATAGACTTCTTTAAATTAAGACTTATGAAAATCGACGTTTTAAATTACAAAGAAGGCCTAGTTATTCTTGCAATAAAAGTACCAACAGATTTTATGGAAGTAGACCTAAATCTAATAACCCCTTTGCCATCTAGCAAACACTTTCAAATAGAAGAGGCTAACGAATTGATTATAAAAATTGAAAATATTTTTTATACCTACGAGGAAAATGTAATGCTAAAAATCCTAAAACGAAGCAAAAATTGTATTTTTAGAAAGAAATGCCAATTAATTTTTGACAATAAAACAAAAATAGAGCAAATTGATGATGAAACAATCGTTGTAAAAAGTTCTGTAGATATTAAAATTGTAAACAAATGTGACCAACGATATTTGACAATTGACGGAAACTATTTAATAAGTTTCGCTAATTGCGAAATTGAAATTGATCATGTAAAATTTTTTAATCAAAAAGAAATAATGAACGAAAAAATTTTCTACCCTGTTAACAAATTAAATCAGTCATATGAAATTGAACCACATTTTATGAAAATAGCAATTGAAAATTTCAAGAACAACGAAGCTATCGAAGAATTAATTTTCCATAAAAATATTTCCTATGGAATAAACGCAACCTTTTTATTCTTAGTTGTCATTATAGTTCTAATTGTAATATATATTTCCAAAAAAAGTCAAATTAAAATAGTCAATAAAACGAAAAAAAATACTTTTGAAGATATTGAACTCAAGACTATTAAAGACAAACATCTCTTGAAGTAAAAATTAAATTGAATTCTTAATAATTATTGTTTAACTATAAGAAACTAGTGAGTTAAAGAAATTTTGTTTTCAACTTTAATAATTGTACTACTATTATATTTTTAGTAATTTTTTTTAGTAAGAATAAATTGTTTGATGTTAATTTGTATGATACTCGTTCTCAAATTTAAAAAGCCAATCGGGATTTAAATAAAAAAAAAATATGACGACTCAGGAGAGTCCTTTGTCTAAGGGGTGAGAAGTTACGTTCCAGACGCAACCCAATACCCTTTTTCCGCTAAAATCATTAAGCTTATTTCCACAGAAAAATATTTTCAACGGAAACGCTGAAAATATTTTCCCACACAATTAATTTAGTGTATACTTTATGCACCTTTCATTTTCGCTGATAAAGCATATTTCTCACACAAACTCATTGTAGTATATGTTTTATGCACCTTACATTTTTGCTGATAAAGCATATCTAGGCATTTTAGAATTGACGAACGAGGTAGCTTAAGATATTTTAAGTTAGTCTTAAGATTCACGACAAATGTTAAAGTCGTAAAATTTGCAACAAAATAAATAAACGTTAAACATTCTAAAGAATTGTGTATTATTTTTCTTGAAAAAAAACATTAAAAACCTAATTCACGCGCTTGGGGCGGTGCTATCCCAAAACGGCCGGCCTGTTACTATGATCTCGAGAACCCTGAACGCCACTGAGGAGAACTATGCTACGAATGAGTGGGAGCTTCTCGCTATTGTGTGGGCGTTACAGAAACTCCGAAACTACCTGTACGGAGTGACAAGCCTTAATATCTTCACCGACCATCAACCTCATGCCGGACAAGATTGTCAACTCGAAGTTAAAGCGATGGCGAGCATTCATGGAGGAATACTCCCCAAAGTTTCACTACAAACCTGGGTGACTTAATGTTGTCGCCGATGCCCTCTCACGCCAATTTATTAATTCATTGTTGGCCCTGCTTGAATTTATTAACTTCCTCCTTATTTAATAACTTCCTCCAACCCGAGAAAAATACTGCACAGCTGCCTGCCACTTCCGCACATGTATTGATAAATGAATCGAAATTGCAAGTTGCCTCAAGTTAGCAGAGTACTCATCCGATGTCGAAGACTTAGTGCTACTGGGCCTCGCCAGGTATAACCGGGCAGTGCATTCAGTGACAGGCCATCGACGCATACCTGTCATCCACTCTATTTCCGATGACTTGGGAAGGAAGGTGGAGGCCGGAATGTCTGCTACGAAGGCCGCGGAATTAAAATCCTTTAACAGGTCTAAGACTAGAAGAACATTCAAAGGGAAGATGAGGTTTTCGTCAAGAGCAATAGGAGATTAGGCAACAAGCTATCGAAGATCTACACTCGGGGTACGTTGAGAAGGACATAGGATCATGTGTGCTGGTGAAAGGCAGTTGCTGTTAGCAAGAATAACCTACGTTGAATTAGTTACCACCCATGACATGGCGGCTCCCGATATGGGATGAACTACTAGTAATTTATCACCTTCCCCTCACAGAAATGAAATGCGCGTATCAAATCACTTTCTCTCCGTTCTAATTTTTGCAGATCACTATCCCCACCCTGCGTGTCACTGGCCAGCATTCATGACTACAGCAATTCATTCTACGTACCAGTCTCCACCGGAAGTATAGCGGAATTCAGAGGGCGTGTATATCTCATTCATGCGTCCAACCTGTCGAAACATCAGACAGTAGTCGCAGAATCAGACAGAATCTTAGATTTCGCACATGCGCAAGGTGATCGAGGCAGATTGGAGATCCACTCAGGTTAGTCACAACACCGCGTCAGACGAGGACAGCTGATTTTAAGAGCGGGAGGAGTGAGTAAGGCACGTGTGACGGTCTTTGGCTTCGCCGTTTATCGCTGCCTGAAGTGCAAGGTCGCAGCTGTGATTGGATTGGCATTTACCGCTGCTGCAAGCGTTATACGGCCGTTCGCGCATTAGCTGAAATGCGCAAACGACGAGCTTGTGAGAGTCAGCACTTTTGCCCACTGGCAGGTAAACGGCAGTAGAGTTATCGGCTTGCGCACGGAAATGCTCTGTTAGCGGCTGGAGCCCTTCCGCCACACGTAAGCCTGGTAGGTTAGCTCACTGGCTGGGGCTGAAGCCGGCGAGCTATGGATACAGATTAAAAAAGACGAGGAAGACAATCTTATTTTGGAAGTGAAAAGGACGGCGTGGTACTCGGCTAGAGAAAACTAATTTTAAATAATTATTGGACTTAACTACAAACCTAAGTGTGCAGACATAATTGTAAGTATGAACTTTCGAATAATTGTGAAAAAAAACTAATAATTATTGGACATAACTACAAACTTAAGTGTGGATATAAATTGTAAACTTCTAAGTGTGAACTTCGGTATAATTGTAAAATAACTGGTAGTGCAAAAGTTGCGAATAGTTGTATAAAAAGGAATCTAATTGAAGTAATTATTTGCAAACCTAAATGTGAACTATAAACTCATATTGTGAAACCCCCGAAAAAACTTACAATTAAATCGATCGTTCAGAATACACATAACCTTTGACTTTTTTTCAAGTACCAATAGCCCTTCCATGTTGCGCCTTCCGTGACCTGGAAGCAGCATCCACCCTGTTGCCACGTGCACCTGCTGCTGCCGAACCGAATCAGGTGACGTCTCCTCCGCTGTGTCTGGGTAGTGCTCCCCGTAAGTATGTTTAGGTTGTGGTACCCTTGCGCTCGGGCTCCCTAACACTTACGCTAGCTCGGCATCCAAACAAATAATTAACTGGCGGCCAACGTGAGGCCCGAAAAAGGCGTGGTCCTGCCCGAACCTACCCTAGCTGGCGAGGAAAAATACTATCAAGAAAAGTCTGAAATCTGCGCCTCCTACGAGACCCTCCAGGTCGAAAGGACTAGTGAAAAATAGTGAATAAAAATAATTAATAAAAAAATATAGTGCCACACAAAAAGGCAGTGTGTTTTCTACCTTAAGTGGTAGTTTGATAAAATAAAAGTCTGAAGTCGGGACCCTCCAGGTTAAAAAGATTAGTGAATAAATAAAATAAAGAATAAAAAATATATAGTTACGACCGAAAAATCCGATGGGCTATCTACATAAAGTGGTAGTTTGATAAAATAAAAAAACAGCGCAACCGAAAAAGACGGTGTGCCAAAGAAAGAGAATACTTATACTTGGGTTAAGCTTCCCGGAGAGTGGAATGGAGACATTAATGTAAGCCTTCTAACTAAATTTAAAATTTCTTAATTTTAATAAGCAATAACGCTATTATCAATAAATATCTCCTGTTTTTATCCAAATTAATTTTAAAGTTCTTAATTTTAATAAGCGATAACGATATTGTTAATAAATGTCTCCCGTTTTTAGATGAAGTCTGGAATTAATTTTAAATATAAAAATTAATTAAGATTATTTCTCAGCGAATTTATTGACAAGACAAGTTGCACACAGTCATTTATCGCTCTATTGTTAATTACCTCGACGATAACAAAGAAAAAACTATTACACGTACCAATTGAAAAGTAGCAAAGGCCTAACTTTTTAATAAAAGGAATAGAACCAGAAGTTGAACCAGATGAAATAATGGAAGCGCTGGCAGACGCCGGATACAATGCAAAAACAATATTTAACATAAAAAATAGGGATAAAATACCTCAACCATTATTTAAGGTGGAGCTCGTTCCAGATACGAGAAATCTGAAAAAAATTAAACCCACCCTCTTTATAGCCTACGTTACTTAATACATCGTAGAATTTCAATTGAGGGGCCCCACAAGCCCAAAGGTCCGGTACAGTGCTCAAAATGCCAGGAATATGGGCACACGAAATCCTACTGCACTTTACGCACAATATGTGTCGCTTGCGGCGATTTTCACCCCTCCGTTGAATGTAAATGTGACAAATTTGATAAAAATGTAAAAAAATGCAGTAACTGCGGTGGTAACCACACGGCCAACTATAGAGGGTGTCCAGTTTACACAGACCTGAAGATGAAGGCGCGTACAACACAAAAGCTAGTTCGCTGTGAACATAGCAATATTGCACCTAACTATCCTAGCAGAAATCCAGCCAATCCTGCGCCCTCGTCCTCTTCAATGACGTACGCAAACGTATTTAAAAAAGTACCTACTGAAAGTCTAGCTAGTTCTCCAACCGTTCAAAATGTAGAAGCAATGATTTGTAACCTAACGCATTGTATGAACCAATTTATGTCAGCCATGCAAACAATGATTCATGAACTTATACAAAATCAGAAACTACTGATGAAAACACTGCTCTCTCAAAAATAAATGAATCAATTAAAGTTATGCTACTGGAATGCCAACGGTATTATCCAACACAAAATAGAAATCAAGAATTTTTTTGTACAACAGCCGATATTGACATAATGCTTATCTCAGAAACCCATTTAACAGATAAGTACAACTTCAGTATTGCCGGTTTCAATTTCTACAAAACCAATCATCCAGACGATAAAGCGCACGGAGGCGTAGGTATTCTAATTAATGTCCGTATAAAACATTTCCGACGTGACAAATATGCCGAAAGACACATCCAAGCCACTTCAATCTCCCTTCAGTGCTGGGGCGAAAGTATAACAATTTCTGCAGTATACAGTCCATCTAGATTCCAAGTAACGTCAGAAAAATTCCTGCAGTTTTTGAAACTCTCGGAAGAAAATTTATAGCAGCTGGAGACTATGATTCTAAGCATACCTACTGGGGCTCTCGTCTGGAAAACCCTAAAGGCAAACAGTTGTACGATGTGTTAATTGATCATCGAAATCATCTAGATTTTGTCTCAAGTGGCCAACCCACGTACTGGCCAGCGGACCAGCGTAAAATCCCTGATCTTATTGATTTCGCTGTGATCAAAAATATAAACAGTGCACTGTTTTCCTCTGAAGCAATTTTCGACTTGTCCTCCGATCACTCACCTGTCATCATACACTTTAACAAAACTCCTGAACTTGTACATAAATCGCCCAAATTGAGCACCAACAAAACGAACTGGCTCAAATATAAGAAATACGTGAGTACACATATTTGCCTGGAATCTCCTCCTAAAAACAAAGATAACTTAGATAGAGCGCTCTAAGAGTTTAATTCCTCGTTAGCATCAGCGGCTGCGTGCGCAACACGGTTATATAACTTCAACCCATGTGCAGTGCCTCGTTAAGGAGAAAAGACGCCTAAGACGAGAATGTCAGAAATATAGGTCACCTACCCTAAAGAGGAAATTAAAATTGTCACAAAATCACCTTAGAGATGTACTTCAAAAGGAAGCTGAAGCAAGTATTGACACCTATATTAAAGATCTGGGCCCGGTTAAATACACCGATAACTCACTTTGAAGAGCTACAAAGGTTGCAAAAAGCCCAAAGGAAAGTGCACCACCAGTAAGGCTTGGAAATGCAAGTTGGGCCAAAAGCGACGAAGAAAAAGGAGCAGCGTTTGCTGCACATTTACAAACAGTTTTTTGCCCTAACGCTCCGTGCAATAACTTCGAGGTCCCTACTTTACCTAGAACCAAAGTGACTCAGCCGCTTCAATAAAAATCAAAGACTTAGAGTGTGTCATTAAAACAGGTCTTAATGCAAAAAAGTCCCCTGGATATGACCTAATCACAAATGAAATGGTCATGGAATTACCCCACATAGCGTTAATACACCTAACGAAATTGTTCAATGCTATCCTTCTCTTGGGTCATTTCCCGCATATATGGAAGATATCGCAAATTACAATGATGCCTAAACCAGGAAAAGATCCAACGCAGGTGTCCTCATATCGGCCCATAAGCCTTCTACCCACCCTCTCAAAAATATTTGAAAAATTGCTACTTGGGAAAATTATGCCCTATCTAAATCAAAATGGCAACACTCCTACTCATGCATTCGGATTTAGAAAAGTGCACGGTACAATAGGGCTGGTGCACCGTATAGCTATCGAAATTAGAAGAGCTTTCGAACAGAAGAAATACTTCAGCAATATTTCTAGACATTGCTCAAGCCTTCGATAAAGTCTGGCATGAGGGGCTAGTGCACAAGATCAAAAAGTTTCTGCCATACAACACACACAGAGTGCAGGAATCTTACTTAGCGAATAGGAAGTACAAAGTGAAATACAAGCAATTTGTAACCACCGAATTTCAAATATTTGCTGGAGTACCACAAGGGAGTGTGATTGGTCCTATTCTCTACCTTATATACGTCTGACCTACCAATATATAACAGAATAGTTACTTCCACATTTGCTGAAGACACAGCTATTTTAAGTACCCATCACAATCCACATATCGCCTCTCGTGACCTAAACCAACACCTTAAAGATGTAGCAATTTGGCTGGCAAACTGGCGTATTAAAGTTAACGAAGCGAAATGTACTCACATAACGTTCTCCCTCAGAACCAGCACCTGTCCAGCTGTGTCACTAAATGGCATAAAAATACCGCAAGCAACAGAAGTGAAGTATTTAGGAATCCATCTTGTCCGTAGATTTACTTGGAGGAAGCACATAGAAGCGAAAAGAACTTAAATGAGATTAAAAGCTAACTCTCTGAATTGGTTAATCACCAAAAAATCAAAAATGCGCTTGGAATACAAAGTCCCTCTATACAAAGCTATAATAAAGCCCATATGGACATATGGGGTGCAACTTTGGGGTAGTGCGAGCACCTCAAACCTAGAATTTATCCAAATAGCACAGTCGAAAATCCTAAGAACAATTACCGGCGCACCATGGTTTGTCAAAAATAAAAACATTCAAAACGATATACATATATCCACTATAGAAGAAGAAATCATAGAATTAATGTAGAAATACCTAAATCGCCTGCAAAATCATCCGAACATACTTGCAAGAAGTCTACTCCAGCAGAATTCTGCTTCATGTCTAAAGACACCATGTTTCTAAACTTATTTACAAAATAATCTGTAATATGTATCTATATAAAATGTCGTTTCCCTGTTCTTTTTAAAATTATAATTAATTAATAGATATGAATACACTAGTCGAATCCAAATAGCTCCAAGCAATAGGCAAAGAGCATATTTAATACATTAGTTTTAAGATTTGATAACTTATTGTTAGTTTCCAATGGAGTAAGATACAATAAATAAATAAATGATCTAATAAAAAAAAAAAAAATAAATATATATATATATATATATATATATATATATATATATATATATATATATATATATATATATATATATATATATAATAAATAATAAAAACATTACATAAAGGAAAAAAACCTAAGCAATTTAAAGATAATTCAACAAAAAAATTAAAAGGCTGTCTTGGGTAAGAAATATGAAACTAATAGTAACGTAGGTACAAATAGGCATACATACATAGGCACATGCACTCGGCAGTTATTGCATGGAATTATGACGCGGAAACAGTAATTACTGGCACGAGCGAAAAGCTTGACGGCTCCAGCAACGAATCGTTCCTATAGAAGTACATATGTAGAAGTAATTATATATATGTGCATATGGAACAAATGTAAGAGCGTACATTTTAATAAGTATGGTAGGGAACAAAAATGAATTCTTATCAGTAAGTATATGCATAAAATAGAGTAATAAACATATTAAAACCAATAATAGGAGAATTAACTGAGAATAAAAGAATAGGCATTTTTTTGTATAGGCTTCATGTAAAATAAAAAGGAGATTCATTAAAAAAGTAGTATAAGAAAATCAAAGATCCGCTTGGAATACAAAGTCCTTGTATACAAAGCTTTAATAAAGCCCATATGGACATATGGGGTGCAACTTTGGGGTAGTGCGAGAACCTCAAAACTAGAACTTATCCAAAGGGAACAGTCGAAAATCTTAAGAACAATTACCGGCGCACCATGGTTTGTAAAAATAAAAATATTCACATTGATATTCATATATCCACTATAGTAGAAGAAAGCATAGAATTAAGGCAGAAATATCTGAATCGCCTGTAAAAACATCCGAACATACTTGCAAGAAGTCTACTCCAGCAGAATTATGTTTCACGTCTATAGAAACCATGTTTCTAAACTTATTTACAAACTAATATGTAATATGTATTTATATAAAATTGTATTTATATAAACGTGCTTTCTGATCTATGCGGACGCAATTTCTAAAGTGCTCCGTAATTGGGACGGTTTTTCACTGTGTTTAAACTGAATTCGTTCTTTAAACTTCGCGATATAGACGCTAATACGAAAGTGTAGTTTATTTACATAATTTGATGATATTTTGTTCTGAAGGAACAGATTAAAGGTGAAGTGTGGAATTCACAAAGTATTTTATAAACTACATCATTAAAAAATAAAAGTGCGCGCCAAAAAACAACTAGCAAGAGTTGCCACCTGTGTCAGTACTCTAAGATGATTGGTGATGCCACTTAATTTTAATTTATTTAAATTTAAAATTCCACAGAGTTGCATTTGAGCCATTTATTAACTCTTTATTTTCTCAACTCTTAATGAGTTTCCCGAACATCAATAAACTTACAAACTTCAGAAATGCTTATGTGACGGTGGTTGCTGAAGATTGCTGCAAAAACAAAAAAGAAATAACTAGGGATAGCTTGTACCTAACAACCAAGCCAATAAATCGGGCTCGTTCATGTTCTCCTGCTTTAATGTTAAACAGTGAATCCACACCTACAATTGCGCCAGCAAGTAACTTAGTCATGCCAGCCACAGTTGGTGGAAAAGTAAGTAAACAGACTGGTATAGACAGATATATACAGGTAAAATGAAAGTTGAGTCCAGAAAAAAACGGAAATAAAAGACAGGCAAAAAATGCGAGACTAACTCCTCAATCGGCGAATATATCTGCCTCTCCGAAACAAATAAGTAGTAACACTTTGGGTCAGAACAGATTTGCACTATTAGAGAATGAAAACGTTGACTCAACTCCAGCAAACAATTCCATTGCGAAAACTCCGAAGCCACCACCATTCTACTTGCGGGAGAGATGCTCAAATGATTTTGTTGTAACTGTAGCTAGTCTTGTAGGGAATAACAATTTCCACGTAGCGTCCATAACAAACGGGAATATAAAGGAAACGAAACTACAGACATACAATGAATGCAATTACCGCAAAATAGCATCCTATCTTGAAACTGAGGAGCAGTTAAGGTCTAGTAGTTGTTATTAAAGGTATTGAGAATAGTGTAAGTACTAATGAAATGAAAAAGATTCTCTCGAAATCGCCGGATTTAAAGTAAAAACGGTATTCAACATTAAAAACAGAGACAAAGTACCACAACCACTATTTCAAGTAGAACTTGAACCGAATGGAAGAAAATTAAAAAGTAGCGAAACACACCCAATATACCATCTGCGTTTCTTATTACATAGACGAATAACCGTTGAAGAACCACATAACAGAAAAGGCCCTGCCCAGTGCTTCAATTGCCAAGAATACGGGCACACTAAATCGTACTGTACCTTACGTACTTTTTGTGTTGCCTGTGGGGACATTCACCATTCCTCCAAGTCTTTGTCTAACAAATCAAACATAAATGTAAAAAAAATGCAGCATTTGTGGGGAAACCCACACGGCAAACTACATAAGCTGCCCAGTGTATTTAGCACTAAAAAATAAATTAAATCAGAAACAGCAACTAGCTTTTCATTACACAGAGATTGCCAAATCAATCGAACCCCATAAGCAACTGACCAGTGACAACGCTTCTACATCAAGATCATATGCCAACGTAGTAAAGTCTGGATCTGAGAAATTCCTAGCTTTGCAAATCCTATGCAAAATGTAGAATCCATGATATCAAAATTAACAAATTGTATGACAGAATTTATGACATCAATGCAAAGCATGTTGCACGAGTTGTTGAAAACTCAAAACCAATTTATACAATTGTTGATATCTGATATATTAAGATATGTCATTGGAATGCAAACGGCATTAGCCAACATAAACTTGAAATTCAACACTTCCTGCATACTAGGCAAATTGGCATTATGATTTCATCAGAAACGCACTTGACAAACAAAAATTATTTGGTTATATCAGGATATAAATTCTACAAGACAAACAATCCTGACAATAAAGCACATGGCGGTACGGGTATATTAATAAGAGATAGATTTAAGCATCATGCACTAGGAGAGTATGCAAAGGACTATCTGCAGGCAACATCAATATGTCTTCAATGCTGTGAGGAAAAAATTGTACTAAGCGCAGTCTATTGTCCTCCAAGATATACAGTGACTGAATTACAATTCACACAATTCTTCACACCATTGGTGACCAAATTTTTGGCAGCAGGTGATTATAATGCGAAACATACCTTTTGTTGCTCCAGGTTAATAAACCCCGAAATAAAACAACTGTTCTCTGCACATCTAAATCGGTATTCTAACCTAGACTTCGTGTCTTCCAGACAACCGACATACTGGCCCTCTGACCCTCAAAAAGTGCCCGACCTCATCGATTTTGGAATAACCAGTGGTATTGATCGTAACTTGTTATCTGCAGAATCGTGTTTAGAGCTCGCTTCTGATCATTCATCAGATATTATATGTCTACATAAACAACCTCAACTGGGTAAGAAAACAGGTCACCTAACCAACAAAATAACAAACTGACTCAGGTACCGTCAATATATAAGTAGTCATATAAACATTGGTCCTCAGCAGCCTCATTATCCCGCTCCGCAACAACTCGCACAACATCTGCAGTTATCGATAGTCTCGTTAAGGAGAAAAGGCGCTTAAGAAGAGAGTGGCAGCAAAATAGATCACCCTACGCCAAGCAGAAATTAGCATTAGCAAAAAAACGCCTCCGAGAAGCACTGAACTGCGAGCTAGAGAACAGTTTGAAAAAGTATACTGAGACGCTAACTCCAACACAAAATACTAACTACTCTTTATGGAAAGCCTATAAATATATAAAGACTCCTAAAGACTGTCATCCACTACTCAGGCAAAATGATGGAACTTGGGCAAGAAGTAACGTAGAGAAAGCCTCAGCGTTTGAAAATCATCTCAAATCCGTATTCCAACCTAAGCAACCAACCAACTGTTTTGAAATTCCATTTTTGGCCCCTAAAATACCACTAATCCCGATGAAGGTTAAAATGAAGGATGTGCAACTTGCAATTAAAACCCAGCTAAACCCGAAAAAAGCATCAGGATTTGATTTACTTACCTCAAAAATGAATGTGGAATTGCCTGAAATAGCCATCAAAATAGTGACGCAGTTATTTAATGCAATATTTAGGATTTCCACAACCCTGGAAAATATCACAAATTACAATGATACCAAAACCCGGCAAAGACGCAACTCAACCGTCATCTTATCTTAAATTATCTGAGAAACTGCTTCTTCTGCTCTGCAGCCGCACATATACAAATCCAACATTATTCCCCTCCATCAATTTGGATTTCGTAATAATCACAGAACCATAGAGCAAATTAACCGCATTACTAGTGCAATTCGAAATACTTTTGAAGACAAAAAATACTGCTCTGCTATATTCTTAGATATTGCACAGGCGTTTGACAGAGTTTGGCATGCAGGATTAATATATAAAATTCAAAAACTCTTACCAGTTAATGTACACATGCTACTCGAATCGTATTTGGATAACCGAAAGTTCAGAGTAAAATATGGAGAATACACCACAAACGACTTTGATATTAATGCTGGGGTTCCACAAGGTAGTATTCTAGGTCTATTATTCTATATGTATTATTAACTGCAGACCTCCCTACTGATGATCATCTAGTCACTTCAACATTCGCAAACGACAGTGCTATTCTTAGTATACATAGCAATCCAATAGTGGCTTCGAATCGCCTTGAGGAGCATTTGAAGAAAATGGAAGTGTGGCTGGCAAATTGGCGCATTAAGGTAAATGACATCAAGAGCATTCATGTGACGTTTACACTTAGGAAAGAAACATGCCCAGTGATTACCCTAAACAATGTTGCTATTCCTCAATCGAATATATATATATATATATATATATATATATATATATATATATATATATATATATATATATGTATATATATATATATATATATATATATATATATATATATATATATATATATATATATATAACATTTTGTTTCCCTCTTCTTTTTAAAATTGTAATTAATTTATATTTATGAACTAGTAGAATCCAAATAGCTCCAAGCAATAGGCAAAGAGCATATTTAATACATTAGTTTTAAGACTTGATAACTTATTGTTTGTTTCCAATGGAGTAAGATACAATAACAAATAAATGGTTTAATAAAAAAAAAAAAACTTTGAGTCGGATTTTGAAAGTGATCAAAGCATATGACTCATTAGTTTTTGCTTTTGCAGACTTCTCAGTCGCTGTTACGTTTGTTCCTAGATTTTCAATTTGTGGTGTAGTGAGTTCGGAAATCAATGTCAAAATTCGTTCTTTGATGGAACTGACGGATCCTTTTATATAGTATTTATCAATTGTGAGTGTACCTGTGTAACGGTTGAGTGGCTCTAATATCTGGACTATAGTGTGCTTAGTAATGTATCAAGATTGTCTAGTGTTAATGTAGTACCTATTGCTGTTTTAACATTGATGCTAAGTTTTACGTTAAAAAATGAAATCAAGGAGTGTCTTCTTACCCTCTGACGTTAGTGGATCGTTCTACAGTGTGTAATGCACTTTTAAACACTTCATGCAAATGCACCTTAATGCATTCAAAAGCACTCCGTGTGATGCACCTTTAAGCACCCAAAGATACATACAGTCTTCACGAGTGATATCATGTGCGCAACAATTAAACGGCACACACTATCCCTTGTCTGTCATTCTCCCACGATTTGTTTATCTTATGCGATAACAAGAAACGAGTATCGGACTGTCCAGACAGAGCTCGACACTCGATACTCGTGCCACAACCGTCGCTCAATGCTTTGTCACTCCTTTGAGTTCGACGATATGACGTACAGTCATAAGAGCGGGCAGAACGACAGACAGACGAACTTGTTACACATGTCTGCCACACTCCAATTTTGCAAAATGAGTCTATTTCTTGATAGTTTTCAGTAAACTCTGGAATTACTTTGATTGCTGCTTCTATTTTGAAGTCTGTCATGGTGGTGGCTTTGGTTTGTTCAATTTTTTCGTCTGTAAAATTTTTTAAATTATTTTCTATTATATGTTCTATGTAATTGCTGTAATTTTATAATAAGTCTGTCGTTTTTACTTGGTTAATTTGAGATAATGCGGCGACTTCTAGTCTGAACAATGTCGAATAACTTTGTAAATCATTTTGTAGTTGCAACGTAGTCGCTTAGCTGGTTGGTACTGAACTGCTTTATTTAATCTCTTTACTTAACACAACACCTTAACCTGTTCTTATACCGTAAAGAGTACTTAACATGTGTATAAATAACTTAATACTTAACAACTCCCTCCCTAAGCTGTATACAATTTTAATTAATATCTACGAACTTATCTCTATATCAAATGCAAATATTTCCGTTTTCAAATACTTATATATATAAAGAAAATACAATTAATAGTACATGGTTATATATAAAGAAATCTATATAAATAAAATGCAATAAGTATTTCGAAGGTCATTGTTTGTAATTAGTTTTTACCCGACGTTCTCGCAAAAGTCTTGGCGTTTTCGGCGAGGTCACCATCGCATCTGAGCACCCACCATTCTCCACAGCTGACGTGTCATGATTTGGACCAATGCTGGTTTCAGTTGCTTGAACCTCGTTTTCCGATATACAATTCAATTATTCAATAGGATGACCGGCGTTTGGATCGTTTACACTATTATAGTCCGGAATCATTTGATCGAGGTGTCTCTTAATAATTCTGTTAGTGTGGGCGATCGTGCAATTGTAAGTGCGCGGACCCAATCGCTCCCTGACTGTGGCCTGTCGCCACGCCTTTTTATTTGTATCTGAATAGTCTCTTATAAATACGGGAGAACCTTCCTCAAATAGCTTCTCTCTAGTGCCTCTATGATATTTTACATTACCTAACTGCTTCTTTATTATCATATCTTTCACCATAGGAGGTTTTAAGAGGCTGAAGCGATTCTTTAACTCCTCTTCCTAACAAAACCTTAGCTGGCGATTCCCCAGTTGTGCAATGCTGCGCTGATCGATAATCGAACGAAAACCTGCTAATGATTATGTCTAAGTCTTCTCTTGGGTTGGCGCTCAGGCTTGCCTCTAACGATTTTTTAAATGTCTTAACAAAATTTCCGCCTGCCCGTTCGTAGCTGGAAACCCTGGTGGTGTGAGTACATGCCTAATACCATTAAACTCTAAAAACTGTTTGAACTCACTGGCTGTAAATTGTCGGCCGTTGTCACAAACCAAAGTATCAACCAACCCAAACCTACTCAACACCTCCCTCAATTTCGCAATTGTGAAAATTGTGGTAATTTGCTTCGTTTTAAAGACTTCCACCCACTTTGAATGTGCATCTATAATGATTAAGAAATAGAAACTTTTCTTGGGCCCGGCAAAATCGATATGAATACTCGACCAAGGCGTTTCTGGTGGCACCCAAGGGATCAACCTGCTTTTCTTTGGGCTTTCTTGTATAATTTTACAAGGAACACATCTCGCAACCAATGCTTCAATATCACTATCCATCTTAGGCCACCATACGTATGATCTAGCTAAAGCTTTAGATTTTACTATACCCAAGTGAGATCTCTGAAGCTCCCTAAGAATACTAGGTCGAAGTCGTTTGGGTATCACTGTCCGGTAACCCCACAAAATACATCCGTATTCCACAGAAAATTCCGACTTTTTATCTTTAAAACCATGGGTTCTCAATATGCTGAAAAACAGAACGACAATCTTTGAAACAGGGACAGCAAAGCAAATTGTCAGGTCAACCAAAGGATGTCCCCAGGGGGGCGTCCTATCGCCACTCCTATGGTTATTGGTTCTCGACGAGCTCTTACAAACTTTCAATGACCTCGGATACGAAGTTCAGGGCTTTGCGGATGATTTGGTAATTATGGTCAGAGGCAAGTTTGACTCTACCATAACAGATCGCATGCAACTAGCTCTTGACATCACTCAAAACTGGTGTCAGGAGAAAGGCCTATCGATAAATCCGAATAAAACAAACGTGGTACCCTTCACCAAAAGAAGGAAACTGAATCTGGGGACCTTAAGTTTAGGGACCACAAACTTAACAATGTCCAATGAAATGAAATATCTGGGAGTAATCCTGGACAAAACTCTAACTTGGAAAAACCACTTATCATACATAACTAGTAAAGCCTTAAGAGCAACCTATGCTTGCCAGAGGTTGTACGGTAAAACATGGGAACTACGGCCAAAAATGATGGCGTGGTCATATAAAACAATAATAGTACCAATGATTACTTATGCGTCGTTGGTATGGTGGCCAAAAGTAAACCAAACAAGAGCTCAGATGACTCTTAACAAGATTCACCGTATAGCCTGTTTGAGTGTGACGGGAGCAATGAGAACGTGCCCCACACTAGCTTGGGGAGTGATCACTGGACTGACTCCTCTACACCTTGTAGTTAAAAAGATGGCGGCCAGCGCGGCCCTAAGGCTACCTAATCTAGCCCATCTTAAAGAAGGCAACCTTTCGGGGCACGCAAATATTCTGGACACTGTCTGGAATTCTCCGTGCCTCATGGTCTTCGACAAAATGGACAGAAAATTAGACTGCTCAAAGCAATTCAAAGTGGTCATCAGTGACCGTTCAGCTTGGAGAAACAAGGAAATAATAATAAAACAGGACTCTCAGTTGTGGTATACAGATGGGTCCAAAATGGAAGATGGCAGTGCAGAAGCTGGAATTGTAGGGCCAAATTTCCAAAAAGCAATTGCAATGGGAAAAACAGCTTCCATTTTTCAGGCGGAGGTCCACGCTTTAGAGTTATGTGCTAGAGAATGTCTACGCAGGGGTACACGCAACACCAAAATATGCATACTCTCAGATAGCCAGGCAGCTCTAAAATCATTAATAAACTTCTCATTCCAATGGTCTGGGAATGCTGTAAACTTCTCAATACCCTAGCAGCGAGAAACTCTGTTACGCTAATGTGGGTACCGGGACACGAGGGACATGAGGGCAACGAAATGGCAGATTCTTTAGCAAAAAAGGGTGCAGACACTGCCTTTATAGGCCCAGAACCCTTCTGTGGGGTAAACAGAAGCTTCACAAATAACTTGTTGTGCGAACAGGAAAAACGAGGTCTGCTAAACTACTGGAGAGCCCAAAAAGGCATGCGGCAGTCGAGACTACTCATTGATCCTGAACACATCAGGGTAGATGCTTCTTTAAACCTCAGCAGAAATGACATCAAACTCTACACTGAACTTTTAACAGGACACTGTAGACTAAATTACCACCTGAAAAAAATAGGCGTGGTAGAAGACGATTCCTGTCGACTCTGTCAAGAGGAGCAGGAAACGGCAGAACACATTCTATGCACTTGTCCAGCAGTGGCAAGACGCAGACATAAGTACCTAGGCAGTGGGTTCATATCTCCAAATCACCTAGTTAAAATTAAGCCCACAGCAGTTACGAGATATATAAACAGTCTAGGACTGTTTTAGTTGGGTACGAGGCTGCACAATAGATCTTTTAGGTCGCGGTGTTCTTTTAGCCTGTTAATAATAATAAAACCTTTAAAAGCGTCCCCTTCCAGAGTATGCACGGCACCCCTGTGAACAGCTTCTTTTAACTTCGCCAGAATAGGGTCCCGAGATGTTTCTTTAGCAATCGCTTTGAAATCTAACTTCATTGCGTTATTTTCTGAAATAAAATTCACTTAATTTTTCCCTATGCTCTCCTGTCTTACCGCTTGTTGGGGAAAGCGCGACAAATTGTCGGTGAAATTGTGGGAACCTTTAACATGCCGGATTGTATAATTGAACCCTGACAAAGTGAGGGCCCAGCGCTGTATTCTGGCTGCTGCCATGACAGGCAAGCCCTTATTTTCCCCAAAAATTGACAGAAGTGGCTTATGGTCAGTCTGTAATACAAACTTGCTGCCCTAAGCTTAGTCACGCTAAAAATTATTGCTAAGGTTTTTTTTTGATGCGCACTATAATTTCTCTCCGCTGCGGTGAGCGCTCGAGAGATAAAAGCAATGGGTTTAACAGTCCCGTTAGGATACACATGTGAAAGAGTTCCAGCCACTGCCACATTTGAAGCATCCGTTTCCAATATTATTGGATGGCTAGGATCAAAGGGTGCCAGAAAACTAACAGATGTGATCTCCTTCTTTAAAGTTTTATAGGCTTCCTGACTTGCTTTTGTCCAACTGAATTTTGAATTCTTACGCAACAACGCATATAGTGGCTCCATTTTATTAGCAAAGTTGGAAATGAACTTAGAGTAATAGTTCACCAATCCCACAAAAGCTCTCACGTCAGATACATTCTTAGGGACAGGTGCCTTAACTACCGATAGAATTCTTTCTCTATTCTTAGATAACCCTTCTGGAGTTATATCAAAACCTAAGTATGAAATTTTTTTTTCAAAGAAAACGCATTTACTTTCGTTCAACCGTAAACCGACTTCTTCCAACCTGCTAAGCACCTTTTCTAATGTGCTATTCTGCTCCTCGAACGTCGCCCCAGATATGACTATATCGTCCAAATAATTTATTACGTTGGGAATCCTTCGCAAAATATTCTCAACTGTCCTCTGGAATATTGCAGCTGCCGGCTTTACCCCAAAAGGTAATCGAGTTACTTTAAAAATGCTGATATGCGAAATCCAAGGCCCTTTTACAGACGCAAATATCTCGTCTATTCTTGGAGATGGATACTTAACATCCAGTAAATTCTTATTTATTGTTGACTTGTAGTCGCCGCAAATTCGCAAGTCTCAATTTGCCTTTAGGACCGGTAATAAAGGTGTACCCCAATCGGAATTATCGACCGGTACTAACACACCTTTCGTCACCAATTCGTTAATCTGATCTTCTACCTTTACTTTCCAGGCCAACGTCACGGACCTAGGCTTGCAAAATACCGGCTTAGCTTTTTCCTCCAACTCCAACTTAACTTTACTCCCGGTATATCTACCTAAACCCCCCTTGAACACAGAATTAAATTTTCTTTTTAAACTATTTACAATATTAACTGATCCGTTCACTGCATTTATCCCCATTCCGAATTTTGACATAAAATCCCTTCCGAAAATTGGTGGGCTCCGCGTTTCACTCACTATTAGCCTAATTGTATGCGACTGATCGCGGCACTTAACTTTAGCACTAAACTCACCCAAAGCTGCAATGCCGCTGCCGCTGTAGGTAAAAAAATTGTCATTGTACACCTCGAGCCTTTCTTGTGCGAAATATTTCTCAAAATCCAACTTCGATACTAGTGAACACACTGCACCTGAATCCAACATGAAGTCCAAATCAACACCATTCACCTCTGCAGGGTGTTTTTGGTGCGAACTTTAAATGGGGTCAGCAAAATAAAATCGGAATGTGTTGTTAATATACTGGGGCATACTTCCACGTTTTTCCTCTTGCCATTCTTAGACTCCTTTTGATGTCACTTTAGGATTTGATTTCCTTGCAGACCTACCCGGTAGCCTTAGGAGGACTGAATCCCTATGTTACCTCCCATGCCAAGAGGTGAATCACATTGATGTAATGGACAAGAAACCACAATATCCGCTACCGACTACGTCAACAAGGAAATCGGTCACATGCTTAAAGATGGGATAATCAGTTCATCGCGGTAACCATACAATAATCCACTCTGGGTAGTACCAAAGAGAGGATTGGGTGAGAATGGGCAGAGGAATCTACGCATCGTGCTCGACTTTAAAAAACTGAACGACAAAACGATTAGCGATCGGTACCATTTTCCAGACCCATCAGTCATCCTGTCCAATCTCGGCAAATCTTCATTTTTCTCTACGATTAATCTCAAAATCGTCCTTTACCAGCTAGCCTTAACAGAAAAGGAATGGGAGAAAACGCCATTTTCGATTAACAGCGGTAAATACGAGTTTTGCTGATCGCGTATGGGACTTGAATAATGCGCCGAGAATTTTCCAACGCTCCATAGATGCTGTGCTGAGAGAGTTAGTAGAGAAACGTCTACTTGGATGTCGTGATAATATTTTCTCCTGACTTCAGAAGTCATCCGTGGAACTTGCAATCGGTTTTGCGAAATTTTATCAATCAAACATTCGTGTAACTAGAGAAAAATAGATATGCTATCGCAAAGCGGTGTAATTCCTCGAATTCGTGGTGTCCCAACGGAGAATCAAGACCTGTCCAAAATAAGGTTAGAGACATAATAATCTTCGAGCAGCCCAGAAGCCTTAGGAACCTCCGATCATTCATCGGATTGGCAGCTATTACCGACGGTTTATTCGCGACTTTGCACAGATTACCAAACCCCTCACCGCTTACCTTCGGTGAGAGAATGGTCATTTTAGTGTATCCCGCTCGAAAACACCATCATCAACCTTTACGAGGAGGCAATAGTTACATTCAAGAAGCTCAAAGCCATTGTTGCCTCCGAGAATGTTCTACTCATGTTCAATAAACCCTTCGATCTGACTACGAATGCTTCCTAGCACGCGCTTGGGGCGGTGCTATCCCAAATCGGCCAGGCTGATACTATGATCTCAAGAACCCTGAACGCCACTGAGGAGAACTATGCTACGAATGAGCGGGAGCTTCTCGCTATTGTGTGGGCGTTACAGAAACTCCGTAACAATCTGTACGGAGTGAGAAGCCTTAACATCTTCACCGATCATCAACCCCTAACGATTTTCATGCCGGACAAGAATGTCAACTCGAACTTAAAGCGATGGCAAGTGTCCATGGAAGAATACTCCCCAAAGTTTCACTACAAACCTGGGAGACTTAATGTTGTCGCCGATGCCCTCTGTTGGGGACCGTATCTGTTGTCCTGGGGAACGTCTTCTTGCTGCCTGTCCTGCGGGTGTACCTTTAAGCCTAAGTCACTTTCTACAATCAGCACTACACCGCTTTTGGTTTAAAAACAACAAGAAACTTTATTCTTAAAATACTAGTTCTTACTATTACTATTTACAAAGAAACATTACAGTCTACGTATTGACTTTTCTGGTGTTCCAGTTACGCAATTGTTATTTGGTATCAGTGGCTCAAGCCAACTGACCTACTGGAAGTAAAAGTGTCGACGGTGCATTCTAAATGCCCCTCGTCAGCTTGACTGCGGAACTGTGACACCCTAAAAGTTGACATCATAATTAATGCATAAATACTATTCATTAACAATATTTGCACCCTAAAAATATGTGCTCTCTTAATGAATTTAATAGGAGCCGGTGCTGTGAGTCAACTACGCGTAGGTATCTTGATTCTAACTCACAACATCCCTCCCCTCTTTCTGAAAGATTTTAGTGCAACAAACTTCTAATAAATCTCTACAATATTTTTATTGCACTGTAAACAATTATGTGCATTTATTTAACTCTATAGTACATATATATAATCTGTTTTATTTTTTCCTTAAAATCGCCTTATTTGGGTTTTATTCCGGTTTTTTTTAATTTTTGCTTTTTTATTCTTTTCTTTTCCACATTTTTTTTCTTTAGCTTTTATTTTCTTTTGTAGTGTTTTTTCGTTACTTTATTTTTGTTCTTTTATTTTTTATTTTTAACTATAATTTTTTTTATATGCCTCTTTTTATAATTTGGTCTCTTATTGACTCTTTTCTCATTGCCGTATATACAAACATATATGCAATAACACAATTCTATTTTATACGTAAAATCTTATATTACACTGCGACCTCTGCTCCCTGCTGATCCGGTTGACGGGCTGTTGTTGACGGTATGAAGTCCCTCGATGAACTCTGCATACCCCTCCCTTCTTTCTGGATCGGTACGTACGCAGATGTTATAGGTTGGCGATTTGGTTTGCCATTAAAACTTCGCCTGTAGTGGCCTTCTTCTTTTGATTTATATAGCGTGCCCCCCGGCTGTAGGTGGTACTGCCTCGACTGGGCCGCGGGAAGTTTCCCTGGTTCTTTTGTTGGGATTGTCTATCCCTGCATTCCACTGCCCTATGCCCCATTCGGCCACATGCGAAGCATCTCCACCCCTGTATGTTATTGCCTATCCTTGGTTCACTTCTGCGATTCCAATTTGGTCGCTGCGGACCACTCCCAGTGTTGACAGGATTTCTTCCTTGGTTAACTCCTTCCGTTGAACTAACTCGGGGACTACTGAAGTTACCCCTGTTGTCCCTCGAGGGTGGATCCGGGAGCCTCGAAGCTGGCTACATTCTATTCTGATTCCGTTGCGTGCCTCCTTGGCACTGTCTACTTGGCACTCCATACAGTAGGGCGTGTTCTTGCGTGTAATGCACTCATCCCTTGTATGACCTGGCTTATGGCAGAATGAGCAAACGGGTTTTCTTGGCTGGAATCTCTCGACTGGGAATCCCTGGTGTCTTTGTTGCGGAAATTGGCCCATCAATCTACCGATTCCACTTCTGTTTTGCTGCTGTTCTGTTCCTACCTCTGCAGGAGCATTCGTCCAGCAGATTCCACCTGTTGTCGTTCGTTGCTGTATTGCTTCCACTGGCTCTGGCATACTCCTCTGCGTGAGATTAAGCGTGTAATTGGCTAAATCCCTATTTATTAGGCCTGCCTTGAATACATAAATCAAAGCCCGTTCTACTTGACCCTTATATACTGCAAAGCTTCCTGGAAACTGCCTGTTGGCTTCCGTCTCAGCAGCGTTCCCCAGAGACTGGAGCCTTCGTCCCCAGGCTCTCAATTCCACCACAGGTTTCTGAGTTGAATCCTGAATTTCCCGTATGAGACAGTCGTATGGCTTTTGTTTCAAATACGTCCGATCCAAAAGTGCATATAATTCTTCTAGGGTGCTCACCGAGCTATCCACCAGTAAATCAAACGCATCACACGTGGTTCTTTGCCTACTACACTTTATTAAGTGTTCCCCGTCTGCTTCCGGAAGACTCTGTTGTGCTAGCTCACAACCTGCTTTGAAGCGCCTGATCTCAGTTCTCAGATCATACAACTCGACCCACGAGAACATGGGCACTAACTTCTCCACCGCATGAGCAACCTCCAGTATACCCATTTTCCTTATTTTTCTTTTACTTATGGCTGGTAAAACTTGAGCGCTATCTTTATGGGTGGTTCCTAGATTCACTTCTCCCGGATCTGAGAGGTAATTTGCCAGTGACGGACTCAAACTAATAAGTATTCGATCGTATGTTCGTACCGGCGAAGTACTGCCCACAGTATCGGGAGTTTGCTGCACTGTTACTACTTCCGCCGGATATCCCTGATATTTATTATTCATCGGACTTCCCGGAGAAAAAGGCTCGCCACCGATTTCAGATGCGCCAAACAAAAATTCCGCTTGCTTTTCGTCGCTAAAAACTACCCTTGGCTTCACCATGCGGCTTATTCCTTCTGATGTTAAATATTCCGGCAGGCGAGCTTCCGGAGGCAATGTCAATACTCTCTGTGTAAAACCAGCCGATGCAGATTTTGATCTCTCTTTTTTCGGTTAGGTCCTAATGGTCGCCCGTCCTCTTTTTAATTCTGCACACTGATTTTCCAACTGCGCTGCTGCTTCCTCTGTTTCCGTCAATCTCTGACAAAGCTCCTTTACCATATTCTCAAATTGTGCTCTCAAATCTTCTGTTTTCTTATGAAAATTGAACAAATTTTCCTCTGTCCTTTTTTGGATTGCCGTTAAGGCTTGATCCGCTACTTCTAATGGTGACACAGCTCCTCTGGCATTCGCCTGTTTCCACAATTCCTGAGCTTCTTCACTGCTCGTACTCGCTTCGAACTGGTCAACTATTTTCCCGGTAAAAAGTTCCACCTCTGACTGCATTGATTTCAATCTGTTCCTTACTTCCTCGTCTGGCGAAACCAAACTCACAGTTTGTTTTCCTAATTCCTCTAATTCAGAACTAAATGTATCTGCCCATTCGTTGACCAGACTATTTATGTAGTCTGCGTAATTTTCCGCAAAATATTTTCCCTTGCCGTACTCAACTGCGTGAGGCAACAACAGTCCATGATTATTGTTGAACTCTCTCCCCAGATTTTGCAACTGTGTTATTCGCTTGCGGTAATACACGTTGTCCTTACGTAACCTGCCGTCTTTCTTAAAGTTACGGACCAGCTTTTCAATCGTTTCGCCAATTTGCTCCTGCATCAGCAGTAATCCTTGCGCTTCCTTCGTCATATCCCAAATGCCAGAACAGATGGCGTATCCCAATTGCAAATAAAAATCCAATAATTGTTAAAACTTGTTACAATATTTTATTCTATCTTACTTAATGATTCAAAACAGAGTTATTAAAAAAAAAAATTCCACCGTAAATTCTATCTTTATATACATATTCTGCTATACTTGTTTTCCATCACAAAGTTCCGCTGTCTACCGGCGTCCATTAAGTCCTTCCATCAATGCAAAGTGGTCCTTGACTTCCTCACAAATACTCCTTGATTTCTTCTCACCATCTTTAATACTCCCAAAAATCCATATTAAATGGCTATATGTTCGCAAAAACGGAAATTTGATTTACAGGCAAAAGTTTCTTGATTCATACCCGGAAATTTGAATCCATATTCAAAAATAAACCCGTAACGTATGCGCCACGTAATAATAGCATTTAAAATTTTTTTTTTTCAACATTATTACGCAATTTGTAGTTTCCGAACTACAAAAACTTTGATGCAACAACACGTGTTGTAAGCACTTCTTGAAGTATTTTTGCCTAATACCCTAAGCTTATAATGTCAAATATTCAGATCAATTTGAAAACAATATAAATTAAAACAATTTAAAAAACAATATAAATGTCCCTCTCGACAATCAAACACAAATCGCCTACCAAAAAAATCCTCACAGCTAAGACGACATACGACACGTCCGATCATACTGACGGATCATGGGTGCCCATACAAAGCTGCGTGCAACAACGCAAACGCGCCTATACGTTGCGACTTCATTGACCAGCGCTACGGCGCCTTCAGGGTCGCAGAAGTATCCACTTAAATTACGCTACTATACACTCACCATTATCTTGTCTGATGACATCTTTTTTCTTAGGGTCCTTCGAAATCGTTGCCGGATGCTTCACTGTTTCAGGGTTCTTTGCCCTGCGATTCCTCCTGTAGGTCCTTTAGACCGGCTGCACCAAAATGTTGGGGACCGTATTTGTTCTCCTCGGGAACGTCCTCTAGCTAAATCACTTTCTTCAATAAGCACTACACCACTTTTGGTTTAAAAACAACACGAAACTTTATTCTTAAAATACTAGTTCTTAAATACTATTTACAAAAAAACATTACAGTCTACGTATTGACTTTTCTGGTGTTCCAGTTACGCAATTGTTATTTGGTGTTAGTGGCTCAAGCCAACTGACCTACTGAAAGTAAAAGTGTCGTCGGTGCATTCTAAATGCCTCACGTCAGCTTGACTACGGGACTGTGTCACCATAAAAGTTTACATCATAATTAATGCATAAATACTATTCATTTACAATATTTGCACCCTAAAAATATGTGCTCTCTTAATGAATTTAATAGGAGCCGGTGCTGTGAGTCAACTACGTGTAGGTACCTTGTTTCTAACTCACAACACCTCCCACGCTAATTTATTAATTCATTGTTGGCCCTGCTTGAAGAGAATCCGCATGATAACAACGAATATGGTTCCCATTTAATACCTTCCTCTAACCCAGTTAACTAATTTACTAATCAACTTATGATACACAAAGGAGAATTGTCGAAGAAGACCACTTCCATTCTTTTCAGAAAGCAATTCAGGCACGAAATCACATAACCCACCGAAGCAGATCTTCCTGCCCTACTGAATGATTGCGTAAACTTTAATGAGGCAAATGGCATACACTGCGATGAGTTAGTGCTGCATTTCCTGCGCGTGTATTACCAAATTTTTTTCCCATCCAGTAAGCTCCTCGCCTGCAATAGAATGATGAAAGACGTAAGGAATTTCGATGAACAACAGGAAATCCTGGTTGAGGAACACAAAACTAAGATTCAGTAAGGAAAATACCACCCAAGTCCTGCGGTCGTCATATTTTCCGCGAATACCTGATCAGATGAAAGAAATTACCTCCAATTGAAATTAATATAAAAAACACATTTTGGCCAGTGCCAAGAAGTGATACAACAAAAATTATTTACATTAATTATAATAATTCACTATAATTATATTATAACAATTTATGATCAAAATTGTGTTTATAATAATTATTTACATTTACATTTATATTACTATTACTAATATGTGTAGTCTGGATTTCCTAGTTCAGTAGGTCGTTTGGTCGAGTTCTCTTTAAACGGCGCATGGTGGCATGGAGTTGCATCAGCAACTCGCTTATTTCTTCGTTATTATGCCCATGCAGTGTATCGTAGTGTTTTGTGGATATCTTTTTTCTTTTTCTTCGTCAATTCTTGTCATATTTAGTTTGCGGTGTATATCTTCATTTGTTGTGTATCAACCAGACTTTATGATATCTCTTAATATTCTAGATTGCTGTCTTTGAATTTTTTGTATGTGTGACCGCTTTGCCGATCCCCATACTTGGAGTCCGTACGTCCAAATTGGCTTTATAGTACACTTGTATAGCAGCAACCTGTTGTTAATTGTGAGTTTAGATTGCTTACCCATTAACCAATATAGTTGCCTAAATTTTTCTTTCATTTGTTTCGTTTTTTGTTTGATGTGGTAGTGCCAATTTAGCTTTGAGTCCATGTGTATACCAAGGTATTTAGTTGTAGACCCTATTTTTATAACTTTATTGTTTATTTTAATAGGTATTGGGTTAAATTTTGTTTTAGTTGTAAAAATTATTTGTACAGTCTTATCTTCATTAATTTTCAAGCACCATTTATCAAACCATTCCTTAACATTCTCTGTGTATATCTGCAGATTTGCAGTCGCAGTATTTAGATTTTTGTCAGATGCTAAGAAGATTGTGTCGTCAGCAAAGGTAGCAATTGTGGTATTCAGTTCTTTTGGAAGTGGTATATCTGAGGTAAATATGACATATAGCAGTGGTCCTACAACATTCCCTTGATTAACTCCAGCTGTTGTAAGATGAATAGACGAACACTCTTCATTATATTTGACGTAAAAGTAACGATCACTAAGAAGATAACTTTCAACAATCAAATAGTAGTCAAGTGGCAGCATCGTCTTCAGTTTATGCAGTAGTCCTTTATGCCATACTTTGTCAAATGCTTTTGCAACCTCTAAGAATACAGCAGCGCAGTACCGCTTATATTCTATGTCTGTCTTAATTTTGTTTGTTATACGGTGTATCTGTTGAATTGTTGAATGTCGTTTTCTGAAGCCGAATTGATGATTTGGTATAATGTTTTTATTGTCAAGGATCTGGCTAAGTCTATCATGTAATAGTTTTTCAGCCACTTTAGAGATTATGGGAAGTAGGCTAATTGGTCTATACGACGAAGCAGTTGTAGCATCTTTTCCCTGCTTCGGTAGTGCAATAATTTCAGCAACTTTCCACACTTTGGGAAAAAATTGTAGTCGGAACATTGAGTTGATAACATTCCTTAAGTAGTTATAACCTATAGTAGGTAGATCAGCGATAGCTTTTCCTGTCAACATATCGTATCCTGGTGCTTTTTTGTGTTTTTTTCGTTTTTTAAAGCAATTAATTATTTCTGTTGTGTTTGTTTTCTTTATTTTGGTTGTAATGTCTATATTTAAGTCATTGCGTGTTTCAATATATTTATCTTCGTCATTTGATAGGACTTTTTCAAAGTATTTAGCCAATGCAGTTGTTTTTTCTTCATTGGTAGTAGCCCATGAGTTGTCATCTTTCTGTAGTGGTGGTTGATACCTTATCTGAGTTTTTAATTTCTTTGTGGATAATGAGTAGTTAGTATCCTGGGTAGGCGTCAAGTTTTTTAGGTAATTTTCAACTTCTATATTTTGTCTCTTAGTTAATATTTTCTTGATTTTTTGCAGGCTATATTTAAATTGTGTTTATCCTCAGGCGATCTAGTTAGCTGCCACCTCTTTCTCAGCTTTCTCTTCACAATAATTTGCTTTCTTATGAAAATATCCGTTGTAGGTTTATTTCTTCTAAATTTATGCTTGATTGGCTTGATTTGATTCCTGCGTTTAGGACCACATCGTTGAAGTGAATAATGGCACGTTCAATTTCTAATTGTGTTTTCAGTGTGATAGACATATTGAGTTGATTTTCAATATGCTGTCTATACTCATTCCAGTTTGTTTTGTGGTTAAAAATCTTAGCTATTGGTTGTATGGGTTTTATGTCAGTTGTGTAGTCAAGTATTATCGGAGAGTGGTCTGAAGAAAGTTCAAAACAAGCTTTAATTTTTAATTGGTTACACTTCATGTTTTTTGTTATACTGAAGTCGATTAGATCTGGTATCTTCTTCCTATCTGTTGGCCAGTATGTGGGTTCACCTGAGCTTAAAAATCTGCAGTTATTTTTGTTTATAGCATTAATCAGATTTCGTCCTTTTTTATTGGTTAGCCTAAATCCCCAGTCAGTGTGTTTTGCATTCAGATCTCCAGCTGCGATGAATCTTACGCCAAGCGTCTTTATGTAGTCATCATATTGATCCGTCGTTATTAGGTGTCTGGGGGGCAATAAACTGAGGAAATGAGTATTGTCCCACTTGTATCCTCAATTTGCACAGTAGTGGATTGAATATGAGGTGTTGCATATGGTTGCCGTTCAGTATGTTTTAATAGTGAATTTATTATGATAGCTGTCCCGCCACGAGCTTTACCATCAGGATGATTTGTCACATAAATTTTATATCAAGGAAATACTAAATAGCTTTTGTTCGTTAAATGTGTTTCTGAAACTAGAGCTATATCAATTTTCTTGTCAGACAAAAATTTCTTCAACTCAAAATAATGTTTTGTTAGGCCATTTGCATTCCAGGCTACAATTATTAAACTATTACATTCGTGCATTTGAGATTGTAAGTAACATTGTAATGATATTCATCATATTAGTCATTTGAGTGATTAGGGATTTCACCATGTCTTTAAGTTCATTAATATCACTATCGTGTGAATCTGTTGTATTTTGTTCAGTTTTATTTGGATTTGACGACCCTGCAATGTCGGCATAGCTTACGCCTGTTTTAACTGCTGATCTATCCATATTTTTGGTCTGTAATAATAATGGGTCCTTTCGGCGTAAAGATAGAAACTTTGAATTTTTATTGCTTTGTATATTTCACAGCCTTTGTAGTTTGCAGTATGATTTCCGCCACATAGGGTACATTCAATTTCAGCTGCGTTGGTTATTTTTTTTTTGACATTCACTTGTTAGATGCTTTCCAGCGCATTTCACATATACTGGATCCCTTGTACAGTAGTTTTTTGTATGTCCGTATTTTTGGTATTTAGTGCATTGCGCGATGATGAGGTGCCTCAAAAACTACTATGCAATGCATTAATTTGTTAATGCTATAAATATCTTTATTGTTAGTATTTGTTTCCAGTTCTATGCTAAACAGCGGTAGCGGTTTTTTTGTTGTCTGTTGACTTATGTTTGTTATGTTTAAAACTTTGGGACCGTTTTCACCAAGCTCATTTTTTATTTCTTCTTGGTCTGCGGAGGGGTGCATATTGCGAAGAATGACTTTGAAACCTCTTTCATTTTTGGGTTTAAATGTGTACAGCTTCGTACCTTTTTGCTTTAGCATTTGGAATATTTTTATGTATGTTTCCGAGTCATTCGATTGAACTCGTACTTCATTGTTTATTGTTAATATTTTAAATATGAAGTTACTGTCTGCAACAGCGGTAAGCGCATTTTTTTAACGTCTTTATGCATTCTACGCCTTATATGTATATAGGGGGTGATTTGTTCAAACTTTTTTTTTCGGACTAGTTGTTTTTTCCTTTTCGGACTCATTTTGATCAACTTGTCCACTGTGCGAGGGTTCAGCAAGTTCGTCATCATCAACGGTCAAAGCAGCAAATCTGTTTTTTCTTTCTGAAGTAGTATCGCTCAACCAGTAGTTTGATAACTTACTTTCGCTTGGGCTTTTTGATATTTTTTGCTTTTTGTTAGTGTTGGGCGTTCTTTTCGCTTTATCTGTCGTGGGTGAGGTTCGTGCTCTCTTTGGTAGCGATTGCAGTTGACTTACCTGCACGCCTTTTGGTGGAATTTGCACACAGGCAGAAGAACATGTTGATGTCGCAGTTGTAGTCGATAATGTAGTTGTTGTACCGTACGTAGAGAAGGCAGATGTTGTTGTTGCTGACGAATTTGTTGTAGTTGTCGCACAATCCACTGCTATACTGGAGCAGGACATTATTGGGGGTTTGCAATGTGCACTCCACGAAGAGTGGAGTGACTCGCTCATAGATCTCGTTCTCTCCCACGGGGGAGAGCGCTATACACTCATGGCGATTACTGACTATACTTTGTTTTTACAGGATGAGTGATGGGTCTGGAAAAGGGTACCGATCGCTCATCGTTTTGACGTTCAGATTTTTAAACTCGAGCACGATGCGTATTCCTCTGCCCATTTTCACCCAATCCCCTCTTTGACACCTCCCAGAGTGGATTATTATATGGTGACCGCGTTGGTCTGATTATCCCGTCTTTAAGCATCTGGCCTATTTCTTTGTTGACGTAGTCGGTAGCGGATATAGGGTATGGATAGGACCGGGCATAAACGGGATCATTGTCGACGGTTCGAATCATGGCCAAAAAGTGGTGTCATAGTAAAATAAAGAGAGAGTTATGGGATCAAATGAGGGGTAATAATGAGACAGAGTTGCTTAGAGTGTGGTGGAATGAGACAGTACATGGACAGCATTTGATCAGTCAGTTCACCACCTGCAGTTAGCGTAGTTGTCTGGATGGACAGATTACAACAGCTGAAGGCCCAGGTTCGATTCCTGCTTGGTGTGCTGTTGATTTCTGAGCCAAAATAAATGCTTTGAAAAAAATTGCCTTTCATTGAAAGATCTCTGATGAGGACACGTGGCGTGTCCGAAATAGCTATAAGATCTGACAAAATGTTTCAATAATTCTCCTTCTGAAAATTATTACAGCGGCGTAACCACACAAACACAGTTGCCACTACTGTGTACAACTTGTCTCGTGTGAATAAATTCGCAGAGAAATAATCTAAATTAATTTTTATATTTAAAATTAATTACAGACTTCATCTAAAAACGGGAGACATTTATTAACAATATCGTTATCGCTTATTAAAATTAAGAACTTTAAAATTAAGTTGGATAAAAACAGGAGATATTTATTGATAATAGCGTTATTGCTTATTAAAATTAAGAAATTTTAAATTTAGTTAGAAGGCTTACATTAATGTCTCCATTCCACTATCCGTGAAGCTTAACCCAAGTATAAATATTCTCTTTCTTTGGCACACCGGCTTTTTCGGTTGCACTGTTTTTTTATTTTATTTTATCAAACTACCACTTTAGGTAGATAGCACACCGCCTTTTTCGGTTGCACTATATATTTTGTATTCTTTTTTTTATTTATTCACTAATCTTTTTAACCTGGAGGGTCCCGTAGGAGTCGCAGATTTCAGACTTTTATTTTATCAAACTACCACTTAAGGTAGAAAGGTAGATAGGTAGGTAGGAGTGGCCGCCCAGTTTGCCAAAAGCACACTTGAGCACACATAATGGCCCATTGTGATACCACGGTGTGGCGCCGTTCAAGCACTGACTAAAAAGGTTCCCATACTTGGGATGGTGATAGTCAGTGCAAGGACAGCGCCTGGAAAGGCACGACTCCCCCGTCATGTTTCAGGAAACCATCCACCACCACCACTTTGATGAACCTGGCTATGTCCCTAATATTAATGGATGACAGCTCTGTCAGGCTTGTAAGAAATGGGGCACCAAAGGTGCGAATTCTTCTTCTGCTTAAGGATTGGCAGTGGCATAAGAGGTGGAAAACCGTCTCGTCCGCCTCCTCGAAGCCACAGCCTCGGCAAAAGTCAATTGAGGGTAGGACCAGTCTTTCTGCGTGCTGTCCCATTATGCAGTGGCCAGTCAAAACCGACACAGTTGTCGACAGTGATACGCGATCAAGTCGAAGAAGTTGATTGGTTCTGTTTTTGTCCATGCTTGCCCAAGTTAGTCTAGCCGTGTGGTAGGATTCCTCGTTAGCCCAGGATTTGTAGGCGTCTGCCAGATATTTCAGTTTGATTTCGAGCTTGGCTGTTGCCAGTGGAATGCCGATGTTTACAGAGGGGTGAATGTCGTGCATTAGCGTGCCTGCCTTGGCAAGCTCGTCCGCCTCGCAGTTTCCCGGGATTTCGCTGTGTCCGGGAACCCAGACTAGGTGCACCCGAGAGTAACTTGCGAGCCCATTTAAAGATGTTCGACATTCATGAACTAGTGTTGATGTGGCCGCGGAGCCAAAAAGAGATTTAATGGCGGCCTGGCTGTCTGAGAAGATAGATACGTCAACTGCGCCGATATCACTACTCAGCATCCATTTGGCTGCGTGGTAAATGGCCATGACCTCAGCTTGAAAAACGCTGCAATGGTCTGGGAGACGTAGGGAGATGTTTAAGTCCAGCTTGTCGGAATAAATACCGCTGCCGTCTCTACCTCCAAGCTTGGAGCCGTCGGTGTAGATTTCGACTGTTTCATCGACGATTCGGTTTTCTGAGGTCCAGTCGCTTCGACTTGGAATAGTGAGGTCGAATTCCCTGTTCAAATCGGGATAGACCGACATATAATCGATAAAGTTGGGGACATGTGGGTCCTGATTCAGAATTGAAGCATGGCCTGTCAGGGTTATGCGCCAGTGCGAAAGATCATTAAGTCTAATCGCTGTCAGCTTGGCTTGTTGCTTAACCAGGATCCCCGAGGGGAGCCAGTGCAGCATGGCAAAAAGGGCTTTCGTAGGTGTGCTACGAAGAGCGCCAGTGATCAGTAGAGCAATGGATCTTCTGATTTTATCAAGGGGTTTGATATTACAGGCTTTTTCGAGAGCTTGCCACCAGAAGACCGACCCATATAACAGGTTTGGTTCAACGATCGCCGTGTAGAGCCAGAGCACGACTCGAGGACGAAGTCCCCATCGTGCACCAACCGCTCTTTTACCGCAGTATATAGCGCATGTTGCCTTACGTGCCCTCTCAGCTAGATTGGCTTTCCAATTAAGCTTTGGGTCGAGAATCAGGCCTAAGTACTTAACGTGTGTGCTCAAAGAGAGCGGAGTGCCGTTTAGACTAGGCATTGTAAACTTCGGAATTTTGTACTTCCTAGTGAAAAGCATAGTCTCGGTTTTGGATGGGTTAACCCCAACACATGGGTTAACTCGACACAATAGAGAGTGAATAGTTAAGTTTTTCGGAAAGTGTTTGGGGGAATTTGGATGCCGTGATTGCTATGTCGTCCGCATAGGCTATCACTTTTCATCCAGTAGATTCCAATCTCACCAGTGGTGTGTTAACTGCCAGGTTCCAGAGGAGGGGTGATAAAACACCCCCTTGTGGCGTGCCCCTGTGAACCACCCTCCTGGATTGGGCACTGCCGATCGTGGAAGTGATGATCCTAGATTTTAGTAGAAGCTCTATAAATTTAAGAAGACCTGAATTCAGGCTAAGATTATAGAGTGCGGAAATGACAGCGTTGGGGCATACATTGTTGAATGCTCCCTCGATGTCCAGAAATATGGCAAGTGCGAATTCCTTGTTCGCCAAGGATTTGTCAACTTGAGAAATGAGAGAATGAAGTGCTGTTTCAACCGATTTGCCTTTAGAGTAAGCGTGTTGAGATACAGAGAGAAGAAAAGGGTTGATCGATGTCCTGATATGTAGGTCAAGAGCTCTTTCTGGAACCTTAAGAATAAAGGATGTTAGACTTATGGGTCTGTAATCCTTAGGTTTGGTGTGCGAGGCCTTCCCAACTTTTGGTATGAAGACGACCCGAGCCGTGCGCCAGCGTAAGGGAATATATTGCAATCTGAGGCTTGCATTATATATTTGTAGCAGCCATGGAAGGATAATCTCTTCCCCATTTTGGAAATCGGCAGGAATGATGCCGTCCGGTCCGGGGGACTTGTATGGCTTAAAGGTTTGAATGGACCACTCAAGGTGACTTTTTGTCACTTGGAATGTGGGGAGGCTATCATGGGAAACCTGCTTCACCTGGTAGAGTGCTTGACCCGCTGAGGCTAAACTCCCTGGGAAGTGGGTGTCTAGCAGGATATCAAGAGTTTCGGCGCTTGAGTGAGTCCAGCTGCCATCTGGTTTTTGGATACAGTCAAGGGCTTTGTTAGAGGAGTGGAGAATTTTACGAAGACGGCTAGCCTCGGACGTCGATTCAATGCTTTCGCAAAATTCGCTCCATGACGCTCGTTTCCCTCACCTAATGGCGTATTTCAACTCTTTTTGTTTATTTTTGAAAGGGGCCCAATCAGCTGTAACTTTAGCTTTGTTGAAAAGCATTCTACAAGTTTTGCGAAGACTTGCAATTTCCGAGTTCCACCACGGAGGTTTATGTTTGCCCCGTGGTTCGGGAGTGATGCAAGAAATGTGAGTGGCTTTTTTAAAATCTGTGGTCAGATCGTCGACCGCCCGATCAATGTCGGGACAGTTGCGGATAATAGGGGGAGTCGTTGCTAAGCATGACCCCAGTTTGAGCCGGAAAAGAGGCCAGTTCGTGTTTTTCTATTGACTGGTTTAAGAGATTCTGTATTGCCTGTAGTCTCCCTCAAGTCAATGTCAAAGGTGATATAGCAGTGGTCCGAAAAGGAGCATTCCTGTGAGACGAACCAATTGCTTATCATGTTGGAGTAGTTATCGCTGACGAGGGTGATGTCAAGCACTTCCTTCCTGACGGATGTAAGGAAGGTCTGCTCATTTCCCCGGTTAGCAATGCCTATGTTGTTTGAAATGATAAAGTCGAAAAGACACTCACCGCGATCATTTGTGCCGGAGCTGCCCCATATTTCGTGATGGGCATTGACATCGGCGCCGATAATTACCGGAATCTGTTTCTGGTGGGTTACAGCAACCATTTGCTTCGGTATGTCTGTTGGCGGGGAGTCGTCATAGTCATGAGCCATGTAGTTCGAGGAGATCCAGAAGGTCCGTGGACCCATTTCAATGACCATGGCAACATTGTCTTTGTCACTGAATCTAGGGAGTAAAAGAGCGTTAACGCTGTTTTTTACCAGAATGCAGGATCTTGGTTTACCTTGATCCTCGATATATACCATACGATATCCGTATGCATTGAGTCCAGAAACCCGCTAATTTATGACCCAAGGTTCTTGGACGAGAATGAGCTCCTCCCCTATATCCGAGAGGCGGAGAAGCAGGGCTGCCGAGGCAGTTTTCGAATGCTGAAGGTTAATCTGTAGTACCTTCAGCATTGTCTGGAAGAGTGGTTATGGTGGAATTCAACTCCTCCTCTTCGGACATTGGAGAGATGTATCCACTAGCCGCATCCATGTCCATGTGGTCGAAGAATTCTCCGACTAGTTCGGAAGTTGAGAAGCGGCTGCTTCTGATTGTAACGGAGCACATACTCTTATTGTCACTACCCGACAAAGGGGTGAGAGCCGGGCCCGAGCAGCTAGGCTCTTTTGGCAGTGGCTTGTGGGACAGCACCAGCTGGGGGAGGCTGTTGGGAGGCTTGGGCATCGCACTTGTAGATGCGGAGAGTGATGGCTCCAAAGCCATAATTAATCACCCCCTCGCGGAAGTTGATGGGAACAAGGGATTGCTCGTTCACGCAAAGTGCCTTTGGGGTCACCAACTTTCGCGACCTTCCAGCCATCAGTGGGAAGATCGGTGTTGCTGAGCTTGAGGATCTTTAAGATTGCCTCGGGCTCAGAGGGCTCGGCAGGAAGCCATGTTTTGGAGCGAGGGCGTTGGGGAACCTGGTCCAAAGGTACAGCGTTGAGCTGTGCACCCGGCCGTATCTAACCTACCCTATTGATCGCTACCTTGTATAGATCCGCCGAGCGTTGGGCCGAGCAAGATACGATCTTAATATGTCCTTGATACCACCCTGCGTCACGGCAGCTGGGTGAAGGACCAGGGTTGAGGGACATAACCTCAACGAATATTGGTAACAGTGCCATTTCTACCTGTCTCCAATTGGCAGGAGTAATGGTCCCATCGGCATTGGCAGAGTCTACCACAGCCCATGTGAGGCACTCTTTCACAATCTCACTAAGCGGTTTGGAGAGCTTAGGCTTGGGAGTAGCCAGCCTTACGCGCTTAGGGATGCTTTGGGTGGATTCCCCGGGCGATCGGCTGATCTCTGCCTCTTGGGGTTATCGGCGGCTTGTGCAGTGGAGGAGTGGACACGCACATCAGCGTGTGCTTTTGCCCACTCAAGCTTGCCCTTGTCGTATTCTGACAGTTGAGAAGGTTCTGTAGCGTTGAGCTTCGTCAAAATACGGTAAGCCGCTCTACGCGTCCTGTACGCTCTTGTACTCGGGTTCACGTTGGTAGGTGCACCTGAAGGAGGAGCGGTACGGGGAGCAGTTACCATCGACTTGTGAGGCAATATCGAGGCGATTGCTGAAGAGGGCTTAGGCGGAGCGACTGCTGCTGGTTTGTGAGTCAATACCCTAGCAGCCGCTGAAGAGCCTGGGGACAGCGAAGAGTTCTTGGGTGGCTTATTAGCCGAAGCTGTGGTGCTTGTTGATGGGGCAGTACTTATGCTGCTTGTCTTCGAACCAAGGGCGGGGGTGTTCCTGGTGGGCATTTGCCTAGCCAGGGTTTTGCGCGTCCCTGAGGGGATATGCGCGGAAATTTTGTTTGTGTTTGTGTTTTTATTTTTTGTTGTGTCCATGCAATCCCACTCAAAGCCGCTATCTCAGTCCGAACGTGTGGTCACTAAATATGGTCCCATGGTTATCTGTGCAAGCAGGGAGGCCATGCGAGGGTTGGCACAAGCCCTTATGGGGTCAAGTGCTCAGAGCCAGACCAGTGCTAATCGGGAGTTCCACTCAACCGAACCCACACTACCGACCTAACGGTAAGAGACGTCGAACGTACTTTGAGGCCTGCCAAGGTTTTAACGGGACGGGGGCAGCTGCAACCTTAGACTGGAGCAGTTCACACTGAAGTTTCACCTTGGTGCTACCGTGACAAAAGACAGCTAGGTCCAGAAAATTACAGCTACCAGCCCAGGGCAATCAGAACAGTTACATTGGTCCAAAGATAAGTCCGGGGACGAAGGATGGGGGTCGTGCCAATTGGTGCTACTGAACTCCCGTCCAAGAAAACAGCAGCACCTGGGGGAGTGTAGACCATTTAGCGTAACCCAGGGTGCACCGCGTGGAGGCGATCTACATTACACCCCTAAGGTAGAAAACACACTGCCCTTTTCTGTGGCACTATATTTTTTTATTAATTATTTTTATTCACTATTTTTCACTAGCTCTTTCGACCTGGAGGGTCTCGTAGGAGTCGCAGATTTCAAACTTTTCTTGATTGTATTTTTCCTTACCAGCTAGGGTAGGTTCGGGCAGGACCACGCCTTTTTCGGGCCTCACGTTGGCCGCCAGTTAATTATTTGTTTGGATGCCGAGCTAGCGTAAGTGTTAGGGAGCCTGAACGCTAGGGTACAACAACCTAAACATACTTACGGGGAGCATTACCCAGACACAGCGGAGGAGAAGTCACCTGATTCGGATCGACGACATGCAGGTGCACGTGGCAGCAGGGGCGTCAGGCGTTGGGTGGATGCTGCTTCCAGGTCACGGAAGGCGCAACATCGAAGGGCTTTCGGTACTTGAAAACAGTCAAAGGTTATGTGTATTCTGCATGATCGATTTAATTGCAAGTTTTTTCGGGGGTTTCACAATATGAGTTTATAGTTCACTTTTAGGTTTGCAAATAATTACTTAATTTAGATTCCTTTTTTTACAACTATTCGCTACTTTTACAATTTATATTCACACTTAGGTTTGTAGTTATGTTCAATAACTATTAGTTTTTTTTTTCCAATTATTCGGAAGTTCATACTTAGAAGATTAAAATTTGTATCCACAGTTATTTCCAATAATTATTTATAACTTGTTTTCTCTAGCCGAGTACCACGTCGTCCTTTTCACTTCCAAAACAAGATTGTCTTCTTCGTCTTTTTTAATCTATATCCATAGCTCACCGGCTTCAGCCCCAGCGAGTGTGCTAACCTACCAGGCTTACGTGTGGCGGAAGGGCTCCAGACGCTAACAGAGCATTTCCGTGCGCAAGCCGATAACTCGACTGCCGTTTACCTGCCAGCGTGCAAAAGTGCTGACTCTCACAAGCTTGTCGTTTGCGCATTTCAGCTAATGCGCGAACGGCCGTATAACGCTTGCAGCAGCGGTAAATGGTATTCCAATTACAGCTGCGACCTTGCACTTCAGGCAGCGATAAACGGCGAAGCCAAAGACCGTCACACGCGCCTTACTAACTCCTCCCGCTCTTAAAATCAACTGTCCTCGGCTGACGCTGTGTTCTGACTAACCTGAGTGGATCTCCAAGCTTGGATTGTCTGGAGACTACCTGAGTTTTATCTTCTTTTTGATGGCGGGTTTTCGCCAGGACAATCATTCCAGTAAGTATTCCCACCAATATGATACAGCATACGAAACTTATACTCAAGAGAGACCTTTCTTTAATCTCCTGGTCACCATAGTGAATTAATCAAGGTTCCTAGATAGGGGAGTGACAGCAGAGGGTTAAAGTTGAAGAAGCTTACGTTATGGATCACCGGCACGTCGGCAGCGAGGGCCGGTGTTGACCTTGGATTGCGATACAACGTACCAATAATGCGCACTTCTTTTTCACATGTTATCAACGTCGTTCCGTTATTCTATGTTCTATTCTTATTTTTCATTTCAATTAATGCAGATTTGTCATTAACCAATATTACTCCATAGTCAATAACTTGAATAGAAGCCAAGTCATGGGCATGCATTGGCTCGCAAATAACTGAAAAACTTTTGCTAGGCGGTTAATGCAAGTGGGGTTGGAATCCTCTTCGCAGAAGGTAATTGAGTCCGACGCCTGCTTACATCCTACCATTGGGATGAATGTCGAGTTGAATTTAGGTAAGACTGATGATCCAATTGCGAAAACGTACCTTCCCTCCTTTATGACGGGGAATACCTGCACTCTGCCGCAGATTCTATCAGCTATTGGCTATCGGATGAGGAATATAATGACATCCTCATTTTGGCACAGGGATATTTTGAAGACACCCCCATGATATTCATGACACTTACAGTGGTGAAATGCTCCGTTCTTGTCATAGTTTCAATTTCAGCCCCGTTCAGTAGCGTAGGATTTATCTTATTCACCCGCCCCAGCGTAATTGAACATATTAGGTTATCCATTTCCATAATGATGTCTCTATTCCGACTTGTAATCACAGAAAAAAGTGTTGCCGATTCCATCTTATCCTTCCGTGTAGCATTCAAGAGGATATTAACTGATCGGGTTGGTTCCCGAGTTCGCTCCTAGGATGCTGTGTTAATATGTATCTGCTGCTCATGTGCTGAAACCAGCTGGTCTTGGATTCGGCTCCGCGAGGCAAGGTCATCCGCGTCTGGGGTTCCCGCGATGAATTTCAAGGCTGATCCCAACATATTGATGCCTCTAGCGTGCCTGTGGTGCATCTGCAGTATCTCCAACAGCCGGTCAATGTGCTCAACATCTGCCACGATCACCTTGCGCATGTGCGACTGAGGAAGAAATCTAAGATACTGTCTAATTCTGCGACTACCGTCTGATATTTCGACAGGAATGAGATATACACGCCCTCTGAATACCGCTATACTTCCGGCGGAGACTGGTACGTAGAATGAATTGCTGTAGTCATGAATGCTGGCCAGTGCGACGCAGGGTGGGGATAGTGATCTGCAAAAATTATAATGGAGAGGGGTGTATGAGGGGAAGGGGATAAATTATTAATAGCACATCCCGTATCGGGAGCCGCCATGTCATGGGTGGTAACTAATTCAACGTAGGTTATTCTTGCTAACAACCTTGCCTTTCACCAGCACACATGATCCAATGCCTTCTCAAAGTACCCGGAGGGTGGATCTTGGATAGCTTGTTACCTAATCTCCTATTGCTCTTGACGAAAACTTCATCTTCCTTTTGAAAGTTCTTGTAGTGTTAGACTTGTTAAAGGATATTAATTCCTCGGCCAGCGTACCGGACAGTGCGGCCTCCACCTTAATTCTCAAGTCTCCGGAAATAGAGTGGATGACGTCTATGGGTCGATGTCCTGTCACTGAATGCACTGTCCGGTTGTACCTGGCGACGCCCAGTAGCACTAATTCTTCGACATCGGATGAGTATTCTGCTAACTTGAGGCAACTTGCAATTTCGGTTCATTTATCAATGCATGTGCGGAAGTGGCAGGCAGCTGTGCAGTATTTTTCCCGGGTGAGTGGGGAGAGGCGTTGCCCCTATTATCAATCGTTTAGGCCATCTCTTGTATTTTGCATTCACAATTGGAGGTAATTTCTTTCACCTGACCACGTATTCGGGGGAAATATGACGATCGCAGGACTTCGGTGGTATTTTCCATACTGTTGTGTTCCCTAACCAGGATTCCCTGTTGCTAGTTGGAATTCCTTACGTCTTTCACAATTATATTGCAGGCGAGGAACTTACTGAATGGGAAAGAAATTTGGTAATACATCGCGCAGGAATTGCAGCACTAACTCATCGCAGTGAATGCCATTTGCCGCATTAAAGTTCACTCACTCATTCAGTAGGGCTGGAAAATCTGCTTCGTTGGGTCATGTGATTGCGTGCCTGAATTGCTTTCTGAAAATAATGGAAGTGGTCTTCTTCGACAATTCTCCTTTGCAAATCACAAGTTGAATAGTAAAACAGTTAACTATGTTGGAGAAAGGTATTAAATGGAAACCATATTCGTTACTATCTTGCGGATTCTCTTCAAGCACGCCCAACAGTGAATTAATAAATTAGCGTCAGGGCATCGGCGACGACATTAAGTCTCCCAGGTTTGTAGTGAAACTTTGGGGAGTATTCTTCCATGAATGCTCGCCATCCCTTAACTTCGAGTTGACATTCTTGTCCAGCATGGAAATCGTTAGAGGTTGATGATCGGTGAAGATGTTAAGGCTTCTCACTCCGTACAGGTAGTTACGTAGTTTCTATAACGCCCACACAATAGCGAGAAGCTCCCGCTCATTCGTAGCATAGTTCTCCTCAGTGGCGTTCAGGGTTCTCAAGATCATAGTATCAGGCCGGCCGATGTGGGATAGCACCGCCCCAAGCGCGTGCTAGGAAGCGTCCGTAGTCAGGACGAAGGGTTTATTGAACAGGAGTAGAACATTCTCGGAGGCAAGAATGGCTTTGAGCTTCTTGAATGTAGCTATTGCCTCCTCGTCAAGGTTGATGATGGTGTTTTCTAGCGGGACACACTAACATGACCATTCTCTCACCGAAGGTAAGCGGTGAGGGGTTTGGTAATCTGTGCAAAGTTGCGTATAAACCGTCGGTAATAGCCGCCAATCCGATGAATGATCGGAGGCTCCTAAGGATTCTGGGCTGCTCGAAGATTACTATGTCTCTTACCTTGATTCCCCGTTGGGACACCACGAAGCCGAGGAATTGCACCTCTTTGCGATAGCATATCGATTTTTCTCAAGCAACCCGAATGTTTGACTGATAGAATTTCTCAAAGACCGATTGCAAGTCCCTCAAATGACTTCTGGCGTTAAGGGAAAATATTATCACGTCATCCAAGTAGACGTAACGGCATTTCTCTACTAACTCTGTCAGCACATCATCTATGGCGCATTGGAAAATACTCGGCGCATTCTTAAGACCCATAGGCGATCGGCAAAACTCGAATTTGCCGATATTAATCGAAAACGGCGTTTTCTCTCGATCCTTTTCTTCTAAGGCTAGCTGGTAAAAGACGTTTTGGAGATCAATCGTAGAGAAAAATGAAGATTTGCCGAGATTGGGCAGGATGACTGATGGGTTTGAAAAAGGGTACTGATCGCTCATCGTTTTGTCGTTCAGTTTTTTAAAGTCGAGCACGATGCGTAGCTTCCTCTGCCCATTCTCACACAATCCCCTCTTTGGTACCACCCAGAGTGGATTATTATATGGTGACCGCGTTGGTCTGTTTCTCCTGTCTTTAACCATCTGACCTATTATATAGCGGATATGGGGTATGGATAGGACCGGGCATAAACGGGCTCATTGTCGACGGTTCGAATCATGGCCAAAATGTGGTGTCATAGTACATTACTTTTTAAAAAATATAGAGAGAGTTAACGGATCAAATGAGGGGTAATAATGATTCAGAGTTGCTTAGAGTGTGGTGGAATGAGACAGTACATGGACAGAATTTGATCAGTCAGTTCACCACCTGCAGTTAGCGTAGTTGTCTGGATGGACAGATTACAACAGCTGAAGGCCCATGTTCGATTCCTGGGAGTTGGTGTGCTGTTGATTTCTGTGACAAAATAAATGCTTTGAAAAAAATTGCCTTTCATTGAAAAATCTCTGATGAGGACACGTGACGTGTCCAAAATTGCAATAAGATCTGCCAAAATGTTTCAATAATTCTACTTCTGAAAATTAGTACGGTGGCATAACCACACATACACAGTTGCAACTACTGTGTGCAACTTGTCTTGTCAATAAATTCGCTGAGAAATAATCTTAATTAATTTTTATATTTAAAATTAATTCCAGACTTCATCTAAAAACGGGAGACATTTATTAACAATATCGTTATCGCTTATTAAAATTAAGAACTTTAAAATTAAGTTGGATAAAAACAGGAGATATTTATTGATAATAGCGTTATTGCTTATTAAAATTAAGAAATTTAAAATTTAGTTAGAAGGCTTACATTAATGTCTCCATTCAACTCTCCGTGAAGCTGAACCCAAGTATAAATATTCTCTTTCTTTGGCACACCGTCTTTTCCGGTTGCGCTGTTTTTTTTTATTTTATCAAATTACGACTTTAGGTAGATAGCAGACCGCCTTTTTCGGTTGCACTATATATTTTTTATTCTTTATATTATTTATTCATTAATCTTTTTAACCTGGAGCGTCACGTAGGAGTCGAAGATTTCAGACTTTTATTTTATCAAACTACCACTTAAGGTAGAAAACACACTGCCTTTTTCTGTTGCCATATATTTTTTTATTAATTATTTTTATTCACTATTTTTCACTATTCCTTTCGACTTGGAGGGTCTCGTAGGAGTCGCAGATTTCAGACTTTTCTTGATTGTATTTTTCCTTACCAGCTAGGGTAGGTTCGGGCAGGACCACGCCTTTTTCGGGCCTCACGTTGGCCGCCAGTTAATTATTTGTTTGGATGCCGACCTAGCGTAAGTGTTAGGGAGCCTGAGCGCTAGGGTACAACAACCTAAACATACTTACGGGGAGCACTACACAGCGGAGGAGACATCACCTGATTCGGTTCGGCAGCAGCAGGTGCACGTGGCAGCAGGGGCGTCAGGCGTTGGGTGGACGCTGCTTCCAGGTCACGGTAGGCGCAACATGGAAGGGCTTTCGGTACTTGAAGAAAGTCAAAGGTTATGTGTATTCTGAACGATCGATTGTAAGTTTTTTTTCGGGGGTTTCACAATATGAGTTTATAGTTCACATTTAGGTTTGTAAATAATTACTTAAATTAGATTACTTTTTATAAAACTATTCGCAACTTTTGCACTACCAGTTATTTTACAATTATCCCTAAGTTCACACTTAGAAGTTTACAATTTATATTCACACTTAGGTTTGTAGTTATGTCCAATTATTATTAGTTTTTTTACAATTATTCGAAAGTTCATACTTAGAAGTTTACAATTTGTATGCACACTTAGGTTTGTAGTTAAGTCCAATAATTATTTAAAATTAGTTTTCTCTAGCCGAGTACCACGCCGTCCTTTTCACTTCCAAAATAAGATTGTCTTCCTCGTCTTTTTTAATCTATATCCATAACTCACCGGCTTCAGCCCCAGCCAGTGAGCTAACCTACCAGGCTTACGTGTGGCGGAAGGGCTCCAGACGCTAACAGAGCATTTCCGTGCCCAAGCCGATAACTCGACTGCCGTTTACCTGCCAGCGTGCAAAAGTGCTGACTCTCACAAGCTCGTCGTTTGCGCATTTCAACTAATGCGCGAACGGCCGTATAACGCTTGCAGCAGCGGTAAATGGTATTCCAATTAAAGCTGCGACCTTGCACTTCAGGCAGCGATAAACGGCGAAGCGAAAGACCGTCACACGCGCCTTACTCACTCCTCCCGCTCTTAAAATCAGCTGTCCTCGGCTGACGCGATGTTCTGACTAACCTGAGTGGATCTCCAAGCTTGAATTGTCTGGAGAATACCTAACTGAGTTTTATCTTGTTCCTGACGGCGGGTTTTCGCCAGGACTATCATTCCAGTAAGTATTCCACCAAGATGATAAAACATACGAAACCTATCTCCTGGTCACCATAGTGATATAGTCAAAGTTCCTATATAGGGGAGTGACAGCAGAGGGATAAAGTTGGAGAAGTTTACGCTATGGATCACCGGCACGTCGGCAGCGAGGGCCGGTGTTGGCCTTGGATTGCGATACAACGTACCAATTATGCGCACTTCTTTTTCACATGTTATCAACGTTGTTCCGTTACTCCATGTTCTAGTCTTATTTTTCATTTCAATTAATGCAGATTTGTCATTAACCTATATTAGTCCATAGTCAATAAATTGAATAGAATCCAAGTCATGGGCTTGCATTGACTCGCAATGAACTGAAAAATCTTTTGCTTGGCGGTTAATGCAATTGGGGCTGGAATCCTCTTCGCAGAAGGTAATTGATTCCGACGCCTGCTTACATCCTAGCGTTGGGATGCATGTCGAGTTGCATTTAGGTAAGATTGATGATCCACTTGCGATGACGTACCTTCCCTCCTTTATGACGGGGAATACCTGCACTCTGCCGCAGATTCTATCAGCTATTGGCTATCGGGTGAGAAATATAATGACATCCGCATTTTGCTACAGGGATATTTTGGAGACAGCCATGATATTCATTACACTTACATTGGCGAAATGCTCCGTTCCTGTCATAGTTTCAATTTCGGCCCCGTTCAGTAGCGTAGGTATTATCATATTCACCCGCCCCAGCGTAATTGAACATATTAGTTTATCCATTTCCATAATGATATCTCTATTCCGACTTGTAATCACAGAAAAAAGGTTTGCCGATTCCCTCCTATCCTTCCGTGTAGCATTCAAGAGGATATTAACTGATCGGGTTAGTTCCCGAATTCGCTCCTGGGATGCTGTGTTAATATGTATCTGCTGCTCATGTGCTGAAACCAGCTGGTCTTGAATTCGGCTCCGCGAGGCAAGGTCATCCGCGTCTGGGGTTCCCGCGATGAATTTCAAGGCTGATCCCAACATATTGATGCCTCTAGCGTGCCTGTGGTGCATCTGCAGTATCTCCAACAGCCGGTCAATGTGCTCAACATCTGCCTCGATCACCTTGCGCATGTGCGACTGAGGGAAGAAATCTAAGATTCTGTCTGATTCTGCGACTACCGTCTGATATTTCGACAGGTTGGTCGCATGAATGAGATATACAGGCCCTCTGAATACCGCTATACTTCCGGCGGAGACTGGTACGTAGAATGAATTGCTGTAGTCATGAATGCTGGCCAGTGCCACGCAGGGTGGGGATAGTGATCTGCAAAAAGTAGAACGGAGAGAAAGTGGATTGATACGCGCATTTAATTTCTGTGAGGGGAAGGTGATAAATTACTAGTAGCACATCCCGTATCGGGAGCCGCCATGTCATGGGTGGTAACTAATTCAACGTAGGTTATTCTTGCTAACAACCTTGATTTTCACCAGCACACATGATCCTATGTCCTTCTCAAAGTACCCCGAGTGTAGATCTTCGATAGCTTGTTGCCTAATCTCCTATTGCTCTTGACGAACACCTCATCTTCCTTTTGAATGTTCTTCTAGTCTTAGACCTGTCTGCGCAGCAGACAGTCCGTCCTCCACCTTCCTTCTCAAGTCATCGGAAATAGAGTGGATGACGGGAATTCGTCGATGTCCTGTCACTGTCCGGTTGTACCTGGCGAGGCCCAGTAGCACTAATTCTTCGACATCGGATGTGTACTCTGCTAACTTGAGGCAACTTGCAATTTCGATTCATTTATCAATACATGTGCGGAAGTGGCAGTATTTTTCTCGGGTGAGTGGGGAGAGGCGTTGCCCCTATTATCAATCGTTTAGGCCATCTCTTGTATTTGGCATTCTCTACAGATTTCACAATTGGAGGTAATTTCTTTCACCTGACCACGTATTCGGGGGAAATATGACGATCGCAGGACTTGGGTGGCATTTTCCTTACTGGATCTTACTGTTGGGTTCCTTAACCAGAATTTCCTGTTGCTCATCGGAACTAATTACGTCTTTCACCATTCTATTGCAGGCGAGGAACTTACTGATTGAGAAAAAAATTGTGTAATACGTCGCGCAGGAATTGCAGCTCTTACTCATCGCAGTGTATGCCATTTGCCGCATTAAAGTTCACTCACTCATTCAGTAGGGCTGGAAAATCTGCTTCGTTGGGTCATGTGATTTCGTGCCTGAATTGCTTTCTGAAAAGAATGGAAGTGGTCTTCTTCGACAATTTTCCTTTGCGGATCACAAATTGATTCGTAAAATAGTTAACTGGGTTGAAGGAAGGTATTAAATAGGAACCATATTCGTTGCTATCATGCGGATTCTCTTCAAGCAGGGCCAACAATGAATTAATAAATTGGCGTGAGAGGGCATCAGCGACAACATTAAGTCTCCCAGGTTTGTAGTGAAACTTTGGGGAGTATTCTTCCATGAATACTCGCCATCGCTTTAACTTCGAGTTGACAATCTTGTCCGGCATGGAAATCGTCAGGGGTTGATGATCGGTGAAGATTAAGGCTTCTCACTCCGTACAGGTAGTTACGGAGTTTCTGTAACGCCCACACAATAGCGCGAATCTCCCACTCATTCGTAGCATAGTTCTCCTCAGTGGCGTTCAGGGTTCTCGAGATCATAGTAACAGGCCGGCCGTTTAGGGATAGCACCGCCCCAAGCGCGTGCGAGGAAGCATCCGCAGTCAGATCGAAGGGTTTATTGAAGTCGGGGTACAGGAGTAGAACATTCTCGGAGGCAAGAATGACTTTGAGCTTCTTGAATGTCGCTATTGCCTCCTCGTCAAGGTTGATGATAGTGTTTTCGAGCGGGATGTACTTACATGACCATTCTCTCCCCGAAGGTAAGCGGTGAGGGGTTTGGTAATCTGTGCAAGCTCGCGAATAAACCGTCGGTAATAGCCGCCAATCCAATGAATGATCGGAGGTTCCTAAGGCTTCTGGGCTCATCATCATCATAATCATCATAATTGGCGTACAACCATTTCTGGTCATTGCCTCGTTATCAGCCTTCGCCAGTGCCTGTGCGATTTAGACATGCTGCACGTACGATTTTTTCCAACATTAGATTGAAGAAAACACACGATAAGGAGTCACCTTGTCTGAATCCTCGCTCAGTAACAAACGGCTCGGACAAGTCATTACCGATTTTAACTGAGCCAGTGGTGGTGCTTAGCGTCATTTTGCACAGCCGAATTAGCTTAGCAGGGACGCCAAATTCAGACATAGCTGTGTATAGTTGACTCCTTACGGTGCTGTCGAATGCGGCTTTGAAATCGACGAAAAGGTGGTGTATATCAATCTGCTTCTCTAGGGTTTTCTCCAGGATTTGGCGAAGTGTGAACATTTGGTCAATGGTGCCTTTACCAGGTCTGAAGCCACACTGATAAGGCCCAATCAGTTCATTGGCGATGGGCTTCAGCCTTTCATAGAGTACGCTCGACAGGACCTTATATGCGATGTTCAGAAGGCTGATCTCGCGGTAGTTGGCACAGATTGCCGGATCACCCTTCTTGTGGATTGGGCAGAGCACACTTAAGTTCCAGTTGCTAGGCATGCATTCCTCCGACCATATTTTGCAGATGAGCTGGTGCATGCGTTTCGTGAGCTCATCGCCGCCAGCCTTGAATAGCTCCGCTGGTATACCATCAGCTCCGACGGCTTTATTGTTTTTGAGCCGCCTAATAACCAGCAAGACCTCGTCATAGTCGGGGGGCGCTACTTCATGTTCGTCGTCAGCAACTGTGGGGTCGGGTTCATCTTCATTGCTATCATTAGCGCTGTCGCCATTCAGCAGCTTCGAGAAGTGTTCCCTCCATAACGTGAGTACGCTCTGGACATCCGTCACTAAATTCCCGTTTTCGTCTTTGCAGGAATTGGAATTGGCTCCGGTCTTAAAACCTTCCGTTTGGCGCGACACACGTTCGTAGAATTTTCGAGCCATATTCCTTTTGCCAAACATCTCGATTTCCTCGCATTCTCTCTTTTCGGCTTCTCGTTTCTTGCGCCTAAAAAGACGCTTATCTTCCCTTCTCTTCTCTCGATATCGCTCCTTAGCAGCTCGCGTTGCAGCCGATCGCAGGATGAGTTGGTATGCTGCGTCTTTCTCTGCAGCTGCGTTGCGACACTCTTCGTCATACCAGCTGTTTTTCTTCGGGCGGTGATAGCCAACCACCTCTTCAGCGGCCGTGCGCATGGAGTGGGATATAAGCGACCACTGCGCGCAAATATCGAGATCAGGGGGAGAATCCATCAGCATATTCGAGAGCCGAGAAGCAAATGCGGTAGCTGTCTGTAGCGATTGTAGCTTTCCGACGTCAAGCTTCCTCTGCAAATTAGAGCGAACGTTTTTTGCCGCACTGAGGCGAGTGCGAACTTTAGCTACAACAAGGTAGTGGTCCGAGTCAATGTTGGCACCTCGAATTGTACGTACGTCTAACACGCTGGATGCATGCCTGCCGTCGATCACAGCGTGTCCTGGTTTTATGATCAGGGGTTCCTGGTTTTATGATCAGGGGACAGCCAGGTGGCTTTATGAATATCGGGATGCTGGAATCTAGTACTACTAACTACCATGTTCCGCGCTGCGGCGAAGTCGATCAGCCTCAAACCATTTTCTGATGACTGCTCGTGGAGGCTGAACTTACCGACGGTTGGTTCAAAAATGCCCTCTTTGCCCACCTTGGCGTTGAAGTCACCTAGCACAATTTTTACATCGTGGCGGGGGCATCGATCGAAGGTTTTTTCTAGTTGATCGTAGAAGGCATCCTTGGTGTTTTCGTCTTTCTCATCCGTCGGAGCATGTGCGCAGTTAGGCTGATGTTAAAGTATTTTGCCTTAATGCGGAGTGTGGCAAGCCTGTCGTCGACTGGGGTAAATCCCAGGACTTCATCTCGCAGTCGTTTGCTTACCACAAAACCTACACCGAGTCTGCGCTTCGTCGCATGGCAGCTGTAGTAGATGTCACATGTAGCTTTTTTTGAGCGTCCATGTCCCGTCCATCGCATTTCCTGGAGTGCGGTGACGTCAGCTTTATATTTTTCAAGGACGTCAACCAGCTGGATAGAGGCACCTTCCCTATTAAGGGTCCGTACATTCCAGGTGCATATCCTTAAATCGTGTTAATTATAACGTTTGCGGGGCTTGTCGTCAACAGTTGTGGGGTATTTCATCCGAGGCTTCAATCTTATATTCACTGGATTATTTGTTTTTTATGTTGCGGGTTCCAAGCCCAGCGCACAACCCTAAGCTAGGGATTTTTGTTTGGTAGTGGTAACCCACTTCGGGGGTATGGGCGCTGCCGTTGGTACCTATAGTACTCCTCCGCCACCGTTCCTACATGCGAGACCCCACCTGGCCTCGCACACTTTGATGAATCCTTAAACCGAATATGTCCGAGTGGCCTCACCAAAGCTCCCTCTCTCGTTGGCCCTGACCAAGGATCCCACATGGGTTGGTTACCACATCTTCACCTAGGTTGCTCAGGTTACCAGGGTGCACCACGGGGAGGTGAGAGTAGGAAGATTTAAGAGACATGAGCCGTTAGTAGCAGGAAACCCTAACGTGAACCTGCCCCCCTTGGCAACCCCAAGGCTTCTGGGCTGCTCGAAGATTACTGTCTCTTACCTTATTTTGGGCTGGTCTTCATTCCCCGTTGGGACACCTCGAAGCCGAGGAATTGCACCTCTTTGCGATAGCATATTGAATTTTCTCTAGTTACCCGAATGTTTGACTGATAGAATTTCTCAAAGACCGATTGCAAGTCCCTCAAATGACTTCTGGCGTCAGGGGAAAATATTATCTCGTCATCCAAGTAGACGTAACATCATTTCTCTACTAACTCTGTCAGCACATCATCTATGGCGCATTGGAAAATACTCGGCGCATTCCTAAGTCCCATAGGCGATCGGCAAAACTCGAATTTGCCGTTGCTAATCGAAAACGGCGTTTTCTCTCGATCCTTTTCTGCTAAGGCTAGCTGGTAAAAGACGTTTCGGAGATCAATCGTAGAGAAAAATGAAGATTTGCCGAGATTGGACAGAATGACTGATGGGTTTGGAAAAGGGTACCGATCGCTCATCGTTTTGTCGTTCAGTTTTTTAAAGTCGAACACGATGAGTAGCTTCCTCTGCCCATTCTCAAACAATCCCCTCTTTGGTACCACCCAGAGTGGATTATTATATGGTGACCGCGTTGGCCCGATTCTCCTGTCTTTAAGCATCTGACCTATTATATAGCGGATATGGGGTATGGATAGGACCGGGCATAAACGGGATCATTGTCGACGGTTCGAATCATGGCCAAAATGTGGTGTCATAGTACATTACTTTTTAAAAAATAAAGAGAGAGTTAACGGATCAAATGAGGGGTAATAATGAGATAGAGTTGCTTAGAGTGTGGTGGAATGAGACAGTACATGGACAGAATTTGATCAGTCAGTTCACCACCTGCAGTTAGCGTAGATGTCTGGATGGACAGATTACAACAGCTGAAGGCCAATTTTCGATTCCTGGGAGTTGGTGTGTTGATTTCTGAGACAAAATAAATGCTTTGAAAAAAATTGCCTTTCATTGAAAGATCTCTGATGCGGACACGTGAAGTTTCCGAAATAGCTATAAGATCTGCCAAATTGTTTCAATAATTCTCCTTCTGAAAATTAGTACGGTGGCATAACCACACATACACAGTTGCAACTACTGTGTACAACTTGTCTTGTCAATAAATTCGCTGAGAAAGAATCTTAATTAATTTTTATGTTTAAAATTAATTCCAGACTTCATCTAAAAACGGGAGACATTTATTAACAATATCGTTATCGCTTCTTAAAATTAAGAACTTTAAAATTAAGTTGGATAAAAACAGGAGATATTTATTGATAATAGCGTAATTGCTTATTAAAATTAAGAAACTTTAAATTTAGTTAGAAGGCTTACATTAATGTCTCCATTCCACTTTCCGGGAAGCTTAACCCAAGTATAAATATTCTCTTTCTTTGGCACACCGTCTTTTTCGGTTGCGCTGTTTTTTTTTATTTTATCAAACTACCACTTTAGGTAGATAGCACACCGCCTTTTTCGGTTGCACTATATATTTTTTATTCTTTATTTTATTTATTCACTAATCCTTTTAACCTGGAGGGTCCCGTAGGAGTCGCAGATTTCAGACTTTTATTTTATCAAACTACCACTTAAGGTAGAAAACACACTGCCTTTTTGTGTGGCACTATATTTTTTTTAAAATTATTTTTATTCACTATTTTTCACTAGTCCTTTTGACCTGGAGGGTCTCGTAGGAGTCGCAGATTTCAGACTTCTCTTGATTGTATTTTTCCTTACCAGCTAGGGTAGGTTCGGGCAGGACCACGCCTTTTTCGGGCCTCACGTTGGCCGCCAGTTAATTATTTGTTTGGATGCCGAGCTAGCGTAAGTGTTAGGGAGCCTGAGCGCTAGGGTACCACAACCTAAACATACTTACGGGGAGCACTACCCAGACACAGCGGAGGAGACGTCACCTGATTCGGTTCGGCAACAGCAGGTGCACGTGGCAGCAGGGGCGTCAGGCGTTGGGTGGATGCTGCTTCCAGGTCACGGAAGGCGCAACATGGAAGGGCTATCGGTATTTGAAAAAAAGTCAAAGGTTATGTGTATTCTGAACGATCGATTTAATTGTAAGTTTTTTTTCGGGGGTTTCACAATATGAGTTTATAGTTCACATTTAGGTTTGCAAATAATTACTTCAATTAGATTCCTTTTTATACAACTACTCGCAACTTTTGCACTACCAGTTATTTTCCAATTATACCGAAGTTCACACTTAGAAGTTTACAATTTATATCCACACTTAAGTTTGTAGTTATGTCCAATAATTATTAGTTTTTTTTCACAATTATTCGAAAGTTCATACTTACAATTATGTCTGCACACTTAGGTTTGTAGTTAAGTCCAATAATTATTTAAAATTAGTTTACTCTAGCCGAATACCACGCCCTCCTTTTCACTTCCAAAATAAGATTGTCTTCCTCGTCTTTTTTAAGCTGTATCCATAGCTCGCCGGCTTCAGCCCCAGCCAGTGAGCTAACCTACCAGGCTTACGTGTGGCGGAAGGGCTCCAGACGCTAACAGAGCATTTCCGTGCGCAAGCCTATAACTCTACTGCCGTTTACCTGCCAGTGGGCAAAAGTGCTGACTCTCACAAGCTCGTCGTTTGCGCATTTTAGCTAATGCGCGAACGGCCGTATAACGCTTGCAGCAGCGGTAAATGGCATTCCAATCACAGCTGCGACCTTGCACTTCAGGCAGCGATAAACAGCGAAGCCAAAGACCGTCACACGCGCCTTACTCACTCCTCCCGCTCTTAAAATCAGCTGTCCTCGTCTGACGCGGTGTTCTGACTAACCTGAGTGGATCTCCAATCTGCCTCGATCACCTTGCGCATGTGCGAAATCTAAGATTCTGTCTGATTCTGCGACTACTGTCTGATGTTTCGACAGGTTGGTCGCATGAATGAGATATACACGCCCTCTGAATACCGCTATACTTCCGGCGGAGACTGGTACGTAGAATGAATTGCTGTAGTCATGAATGCTGGCCAGTGCGACGCAGGGTGGGGATAGTGATCTGCGAAAATTAGAACGGAGAGAAAGTGATTTGATACGCGCATTTAATTTCTGTGAGGGGAAGGTGATAAATTACTAGTAGTTCATCCCATATCGGGAGCCGCCATGTCATGGGTGGTAACTAATTCAACGTAGGTTATTCTTGCTAACAACCTTGCCTTTCACCAGCACACATGATCCTATGTCCTTCTAACCGTACCCCGAGTGTAAATCTTCGCTAGTTTGTTGCCTAATCTCCTATTGCTCTTGACGAAAACCTCATCTTCCCTTTGAATGTTCTTCTAGTCTTAGACCTGTTAAAGGATTTTAATTCCGCGGCCTTCGTAGCAGACATTCCGGCCTCCACCTTCCTTCCCAAGTCATCGGAAATAGAGTGGATGATAGGTATGCGTCGATGGCCTGTCACTGAATGCACTGCCCGGTTATACCTGGCGAGGCCCAGTAGCACTAAGTCTTCGACATCGGATGAGTACTCTGCTAACTTGAGGCAACTTGCAATTTCGATTCATTTATCAATACATGTGCGGAAGTGTGCAGTATTTTTCTCGGGTGAGTGGGGAGAGGCGTTGCCCCTATTATCAATCGTTTAGGCCATCTCTTGTATTTGGCATTCTCTACAGATTTCACAATTGGAGGTAATTTCTTTCACCTGACCACGTATTCGGGGGAAATATGACGATCGCAGGACTTGGGTGGCATTTTCCTTACTGGATCTTAATGTTGTGTTTCTTAACCAGGATTTCCTGTTGCTCGTCGGAATTCCTTACGTCTTTCACCATTCTATTGCAGGCGAGGAACTTACTGGATGAGAAAAAAATTTGGTAATACGTCGCGCAGGAATTGCAGCACTTACTCATCGCAGTGTATGCCATTTGCCGCATTAAAGTTCACTCACTCATTCTGTAGGGCTGGAAAATCTGCTTCGTTGGGTCATGTGATTTCGTGCCTGAATTGCTTTCTGAAAAGAATGGAAGTGGTCTTCTTCGACAATTCTCCTTTGCGGATCACAAATTGATTCGTAAAATAGTTAACTGGGTTGGAGGAAGTTATTAAATAGGAACCATATTTGTTGCTATCATGCGGATTCTCTTCAAGCAGGGCCAACAATGAATTAATAAATTGGCGTGAGAGGGCATCGGCGACAACATTAAGTCTCCCATGTTTGTAGTGAAACTTTGGGGAGTATTCTTCCATGAATGCTCGCCATCGCTTTAACTTCGAGTTGACAATCTTGTCCGGCATGAGGTTGATGGTCGGTGAAGATATTAAGGCTTGTCACTCCGTACAGGTAGTTACGGAGTTTCTGTAACGCCCACACAATAGCGAGAAGCTCCCACTCATTCGTAGCATAGTTCTCCTCAGTGGCGTTCAGGGTTCTCGAGATCATAGTAACAGGCCGGCCGTTTTGGGATAGCACCGCCCCAAGCGCGTGAATTAGGTTTTTAATGTTTTTTTTCAAGAAAAATAATACACAATTCTTTAGAATGTTTAACGTTTATTTATTTTGTTGCAAATTTTACGACTTTAACAGTTGTCGTGAATCTTAAGACTAACTTAAAATATCTTAAGCTACCTCGTTCGTCAATTCTAAAATGCCTAGATATGCTTTATCAGCAAAAATGTAAGGTGCATAAAACATATACTACAATGAGTTTATGTGAGAAATATGCTTTATCAGCGAAAATGAAAGGTGCATAAAGTATACACTAAATTAATTGTGTGGGAAAATATTTTCAGCGTTTCCGTTGAAAATATTTTTCTGTGGAAATAAGCTTAATGAAATGATTTTAGCGGAAAAAGGGTATTGGGTTGCGTCTGGAACGTAACTTCTCACCCCTTAGACAAAGGACTCTCCTGAGTCGTCATATATTTTTTTTTATTTAAATCTCGATTGGCTTTTTAAATTTGAGAACGAGTATCATACAAATTAACATCAAACAATTTATTCTTACTAAAAAAAATTACTAAAAATATAATAGTAGTACAATTATTAAAGTTGAAAACAAAATTTCTTTAACTCACTAGTTTCTTATAGTTAAACAATAATTATTAAGAATTCAATTTAATTTTTACTTCAAGAGATGTTTGTCTTTAATAGTCTTGAGTTCAATATCTTCAAAAGTATTTTTTTTCGTTTTATTGACTATTTTAATTTGACTGTTTCTTTTTTTGGAAATATATATTACAATTAGAACTATCATGACAACTAAGAATAAAAAGGTTGCGTTTATTCCATAGGAAATATTTTTATGGAAAATTAATTCTTCGATAGCTTCGTTGTTCTTGAAATTTTCAATTGCTATTTTCATAAAATGTGGTTCAATTTCATATGACTGATTTAATTTGTTAACAGGGTAGAAAATTTTTTCGTTCATTATTTCTTTTTGATTAAAAAATTTTACATGATCAATTTCAATTTCGCAATTAGCGAAACTTATTAAATAGTTTCCGTCAATTCTCAAATTTCGTTGGTCACATTTGTTTACAATTTTAATATCTACAGAACTTTTTACAACGATTGTTTCATCATCAATTTGCTCTATTTTTGTTTTATTGTCAAAAATTAATTGGCATTTCTTTCTAAAAATACAATTTTTGCTTCGTTTTAGGATTTTTAGCATTACATTTTCCTCGTAGGTATAAAAAATATTTTCAATTTTTATGATCAATTCGTTAGCCTCTTCTATTTGAAAGTGTTTGCTAGATGGCAAAGGGGTTATTAGATTTAGGTGTACTTCCATAAAATCTGTTGGTACTTTTATTGCAAGAATAACTAGGCCTTCTTTGTAATTTAAAACGTCGATTTTCATAAGTCTTAATTTAAAGAAGTCTACGTCAAATTTGCCTATTTCCTCAGATGTCAGTCTACTAGGGTGTAAAATATGGTTCTTAGCGGATGCTATGTTGTCCTGTATGTGTTCAATTTTTCTTTTTAGGTAAGTCAGTTTAAACATTTGGTCAGCATACAAAAGTCGTCGTATAATTTCATTGTGTCTTTTCTTTAGTTCGTCTATAGTATTTTTTATGTTTGCTCTGTCGTCTTCTATAGCTGACTTTAATATTTGGATTGACTCGTTGAAGTGTGTATTTATATAAATTTGTTTGTTGACTGTATCTATAGCATTATGACTGTTTTTGTCGATAACGTCGAGATGTTGGATGATTTCTTGTCGGTCATCGTCGTCCATTACCCCGGCTAGCCATTTGTAGGCATTGCCCATGAAGTTAAACAATCCCCTTTTGTTTCTATGTTCTAATGGAGTAATTGATTTAAGTTTTGATTTTATAGTTTTTATTTCTACTTCAATAATTTCCCTGTTATGCAAATCTAAATTATTGATATTGTTTTCGATTTGGTTCAAAATGTTGTTTAGTTCTATAGTGTCAATTACATGTAGCATTGTACTAGATTGGTTAACTATTTCGACATTTTGCAATTTGATTTGTGCATAACCCAACTCTTCAATAATTGGGCTGATTTGAAGTATTTCCTGTGTTTTGGTCATGTGCAGCATCAACATCATTGTGAATACCAGCACCTGCAAATTTAGAGGGTCTTTTTATATTTGTTGAATGGATATTTTCTAAATTACGTTTTATAAATTTTGGTTATTCTTTGTGCCTTAAACTTTTGTTGTTCTTTATAAACCCTGTTTCTCTTTTTTCTTTGTAAAATTCCCTATTGCGGTTCAGTTTTTGAATAGTCTGCTTTTTTCTACTTTCTATTCTTCTTCTGATAAGTTCATGATCTATTGTTCCATTTATTATGTCAAATGGAGTACATTTGATAGTGCTGTGAACTGTGTTATTGTAAAATTTTATGGCTTTCGTCATTTGGCTAACTATTGAGAGTTTTTCTTCGAGATTAAGCGTCCTAATTTTTTCCGTTAAAGTATTATTTAGGCGTTCAATATCCGAATTTCCTGTATGACTATTTGGTTTTGTGGCATGAAATTCGATTCTTTCTTGTGTTAAGAAATCTTTTACATTTTTGGAATTGAATTCGTTATCAAAAACAAATTTTTTAATAGGTCCTTTAATTGCTAAAAATTCATTTATTTTACTTATAATGGTCTGATTATTTCTATCAGGTAGATGAAAACAGACAGCATGTTTTGAGAATTTGTCAATGAAAATTATGAATGATTGCTTACTATTAACATAAGTATCCACATGGACAATTTCATTTAGTGTGGTTGGCGTTTCTGTGAAATGGTATTTGTTTTTGATTGGATTGCGGTCATAATTTCCTCCGGAACATATGTCGCAATTGTTAATAATTTCATGTAATTTAGTCTTTAATTGTGGGTGATAAACTTTATGTTTTATACTCTCATAGGTTGGCATAATTCCTGCATGACCTACTTCGTGTTTATGGAAAAGTGATATCTGTTTATTTAGTTCATCTTCATCTTGAATATCCTTGGCAATATAACTACATTTCACAAAAGATATCCTTTCTGCACTTGGGTATGTATCCAATAAAATTCGTTGTAATTTATGGAATTGATGATCATTGAGCTCGGAAAATATCGCAACTTTTGTCTTATCAATATGTCTTCGGACTATATTGATAACATTTTTAGAATAAAGGCCTTGTTTATCGATAAAAATTATTTTGTTATTGCAAATAGTTGTCATCTCAACTTCCTTACTTTCTACTAAAATTAATTGGATCTTAAAACGGTTTACAATTGTGTCGAGAATAGGGAAATGGTCGTTAAAGTTCTCAGCTTGTGAATGCACAGTTTCGCCCTCTGCTGGTTCGCATGGTTATTAATGCTTACAATTTCGTTTGAGTTTTCTTCTTGAGAATGGTCAGTTTGAACTGCCATGGAAGCTGCTGACTGCTCCTCATGCTCTCCAACATTTAAATTTTTAATCATAAGCATTTCGTTTAAGGTGATTCCCAAATTGTCGAAATCTAGTGCGTTAGTTTTTAGAATTTGATTTGATTCTTGATTGGTTTTTTAGGACTGTTAGGTTCACGGTGTATAACTGCCCTTTTTGTAATTTTTTCAAGTTTTCCTTCATCTTCAGAAAAGGGCACTGAATCGTTTTTTGAGCTATTAGTTTCGATTCTGTTTATTTCGCAAATATCGCAATTGATTCGGCTTAGAAAATCAGCTATTTTATTTTCTTTGCCTTTAATATAGTCGATTTTTGCATCATATTCCCCTAACTGTACTAACCATCGTTGCAGTCTTGGGTTTATGTCTTTGCCTGAATTCTTTGCTTGCAACCACTTAAGTGGTTGATGATCCGTTTGCAGATCGAACTTTCTTCCAAAAATATAAGGCCTATAGTATTTCACTCCCCAAACTATCGGCAATAATTCCTTTTCGATGGTGGAGTAATTTTGTTCATGGTTGTTTAAAGTTCGCGACGCAAACGAAATTGGATGGTCTTCTTGGGATAAAACTGCACCAATTGCAAAATTGCTGGCGTCGGTAGTAAGCTTAAAACGTTTATTGAAGTTAGGGTACCTCAAAATAGGAGGATATGTTATAATGTCCTTCTGTTTCTCAAAAGCAACTATGTAGTTTGGGTCTCTTATGTTGACCTTTGCATTTTTTTTCAAATACGTTACCATAGGATATGCTATTTTGGAATAGTCTTTAATAAATTTTCTGTAGAAACCTGTGATGCCTAAAAATAATTTAATTTGCTTTTGTGTTGTCGGGAGCTTCAATTTTTGAATCACCACAACCTTGTTTGGGTTTGGCCTTATACCTTCAGGTGTAAGTACATGCCCTAAAAATTCAGTTTCTTTTTTTAAGAAATTGCATTTGTCAATTTGGATTTTAAGTCCCACTTCCCTTAGTTTTTGAAAATTTTTTCTCATGTTCTCTATATGTTCGGATAACGATGTGCTAAATATCAAGATGTCGTCCAAATAGGCCACAATTATTTTTTTTATGTAATTACGAAGCACGGAATTCATGAGTCTCTGGAAGGTTGACGGGGCGTTCTTAAGCCCAAATGGCATTCTTGTAAATTCATAATGCCCAAAAGGGGTGGAAAAAGCGGTTTTTTCCATATCATTTTTTTTCATCAAGATCTGGTGGAATCCTTTAGCAAGATCAATAGAAGAAAAATATTGAGCTTTGCCTAACTTGTCGAGGATTCCATCCATATTAGGAATTGGGAATTTATCGTTTATAGTGATTTCATTAAATTTTCTATAATCGACCACAACTCGCCATTTTTGAACGCCGGAATTATCTATCTTCTTTGGCATTTCCCACAAAGGACTATTATACGGTGAATTGCTTTCTTTAATTATGTTTTGTTTCAACATTTCCCTTACTTGTTTTTGAATTTCTTGTTCGTGTATTTGTGGTACTCCGTAAATTTTGGAATATATAGGTTGGTCCGTCGTAGTTATTATTTTGTGTCTAATTTCCTGGGTGGCGGAGAGTTTATCTCCTTCTTTATAAAATAATTCATTAAATTCTCGTAATAAATTTTTAATCAATTGGCTTTCTTCAGAGTTTAAATGCTCTAAATCTAAATTTTGGCTATCGCTGTATTCAAGTGCACATATTTCCTGGCTATTGTATGGTGTGAAACTTCCAAAATGTAGGGTATTTTCTAAAATGGTAATTAAATTTTTCTCTAAATCAATCTTAGCTTTAAGAGGGATGAGAAAATGTTGACCTATTATAGCGGAATAATTTATGTTATCAAAATCAATCACCTTCCAAGAGAAGGAGCCCGAGACATTGAATTCTCTAGGTATAGGGGTAATTATTTTCACTTGATTAATTCCATTTATAGTTCGGTACCAAAGGGGTGTAGTAAGTTTTTGTGTGGGGAATGAATTTTCTAAAAAACTTGGTTTTATTATACTGGTATCAGATCCGGTATCAATGGCACATTTAACTTTCTTATTGCCAATTGTTAGGGTTATTATGGGTAATCTGCAGGAGGAGGCATTGTGAAAAAATTTACATCTTCCTTTTCGTGCAAATTGTCGATATCCAAAGGTTCGGGTTGTTGGTTAGAAAAACTTGTTTGTCGGGTTTGTCTACTATTTTGATAAGAATTTCGGTTTTGATTATTCGAATTTCGAGTTTGACTTGAATTGTTAAAATTCGAGTTTCGATTTTGGAAAAAGTTTGAGTTGGATTTCTGTCGTGGCTCGTTTTTTCTGTTCAAGTCTTCAGTTTGATTATAGTTATTAAAGTTTTGTTGTTGTGGAGGGTTCGACCTCTGTTGCCAGTCGTTATTTTGGTTGAACTTTGCTCTTTGATTGAAGTTGTTAAAACTTTGTTTTTGAGGGGATTGATAGTTATTACTTGTTCGTTTTTCAAAATGGGAGTGGTTTTTATAAAAAATTGTTTTATGGTCATAAGAAATCGCCCTATTGTCGTCTAATAACTTTAATTTTGTATATTTTACAATTATTTCATTTAGGCCTTCATTTTCATTAATATGTGCTCTAATCGGTCCGTCAATTTTTTCTAGTAATATATCTACCAGGTCCCTATCTACATTCTCTGGTCTATAGATACCAGGTTTTAACGGATCAGATAAATATATGTCATTAATATCAAATTTACAATTTTCAAAAATATTAAATAGTTCTCTTAAATTTCTTACTTTCACCGTCCGACAAAGATTGAAAATTTCCGCATAGGTTCTCCTTGGATTAAATGTTTGAAGAATTTTCGTCTTCATTTCTTCCCACGAAGCACCGCTTGGAAGTTCCCTCACCCTTCGACCAGCGTTGCCCTGAATTTTTTCATCTGCCATAATTCGGAGGCAAAACTGCACTAAATTCCCGTTCGTTCCGCATAGTGACAGACTTGCATCCACAGCGTTTATAAATGACCTTGGGCTGTGGTTTCCCGAAAGAGGTTTCAAGCGCCGAAATTGTTCGCAGACATCCTTTGCGGTCATGTTGAATTGATATCCTTCTTGTTGGTAAATTACTGGTTGAGCGGCTGTTAGATTATTTTGGGTATGTTGTTGTTGCTGCTGCTGCATTTCTATGATTTTCTGTTGCTGCCTAATTTTGATTTCCTGCTGTCGAATTATCGCCTCGAGTTCTGCCACTGGCTCTGCCATTTCGCTTAGGTTAAGTAGATTTAGATTCGATTATTAATATCTTTTGATATTAATTCCGCCGACTGCGCCAATTAAGTTTTTAATGTCTTTTGACAAGACAAATAAAACACAATTCTTTAGAATGTTTAACGTTTATTTATTTTGTTGCAAATTTTACGACTTTAACAGTTGTTGTGAATCTTAAGACTGACTTAAAATATCTTAAGCTACCTCGTTCCTCAATTCTAAAATGCCTAGATATGCTTTATCAGCAAAAATGTAAGGTGCAGAAAACATATACTACAATGAGTTTGTGTGAGAAATATGCTTTATCAGCGAAAATGAAAGGTGCATAAAGTATACACTTAATTAATTGTGTGGGAAAGTATTTTCAGCGTTTCCGTTGAAAATATTTTTCTGTGGAAATAAGCTTAGTGAAATGATTTTAGCGGAAAAAGGGTATTTTGTTGCGTCGGGAACGAACGCGCGGGGGAGAGACATCGATCTCTTGCTAGAGGTGGAGAGCGCAAAATGCTCATGTATAATTTGTTTCTGTTTTTTGTTTTGTTATTACAACTATTTGGACTTTTGCCTATTATTAATTTTAATTTTTGGTTTACACATTAATTTAAACAAAGGTGCAATCTCAAACCAGTGGTAGAGTCATTATCTCGGCGATTTGCGTGATCACTTTAGATGTTCACAATTTGTATTATTTTTATTATTTTAATTTTTATATTTCCCAATTTTTTATGAAACTACAGGGTACCTGATGAATATTGCTAAATTAAGAAACTCAAATAACTTTTTTTTCAGTGTATGGAATTCATTTTTCTTTTATTAAAGCTCATTCAATTTTATTAAATATAGCTTAATTAGTTTTTTAAATAATGGAATTTAAATGCCCCCCCTGCTCGTTGATGCATATGCGGCATCTTATCAAAAAGTTATTCATTACTGCTTGGAGAGTTGAGACAGGAATAGCCGCAATTGTTTCTCGAATGGATTGCTTTAGTTCGTTCAAATTTGTTGGTTTTGCTTTGTAGACTTCCTGTTTGTAATAACCCCACAAGAAAAAGTCAGGTGCAGTAAGGTCCGGCGACCTGGGGGGCCAACGGAATGTGGAGTTTCTGGATATCAGCTTATTGGGAAATTTTCGTCGCACTTCTGTCATAACAGGCCGGGCTATGTGAGGAGTTGCACTATCTTGCTGAAACCACACTGAGTTGAAAGCAATTCTCATTCGGCGTAATTCTGGATAGAAAAAGTCTCACAACATGGCCAAGTAACGGTCTCCAGTAACCGTAACGGTGTGACCGTTTTCTTCGAAGAAGTAGGGCCCGACAATGCAGAGTGATGAAAATGCACACCACACTGTAACACGAAGTGGATGTAATTCCGTCTCATGGAGTATCTGTGGGTTGGAAGCACTCCATATTAGACAATTATGTTTATTTATGTTGCCGTTTAAATCGAAATGTGCCTCGTCAGACATAAAAAGACAGTTGATCATGTTTCCGTCCTCTTCCACCATTTGAAGCATCTTCTGGCAAAATTCCAAGCGAATCGGGAAGTCTGCTGCGTTCAATTTGTTGGCCATTTGAATTTTATATGGGAATAAGTCCAAATCTTTATGCATAATTGACTGCAATGACTGTCTGCTTATACCCATTTGAGCAGATAAGCTTCTTGTCGAAACTCTTGGATTATTTTGTATGGCAGCAGCTACTGCAGCGATTGTTTCCTCCGTCCGAACTGAAGGGTTTCGATGGTAAGGTCTTCTGTTGACTGTCCCATGCTCGGCAAAATTGTTTACAAGTCTCATTATGGTCCATCTGCTCGGTGGATTGCCGCCAAACGTGCGCCTATACTCCCTTTGAACCGCAACTACGGACTCCAGTGCGTGATAGCGGCGGACAATCCAAATTCTTGTATCAGTGTCCCAGTTATCCATGTTTGATAAATCTAACAATCAATCTGCAAAATAAAAAAAACCAGATTCATTAAATAGAAAAAAAGTTATTACATTTTTTTTTTGGTAGCGGCTTTCATCAGCCACCCCGTATGTGGAACGTTTCAAAAACACATCCGCACAGTATGAAATCACAATGAGACAATATAAAACCAATCATACTAGCAGCACAAGCCGAAACATTAAATGAAGCAATAAATCTCGCACTAGACCTAGAACAATCTGTACCCAATACCAATCAAATTTTTGCCATAAATGAAAACAATAAACAATTCAGCAGATACAGTAATTACAACAACACGAATAACCGATATAACAACAACACCCATTATACTAATAATCGAAACAACAACGACAACAAAAACGACTTACAACGAAACAATAGAAACAACAATAATAATCAATATAACGGCAACAGACAGTATGCCAATCAAACACAAAGCAACAATGGGAACTATAGACATCCTAACTACAACAGCAACTATAATAAAAAAATCACATTAACAAAAATAATTACAATAACAATACAACAGAAACTATAACAGCAATTACAATAGAAACCAGAACCAAAACAACAGAAAACGCAACAATATATACACAATAAACGCCCAGGGAAACAACCAGGTCACGGAGGACCACGACTATATCCCTCCGGGCAACAACTACAACAACAACGAAAATTAAATATCTACAAAATATCAAATAACTTAACAAACTACAGAACTTTACACTGCACAAATCTACAGCAACACTTAACATTTTTAAGTGACACCGGAGCTGATATCTCAATTTGCAAGCAAAAAAGCGAAGACCAAATAATTTCCTCGAAAGCTAAATGCAAGCTAACGGGAATAACAAATGAAGAGGTACATTCATTAGGAAAATCAGATTTAGAATTCAGAATACAACAACAAAACATTAAACAACAATTCCATATAGTAAAAGACACATTTCCCATAGAAACCGATGGTATACTCGGAAGAGACTTTTTATCAGCATTTCTCTGCAAAATTGACTATGAAACATTCACCGTAACAATCACGATAACAGACACAGACATAACGCTACCAATGGAAACTCGTTTACTACACACTCCATACATAACGATACCCGCAAGAACAGAAATAATTCAACATATAAATTTACAAATAAAAGAAGACAAATTAGTGTTAAATAGTGAAATAGAAAAAGGCGTATTTGTAGCAAATACAATAGTACCAGCAAAGGGAATACGACACATCACATAATAAATACAAATGACCACCAGATACAATTAAAACATATACAAATAAAAACTGAGCCTTTGAAAAACTATGATATTCTGTACTATACAAAAAACGAACATAGCAAACATGACAATCACAGATTCAACAAACTACTAGAAACACTACAATTAAACATTTCCGATAAAACAACACAGGAAGAACTAATCCATATGTTCAAAGAATATCAAGACATATTTCATCTGGACGAAGAACCACTTACTGCAAATAACTTCTACACTCAAAACCTATCCATCATAGACCATTCACTAGTTTACATACAAATTTTCGTTTACCCCAAATACAACATGAAGAAATAGAAAATCAGCTACAGAAACTGCTCAGGGACAAAATAATTGAACAATCAAACAGCCCTTACAACTCACCATTGTTATTGGTTCCGAAGAAAACTCCCGATAACGAAGAAAAAAAATGGAGACTCGTAGTTGACTATAGGAAATTAAATGATAAACTAACCAGCGATAAATTCCCATTAACGAGATTGGAGGATGTACTGGACGGACTGGGTAGAGCAAAATACTTCTCTACTCTAGACGTGACGAACTCTTTTCACCAAATTCCACTGAACAAGAACTCCAGGCCCTTAACAGCATTTTAACAATAAATGGACACTATCAATTTACGGGTCTCCCTTTTGGATTGAAAATATCCTCTAACAATTTCCAAAGAATGCTTACATTGGCCTTGGCAGGTTTAGGTTCTAATGCTTTCCTTTACGTAGACGATATAATTGAATTCGGATGCAGCCTCAAACATCACAATGAAAATTTAAGAAAAATATTTGAAAGACTGCGCAATACAATCTAAAGCTGAATCCGTCAAAATGTCATTTCCTAAGACCAGAGGTAGTTTATTTAGGCCATTTGATCACACCACATGGTATAAAAACTGATCCAGCAAAATACGAAGCAATGAAGATATACCCTACCCCCAAAAACCCAGATGAGGTAAGAAGATTCATTGCATTTTGCAATTACTATCGTAGATTTATACCCAATTTTGCGAGTATCATGAAAAGCCTGAATAGCCAACCTTTTGTATGGAACGAGGAACGACAAACAGCTTACAGCACTTTAAAAAACAATTTGATGGACCCACCAATATTGAGATATCCAGCCTTTACAAAACCTTTCATATTAACCACTGACGCATCTGACTACGCTCTAGGTGCAGTACTATCGCAAGGTGAAATTGGCGAAGATGTTCCAATTTCCTGCGCAAGCAAGTCCTTGTTAAAAAACGAAATAAATAAATCATCAATTGAAAAAGAACTACTTGCAATCCATTGGGGCATACAGTTTCTTAGACCATATCTATTCGGAAGGAAGTTCCTCGTAGTAACGGATCACAGACCGTTAGTGTTGCTTTTCCTCCATAAGAACCCTTACTCTAAACTGAAAAGAATACGACTAGACCTATCAGAATATGAGTTCGAAATAATATACTAAAAAGGAAAATCAAATACCAACGCAGACGCATTTTCCAGAATCAAAATTGATTCTGAAACTAAAGAAACCGATGAAAAAGCTAAAAAGAACATTAATTATAAGAAGGGGAATGGCTGCCAAAAAACAAAGTAAAAAAAAAACAATAAAATGCAAAACCCAAGAGAAGTCAGATCAACTTCATATCTGGGACTGCACATCTATCACTGACGTCAGATACATTACAAAATTTAAATTTGAAAAAGCGAACGATATAAATATGAAGAGTACTCAATTAATCTATGAAAAATATAAGAATATATTGCGCGTAAGGTACAACGATAATCCACCGAAATCCTTTTCGATTCTGGAGAAGTCACATCTTAATACAAAAACTATGCATAGTAGATCTAGTGATAACTATACGAAATACGTTTCGATTCTGGAGAAGTTAACATCTGAAATAAAAAAATTAAAAGTCGACATTTTAGCGCTATCGAATAAAGGTATAATTATTGAAGGTATACAAATAGAAGAATTTAAAGATATATTTAACAAGCTGCAGGAACAGCAAATTAAAGAAAACCGTTTCGCACACAAGATTATTATATATGAACCCCCTAAAGGAATTGAAAACGATATAATTAAATATAAATTAATAAACTCAACACATGGAGGATACCTTGGTATAAGAAAAACCATTCTAAAACTAAAACAAATATGTGTGGAAAAATATGAGTCAAAATAACTCAATATATACACGAAAAAGAAATAATAACAGACACACCAAACACTAGTTTTGAAGTACTTGAAATAGTCACAGTTGGACCACACAATACAGTGTGAACTGACAAAATTTGTAATAGCACACCCAATAGAAACCAAATACGCTAAAACCATAGCTAAAACAGTAGTAGAACAATGTATCCTAAAATATGGCCATTTTAAGACATTAAAATCAGATAGATGCACTGAGTTCACAAATGAGCTCATGCACAACATTTGCAAATTCCTAGATATTGAACAACAATTCTCAACACCATACCATCACCAAACATTAGGATCAGTAGAAAGAAATCAACGCGTATTAAATGAATTCATGTCATCTTTTACCAACGACTATGACTGGCACAATTGGATCCGGTTCTATACCTTTGCATATAAAGAACCCCCCATGTAGACACACAATATACACCTTTTGAGCTTGTATAGGGCAAATTACCACACCTATAGAGTACTGACAGCCAAGAAAATCCAAAAATATACAATATGGATAACTACGCTAACGAACTCAGAATTAGACTACAATATTCAATAAAAAATGCAAAAGCATTAATCGAAAAATCTAAACTACAAAAAAGTGTTGTAGCTCAAAAACATATAAACACACTAGATATAAATATAGGAGGTATGGTATTAGTAAGAAATATGAATAGAAAGAAAAACCCAAAACCTTACAATGGTCCTTATAGAGTAATAGAAATTCGGAATGTAAATTGCCTATTAAAAATAAAAGGAGAAATAAAAGAACTCCATAAAAACTTATTAAAAAAATATATAACTTTGTAAAGATAAACAAAAAAATTTTAAGTAATTTATAAATATTTTTCCAAAAAAAATTTATTGTTTAAACACCAACAAAAATTTTTTCCCCAGTAGGATAAGGGTGTAGTGTATGAAAAGCATAATGTATATATATACACACAAATGCCAACACCAAACGCGGCGTAGGCACATGCAATGTGAGCGGAGACCCAACATAAGTACATTGAACTCACATATAAGAATGTTTACGTTATGAAGCGCGAACAGCGCGCACGTTTTTGATTACGCTGCCACGGCATTGACCGTGATACTTTCCGCTGACATTGCGAAAACCCTCTTTATGTTTTAAGAACCATATTATATACTAAGTTTTAGCACATAAGAAATTATAAGTATAAATAGCAATAAGGTTTTATCAATAAATCAGATTCGATCTGGAAACCAAATTTATCGCTTCTCATTTAATATTTGGCTGTACTCTAGTAGTCGCCGAATGAAATTGTGCGCTAGCTCTCGCGCCGTTATATAATACATTGAGCACATAATTATATGGCGATCACACATTTCGCTACACACACAAATATCTGGCTGTACTCTTGAAGTCGCCGAATTAAATTGTGCGCTAGCTCTCGCGCCGCTATACAATTCTTTGAGCCCATCATTACAACCCAAGAGAGACCTTTCTTTAATCTCCTCGTCACCACAGTGATATAATCAATGTTCCTAGATAAAGGAGTGACAACAGAGGGATAAAGTTGAAAATGTTTACGATATGGATCACCGGCACGTCGGCAGCGAGGGCCGGTGTTGACTTTGGATTGCGATACAACGTACCATTAATGCGCACTTCTTTTTCACATGTTATCAACGTCGTTCCGTTACCAAATGTTCTGATCTTATTTTCCATTGCAATTAATGCAGATTTCGCATTAACCAATATTACGCCATAGTCAATGACTTGAATAGGAGCCAATTGACTCGCAATGAGCTGAAAAATCATTTGCCAGGCGGTTAATGCAAGTGGGGTTGGAAGCCTTTTCGCAGAAGGTAATTGAATCCGACGCCTGCTTACATCCTACCATTAGGATGATTGTGGAGTTCCATTTAGGTAAGACTGATGATCCAATTGCGATGACGTACCTTCCCTCCTTTATGACGGGGAATACCAGCATTCTGCCGCAGATTCTGTCAACTATTCTCTATCGGATGAGAAATATAACGACATCCTCATTTTGGTACAGGGATATTTTGGAGACAGCAATGATATTCATCACACTTACATTGGCGAAATGCTCCGTTCTTGTCAAGGTTTCAATTTCGGTCCCGTTAAGTAGTGTAGGATTTATCATATTCAAAAATTTAATCAGAATCAAGAATTTATATACATAGTGGCAAAATTGTCACAAAAATATAATTCAATCGAAAATTAAGTAAATTCAATTTTTAACAGTTTTCAAAAAATGTGATGTTTATCTTTAGTTAGACATTTTGTAAAAACATCAGCTACATTTTCCGAAAGTGGAATGTGCTGGATACCAATCTCGTTCGAAAGATGTTTGTCACGAATGTAATGGTACTTGATGTCGATGTGTTTGCTGCGATTGTGAGCAATGGGATTTTGGACCAAGAACTGCGCGCCTTGGTTGTCACAAAAAATTGTTGTTGCGCGATTTACGTAGGCCTCAAATCTCATCTCCTTTAGCAAATTTCGGTGGAATGGAATTTCTTTCGCTCCACATTCTGTTTTTTCGACACCCATGTGATGGGGGTGCCACCAAAAAATAGAACAAATGCGCTGTAGGATTTGCGATTAGTCGACTCAGAACCCCAATCTACGTCTGTAAAACATACCAAATCTTTGTTATTACATGTGTATGTTAACGTACCTTTAGTATTTGCTTTTAAATAGCGCAAGACATGTTTCGCCGCTGCGAAGTGCTCCTTGTGCGGATGTGCGTGAAACTGCGCCAATTTTGACACGATATGTGCGATGTCCGGTCGTGATATTACCGCTAAATAGGTTAGACCATCAATGAGCGATTGATAGCTCTTTATATCGAACCCTTCGCAGTCCTTTTCGCCGCACTTTTGCAAAACAGTGCCCGCTGCAAATGGTGTAGTGGTTGGATTGCACTCGAGCATATTCCACCGCTCCAGCAGCTCACGCGTATACCGATTTTGGTTAATTGATATACCGCCGCGCAGTCCGTCTCGCTCGACTTCCATCCCCAAATAGAATTTTATAGGACCTCGATCAACTACTTCCACCTGCGCACTGAGTTGCTTAACGATGTCGCGCATTGTTGATTCGAGAGAGTACGCCAAAAAAATATCATCAACATAAGGTGTTATGATGTTAATTTCTCCATCTCTCATCATGGTGTACAAACATGAGTCCGTCTGGCATCGAATGAAACCAATTTGATAAAGAATAACGTTGATTTTGATGTTCCAATCTCTGCCTGCTTGCTTAAGCCCGTACAATAATTTTTTTAATTTGCAGATTTTATTGGGAAACTTTTCATTTGTCTCCGGCTGGCGCATAAGAACGATTGCTGACAGCTCTTCGTTGAGGTATGCCGCTACGATATCAATATGGTTAACAAGAAGTTTATGTTTCGCAGTAAGTGCAAGCATAAGCCGAATAGTTGAGTGGCTCACTAGTGGTGCGTATGTGTCAAAACAATCTTCAAACATCCTCTGACCGTATCCTTGTGCATCTAAACGGGCTTTGCGCTTTTCTATGTTCCATCAGCGTTGAATTTGGTTGTAAAAACCAACTGCATCCGATAACGTTTTTTCCTGCTGGACAGTCAACCAACTCCAAGGTGCCGTTTTTCATTAAACTATCAAATTCCACCTGCATCGTGTTCCGCCACTGAGTCCCAATTGCTGACTCTAGCGCCAGGTCTGCCAGTGCAATTTATTCTCTTTCGGTTTCCCGCAGCGACTTCCACCGCTTCGTGAGATTCCTGCTCTGGAGCCTCTCTTCCATCCAAGCTTTCGTGTACCTCTCTTGCATATAAGCCTACGCGCGTTGCAGTGCGCGCTATATCTGCGCTAATGCTATCACTATCGCTGCTAATATCTTCGCCGTCTTCATTGCCTGTGCCACTGCTACTGCTGCTTCTATTGTTTGTCTCATAGTTTGGCTCTCCCTAAACGAAGAATCTATCCTTGGCGTCTTCCACTGCTTGATGTGCGACAGCTGCATCACTTAATATTTATAATTTAGTTTTCGAAGAAATTGACGTCCCGTGCAATAGTTATAGTTTTCAATGCTTTGTTATAAAGCCTATAATCCTTCGTATTGCTCGCGTAGGCAACAAAAACCAGTTGTGTACCGATTCTTGTCGAGTGCAACAGCATTACAGCCAAACGTTCGGAAATGTGCTACAGATGGTTTCCTCTCGAACCAACGTTCAGATGGAGTTTCGTCATTCAATATCTTTGTAGGAGAACGATTACGTATGTACGTAGCAGTACTTACAGCCTCCGACCATAAGCTTTGAGGAAGATGCGCTGTTTCCAGCATACACCGAGCCATTTAGACGAGAGTTCTATTAGCTCTCTCCGCTATGCCATTCTGCTGTGGTGTGTAGCTAACTGTCTTCTGATGCAGGATGCCATATCGATTGAAAAAATTATTGAAATTTGAGTTTACATACTCCAACCCGTTGTCGCTCCTTAAGCATTTCAGCTTGCGTCCAGTCTGCTCCTCCACACGCGTTATGAAGTCCACGAATGTTTCATAGGCCTGCGATTTGTGCTGCAAAAATTTAGTTTCTGCATACCTCGAGTAATCATCAATGAAGGTGATGAAGTATCTCGAACCACCTTGTGAGCAAACGCGCATTGGACCACAAATGTCGTCGTGGACCACTTCTAGAGCACTAGTTGTATTTAGATTAGGATAGCACCTAAACGGCTTAGTGCTAATTTTGCAAACTGCACAAGTGACACATTGAAAATATTTGGATAGTCTATATTTAAACCACGAACCATATTTTTATTAGACAGTTTGTACAAGTCATTAACATATATATGCCCATACCTGCGATGCCATACTTCGATTTTTTGCTTTTTAGTAAACGTGGTATACAAATATTAATATTTACCACTTTTTAGAAATTTAGTGCAGAAAATGCCGCCGTTCATTTTTGCTGAGAACATTGATTTATTATGCTGCGTTTTAATCACCGCTTCGTCTTTGCGAAATTGTACCATATGACCATTACTGATTATTTTACTCACTGACAAGAAATTAGGATGTAAGTTCGGCACATACAACAAGTCGCAGAATGTAATGTCAGAGGTAACTGATTTTAGAGTCACATTACCTATACCCATTGCATTCCCTCTATTCTAGAAAAATGAGATGGGAAAAATTCAATCAAGACGTTTTTAATCTAATGCTGATTACCTCTGATCCAATAATATCAAGCAGGAGAAAATGGCCTAGCAAAAAATTGCAAAGCCTACCAAAAATGGCTTTGGATCTGTTACAATCTCCATCATTAAATTTGGCAAAAGCTCTTGTCAGAGACAATAGTAGTGCTCATGGCAATGATTCCGACGAGGAAGATGTCCATGATGAAGATACTGATGAAGACGATAATAGTAATGATGATGCATAATTAATTGATTCTACTGAAATTTGTAATGAAATATGTTTTTATTTAATAAATAAATAGTAGAATTATCGCAATATTTAAGTTTTTCTGCTCATTTTTGGGTATTATATAGAAAACTTGCATCGTCGATATCTCGATAGCTAAGCGAGTTATCGATAATTTTTTTAAATGTTTTCGGCTTATTTTGAGATTTGCTAACAAAAAATTATCAGTTTGAGGGGCCTGGGAATTAATCGACAGTTTTGGTACCAAATACCCCACTGTGCGTCGCTGCTTACATCAAGCTCGTTAGTATGGCTTAATAAGACAGACGATGTTCTGTTTCCATTTGTTCTGCATTCCGATCGTATATATCCCCGCTTACAGCACGAATAGCACTTTATATTTTCGCTGACATATCTCTACTGTCACTGCCACCTGATTTAAAGCTCTTTTTCCCAGTGACGTCGACCTGCTTGACCTTCAGCTGATTCGCTTCAAAAACGATTTCTCCTCTGACGTCTTTCCGCTCATCTCGTCGCTGCAACACTTCCAATATTTTGACCTTCAACTGCTCGATATTTGGTAGCACGTAGCGACTCTCCATTGCCACAACAAAATTGTCCATATCTTTCGGCAAGCTGCATAGTAGCAAAATGCTGAGTAGATCCTTCGGAACGTCGATTCCAATGTCTTTTAGATCATCCGCAAGGGTACAAAACTCATTGCTTTGTTCCGCCCATTTTTCAACGATTTTGAATCGAAAGCGAACGAACTTACCTTGGGCGCTGGTGCGTTTGTTTTATATAAAATCCTCAATATATCCCATGTGCCCATTGCGGAAGCACACCTTCTTATGTGGATTAACTCCGATGACTTGACACACAATGTGATCGTTGCTAGCGCCTTTTTGTCCGCCTTTTCCCACGCAAGTTGTTCAGCCGCCGTTGCTGTTGCTGGACATGCGTTTTCCACGACATCCCATTGATCCTGTGTTATTAACAGACTTCGCATCTGGACCGACCAAGATGTATAATTTTCACTGTTCAATTTTTCGATTTGCGAAAACGAATTACTCATTCGACTAACAATTTTAAGAACACTTTACAAAAAACTTCCGAAACACGTGTTTAGCTATTGGCTTTTTGATCTGGGCCCATAACCTATGTCAGAATAAGGCCAATGAACAAAAGCATAACCGTTCAGTTTAGTAGGTTTATTAGAAAGAAAGATGATTAGATGACACAGTAAGAACAAGAAGTTAGAGCTTGACAGCAGTTGGGTTGCCTATGCTTATATTAACTTTGGTACTATATACCTACAAGGATATTAACTGATGGGGTTAGTTCCCGAATTCGCTCCTGGGATGCTCTGTTAATATGTATCTGCTGCTCGTGTGCTGAAACCAGCTGGTCTTGGAATCGGCTCCGCGAGGCAAAGTCATCCGCGTCTGGGGTTCCCGTGATGAATTTCAAGGCTGATCCCAACATATTGATGCCTCTAGCGTGCCTGTGGTGCATCTGCAGTATCTCCAACACCCGGTCAATGTGCTCAACATCTGCCTCGATCACCTTGCGCATGTGCAACTGAGGGAAGAAATCTAAGATTCTGTCTGATTCTGCGACTACCGTCTGATATTTCGACAGGTTGGTCGCATGAATGAGATATACACACCCTCTGAATACCCCTATACTTCCGCCGGAGACTGGTACGTAAAATTAATTAGTAGCGCATCCCGTATCAGGAACCGCCATGTCATGGGTGGTAACTAATTAAACGTAGGTTATTCTTGCTAGCAACCTTGATTTTCACCAGCATACATGATCCTATGTCCTTCTCAACGTACCCCGAGTGTAGATCTTGGATAACTTGTTACCTAATATCCTATTGATCTTGACGAAAACCTCATCTCCCTTTTGAATGTTCTTGTATTCTTAGACCTATTAGAGGATTTTAATTTCGCGGCCTGCGTAGCGGACAGTCCTCCACCTTTCTTCTCAAGTCATCGGAAATAGAGTGGATGACGTCTATGGGTCGATGTCCTGTCACTGAATGCACTGTCCGGTTGTACCTGGCGACGCCCAGTAGCACTAATTCTTCGACATCGGATGAGTACTCTGGTAACTTGAGGCAACTTGCAATTTTCAATGCTTTGTTATAAAGCCTATAATCCTTCGTATTGCTCGCGTAGGCAACAAAAACCAGTTGTGTACCGATTCTTGTCGAGTGCAACAGCATTACAGCCAAACGTTCGGAAATGTGCTACAGATGGTTTCCTCTCGAACCAACGTTCAGATGGAGTTTCGTCATTCAATATCTTTGTAGGAGAACGATTACGTATGTACGTAGCAGTACTTACAGCCTCCGACCATAAGCTTTGAGGAAGATGCGCTGTTTCCAGCATACACCGAGCCATTTAGACGAGAGTTCTATTAGCTCTCTCCGCTATGCCATTCTGCTGTGGTGTGTAGCTAACTGTCTTCTGATGCAGGATGCCATATCGATTGAAGAAATTATTGAAATTTGAGTTTACATACTCCAACCCGTTGTCGCTCCTTAAGCATTTCAGCTTGCGTCCAGTCTGCTCCTCCACACGCGTTATGAAGTCCACGAATGTTTCATAGGCCTGCGATTTGTGCTGCAAAAATTTAGTTTCTGCATACCTCGAGTAATCATCAATGAAGGTGATGAAGTATCTCGAACCACCTTGTGAGCAAACGCGCATTGGACCACAAATGTCGTCGTGGACCACTTCTAGAGCACTAGTTGTATTTAGATTAGGATAGCACCTAAACGGCTTAGTGCTAATTTTGCAAACTGCACAAGTGACACATTGAAAATATTTGGATAGTCTATATTTAAACCACGAACCATATTTTTATTAGACAGTTTGTACAAGTCATTAACATATATATGCCCATACCTGCGATGCCATACTTCGATTTTTTGCTTTTTAGTAAACGTGGTATACAAATATTAATATTTACCACTTTTTAGAAATTTAGTGCAGAAAATGCCGCCGTTCATTTTTGCTGAGAACATTGATTTATTATGCTGCGTTTTAATCACCGCTTCGTCTTTGCGAAATTGTACCATATGACCATTACTGATTATTTTACTCACTGACAAGTAATTAGGATGTAAGTTCGGCACATACAACACGTCGCAGAATGTAATGTCAGAGGTAACTGATTTTAGAGTCACATTACCTATACCCTTTGCATTCCCTCAATTCTAGAAAAATGAGATGGGAAAAATTCAATCAAGACGTTTTTAATCTAATGCTGATTACCTCTGATCCAATAATATCAAGCAGGAGAAAATGGCCTAGCAAAAAATTGCAAAGCCTACCAAAAATGGCTTTGGATCTGTTACAATCTCCATCATTAAATTTGGCAAAAGCTCTTGTCAGAGACAATAGTAGTGCTCATGGCAATGATTCCGACGAGGAAGATGTCCATGATGAAGATACTGATGAAGACGATAATAGTAATGATGATGCATAATTAATTGATTCTACTGAAATTTGTAATGAAATATGTTTTTATTTAATAAATAAATAGTAGAATTATCGCAATATTTAAGTTTTTCTGCTCATTTTTGGGTATTATACAGAAAACTTGCATCGTCGATATCTCGATAGCTAAGCGAGTTATCGATAATTTTTTTAAATGTTTTCGGCTTATTTTGAGATTTGCTAACAAAAAATTATCAGTTTGACGGGCCTGGGAATTAATCGACAGTTTTGGTACCAAATACCTCACTGTGCGTCGCTGCTTACATCAAGCTCGTTAGTATGGCTTAATAAGACAGACGATGTTCTGTTTCCATTTGTTCTGCATTCCGATCGTATATATCCCCGCTTACAGCACGAATAGCACTTTATATTTTCGCTGACATATCTCTACTGTCACTGCCACCTGATTTAAAGCTCTTTTTCCCAGTGACGTCGACCTGCTTGACCTTCAGCTGATTCGCTTCAAAAACGATTTCTCCTCTGACGTCTTTCCGCTCATCTCGTCGCTGCAACACTTCCAATATTTTGACCTTCAACTGCTCGATATTTGGTAGCACGTAGCGACTCTCCATTGCCACAACAAAATTGTCCATATCTTTCGGCAAGCTGCATAGTAGCAAAATGCTGAGTAGATCCTTCGGAACGTCGATTCCAATGTCTTTTAGATCATCCGCAAGGGTACAAAACTCATTGCTTTGTTCCGCCCATTTTTCAACGATTTTGAATCGAAAGCGAACGAACTTACCTTGGGCGCTGGTGCGTTTGTTTTATATAAAATCCTCAATATATCCCATGTGCCCATTGCGGAAGCACACCTTCTTATGTGGATTAACTCCGATGACTTGACACACAATGTGATCGTTGCTAGCGCCTTTTTGTCCGCCTTTTCCCACGCAAGTTGTTCAGCCGCCGTTGCTGTTGCTGGACATGCGTTTTCCACGACATCCCATTGATCCTGTGTTATTAACAGACTTCGCATCTGGACCGACCAAGATGTATAATTTTCACTGTTCAATTTTTCGATTTGCGAAAACGAATTACTCATTCGACTAACAATTTTAAGAACACTTTACAAAAAACTTCCGAAACACGTGTTTAGCTATTGGCTTTTTGATCTGGGCCCATAACCTATGTCAGAATAAGGCCAATGAACAAAAGCATGACCGTTCAGTTTAGTAGGTTTATTAGAAAGAAAGATGATTAGATGACACAGTAAGAACAAGAAGTTGGAGCTTGACAGCAGTTGGGTTGCCTATGCTTATATTAACTTTGGTACTATATACCTACAAGGATATTAACTGATGGGGTTAGTTCCCGAATTCGCTCCTGGGATGCTCTGTTAATATGTATCTGCTGCTCGTGTGCTGAAACCAGCTGGTCTTGGAATCGGCTCCGCGAGGCAAAGTCATCCGCGTCTGGGGTTCCCGTGATGAATTTCAAGGCTGATCCCAACATATTGATGCCTCTAGCGTGCCTGTGGTGCATCTGCAGTATCTCCAACAGCCGGTCAATGTGCTCAACATCTGCCTCGATCACCTTGCGCATGTGCAACTGAGGGAAGAAATCTAAGATTCTGTCTGATTCTGCGACTACCGTCTGATATTTCGACAGGTTGGTCGCATGAATGAGATATACACACCCTCTGAATACCCCTATACTTCCGCCGGAGACTGGTACGTAAAATTAATTAGTAGCGCATCCCGTATCAGGAACCGCCATGTCATGGGTGGTAACTAATTAAACGTAGGTTATTCTTGCTAGCAACCTTGATTTTCACCAGCATACATGATCCTATGTCCTTCTCAACGTACCCCGAGTGTAGATCTTGGATAACTTGTTACCTAATATCCTATTGATCTTGACGAAAACCTCATCTCCCTTTTGAATGTTCTTCTATTCTTAGACCTATTAGAGGATTTTAATTTCGCGGCCTGCGTAGCGGACAGTCCTCCACCTTTCTTCTCAAGTCATCGGAAATAGAGTGGATGACGTCTATGGGTCGATGTCCTGTCACTGAATGCACTGTCCGGTTGTACCTGGCGACGCCCAGTAGCACTAATTCTTCGACATCGGATGAGTACTCTGGTAACTTGAGGCAACTTGCAATTTCGGTACATTTATCAATACATGTGCGGAAGTGTGCAGTATTTTTCTCGGGTGAGTGGGGAGAGGCGTTGCCCCTATTATCAATCGTTTAGGCCATCTCTTGTATTTGGCATTCTCTACAGATTTCACAATTGGAGGTAATTTCTTTCACCTGACCACGTATTCGGGGGAAATATGACGATCGCAGGACTTGGGTGGCATTTTCCTTACTGGATCTTACTGTTGGGTTCCTTAACCAGAATTTCCTGTTGCTCATCGGAACTAATTACGTCTTTCACCATTCTATTGCAGGCGAGGAACTTACTGATTGAGAAAAAAATTGTGTAATACGTCGCGCAGGAATTGCAGCACTTACTCATCGCAGTGTATGCCATTTGCCGCATTAAAGTTCACTCACTCATTCAGTAGGGCTGGAAAATCTGCTTCGTTGGGTCATGTGATTTCATGCCTGAATTGCTTTCTGAAAAGAATGGAAGTGGTCTTCTTCGACAATTCTCCTTTGCGGATCACAAATTGATTCGTAAAATAGTTAACTGGGTTGAAGGAAGGTATTAAATAGGAACCATATTCGTTGCTATCATGCGGATTCTCTTCAAGCAGGGCCAACAATGAATTAATAAATTGGCGTGAGAGGGCATCAGCGACAACATTAAGTCTCCCAGGTTTGTAGTGAAACTTTGGGGAGTATTCTTCCATGAATACTCGCCATCGCTTTAACTTCGAGTTGACAATCTTGTCCGGCATGGAAATCGTCAGGGGTTGATGATCGGTGAAGATTAAGGCTTCTCACTCCGTACAGGTAGTTACGGAGTTTCTGTAACGCCCACACAATAGCGCGAATCTCCCACTCATTCGTAGCATAGTTCTCTTCAGTGGCGTTCAGGGTTCTCGAGATCATAGTAACAGGCCGGCCGTTTAGGGATAGCACCGCCCCAAGCGCGTGCGAGGAAGCATCCGCAGTCAGATCGAAGGGTTTATTGAAGTCGGGGTACAGGAGTAGAACATTCTCGGAGGCAAGAATGGCTTTGAGCTTCTTGAATGTCGCTATTGCCTCCTCGTCAAGGTTGATGATAGTGTTTTCGAGCGGGATGTACTTACATGATCATTCTCTCCCCGAAGGTAAGCGGTGAGGGGTTTGGTAATCTGTGCAAACTCGCGAATAAACCGTCGGTAATAGCCGCCAATTCAATGAATGATCGGAGGTTCCTAAGGCTTCTGGGCTCATCATCATCATAATCATCATAATTGGCGTACAACCATTTCTGGTCATTGCCTCGTTATCAGCCTTCGCCAGTCGTCTCTGCTTCGCGCACGCTGGCGCCAATTGGAAACACCAAGTGCAGCCAGGTCCTCCTGAACCTGGTCCTTCCAACGTAGTGGTGGTCTCCCCCTCCTGCGTCCGCCACCCGGCGGCATCGATTCAAATACGTTTTTCGCCGGAGCACTTTCATCCATTCGCACAACATGTCCCAGCCAGCGCAGCCGCTGTGTTTTAATGCGCTGAACTATATCAATCGGCGTACAGCTCATACAGCTCGTTGTTCCATCTGATACGATACTCTCCGCAGACGCATATAGGACCATAGATCCTTCGAAGAATTTTTCTCTCGAACGCCCCCAAAGCTCGCTCATCGTTGTTTGTCATCGTCCAGGTTTCGGCACAATAAAGCAGGACGGGAAGGATGAGGGCTTTGTAGAGCGTAATTTTTGTTCGTCGAGAGAGGGCTCTGCTTCTCAATTGCCTACTGAGCCCAAAGTAACACCTGTTGGCAAGAGTGATTCTTCGCTTGATCTCCTTGCTGACATCATTCGTGGTGTTGATGCTGGTTCCCAGATAAACGAAATCCTTCACAACTTCAAAGTTGTAGTCGCCAACAGTGACGTGGTGTGCAAGACGCTGAGACTCTTTGTGTGTTGACACCAAGTACTTCGTTTTGTCCTCGTTCACCGCTAAACCCACTCGCCTCGCTTCTCTCTCCAAGCCGTAAAATGCAGCAGTCACTGCGCGGCTGTTATGGCCAATGATGTCAATATCATCAGCATACGCCAGTAACATGACACTCTTGTGGAAGATAGTGCCTGTGCGATTTAGACATGCTGCACGTACGATTTTTTCCAACATTAGATTGAAGAAAACACACGATAAGGAGTCACCTTGTCTGAATCCTCGCTCAGTAACAAACGGCTCGGACAAGTCATTACCGATTTTAACTGAGCCAGTGGTGGTGCTTAGCGTCATTTTGCACAGCCGAATTAGCTTAGCAGGGACGCCAAATTCAGACATAGCTGTGTATAGTTGACTCCTTACGGTGCTGTCGAATGCGGCTTTGAAATCGACGAAAAGGTGGTGTATATCAATCTGCTTCTCTAGGGTTTTCTCCAGGATTTGGCGAAGTGTGAACATTTGGTCAATGGTGCCTTTACCAGGTCTGAAGCCACACTGATAAGGCCCAATCAGTTCATTGGCGATGGGCTTCAGCCTTTCATAGAGTACGCTCGACAGGACCTTATATGCGATGTTCAGAAGGCTGATCTCGCGGTAGTTGGCACAGATTGCCGGATCACCCTTCTTGTGGATTGGGCAGAGCACACTTAAGTTCCAGTTGCTAGGCATGCATTCCTCCGACCATATTTTGCAGATGAGCTGGTGCATGCGTTTCGTGAGCTCATCGCCGCCAGCCTTGAATAGCTCCGCTGGTATACCATCAGCTCCGACGGCTTTATTGTTTTTGAGCCGCCTAATAACCAGCAAGACCTCGTCATAGTCGGGGGGCGCTACTTCATGTTCGTCGTCAGCAACTGTGGGGTCGGGTTCATCTTCATTGCTATCATTAGCGCTGTCGCCATTCAGCAGCTTCGAGAAGTGTTCCCTCCATAACGTGAGTACGCTCTGGACATCCGTCACTAAATTCCCGTTTTCGTCTTTGCAGGAATTGGAATTGGCTCCGGTCTTAAAACCTTCCGTTTGGCGCCTCACACGTTCGTAGAATTTTCGAGCCATATTCCTTTTGCCAAACATCTCGATTTCCTCGCATTCTCTCTTTTCGGCTTCTCGTTTCTTGCGCCTAAAAAGACGCTTATCTTCCCTTCTCTTCTCTCGATATCGCTCCTTAGCAGCTCGCGTTGCAGCCGATCGCAGGATGAGTTGGTATGCTGCGTCTTTCTCTGCAGCTGCGTTGCGACACTCTTCGTCATACCAGCTGTTTTTCTTCGGGCGGTGATAGCCAACCACCTCTTCAGCGGCCGTGCGCATGGAGTGGGATATAAGCGACCACTGCGCGCAAATATCGAGATCAGGGGGAGAATCCATCAGCATATTCGAGAGCCGAGAAGCAAATGCGGTAGCTGTCTGTAGCGATTGTAGCTTTCCGACGTCAAACTTCCTCTGCAAATTAGAGCGAACGTTTTTTGCCGCACTGAGGCGAGTGCGAACCTTAGCTACAACAAGGTAGTGGTCCGAGTCAATGTTGGCACCTCGAATTGTACGTACGTCTAACACGCTGGATGCATGCCTGCCGTCGATCACAACGTGATCAATTTGGTTCCTGGTTTTATGATCAGGGGACAGCCAGGTGGCTTTATGAATATCGGGATGCTGGAATCTAGTACTACTAACTACCATGTTCCGCGCTGCGGCGAAGTCGATCAGCCTCAAACCATTTTCTGATGACTGCTCCTGGAGGCTGAACTTACCGACGGTTGGTTCAAAAATGCCCTCTTTGCCCACCTTGGCGTTGAAGTCACCTAGCACAACTTTTACATCGTGGCGGGGGCATCGATCGAAGGTTTTTTCTAGTTGATCGTAGAAGGCATCCTTGGTGTTTTCGTCTTTCTCATCCGTCGGAGCATGTGCGCAGTTAGGCTGATGTTAAAGTATTTTGCCTTAATGCGGAGTGTGGCAAGCCTGTCGTCGACTGGGGTAAATCCCAGGACTTCATCTCGCAGTCGTTTGCTTACCACAAAACCAACACCGAGTCTGCGCTTCGTCGCATGGCAGCTGTAGTAGATGTCACATGTAGCTTTTTTTGAGCGTCCATGTCCCGTCCATCGCATTTCCTGGAGTGCGGTGACGTCAGCTTTATATTTTTCAAGGACGTCAACCAGCTGGATAGAGGCACCTTCCCTATTAAGGGTCCGTACATTCCAGGTGCATATCCTTAAATCGTGTTAATTATAATGTTTGCGGGGGTTGTCGTCAACAGTTGTGGGGTATTTCATCCGAGGCTTCAATCTTATATTCACTGGATTATTTGTTTTTTATGTTGCGGGTTCCAAGCCCAGCGCACAACCCTAAGCTAGGGATTTTTGTTTGGTAGTGGTAACCCACTTCGGGGGTATGGGCGCTGCCGTTGGTACCTATAGTACTCCTCCGCCACCGTTCCTACATGCGAGACCCCACCTGGCCTCGCACACTTTGATGAATCCTTAAACCGAATATGTCCGAGTGGCCTCACCAAAGCTCCCTCTCTCGTTGGCCCTGACCAAGGATCCCACATGGGTTGGTTACCACATCTTCACCTAGGTTGCTCAGGTTACCAGGGTGCACCACGGGGAGGTGAGAGTAGGAAGATTTAAGAGACATGAGAGTTAGTAGCAGGAAACCCTAACGTGAACCTGCCCCCCTTGGCAACCCCAAGGCTTCTGGGCTGCTCGAAGATTACTGTCTCTTACCTTATTTTGGGCTGGTCTTCATTCCCCGTTGGGACACCTCGAAGCCGAGGAATTGCACCTCTTTGCGATAGCATATTGAATTTTCTCTAGTTACCCGAATGTTTGACTGATGGAATTTCTCAAAGACCGATTGCAAGTCCCTCAAATGACTTCTGGCGTCAGGGGAAAATATTATCACGTCATCCAAGTAGACGTAACAGCATTTCTCTACTAACTCTGTCAGCACATCATCTATGGCGCATTGGAAAATACTCGGCGCATTCTTAAGTCCCATAGGCGATCGGCAAAACTCGAATTTGCCGTTGCTAATCGAAAACGGCGTTTTCTCTCGATCCTTTTCTGCTAAGGCTAGCTGGTAAAAGACGTTTTGGAGATCAATCGTAGAGAAAAATGAAGATTTGCCGAGATTGGACAGAATGACTGATGGGTTTGGAAAAGGGTACCGATCGCTCATCGTTTTGTCGTTCAGTTTTTTAAAGTCGAGCACGATGCGTAGCTTCCTCTGCCCATTCTCACACAATCCCCTCCTTGGTACCACCCAGAGTGGATTATTATATAGTGACCGCGTTGGTCTGATTATCCCGTCTTTAAGCATCTGACCTATTTCCTTGTTGACGTAGTCGGTAGCGGATATGGGGTATGGATAGAACCGGGCATAAACGGGCTCATTGTCGACGGTTCGAATCATGGCCAAAATGTGGTGTCATAGTACATTACTTTTTAAAAAATAAAGAGAGAATTAACGGATCAAATGAGGGGTAATAATGAGACAGAGTTGCTTAGAGTGTTGTGGCATGAGACAGTTCATGGACAGAATTTGATCAGTCAGTTCACCACCTGCAGTTAGCGTAGATGTCTGGATGGACAGATTACAACAGCTGAAGGCCAATTTTCGATTCCTGGGAGTTGGTGTGTTGATTTCTGAGACAAAATAAATGCTTTGAAAAAAATTGCCTTTCATTGAAAGATCTCTGATGCGGACACGTGAAGTTTCCGAAATAGCTATAAGATCTGCCAAATTGTTTCAATAATTCTCCTTCTGAAAATTAGTACGGTGGCATAACCACACATACACAGTTGCAACTACTGTGTACAACTTGTCTTGTCAATAAATTCGCTGAGTAAGAATCTTAATTAATTTTTATGTTTAAAATTAATTCCAGACTTCATCTAAAAACGGGAGACATTTATTAACAATATCGTTATCGCTTCTTAAAATTAAGAACTTTAAAATTAAGTTGGATAAAAACAGGAGATATTTATTGATAATAGCGTAATTGCTTATTAAAATTAAGAAACTTTAAATTTAGTTAGAAGGCTTACATTAATGTCTCCATTCCACTTTCCGGGAAGCTTAACCCAAGTATAAATATTCTCTTTCTTTGGCACACCGTCTTTTTCCGTTGCGCTGTTTTTTTTTATTTTATCAAACTACCACTTTAGGTAGATAGCACACCGCCTTTTTCGGTTGCACTATATATTTTTTATTCTTTATTTTATTTATTCACTAATCCTTTTAACCTGGAGGGTCCCGTAGGAGTCGCTGATTTCAGACTTTTATTTTATCAAACTACCACTTAAGGTAGAAAACACACTGCCTTTTTGTGTGGCACTATATTTTTTTTAAAATTATTTTTATTCACTATTTTTCACTAGTCCTTTTGACCTGGAGGGTCTCGTAGGAGTCGCAGATTTCAAACTTTTCTTGATTGTATTTTTCCTTACCAGCTAGGGTAGGTTCGGGCAGGACCACGCCTTTTTCGGGCCTCACGTTGGCCGCCAGTTAATTATTTGTTTGGATGCCGAGCTAGCGTAAGTGTTAGGGAGCACGAGCGCTACGGTACCACAACCTAAACATACTTACGGGGAGCACTACCCAGACACAGAGGAGGAGACGTCACCTGATTCGGTTCGGCAGCAGCAGGTGCACGTGGCAGCAGGGGCGTCAGGCGTTGGGTGGATGCTGCTTCCAGGTCACGGAAGGCGCAACATGGAAGGGCTATCGGTATTTGAAAAAAAGTTAAAGGTTATGTGTATTCTGAACGATCGATTTAATTGTAAGTTTTTTTTCGGGGGTTTCACAATATGAGTTTATAGTTCACATTTAGGTTTGCAAATAATTACTTCAATTAGATTCCTTTTTATACAACTATTCTCAACTTTTGCACTACCAGTTATTTTACAATTATACCGAAGTTCACACTTAGAAGTTTACAATTTATATCCACACTTATGTTTGTAGTTATGTCCAATAATTATTAGTTTTTTTTCACAATTATTCGAAAGTTCATACTTACAATTATGTCTGCACACTTAGGTTTGTAGTTAAGTCCAATAATTATTTAAAATTAGTTTACTCTAGCCGAGTACCACGCCCTCCTTTTCACTTCCAAAATAAGATTGTCTTCCTCGTCTTTTTTAATCTATACCCATAGCTCACCGGCTTCAGCCCCAGCCAGTGAGCTAACCTACCAGGCTTACGTGTGGCGGAAGGGCTCCAGACGCTAACAGAGCATTTCCGTGCGCAAGCCGATAACTCTACTGCCGTTTACCTGCCAGTGGGCAATAGTGCTGACTCTCAGAAGCTCGTCGTTTGCGCATTTCAGCTAATGCGCGAACGGCCGTATAACGCTTGCAGCAGCGGTAAATGGCATTCCAATCACAGCTGCGACCTTGCACTTCAGGCAGCGATAAACAGCGAAGCCAAAGACCGTCACACGCGCCTTACTCACTCCTCCCGCTCTTAAAATCAGCTGTCCTCGTCTGATGCGGTGTTCTGACTAACCTGAGTGGATCTCCAATCTGCCTCGATCACCTTGCGCATGTGCGAAATCTAAGATTCTGTCTGATTCTGCGACTACTGTCTGATGTTTCGACAGGTTGGTCGCATGAATGAGATATACACGCCCTCTGAATTCCGCTATACTTCCGGTGGAGACTGGTACGTAGAATGAATTGCTGTAGTCATGAATGTTGGCCAGTGCGACGCAGGGTGGGGATAGTGATCTGCGAAAATTAGAACGGAGAGAAAGTGATTTGATACGCGCATTTAATTTCTGTGAGGGGAAGGTGATAAATTACTAGTAGTTCATCCCATATCGGGAGCCGCCATGTCATGGGTGGTAACTAATTCAACGTAGATTATTCTTGCTAAGTGTGAACAGCAACTGCCTTTCACCAGCACACATGATCCTATGTCCTTCTCAACGTACCCCGAGTGTAGATCTTCGATAGCTTGGTGCCTAATCTCCTATTGCTCTTGACGAAAACCTCATCTCCCTTTTGAATGTTCTTGTATTCTTAGACCTATTAGAGGATTTTAATTTCGCGGCCTGCGTAGCGGACAGTCCTCCACCTTTCTTCTCAAGTCATCGGAAATAGAGTGGATGACGTCTATGGGTCGATGTCCTGTCACTGAATGCACTGTCCGGTTGTACCTGGCGACGCCCAGTAGCACTAATTCTTCGACATCGGATGAGTACTCTGCTAACTTGAGGCAACTTGCAATTTCGGTACATTTATCAATGGATGTGCGGAAGTGGCAGGCAGCTGTTCAGTATTTTTCTCGGGTGAGTGGGGAGAGGCGTTGCCCCTATTATTAGGCCATCTGTTGTATTTGGCATCTCTACAAATTTCACAATTGGAGGTTATTTCTTTCACCTGACCACGTATTCGGGGGAAATATAGCGATCGCAGGACTTGGGTGGTATTTTCCTTAAAAATCTACTCTGATAACGGTAGAAACTTCGTAGGCGCCACAAAAGCTCTAAAGCAGGATATCCAGCGGATGCTGAACGAGACGCGTGATCGAACCCTTATGGGGCATTTTCACACCCAAATAGAATGGGAATTCAATCCCCTCACGCTCCACACAAGGGGGGCTTTGGGAAGCAGCGGTGAAAAGCTTCAAACACCACTTCAAGTGTATGGCGGGGCAGCTCAAATATACTCTTGAGGAATTTCGAACTCTTTTAGCTCGCATAGGCCAATTACTGCTCTTTCGGAGGATCCCATGGATTTGCAAGCGTTGACGCCTGGCCATTTCCTAGTGGGTGGACCGCTCCTACCGCCCTCCGAACCAGAGGAGACTACGCCATTCCTCTCGATCATTAACTGGTGGCTTAAGCTGAAGGCCCTCGGCCACCAATTCAATTCACGATGGAAGACGGATTACCTTCTAGGCTGCCAAAGACGCAGCAAATGGTATACTTAGCAGAGAAACATCAGTGTAGGAGATTTAGTAGTTATGCGGGAGGACAACCTCGCGCCTCAGGATTGGCGTCTGGGCAGAATCACTGAAGCGCATCCCGGCCCCGACGGAAAAGTGCGTGTCGTAAGCGTGCGAACCGTGCGAGAAGTCTTGACCAGGCCTATCACCAAAATCATCGTTCTTCATGTAGGAGAGCCTCCTCCACGAAGAGAAGCGTAATTTTTGTCTTTAACACATCCACTAACCATTTCCCTTTGTTGCAGCATGCCTTTGGTCGTCATCTTTGTAACATTCCTCTCTTTCTTTCCCTTATAGTATGTCTACCACAGGATACGGTCGCTGCAAACCCATCATCGACGACAAGCTACATGTCGCAACGCCACCACATCCACCCAAACCACCTCAGGCCGCCCCCGCGACCCCTACTACCGCTCGGCCACACCGAATTATCTCTACGTGGTGCAAGCAATGCAATCAGCCCGGACACACCATCATCGGGTGCGAGCGGTTCCTGGCGCTGTCCCGGATGAAGCGACGCTGCCAGGTGATCAGCCGGATATTGGGTTTCCGGTGAATAGGGGTGAAACATTTCACATTCCGGTGCAAGGATTCCGGATACGCCATCTGTGGCCAAACCCAAAACACCTCCCTGCATTGAGGCGACAATGACGGATTCGGCGTGGGCATATCTTCCTCTTGCAATAATGCAACGGGAGCGGCATGTTTACACCGAATCCTCATTCCGTGTTTGGGACACCATGCTGTCGGTCGTTCGCCGTGTTCTGCACGGACAGTACGGACCAAAAATCCGCACTGTACGAAGGAGCGCGACTGAGCGGCCGGCTCATGCGTCCGGGGCATCGGCGAGGGAGACATCGCCATAAACGAAGGAGACTTCGGCTTTTTCGTCTTTTTGCCCTTTCAAGTAGATTTACTCTCGATTAAACCGCCGAACGCGCAACATTCCTCTTAAATTATTTGAAAAAATTTAATTTGTAAAATTTAACCTACAATCATATACAATAGTAAGTAAACAAAAAAATAATATATTAAAGCAACACAAAGATACAGTCTACCGCACAATCCAACATCCATGAATACTCGCCATCGCTTTAACTTCGCGTTGACATTCTTGTCCGGCATGGAAATCGTTAGGGGTTTGTGATCGGTGAAGATGTTAAGGCTTCTCACTCCGTACAGGTAGTTACGGAGTTTCTGTAATGCCCACACAATAGCGAGAAGCTCCCACTCATTCGTAGCATAGTTCTCCTCAGTGGCGTTCAGGGTTCTCGAGATCATAGTAACAGGCCTGCCGTTTTGGGATAGCACCGCCTCAAGCGCGTGCGAGGAAGTGTCCGTAGTCAGATCGAAGGGTTTATTGAAGTCGGGGTAGAGGAGTAGAACATTCTCGGAGGCAAGAATGGCTTTGAACTTCTTTAATGTCAATATTGCCTCCTCGTCAAGGTTGATGATGGTGTTTTCGAGCGGGATGCACCTACATGACCATTCTCTCACCGAAGGTAAGCGGTGAGGGGTTCGGTAATCTGTGCAAAGTTCGTAATAGCCGCCAATCAGATGAATGATCGGAGGTTCCTAAGGCTTCTGGGCTGCTCGAAGATTACTATGTCTCTAACCTTATTTTGGGCAGGTCTTGATTCCTCGTTGGGACACCTCGAAGCCGAGGAATTGCACCTCTTTGCGATAGCATATTGAATTTTCTCTAGTTACCCGAATGTTTGAATGATAGAATTTCTCAAAGACCGATTGCAAGTCCCTCAGATGACTTCTGGCGTCAGGGGAAAATATTTTCACGTCATCCAAGTAGACGTTTCTTTACTAACCCTGTCAGCACATCATCTATAGAAAATACTCGGCACATTCTTAAGTCTCATAGGCGATCGGCAAAACTCGTATTTGCCGTTGTTAATCGAAAACGGCGTTTTCTCCCGATAGATAAACGACGAAGCCAAAGACCGTCACACGCGCCTTACTCACTCCTCCCGCTCTTAAAATCAGCTGTCCTCGGCTGACGCGGTGTTCTGACTAACCTGAGTGGATCTCCAAGCTTGAATTGTCTGGAGAATACCTAACTGAGTTTTATGTCCTTCCTGACGGCTGGTTTTCGCCAAGACTATCATTCCAGTAAGTATTCCCACCAATATGATAAAACATACGAAACCTATACCCAAGAGAGACCTTTCTTTAATCTCCAGGTCACCATAGTGATATAGTCAAGGTTCCTATATAGGGGAGTGACAGCAGAGGGATAAAGTTGGAGAAGTTTACGCTATGGATCACCGGCACGTCGGCAGCCGAGGGCGATACAACGTACCAATTATGCGCACTTCTTTTTCACATGTTATCAACGTTGTTCCGTTACTCCATGTTCTAGTCTTATTTTTCATTTCAATTAACGCAGATTTGTCATTAACCTATATTACTCCATAGTCAATAAATTTAATAGAAGCCAAGTCATGGGCTTGCATTGACTCGCAATGAACTGAAAAATCTTTTGCTTGGCGGTTAATGCAATTGGGGCTGGAATCCTCTTCGCAGAAGGTAATTGATTCCGACGCCTGCTTACATCCTAGCGTTGGGATGCATGTCCAGTTGCATTTAGGTAAGATTGATGATCCACTTGCGATGACGTACCTTCCCTCCTTTATGACGGGGAATACCTGCACTCTGCCGCAGATTCTATCAGCTATTGGCTATCGGGTGAGAAATATAATGACATCCTCATTTTGCTACAGGGATATTTTGGAGACAGCCATGATATTCATTACACTTACATTGGAGAAATGCTCCGTTCCTGTCAATGGGCCGAAATGGCCCCGTTCAGTAGCGTAGGATTTATCATATTCACCCGCCCCAGCGTAATTGAACATATTAGTTTATCCATTTCCATAATGATATCTCTATTCCGACTTGTAATCACAGAAAAAAGGTTTGCCGATTTCCTCCCATCCTTCCGTGTAGCATTCAAGAGGATATTAACTGATCGGGTTAGTTCCCGAATTCGCTCCTGGGATGCTCTGTTAATATGTATCTGCTGCTCATGTGCTGAAACCAGCTGGTCTTGAATTCGGCTCCGCGAGGCAAGGTCATCCGCGTCTGGGGTTCCCGCGATGAATTTCAAGGCTGATCCCAACATATTGATGCCTCTAGCGTGCCTGTGGTGCATCTGCAGTATCTCCAACAGCCGGTCAATGTGCTCAACATCTGCCTCGATCACCTTGCGCATGTGCGACTGAGGGAAGAAATCTAAGATTCTGTCTGATTCTGCGACTACCGTCTGATATTTCGACAGGTTGGTCGCATGAATGAGATATACAGGCCCTCTGAATACCGCTATACTTCCGGCGGAGACTGGTACGTAGAATGAATTGCTGTAGTCATGAATGCTGGCCAGTGCCACGCAGGGTGGGGATAGTGATCTGCAAAAAGTAGAACGGAGAGAAAGTGGATTGATACGCGCATTTAATTTCTGTGAGGGGAAGGTGATAAATTACTAGTAGCACATCCCGTATCGGGAGCCGCCATGTCATGGGTGGTAACTAATTCAACGTAGGTTATTCTTGCTAACAACCTTGATTTTCACCAGCACACATGATCCTATGTCCTTCTCAAAGTACCCCGAGTGTAGATCTTCGATAGCTTGTTGCCTAATCTCCTATTGCTCTTGACGAACACCTCATCTTCCTTTTGAATGTTCTTCTAGTCTTAGACCTGTCTGCGCAGCAGACAGTCCGTCCTCCACCTTCCTTCTCAAGTCATCGGAAATAGAGTGGATGACGGGAATTCGTCGATGTCCTGTCACTGTCCGGTTGTACCTGGCGAGGCCCAGTAGCACTAATTCTTCGACATCGGATGTGTACTCTGCTAACTTGAGGCAACTTGCAATTTCGATTCATTTATCAATACATGTGCGGAAGTGGCAGTATTTTTCTCGGGTGAGTGGGGAGAGGCGTTGCCCCTATTATCAATCGTTTAGGCCATCTCTTGTATTTGGCATTCTCTACAGATTTCACAATTGGAGGTAATTTCTTTCACCTGACCACGTATTCGGGGGAAATATGACGATCGCAGGACTTGGGTGGCATTTTCCTTACTGGATCTTACTGTTGGGTTCCTTAACCAGAATTTCCTGTTGCTCATCGGAACTAATTACGTCTTTCACCATTCTATTGCAGGCGAGGAACTTACTGATTGAGAAAAAAATTGTGTAATACGTCGCGCAGGAATTGCAGCACTTACTCATCGCAGTGTATGCCATTTGCCGCATTAAAGTTCACTCACTCATTCAGTAGGGCTGGAAAATCTGCTTCGTTGGGTCATGTGATTTCATGCCTGAATTGCTTTCTGAAAAGAATGGAAGTGGTCTTCTTCGACAATTCTCCTTTGCGGATCACAAATTGATTCGTAAAATAGTTAACTGGGTTGAAGGAAGGTATTAAATAGGAACCATATTCGTTGCTATCATGCGGATTCTCTTCAAGCAGGGCCAACAATGAATTAATAAATTGGCGTGAGAGGGCATCAGCGACAACATTAAGTCTCCCAGGTTTGTAGTGAAACTTTGGGGAGTATTCTTCCATGAATACTCGCCATCGCTTTAACTTCGAGTTGACAATCTTGTCCGGCATGGAAATCGTCAGGGGTTGATGATCGGTGAAGATTAAGGCTTCTCACTCCGTACAGGTAGTTACGGAGTTTCTGTAACGCCCACACAATAGCGCGAATCTCCCACTCATTCGTAGCATAGTTCTCTTCAGTGGCGTTCAGGGTTCTCGAGATCATAGTAACAGGCCGGCCGTTTAGGGATAGCACCGCCCCAAGCGCGTGCGAGGAAGCATCCGCAGTCAGATCGAAGGGTTTATTGAAGTCGGGGTACAGGAGTAGAACATTCTCGGAGGCAAGAATGGCTTTGAGCTTCTTGAATGTCGCTATTGCCTCCTCGTCAAGGTTGATGATAGTGTTTTCGAGCGGGATGTACTTACATGATCATTCTCTCCCCGAAGGTAAGCGGTGAGGGGTTTGGTAATCTGTGCAAACTCGCGAATAAACCGTCGGTAATAGCCGCCAATTCAATGAATGATCGGAGGTTCCTAAGGCTTCTGGGCTCATCATCATCATAATCATCATAATTGGCGTACAACCATTTCTGGTCATTGCCTCGTTATCAGCCTTCGCCAGTCGTCTCTGCTTCGCGCACGCTGGCGCCAATTGGAAACACCAAGTGCAGCCAGGTCCTCCTGAACCTGGTCCTTCCAACGTAGTGGTGGTCTCCCCCTCCTGCGTCCGCCACCCGGCGGCATCGATTCAAATACGTTTTTCGCCGGAGCACTTTCATCCATTCGCACAACATGTCCCAGCCAGCGCAGCCGCTGTGTTTTAATGCGCTGAACTATATCAATCGGCGTACAGCTCATACAGCTCGTTGTTCCATCTGATACGATACTCTCCGCAGACGCATATAGGACCATAGATCCTTCGAAGAATTTTTCTCTCGAACGCCCCCAAAGCTCGCTCATCGTTGTTTGTCATCGTCCAGGTTTCGGCACAATAAAGCAGGACGGGAAGGATGAGGGCTTTGTAGAGCGTAATTTTTGTTCGTCGAGAGAGGGCTCTGCTTCTCAATTGCCTACTGAGCCCAAAGTAACACCTGTTGGCAAGAGTGATTCTTCGCTTGATCTCCTTGCTGACATCATTCGTGGTGTTGATGCTGGTTCCCAGATAAACGAAATCCTTCACAACTTCAAAGTTGTAGTCGCCAACAGTGACGTGGTGTGCAAGACGCTGAGACTCTTTGTGTGTTGACACCAAGTACTTCGTTTTGTCCTCGTTCACCGCTAAACCCACTCGCCTCGCTTCTCTCTCCAAGCCGTAAAATGCAGCAGTCACTGCGCGGCTGTTATGGCCAATGATGTCAATATCATCAGCATACGCCAGTAACATGACACTCTTGTGGAAGATAGTGCCTGTGCGATTTAGACATGCTGCACGTACGATTTTTTCCAACATTAGATTGAAGAAAACACACGATAAGGAGTCACCTTGTCTGAATCCTCGCTCAGTAACAAACGGCTCGGACAAGTCATTACCGATTTTAACTGAGCCAGTGGTGGTGCTTAGCGTCATTTTGCACAGCCGAATTAGCTTAGCAGGGACGCCAAATTCAGACATAGCGGCGTATAGTTGACTCCTTACGGTGCTGTCGAATGCGGCTTTGAAATCGACGAAAAGGTGGTGTATATCAATCTGCTTCTCTAGGGTTTTCTCCAGGATTTGGCGAAGTGTGAACATTTGGTCAATGGTGCCTTTACCAGGTCTGAAGCCACACTGATAAGGCCCAATCAGTTCATTGGCGATGGGCTTCAGCCTTTCATAGAGTACGCTCGACAGGACCTTATATGCGATGTTCAGAAGGCTGATCTCGCGGTAGTTGGCACAGATTGCCGGATCACCCTTCTTGTGGATTGGGCAGAGCACACTTAAGTTCCAGTTGCTAGGCATGCATTCCTCCGACCATATTTTGCAGATGAGCTGGTGCATGCGTTTCGTGAGCTCATCGCCGCCAGCCTTGAATAGCTCCGCTGGTATACCATCAGCTCCGACGGCTTTATTGTTTTTGAGCCGCCTAATAACCAGCAAGACCTCGTCATAGTCGGGGGGCGCTACTTCATGTTCGTCGTCAGCAACTGTGGGGTCGGGTTCATCTTCATTGCTATCATTAGCGCTGTCGCCATTCAGCAGCTTCGAGAAGTGTTCCCTCCATAACGTGAGTACGCTCTGGACATCCGTCACTAAATTCCCGTTTTCGTCTTTGCAGGAATTGGAATTGGCTCCGGTCTTAAAACCTTCCGTTTGGCGCGACACACGTTCGTAGAATTTTCGAGCCATATTCCTTTTGCCAAACATCTCGATTTCCTCGCATTCTCTCTTTTCGGCTTCTCGTTTCTTGCGCCTAAAAAGACGCTTATCTTCCCTTCTCTTCTCTCGATATCGCTCCTTAGCAGCTCGCGTTGCAGCCGATCGCAGGATGAGTTGGTATGCTGCGTCTTTCTCTGCAGCTGCGTTGCGACACTCTTCGTCATACCAGCTGTTTTTCTTCGGGCGGTGATAGCCAACCACCTCTTCAGCGGCCGTGCGCATGGAGTGGGATATAAGCGACCACTGCGCGCAAATATCGAGATCAGGGGGAGAATCCATCAGCATATTCGAGAGCCGAGAAGCAAATGCGGTAGCTGTCTGTAGCGATTGTAGCTTTCCGACGTCAAACTTCCTCTGCAAATTAGAGCGAACGTTTTTTGCCGCACTGAGGCGAGTGCGAACCTTAGCTACAACAAGGTAGTGGTCCGAGTCAATGTTGGCACCTCGAATTGTACGTACGTCTAACACGCTGGATGCATGCCTGCCGTCGATCACAACGTGATCAATTTGGTTCCTGGTTTTATGATCAGGGGACAGCCAGGTGGCTTTATGAATATCGGGATGCTGGAATCTAGTACTACTAACTACCATGTTCCGCGCTGCGGCGAAGTCGATCAGCCTCAAACCATTTTCTGATGACTGCTCCTGGAGGCTGAACTTACCGACGGTTGGTTCAAAAATGCCCTCTTTGCCCACCTTGGCGTTGAAGTCACCTAGCACAACTTTTACATCGTGGCGGGGGCATCGATCGAAGGTTTTTTCTAGTTGATCGTAGAAGGCATCCTTGGTGTTTTCGTCTTTCTCATCCGTCGGAGCATGTGCGCAGTTAGGCTGATGTTAAAGTATTTTGCCTTAATGCGGAGTGTGGCAAGCCTGTCGTCGACTGGGGTAAATCCCAGGACTTCATCTCGCAGTCGTTTGCTTACCACAAAACCAACACCGAGTCTGCGCTTCGTCGCATGGCAGCTGTAGTAGATGTCACATGTAGCTTTTTTTGAGCGTCCATGTCCCGTCCATCGCATTTCCTGGAGTGCGGTGACGTCAGCTTTATATTTTTCAAGGACGTCAACCAGCTGGATAGAGGCACCTTCCCTATTAAGGGTCCGTACATTCCAGGTGCATATCCTTAAATCGTGTTAATTATAATGTTTGCGGGGGTTGTCGTCAACAGTTGTGGGGTATTTCATCCGAGGCTTCAATCTTATATTCACTGGATTATTTGTTTTTTATGTTGCGGGTTCCAAGCCCAGCGCACAACCCTAAGCTAGGGATTTTTGTTTGGTAGTGGTAACCCACTTCGGGGGTATGGGCGCTGCCGTTGGTACCTATAGTACTCCTCCGCCACCGTTCCTACATGCGAGACCCCACCTGGCCTCGCACACTTTGATGAATCCTTAAACCGAATATGTCCTAGTGGCCTCACCAAAGCTCCCTCTCTCGTTGGCCCTGACCAAGGATCCCACATGGGTTGGTTACCACATCTTCACCTAGGTTGCTCAGGTTACCAGGGTGCACCACGGGGAGGTGAGAGTAGGAAGATTTAAGAGACATGAGCCGTTAGTAGCAGGAAACCCTAACGTGAACCTGCCCCCCTTGGCAACCCCAAGGCTTCTGGGCTGCTCGAAGATTACTGTCTCTTACCTTATTTTGGGCTGGTCTTCATTCCCCGTTGGGACACCTCGAAGCCGAGGAAGTGCACCTCTTTGCGATAGCATATTGAATTTTCTCTAGTTACCCGAATGTTTGACTGATAGAATTTCTCAAAGACCGATTGCAAGTCCCTCAAATGACTTCTGGCGTCAGGGGAAAATATTATCACGTCATCCAAGTAGACGTAACAGCATTTCTCTACTAACTCTGTCAGCACATCATCTATGGCGCATTGGAAAATACTCGGCGCATTCTTAAGTCCCATAGGCGATCGGCAAAACTCGAATTTGCCGTTGCTAATCGAAAACGGCGTTTTCTCTCGATCCTTTTCTGCTAAGGCTAGCTGGTAAAAGACGTTTTGGAGATCAATCGTAGAGAAAAATGAAGATTTGCCGAGATTGGACAGAATGACTGATGGGTTTGGAAAAGGGTACCGATCGCTCATCGTTTTGTCGTTCAGTTTTTTAAAGTCGAACACGATGCGTAGCTTCCTCTGCCCATTCTCACACAATCCCCTCCTTGGTACCACCCAGAGTGGATTATTATATAGTGACCGCGTTGGTCTGATTATCCCGTCTTTAAGCATCTGACCTATTTCCTTGTTGACGTAGTCGGTAGCGGATATGGGGTATGGATAGAACCGGGCATAAACGGGCTCATTGTCGACGGTTCGAATCATGGCCAAAATGTGGTGTCATAGTACATTACTTTTTAAAAAATAAAGAGAGAATTAACGGATCAAATGAGGGGTAATAATGAGACAGAGTTGCTTAGAGTGTTGTGGCATGAGACAGTTCATGGACAGAATTTGATCAGTCAGTTCACCACCTGCAGTTAGCGTAGATGTCTGGATGGACAGATTACAACAGCTGAAGGCCAATTTTCGATTCCTGGGAGTTGGTGTGTTGATTTCTGAGACAAAATAAATGCTTTGAAAAAAATTGCCTTTCATTGAAAGATCTCTGATGCGGACACGTGAAGTTTCCGAAATAGCTATAAGATCTGCCAAATTGTTTCAATAATTCTCCTTCTGAAAATTAGTACGGTGGCATAACCACACATACACAGTTGCAACTACTGTGTACAACTTGTCTTGTCAATAAATTCGCTGAGAAAGAATCTTAATTAATTTTTATGTTTAAAATTAATTCCAGACTTCATCTAAAAACGGGAGACATTTATTAACAATATCGTTATCGCTTCTTAAAATTAAGAACTTTAAAATTAAGTTGGATAAAAACAGGAGATATTTATTGATAATAGCGTAATTGCTTATTAAAATTAAGAAACTTTAAATTTAGTTAGAAGGCTTACATTAATGTCTCCATTCCACTTTCCGGGAAGCTTAACCCAAGTATAAATATTCTCTTTCTTTGGCACACCGTCTTTTTCGGTTGCGCTGTTTTTTTTTATTTTATCAAACTACCACTTTAGGTAGATAGCACACCGCCTTTTTCGGTTGCACTATATATTTTTTATTCTTTATTTTATTTATTCACTAATCCTTTTAACCTGGAGGGTCCCGTAGGAGTCGCAGATTTCAGACTTTTATTTTATCAAACTACCACTTAAGGTAGAAAACACACTGCCTTTTTGTGTGGCACTATATTTTTTTTAAAATTATTTTTATTCACTATTTTTCACTAGTCCTTTTGACCTGGAGGGTCTCGTAGGAGTCGCAGATTTCAAACTTTTCTTGATTGTATTTTTCCTTACCAGCTAGGGTAGGTTCGGGCAGGACCACGCCTTTTTCGGGCCTCACGTTGGCCGCCAGTTAATTATTTGTTTGGATGCCGAGCTAGCGTAAGTGTTAGGGAGCACGAGCGCTACGGTACCACAACCTAAACATACTTACGGGGAGCACTACCCAGACACAGAGGAGGAGACGTCACCTGATTCGGTTCGGCAGCAGCAGGTGCACGTGGCAGCAGGGGCGTCAGGCGTTGGGTGGATGCTGCTTCCAGGTCACGGAAGGCGCAACATGGAAGGGCTATCGGTACTTGAAAAAAAGTCAAAGGTTATGTGTATTCTGAACGATCGATTTAATTGTAAGTTTTTTTTCGGGGGTTTCACAATATGAGTTTATAGTTCACACTTAGGTTTGCAAATAATTACTTAAATTAGATTCCTTTTTATACAACTATTCACAACTTTTGCACTGCTAGTTATTTTACAATTATCCCGAAGTTCACACTTAGAAGTTTACAATTTATATTCACACTTAAGTTTGCAGTTATGTCCAATAATTATTAGTTTTTTTTACAATTAATCGAAAGTTCTTACTTAGAAGTTTACAATTTGTGTGCACACTTAGGTTTGTAGTTATGTCCAATAATTATTTAAAATTAGTTTTCTCTAGCCGAGTACCACGCCGTCCCTTTCACTTCCAAAATAAGATTGTCTTCCTCGACTTTTTTAATCTATATCCTTAGCTCACCGGCTGCAGCCCCAGCCAGTGAGCGAACCTACCAGGCTTACGTGTGGCGGATGGCCTCCAGACGTTAACAGAGCATTTCCGTGCCCAAGCCGATAACTCGACTGCCGTTTAGCTACCAGCGTGCAAAAGTGCTGATTCTCACAAGTTCGTCGTTTGCGCATTTCAGGTAATGCGCGAACGGCTTTATTGCGCTTGCAGCAGCGGAAAATGGTATTCCAATTACAGCTGCGACCTTGCACTTCAGGCAGCGATAAACGACGAAGCCAAAGACCGTCACACGCGCCTTACTCACTCCTCCCGCTCTTAAAATCAGCTGTCCTCGGCTGACGCGGTGTTCTGACTAACCTGAGTGGATCTCCAAGCTTGAATTGTCTGGAGAATACCTAACTGAGTTTTATGTCCTTCCTGACGGCTGGTTTTCGCCAAGACTATCATTCCAGTAAGTATTCCCACCAATATGATAAAACATACGAAACCTATACCCAAGAGAGACCTTTCTTTAATCTCCAGGTCACCATAGTGATATAGTCAAGGTTCCTATATAGGGGAGTGACAGCAGAGGGATAAAGTTGGAAGGGCTATCGGTATTTGAAAAAAAGTTAAAGGTTATGTGTATTCTGAACGATCGATTTAATTGTAAGTTTTTTTTCGGGGGTTTCACAATATGAGTTTATAGTTCACATTTAGGTTTGCAAATAATTACTTCAATTAGATTCCTTTTTATACAACTATTCTCAACTTTTGCACTACCAGTTATTTTACAATTATACCGAAGTTCACACTTAGAAGTTTACAATTTATATCCACACTTATGTTTGTAGTTATGTCCAATAATTATTAGTTTTTTTTCACAATTATTCGAAAGTTCATACTTACAATTATGTCTGCACACTTAGGTTTGTAGTTAAGTCCAATAATTATTTAAAATTAGTTTACTCTAGCCGAGTACCACGCCCTCCTTTTCACATCCAAAATAAGATTGTCTTCCTCGTCTTTTTTAATCTATACCCATAGCTCACCGGCTTCAGCCCCAGCCAGTGAGCTAACCTACCAGGCTTACGTGTGGCGGAAGGGCTCCAGACGCTAACAGAGCATTTCCGTGCGCAAGCCGATAACTCTACTGCCGTTTACCTGCCAGTGGGCAATAGTGCTGACTCTCAGAAGCTCGTCGTTTGCGCATTTCAGCTAATGCGCGAACGGCCGTATAACGCTTGCAGCAGCGGTAAATGGCATTCCAATCACAGCTGCGACCTTGCACTTCAGGCAGCGATAAACAGCGAAGCCAAAGACCGTCACACGCGCCTTACTCACTCCTCCCGCTCTTAAAATCAGCTGTCCTCGTCTGATGCGGTGTTCTGACTAACCTGAGTGGATCTCCAATCTGCCTCGATCACCTTGCGCATGTGCGAAATCTAAGATTCTGTCTGATTCTGCGACTACTGTCTGATGTTTCGACAGGTTGGTCGCATGAATGAGATATACACGCCCTCTGAATTCCGCTATACTTCCGGTGGAGACTGGTACGTAGAATGAATTGCTGTAGTCATGAATGTTGGCCAGTGCGACGCAGGGTGGGGATAGTGATCTGCAAAAAGTAGAACGGAGAGAAAGTGGATTGATACGCGCATTTAATTTCTGTGAGGGGAAGGTGATAAATTACTAGTAGTTCATCCCATATCGGGAGCCGCCATGTCATGGGTGGTAACTAATTCAACGTAGATTATTCTTGCTAACAGCAACTGCCTTTCACCAGCACACATGATCCTATGTCCTTCTCAACGTACCCCGAGTGTAGATTTTCGATAGCTTGGTGCCTAATCTCCTATTGCTCTTGACGAAAACCTCATCTTCCTTTTGAATGTTCTTCTAGTCTTAGACCTATTAAAGGATTTTAATTTCGCGGCCTGCGTAGCAGACAGTCCGGCCTCCACCTTCCTTCTCAAGTCATCGGAAATAGAGTGGATGACGGATATGCGTCGATGTCCTGTCACTGAATGCACTGTCCGGTTGTACCTGGCGAGGCCCAGTAGCACTAATTCTTCGACATCGGATGAGTACTCTGCTAACTTGAGGCAACTTGCAATTTCGATTCATTTATCAATACATGTGCGGAAGTGGCAGGCAGCTGTGCAGTATTTTTCTCGGGTGAGTGGGGAGAGGCGTTGCCCCTATTATCAATCGTTTAGGCCATCTCTTGTATTTGGCATTCTCTACTAATTTCACAATTGGAGGTAATTTCTTTCACCTGACCACGTATTCGGGGGAAATATGACGATCGCAGGACTTGGGTGGCATTTTCCTTACTGGATCTTAATGTTGTGTTCCTTAACCAGGATTTCCTGTTGCTCGTCGGAATTCCTTACGTCTTTCACCATTCTATTGCAGGCGAGGAACTTACTGGATGAGAAAAAAATTTGGTAATACGTCGCGCAGGAATTGCAGCACTTACTCATCGCAGTGTATGCCATTTGCCGCATTAAAGTTCACTCACTCATTCTGTAGGGCTGGAAAATCTGCTTCGTTGGGTCATGTGATTTCGTGCCTGAATTGCTTTCTGAAAAGAATGGAAGTGGTCTTCTTCGACAATTCTCCTTTGCGGATCACAAATTGATTCGTAAAATAGTTAACTGGGTTGGAGGAAGTTATTAAATAGGAACCATATTTGTTGCTATCATGCGGATTCTCTTCAAGCAGGGCCAACAATGAATTAATAAATTGGCGTGAGAGGGCATCGGCGACAACATTAAGTCTCCCAGGTTTGTAGTGAAACTTTGGGGAGTATTCTTCCATGAATGCTCGCCATCGCTTTAACTTCGAGTTGACAATCTTGTCCGGCATGAGGTTGATGATCGGTGAAGATATTAAGGCTTGTCACTCCGTACAGGTAGTTACGGAGTTTCTGTAACGCCCACAAAATAGCGAGAAGCTCCCACTCATTCGTAGCATAGTTCTCCTCAGTGGCGTTCAGGGTTCTCGAGATCATAGTAACAGGCCGGCCGTTTTGGGATAGCACCGCCCCAAGCGCGTGAATTAGGTTTTTAATGTTTTTTTCAAGAAAAATAATACACAATTCTTTAGAATGTTTAACGTTTATTTATTTTGTTGCAAATTTTACGACTTTAACAGTTGTCGTGAATCTTAAGACTAACTTAAAATATCTTAAGCTACCTCGTTCGTCAATTCTAAAATGCCTAGATATGCTTTATCAGCAAAAATGTAAGGTGCATAAAACATATACTACAATGAGTTTATGTGAGAAATATGCTTTATCAGCGAAAATGAAAGGTGCATAAAGTATACACTAAATTAATTGAGTGGGATAATATTTTCAGCGTTTCCGTTGAAAATATTTTTCTGTGGAAATAAGCTTAATGAAATGATTTTAGCGGAAAAAGGGTATTGGGTTGCGTCTGGAACGTAACTTCTCACCCCTTAGACAAAGGACTCTGCTGAGTCGTCATATATTTTTTTTTATTTAAATCTCGATTGGCTTTTTAAATTTGAGAACGAGTATCATACAAATTAACATCAAACAATTTATTCTCACTAAAAAAAATTACTAAAAATATAATAGTAGTACAATTATTAAAGTTGAAAACAAAATTTCTTTAACTCACTAGTTTCTTATAGTTAAACAATAATTATTAAGAATTCAATTTAATTTTTACTTCAAGAGATGTTTGTCTTTAATAGTCTTGAGTTCAATATCTTCAAAAGTATTTTTTTTCGTTTTATTGACTATTTTAATTTGACTGTTTCTTTTTTTGGAAATATATATTACAATTAGAACTATCATGACAACTAAGAATAAAAAGGTTGCGTTTATTCCATAGGAAATATTTTTATGGAAAATTAATTCTTCGATAGCTTCGTTGTTCTTGAAATTTTCAATTGCTATTTTCATAAAATGTGGTTCAATTTCATATGACTGATTTAATTTGTTAACAGGGTAGAAAATTTTTTCGTTCATTATTTCTTTTTGATTAAAAAATTTTACATGATCAATTTCAATTTCGCAATTAGCGAAACTTATTAAATAGTTTCCGTCAATTGTCAAATTTCGTTGGTCACATTTGTTTACAATTTTAATATCTACAGAACTTTTTACAACGATTGTTTCATCATCAATTTGCTCTATTTTTGTTTTATTGTCAAAAATTAATTGGCATTTCTTTCTAAAAATACAATTTTTGCTTCGTTTTAGGATTTTTAGCATTACATTTTCCTCGTAGGTATAAAAAATATTTTCAATTTTTATGATCAATTCGTTAGCCTCTTCTATTTGAAAGTGTTTGCTAGATGGCAAAGGGGTTATTAGATTTAGGTGTACTTCCATAAAATCTGTTGGTACTTTTATTGCAAGAATAACTAGGCCTTCTTTGTAATTTAAAACGTCGATTTTCATAAGTCTTAATTTAAAGAAGTCTACGTCAAATTTGCCTATTTCCTCAGATGTCAGTCTACTAGGGTGTAAAATATGGTTCTTAGCGGATGCTATGTTGTCCTGTATGTGTTCAATTTTTCTTTTTAGGTAAGTCAGTTTAAACATTTGGTCAGCATACAAAAGTCGTCGTATAATTTCATTGTGTCTTTTCTTTAGTTCGTCTATAGTATTTTTTATGTTTGCTCTGTCGTCTTCTATAGCTGACTTTAATATTTGGATTGACTCGTTGAAGTGTGTATTTATATAAATTTGTTTGTTGACTGTATCTATAGCATTATGACTGTTTTTGTCGATAACGTCGAGATGTTGGATGATTTCTTGTCGGTCATCGTCGTCCATTACCCCGGCTAGCCATTTGTAGGCATTGCCCATGAAGTTAAACAATCCCCTTTTGTTTCTATGTTTTAACGGAGTAATTGATTTAAGTTTTGATTTTATAGTTTTTATTTCTACTTCAATAATTTCCCTGTTATGCAAATCTAAATTATTGATATTGTTTTCGATTTGGTTCAAAATGTTGTTTAGTTCTATAGTGTCAATTACATGTAGAATTGTACTAGATTGGTTAACTATTTCGACATTTTGCAATTTGATTTGCGCATAACCCAACTCTTCAATAATTGGGCTGATTTGAAGTATTCCCTGTGTTTTGGTCATGTGCAGCATCAACATCATTGTGAATACCAGCACCTGCAAATTTAGAGGGTCTTTTTATATTTGTTGAATGGATATTTTCTAAATTACGTTTTATAAATTTTGGTTATTCTTTGTGCCTTAAACTTTTGTAGTTCTTTATAAACCCTGTTTCTCTTTTTTCTTTGTAAAATTCCCTATTGCGGTTCAGTTTTTGAATAGTCTGCTTTTTTCTACTTTATATTCTTCTTCTGATAAGTTCATGATCTATTGTTCCATTTATTATGTCAAATGGAGTACATTTGATAGTGCTATGAACTGTGTTATTGTAAAATTTTATGGCTTTCGTCATTTGGCTAACTATTGAGAGTTTTTCTTCGAGATTAAGCGTCCTAATTTTTTCCGTTAAAGTATTATTTAGGCGTTCAATATCCGAATTTCCTGTATGACTATTTGGTTTTGTGGCATGAAATTCGATTCTTTCTTGTGTTAAGAAATCTTTTACATTTTTGGAATTGAATTCGTTATCAAAAACAAATTTTTTAATAGGTCCTTTAATTGCTAAAAATTCATTTATTTTACTTATAATGGTCTGATTATTTCTATCAGGTAGATGAAAACAGACAGCATGTTTTGAGAATTTGTCAATGAAAATTATGGATGATTGCTTACTATTAACATAAGTATCCACATGGACAATTTCATTTAGTGTGGTTGGCGTTTCTGTGAAATGGTATTTGTTTTTGATTGGATTGCGGTCATAATTTCCTCCGGAACATATGTCGCAATTGTTAATAATTTCATGTAATTTAGTCTTTAATTGTGGGTGATAAACTTTATGTTTTATACCCTCATAGGTTGGCATAATTCCTGCATGACCTACTTCGTGTTTATGGAAAAGTGACATCTGTTTATTTAGTTCATCTTCATCTTGAATATCCTTGGCAATATAACTACATTTCACAAAAGATATCCTTTCTGCACTTGGGTATGTATCCAATAAAATTCGTTGTAATTTATGGAATTGATGATCATTGAGCTCGGAAAATATCGCAACTTTTTTCTTATCAATATGTCTTCGGACTATATTGATAACATTTTTAGAATAAAGGTCTTGTTTATCGATAAAAATTATTTTGTTATTGCAAATAGTTGTCATCTCAACTTCCTTACTTTCTACTAAAATTAATTGGATCTTAAAACGGTTTACAATTGTGTCGAGAATAGGGAAATGGTCGTTAAAGTTCTCAGCTTGTGAATGCACAGTTTCGCCCTCTGCTGGTTCGCATGGTTATTAATGCTTACAATTTCGTTTGAGTTTTCTTCTTGAGAATGGTCAGTTTGAACTGCCATGGAAGCTGCTGACTGCTCCTCATGCTCTCCAACATTTAAATTTTTAATCATAAGCATTTCGTTTAAGGTGATTCCCAAATTGTCGAAATCTAGTGCGTTAGTTTTTAGAATTTGATTTGATTCTTGATTGGTTTTTTAGGACTGTTAGGTTCACGGTGTATAACTGCCCTTGTTGTAATTTTTTCAAGTTTTCCTTCATCTTCAGAAAAGGGCACTGAATCGTTTTTTGAGCTATTAGTTTCGATTCTGTTTATTTCGCAAATATCGCAATTGATTCGGCTTAGAAAATCAGCTATTTTATTTTCTTTGCCTTTAATATAGTCGATTTTTGCATCATATTCCCCTAACTGTACTAACCATCGTTGCAGTCTTGGGTTTATGTCTTTGCCTGAATTCTTTGCTTACAACCACTTAAGTGGTTGATGATCCGTTTGCAGATCGAACTCTCTTCCAAAAATATAAGGCCTATAGTATTTCACTCCCCAAACTATCGGCAATAATTCCTTTTCGATGGTGGAGTAATTTTGTTCATGGTTGTTTAAAGTTCGCGACGCAAACGAAATTGGATGGCATTCTTGGGATAAAACTGCACCAATTGCAAAATTGCTGGCGTCGGTAGTAAGCTTAAAACGTTTATTGAAGTTAGGGTACCTCAAAATAGGAGGATATGTTATAATGTCCTTCAGTTTCTCAAAAGCAACTATGTAGTTTGGGTCTCTTATGTTGACCTTTGCATTTTTTTTCAAATACGTTACCATAGGATATGCTATTTTGGAATAGTCTTTAATAAATTTTCTGTGGAAACCTGTGATGCCTAAAAATGATTTAATTTGCTTTTGTGTTGTCGGGAGCTTCAATTTTTGAATCACCACAACCTTGTTTGGGTTTGGCCTTATACCTTCAGGTGTAAGTACATGCCCTAAAAATTCAGTTTCTTTTTTTAAGAAATTGCATTTGTCAATTTGGATTTTAAGTCCCACTTCCCTTAGTTTTTGAAAATTTTTTCTCATGTTCTCTATATGTTCGGATAACGATGTGCTAAATATCAAGATGTCGTCCAAATAGGCCACAATTATTTTTTTTATGTAATTACGAAGCACGGAATTCATGAGTCTCTGGAAGGTTGACGGGGCGTTCTTAAGCCCAAATGGCATTCTTGTAAATTCATAATGCCCAAAAGGGGTGGAAAAAGCGGTTTTTTCCATATCATTTTTTTTCATCAAGATCTGGTGGAATCCTTTAGCAAGATCAATAGAAGAAAAATATTGAGCTTTGCCTAACTTGTCGAGGATTCCATCCATATTAGGAATTGGGAATTTATCGTTTATAGTGATTTCATTAAATTTTCTATAATCGACCACAACTCGCCATTTTTGAACGCCGGAATTATCTATCTTCTTTGGCAATACCCACAAAGGACTATTACACGGTGAATTGCTTTCTTTAATTATGTTTTGTTTCAACATTTCCCTTACTTGTTTTTGAATTTCTTGTTCGTGTATTTGTGGTACTCCGTAAATTTTGGAATATATAGGTTGGTCCGTCGTAGTTATTATTTTGTGTCTAATTTCCTGGGTGGCGGAGAGTTTATCTCCTTCTTTATAAAATAATTCATTAAATTCTCGTAATAAATTTTTAATCAATTGGCTTTCTTCAGAGTTTAAATGCTCTAAATCTAAATTTTGGCTATCGCTGTATTCAAGTGCACATATTTCCTGGCTATTGTATGGTGTGAAACTTCCAAAATGTAGGGTATTTTCTAAAATGGTAATTAAATTTTTCTCTAAATCAATCTTAGCTTTAAGACGGATGAGAAAATGTTGACCTATTATAGCGGAATAATTTATGTTATCAAAATCAATCACCTTCCAAGAGAAGGTGCCCGAGACATTGAATTCTCTAGGTATAGGGGTAATTATTTTATGTGTCACTTGATTAATTCCATTTATTGTTCGGTACCAAAGGGGTGTAGTAAGTTTTTGTGTGGGGAATGAATTTTCTAAAAAATTTGGTTTTATTATACTGGTATCAGATCCGGTATCAATGGCACATTTAACTTTCTTATTGCCAATTGTTAGGGTTATTATGGGTAATCTGCAGGAGGAGGCATTGTGAAAAAATTTACATCTTCCTTTTCGTGCAAATTGTCGATATCCAAAGGTTCGGGTTGTTGGTTAGAAAAACTTGTTTGTCGGGTTTGTCTACTATTTTGATAAGAATTTCGGTTTTGATTATTCGAATTTCGAGTTTGACTTGAATTGTTAAAGTTCGAGTTTCGATTTTGGAAAAAGTTTGAGTTGGATTTCTGTCGTGGCTCGTTTTTTCTGTTCAAGTCTTCAGTTTGATTATAGTTATTAAAGTTTTGTTGTTGTGGAAGGTTCGACCTCTGTTGCCAGTCGTTATTTTGGTTGAACTTTGCTCTTTGATTGAAGTTGTTAAAACTTTGTTTTTGAGGGGATTGATAGTTATTACTTGTTCGTTTTTCAAAATGGGAGTGGTTTTTATAAAAAAATTTTTTATGGTCATAAGAAATCGCCCTACTGTCGTCTAATAACTTTAATTTTGTATATTTTACAATTATTTCATTTAGGCCTTCATTTTCATTAATATGTGCTCTAATCGGTCCGTCAATTTTTTCTAGTAATATATCTACCAGGTCCCTATCTACATTCTCTGGTCGATAGATACCAGGTTTTAACGGATCAGATAAATATATGTCATTAATATCAAATTTACAATTTTCAAAAATATTAAATAGTTCTCTTAAATTTCTTACTTTCACCGTCCGACAAAGATTGAAAATTTCCCCATAGGTTCTCCTTGGATTAAATGTTTGAAGAATTTTCGTCTTCATTTCTTCCCACGAAGCACCGCTTGGAAGTTCCCTCACCCTTCGACCAGCGTTGCCATGAATTTTTTCATCTGCCATAATTCGGAGGCAAAACTGCACTAAATTCCCGTTCGTTCCGCATAGTGACAGACTTGCATCCACAGCGTTTATAAATGACCTTGGGCTGTGGTTTCCCGAAAGAGGTTTCAAGCGCCGAAATTGTTCGCAGACATCCTTTGCGGTCATGTTGAATTGATATCCTTCTTGTTGGTAAATTACTGGTTGAGCGGCTGTTAGATTATTTTGGGTATGTTGTTGTTGCTGCTGCTGCATTTCTATGATTTCCTGTTGCTGCCTAATTTTGATTTCCTGCTGTCGAATTATCGCCTCGAGTTCTGCCACTGGCTCTGCCATTTCGCTTAGGTTAAGTAGATTTAGATTCGATTATTAATATCTTTTGATATTAATTCCGCCGACTGCGCCAATTAAGTTTTTAATGTCTTTTGACAAGACAAATAAAACACAATTCTTTAGAATGTTTAACGTTTATTTATTTTGTTGCAAATTTTACGACTTTAACAGTTGTTGTGAATCTTAAGACTGACTTAAAATATCTTAAGCTACCTCGTTCCTCAATTCTAAAATGCCTAGATATGCTTTATCAGCAAAAATGTAAGGTGCAGAAAACATATACTACAATGAGTTTGTGTGAGAAATATGCTTTATCAGCGAAAATGAAAGGTGCATAAAGTATACACTTAATTAATGGTGTGGAAAGTATTTTCAGCGTTTCCGTTGAAAATATTTTTCTGTGGAAATAAGCTTAATGAAATGATTTTAGCGGAAAAAGGGTATTTTGTTGCGTCGGGAACGAACGCGCGGGGGTGAGTCATCGATCTCTTGCTAGAGGTGGAGAGCGCAAAATGCTCATGTATAATTTGTTTCTGTTTTTTGTTTTGTTATTACAACTATTTGGACTTTTGCCTATTATTAATTTTAATTTTTGGTTTACACATTAATTTAAACAAAGGTGCAATCTCAAACCAGTGGTAGAGTCATTATCTCGGCGATTTGCGTGATCACTTTAGATGTTCACAATTTGTATTATTTTTATTATTTTAATTTTTATATTTCCCAATTTTTTATGAAACTACAGGGTACCTGATGAATATTGCTAAATTAAGAAACTCAAATAACTTTTTTTTCAGTGTATGGAATTCATTTTTCTTTTATTAAAGCTCATTCAATTTTATTAAATATAGCTTAATTAGTTTTTTAAATAATGGAATTTAAATGCCCCCCCTGCTCGTTGATGCATATGCGGCATCTTATCAAAAAGTTATTCATTACTGCTTGGAGAGTTGAGACAGGAATAGCCGCAATTGTTTCTCGAATGGATTGCTTTAGTTCGTTCAAATTTGTTGGTTTTGCTTTGTAGACATCCTGTTTGCAATAACCCCACAAGAAAAAGTCAGTTGCAGTAAGGTCCGGCGACCTGGGGGGCCAACGGAATGTGGAGTTTCTGGATATCAGCTTATTGGGAAATTTTCGTCGCACTTCTGTCATAACAGGCCGGGCTATGTGAGGAGTTGCACCATCTTGCTGAAACCACACTGAGTTGAAAGCAATTCTCATTCGGCGTAATTCTGGATAGAAAAAGTCTCTCAACATGGCCAAGTAACGGTCTCCAGTAACCGTAACGGTGTGACCGTTTTCTTCGAAGAAGTAGGGCCCGACAATGCAGAGTGATGAAACTGCACACCATTGGATTGGAATTCCGTCTCATGGAGTATCTGTGGGTTGGAAGCACTCCATATTAGACAATTTTGTTTATTTATGTTGCAGTTTAAATCGAAATGTACCTCGTCAGACATAAAAAGACAGTTGATCATGTTTCCGTCCTCTTCCACCATTTGAAGCATCTTCTGGCAAAATTCCAAGCGAATCGGGAAGTCTGCTGCGTTCAATTTGTTGGCCATTTGAATTTTATATGGGAATAAGTCCAAATCTTTATGCATAATTGACTGCAATGACTGTCGGCTTATACCCATTTGAGCAGATAAGCTTCTTGTCGAAACTCTTGGATTATTTTGTATGGCAGCAGCTACTGCAGCGATTGTTTCCTCCGTCCGAACTGAAGGGTTTCGATGGTAAGGTCTTCTGTTGACTGTCCCATGCTCGGCAAAATTGTTTACAAGTCTCATTATGGTCCATCTGCTCGGTGGATTGCCGCCAAACGTGCGCCTATACTCCCTTTGAACCGCAACTACGGACTCCAGTGCGTGATAGCGGCGGACAATCCAAATTCTTGTATCAGTGTCCCAGTTATCCATGTTTGATAAATCTAACAATCAATCTGCAAAATAAAAAAAACCAGATTCATTAAATAGAAAAAAAGTTATTACATTTTTTTTTTGGTAGCGGCTTTCATCAGCCACCCCGTATGTGGAACGTTTCAAAAACACATCCGCACAGTATGAAATCACAATGAGACAATATAAAACCAATCATACTAGCAGCACAAGCCGAAACATTAAATGAAGCAATAAATCTCGCACTAGACCTAGAACAATCTGTACCCAATACCAATCAAATTTTTGCCATAAATGAAAACAATAAACAATTCAGCAGATACAGTAATTACAACAACACGAATAACCGATATAACAACAACACACATTATACTAATAATCGAAACAACAACGACAACAAAAACGACTTACAACGAAACAATAGAAACAACAATAATAACCAATATAACGGCAACAGACAGTATGCCAATCAAACACAAAGCAACAATGGGAACTATAGACATCCTAACTACAACAGCAACTATAATAAAAAAATCACAATAACAAAAATAATTACAATAACAATACAACAGAAACTATAACAGCAATTACAATAGAAACCAGAACCAAAACAACAGAAAACGCAACAATATATACACAATAAACGCCCAGGGAAACAACCAGGTCACGGAGGACCACGACTATATCCCTCCGGGCAACAACTACAACAACAACGAAAATTAAATATCTACAAAATATCAAATAACTTAACAAACTACAGAACTTTACATTGCACAAATCTACAGCAACACTTAAGATTTTTAAGTGACACCGGAGCTGATATCTCAATTTGCAAGCAAAAAAGCGAAGACCAAATAATTTCCTCGAAAGATAAATGCAAGCTAACGGGAATAACAAATGAAGAGGTACATTCATTAGGAAAATCAGATTTAGAATTCAGAATACAACAACAAAACATTAAACAACAATTCCATATAGTAAAAGACACATTTCCCATAGAAACCGATGGTATACTCGGAAGAGACTTTTTATCAGCATTTCTCTGCAAAATTGACTATGAAACATTCACCGTAACAATCACGATAACAGACACAGACATAACGCTACCAATGGAAACTCGTTTACTACACACTCCATACATAACGATACCCGCAAGAACAGAAATAATTCAACATATAAATTTACAAATAAAAGAAGACAAATTAGTGTTAAATAGTGAAATAGAAAAAGGCGTATTTGTAGCAAATACAATAGTACCAGCAAAGGGAATACGACACATCACATAATAAATACAAATGACCACCAGATACAATTAAAACATATACAAATAAAAACTGAGCCTTTGAAAAACTATGATATTCTGTACTATACAAAAAACGAACATAGCAAACATGACAATCACAGATTCAACAAACTACTAGAAACACTACAATTAAACATTTCCGATAAAACAACACAGGAAGAACTAATCCATATGTTCAAAGAATATCAAGACATATTTCATCTGGACGAAGAACCACTTACTGCAAATAACTTCTACACTCAAAACCTATCCATCATAGACCATTCACTAGTTTACATACAAATTTTCGTTTACCCCAAATACAACATGAAGAAATAGAAAATCAGCTACAGAAACTGCTCAGGGACAAAATAATTGAACAATCAAACAGCCCTTACAACTCACCATTGTTATTGGTTCCGAAGAAAACTCCCGATAACGAAGAAAAAAAATGGAGACTCGTAGTTGACTATAGGAAATTAAATGATAAACTAACCAGCGATAAATTCCCATTAACGAGATTGGAGGATGTACTGGACGGACTGGGTAGAGCAAAATACTTCTCTACTCTAGACATGACGAACTCTTTTCACCAAATTCCACTGAACAAGAACTCCAGGCCCTTAACAGCATTTTAACAACAAATGGACACTACCAATTTACGAGACTCCCTTTTGGATTGAAAATATCCTCTAACAGTTTCCAAAGAATGCTTACATTGGCCTTGGCAGGTTTAGGTTCTAATGCTTTCCTTTACGTAGACGATATAATTGAATTCGGATGCAGCCTCAAACATCACAATGAAAATTTAAGAAAAATATTTGAAAGACTGCGCAATACAATCTAAAGCTGAATCCGTCAAAATGTCATTTCCTAAGACCAGAGGTAGTTTATTTAGGCCATTTGATCACACCACATGGTATAAAAACTGATCCAGCAAAATACGAAGCAATTAAGATATACCCTACCCCCAAAAACCCAGATGAGGTAAGAAGATTCATTGCATTTTGCAATTACTATCGTAGATTTATACCCAATTTTGCGAGTATCATGAAAAGCCTGAATAACCATCTAAAGAAAGGCCAACCTTTTGTATGGAACGAGGAACGACAAACAGCTTACAGCACTTTAAAAAACAATTTGATGGACCCACCAATATTGAGATATCCAGCCTTTACAAAACCTTTCATATTAACCACTGACGCATCTGACTACGCTCTAGGTGCAGTACTATCGCAAGGTGAAATTGGCGAAGATGTTCCAATTTCCTGCGCAAGCAAGTCCTTGTTAAAAATCGAAATAAATAAATCATCAATTGAAAAAGAACTACTTGCAATCCATTGGGGCATACAGTTTCTTAGACCATATCTATTCGGAAGGAAGTTCCTCGTAGTAACGGATCACAGACCGTTAGTGTTGCTTTTCCTCCATAAGAACCCTTACTCTAAACTGACAAGAATACGACTAGACCTATCAGAATATGAGTTCGAAATAATATACTAAAAAGGAAAATCAAATACCAACGCAGACGCATTTTCCAGAATCAAAATTGATTCTGAAACTAAAGAAACCGATGAAAAAGCTAAAAAGAACATTAATTATAAGAAGGGGAATGGCTGCCAAAAAACAAAGTAAAAAAAAAACAATAAAATGCAAAACCCAAGAGAAGTCAGATCAACTTCATATCTGGGACTGCACATCTATCACTGACGTCAGATACATTACAAAATTTAAATTTGAAAAAGCGAACGATATAAATATGAAGAGTACTCAATTAATCTATGAAAAATATAAGAATATATTGCGCGTAAGGTACAACGATAATCCACCGAAATCCTTTTCGATTCTGGAGAAGTCACATCTTAATACAAAAACTATGCATAGTAGATCTAGTGATAACTATACGAAATACGTTTCGATTCTGGAGAAGTTAACATCTGAAATAAAAAAATTAAAAGTCGACATTTTAGCGCTATCGAATAAAGGTATAATTATTGAAGGTATACAAATAGAAGAATTTAAAGATATATTTAACAAGCTGCAGGAACAGCAAATTAAAGAAAACCGTTTCGCACACAAGATTATTATATATGAACCCCCTAAAGGAATTGAAAACGATATAATTAAATATAAATTAATAAACTCAACACATGGAGGATACCTTGGTATAAGAAAAACCATTCTAAAACTAAAACAAATATGTGTGGAAAAATATGAGTCAAAATAACTCAATATATACACGAAAAAGAAATAATAACAGACACACCAAACACTAGTTTTGAAGTACTTGAAATAGTCACAGTTGGACCACACAATACAGTGTGAACTGACAAAATTTGTAATAGCACACCCAATAGAAACCAAATACGCTAAAACCATAGCTAAAACAGTAGTAGAACAATGTATCCTAAAATATGGCCATTTTAAGACATTAAAATCAGATAGATGCACTGAGTTCACAAATGAGCTCATGCACAACATTTGCAAATTCCTAGATATTGAACAACAATTCTCAACACCATACCATCACCAAACATTAGGATCAGTAGAAAGAAATCAACGCGTATTAAATGAATTCATGTCATCTTTTACCAACGACTATGACTGGCACAATTGGATCCGGTTCTATACCTTTGCATATAAAGAACCCCCCATGTAGACACACAATATACACCTTTTGAGCTTGTATAGGGCAAATTACCACACCTACCACAAAAATATACAATATGGATAACTACGCTAACGAACTCAGAATTAGACTACAATATTCAATAAAAAATGCAAAAGCATTAATCGAAAAATCTAAACTACAAAAAAGTGTTGTAGCTCAAAAACATATAAACACACTAGATATAAATATAGGAGGTATGGTATTAGTAAGAAATATGAATAGAAAGAAAAACCTAAAACCTTACAATGGTCCTTATAGAGTAATAGAAATTCGGAATGTAAATTTCCTATTAAAAATAAAAGGAGAAATAAAAGAACTCCATAAAAACTTATTAAAAAAATATATAACTTTGTAAAGATAAACAAAAAAATTTTAAGTAATTTATAAATATTTTTCCAAAAAAAATTTATTGTTTAAACACCAACAAAAATTTTTTCCCCAGTAGGATAAAGGTGTAGTGTATAAAAAGCATAATGTATATATATACACACAAATGCCAACACCAAACGCGGCGTAGGCACATGCAATGTGAGCGGAGACCCAACATAAGTACATTGAACTCACATATAAGAATGTCCACGTTATGAAGCGCGAACAGCGCGCACGTTTTTGATTACGCTGCCACGGCATTGACCGTGATACTTTCCGCTGACATTGCGAAAGCCCTCTTTATGTTTTAAGAACCATATTATATACTAAGTTTTAGCACATAAGAAATTATAAGTATAAATAGCAATAAGGTTTTATCAATAAATCAGATTCGATCTGGAAACCAAATTTATCGCTTCTCATTTAATATTTGGCTGTACTCTAGTAGTCGCCGAATGAAATTGTGCGCTAGCTCTCGCGCCGTTATATAATACATTGAGCCCATAATTATATGGCGATCATACATTTCGCTACACACACAAATATCTGGCTGTACTCTTGAAGTCGCCGAATTAAATTGTGCGCTAGCTCTCGCGCCGCTATACAATTCTTTGAGCCCATCATTACAACGCAAGAGAGACCTTTCTTTAATCTCCTCGTCACCACAGTGATATAATCAATGTTCCTAGATAAAGGAGTGACAACAGAGGGATAAAGTTGAAAATGTTTACGATATGGATCACCGGCACGCCGGCAGCGAGGGCCGGTGTTGACTTTGGATTGCGATACAACGTACCATTAATGCGCACTTCTTTTTCACATGTTATCAACGTCGTTCCGTTACCAAATGTTCTGATCTTATTTTCCATTTCAATTAATACAGATTTCGCATTAACCAATATTACGCCATAGTCAATGACTTGAATAGGAGCCAAGTCATGGGCTTGCATTGACTCGCAATGAGCTGAAAAATCATTTGCCAGGCGGTTAATGCAAGTGGGGTTGGAATCCTTTTCGCAGAAGGTAATTGAATCCGTCGCCTGCTTACATCCTACCATTGGGATGATTGTGGAGTTCCATTTAGGTGAGACTGATGATCCAATTGCGATGACGTACCTTCCCTCCTTTATGATGGGGAATACCAGCATTCTGCCGCAGATTCTGTCAACTATTCTCTATCGGATGAGAAATATAACGACATCCTCATTTTGGTACAGGGATATTTTGGAGACAGCCATGATATTCATCACACTTACATTGGCGAAATGCTCCGTTCTTGTCATGGTTTCAATTTCGGTCCCGTTAAGTAGTGTAGGATTTATCATATTCAAAAATTTAATCAGAATCAAGAATTTATATACATAGTGGCAAAATTTTCACAAAAATATAATTCAATCGAAAATTAAGTAAATTCAATTTTTAACAGTTTTCAAAAAATGTGATTATCTTTAGTTAGACATTTTGTAAAAACATCAGTTACATTTTCCGAAAGGGGAATGTGCTGGATACCAATCTCGTTCGAAAGATGTTTGTCACGAATGTAATGGTACTTGATGTCGATGTGTTTGCTGCGATTGTGAGCAATGGGATTTTGGACCAAGAATTGCGCGCCTTGGTTGTCACAAAAAATTGTGGTTGCGCGATTTACGTAGGCCTCAAATCTCATCTCCTTTAGCAAATTTCGGTGGAATGGAATTTCTTTCGCTCCACATTCTGTTTTTTCGACACCCATGTGATGGGGGTGCCACCAAAAAATAGAACAAATGCGCTGTAGGATTTGCGATTAGTCGACTCAGAACCCCAATCTACGTCTGTAAAACATACCAAATCTTTGTTATTACATGTGTATGTTAACGTGCCTTTAGTATTTGCTTTTAAATAGCGCAAGACATGTTTCGCCGCTGCGAAGTGCTCCTTGTGCGGATGTGCGTGAAACTGCGCCAATTTTGACACGATATGTGCGATGTCCGGTCGTGATATTACCGCTAAATAGGTTAGACCATCAATGAGCGATTGATAGCTCTTTATATCGAACCCTTCGCAGTCCTTTTCGCCGCACTTTTGCAAAACAGTGCCCGCTGCAAATGGTGTAGTGGTTGGATTGCACTCGAGCATATTCCACCGCTCCAGCAGCTCACGCGTATACCGATTTTGGTTAATTGATATACCGCCGCGCAGTCCGTCTCGCTCGACTTCCATCCCCAAATAGAATTTTATAGGACCTCGATCAACTACTTCCACCTGCGCACTGAGTTGCTTAACGATGTCGCGCATTGTTGATTCGAGAGAGTACGCCAAAAAAATATCATCAACATAAGGTGTTATGATGTTAATTTCTCCATCTCTCATCATGGTGTACAAACATGAGTCCGTCTGGCATCGAATGAAACCAATTTGATAAAGAATAACGTTGATTTTGATGTTCCAATCTCTGCCTGCTTGCTTAAGCCCGTACAATAATTTTTTTAATTTGCAGATTTTATTGGGAAACTTTTCATTTGTCTCCGGCTGGCGCATAAGAACGATTGCTGACAGCTCTTCGTTGAGGTATGCCGCTACGATATCAATATGGTTAACAAGAAGTTTATGTTTCGCAGTAAGTGCAAGCATAAGCCGAATAGTTGAGTGGCTCACTAGTGGTGCGTATGTGTCAAAACAATCTTCAAACATCCTCTGACCGTATCCTTGTGCATCTAAACGGGCTTTGCGCTTTTCTATGTTCCATCAGCGTTGAATTTGGTTGTAAAAACCCATCTGCATCCGATAACGTTTTTTCCTGCTGGACAGTCAACCAACTCCAAGGTGCCGTTTTTCATTAAACTATCAAATTCCACCTGCATCGTGTTCCGCCACTGAGTCCCAATTGCTGACTCTAGCGCCAGGTCTGCCAGTGCAATTTATTCTCTTTCGGTTTCCCGCAGCGACTTCCACCGCTTCGTGAGATTCCTGCTCTGGAGCCTCTCTTCCATCCAAGCTTTCGTGTACCTCTCTTGCATATAAGCATACGCGCGTTGCAGTGCGCGCTATATCTGCGCTAATGCTATCACTATCGCTGCTAATATCTTCGCCGTCTTCATTGCCTGTGCCACTGCTACTGCTGCTTCTATTGTTTGTCTCATAGTTTGGCTCTCCCTAAACGAAGAATCTATCCTTGGCGTCTTCCACTGCTTGATGTGCGACAGCTGCATCACTTAATATTTATAATTTAGTTTTCGAAGAAATTGACGTCCCGTGCAATAGTTATAGTTTTCAATGCTTTGTTATAAAGCCTATAATCCTTCGTATTGCTCGCGTAGGCAACAAAAACCAGTTGTGTACCGATTCTTGTCGAGTGCAACAGCATTACAGCCAAACGTTCGGAAATGTGCTACAGATGGTTTCCTCTCGAACCAACGTTCAGATGGAGTTTCGTCATTCAATATCTTTGTAGGAGAACGATTACGTATGTACGTAGCAGTACTTACAGCCTCCGACCATAAGCTTTGAGGAAGATGCGCTGTTTCCAGCATACACCGAGCCATTTAGACGAGAGTTCTATTAGCTCTCTCCGCTATGCCATTCTGCTGTGGTGTGTAGCTAACTGTCTTCTGATGCAGGATGCCATATCGATTGAAGAAATTATTGAAATTTGAGTTTACATACTCCAACCCGTTGTCGCTCCTTAAGCATTTCAGCTTGCGTCCAGTCTGCTCCTCCACACGCGTTATGAAGTCCACGAATGTTTCATAGGCCTGCGATTTGTGCTGCAAAAATTTAGTTTCTGCATACCTCGAGTAATCATCAATGAAGGTGATGAAGTATCTCGAACCACCTTGTGAGCAAACGCGCATTGGACCACAAATGTCGTCGTGGACCACTTCTAGAGCACTAGTTGTATTTAGATTAGGATAGCACCTAAACGGCTTAGTGCTAATTTTGCAAACTGCACAAGTGACACATTGAAAATATTTGGATAGTCTATATTTAAACCACGAACCATATTTTTATTAGACAGTTTGTACAAGTCATTAACATATATATGCCCATACCTGCGATGCCATACTTCGATTTTTTGCTTTTTAGTAAACGTGGTATACAAATATTAATATTTACCACTTTTTAGAAATTTAGTGCAGAAAATGCCGCCGTTCATTTTTGCTGAGAACATTGATTTATTATGCTGCGTTTTAATCACCGCTTCGTCTTTGCGAAATTGTACCATATGACCATTACTGATTATTTTACTCACTGACAAGAAATTAGGATGTAAGTTCGGCACATACAACAAGTCGCAGAATGTAATGTCAGAGGTAACTGATTTTAGAGTCACATTACCTATACCCATTGCATTCCCTCTATTCTAGAAAAATGAGATGGGAAAAATTCAATCAAGACGTTTTTAATCTAATGCTGATTACCTCTGATCCAATAATATCAAGCAGGAGAAAATGGCCTAGCAAAAAATTGCAAAGCCTACCAAAAATGGCTTTGGATCTGTTACAATCTCCATCATTAAATTTGGCAAAAGCTCTTGTCAGAGACAATAGTAGTGCTCATGGCAATGATTCCGACGAGGAAGATGTCCATGATGAAGATACTGATGAAGACGATAATAGTAATGATGATGCATAATTAATTGATTCTACTGAAATTTGTAATGAAATATGTTTTTATTTAATAAATAAATAGTAGAATTATCGCAATATTTAAGTTTTTCTGCTCATTTTTGGGTATTATATAGAAAACTTGCATCGTCGATATCTCGATAGCTAAGCGAGTTATCGATAATTTTTTTAAATGTTTTCGGCTTATTTTGAGATTTGCTAACAAAAAATTATCAGTTTGAGGGGCCTGGGAATTAATCGACAGTTTTGGTACCAAATACCCCACTGTGCGTCGCTGCTTACATCAAGCTCGTTAGTATGGCTTAATAAGACAGACGATGTTCTGTTTCCATTTGTTCTGCATTCCGATCGTATATATCCCCGCTTACAGCACGAATAGCACTTTATATTTTCGCTGACATATCTCTACTGTCACTGCCACCTGATTTAAAGCTCTTTTTCCCAGTGACGTCGACCTGCTTGACCTTCAGCTGATTCGCTTCAAAAACGATTTCTCCTCTGACGTCTTTCCGCTCATCTCGTCGCTGCAACACTTCCAATATTTTGACCTTCAACTGCTCGATATTTGGTAGCACGTAGCGACTCTCCATTGCCACAACAAAATTGTCCATATCTTTCGGCAAGCTGCATAGTAGCAAAATGCTGAGTAGATCCTTCGGAACGTCGATTCCAATGTCTTTTAGATCATCCGCAAGGGTACAAAACTCATTGCTTTGTTCCGCCCATTTTTCAACGATTTTGAATCGAAAGCGAACGAACTTACCTTGGGCGCTGGTGCGTTTGTTTTATATAAAATCCTCAATATATCCCATGTGCCCATTGCGGAAGCACACCTTCATATGTGGATTAACTCCGATGACTTGACACACAATGTGATCGTTGCTAGCGCCTTTTTGTCCGCCTTTTCCCACGCAAGTTGTTCAGCCGCCGTTGCTGTTGCTGGACATGCGTTTTCCACGACATCCCATTGATCCTGTATTAACAGACTTCGCATCTGGACCGACCAAGATGTATAATTTTCACTGTTCAATTTTTCGATTTGCGAAAACGAATTACTCATTCGACTAACAATTTTAAGAACACTTTACAAAAAACTTCCGAAACACGTGTTTAGCTATTGGCTTTTTGATCTGGGCCCATAACCTATGTCAGAATAAGGCCAATGAACAAAAGCATGACCGTTCAGTTTAGTAGGTTTATTAGAAAGAAAGATGATTAGATGACACAGTAAGAACAAGAAGTTAGAGCTTGACAGCAGTTGGGTTGCCTATGCTTATATTAACTTTGGTACTATATACCTACAAGGATATTAACTGATGGGGTTAGTTCCCGAATTCGCTCCTGGGATGCTCTGTTAATATGTATCTGCTGCTCGTGTGCTGAAACCAGCTGGTCTTGGAATCGGCTCCGCGAGGCAAAGTCATCCGCGTCTGGGGTTCCCGTGATGAATTTCAAGGCTGATCCCAACATATTGATGCCTCTAGCGTGCCTGTGGTGCATCTGCAGTATCTCCAACAGCCGGTCAATGTGCTCAACATCTGCCTCGATCACCTTGCGCATGTGCAACTGAGGGAAGAAATCTAAGATTCTGTCTGATTCTGCGACTACCGTCTGATATTTCGACAGGTTGGTCGCATGAATGAGATATACACACCCTCTGAATACCCCTATACTTCCGCCGGAGACTGGTACGTAAAATTAATTAGTAGCGCATCCCGTATCAGGAACCGCCATGTCATGGGTGGTAACTAATTAAACGTAGGTTATTCTTGCTAGCAACCTTGATTTTCACCAGCATACATGATCCTATGTCCTTCTCAACGTACCCCGAGTGTAGATCTTGGATAACTTGTTACCTAATATCCTATTGATCTTGACGAAAACCTCATCTCCCTTTTGAATGTTCTTCTATTCTTAGACCTATTAGAGGATTTTAATTTCGCGGCCTGCGTAGCGGACAGTCCTCCACCTTTCTTCTCAAGTCATCGGAAATAGAGTGGATGACGTCTATGGGTCGATGTCCTGTCACTGAATGCACTGTCCGGTTGTACCTGGCGACGCCCAGTAGCACTAATTCTTCGACATCGGATGAGTACTCTGGTAACTTGAGGCAACTTGCAATTTCGGTACATTTATCAATGGATGCGCGGAAGTGGCAGGCAGCTGTGCAGTATTTTTCTCGGGTGAGTGGGGAGAGGCGTTGCCCCTATTATCAATCGTTTAGGCCATCTGTTGTATTTGGCATCTCTACAAATTTCACAATTGGAGGTTATTTCTTTCACCTGACCACGTATTCGGGGGAAATATGGCGATCGCAGGACTTGGGTGGTATTTTCCTTAAAAATCTACTCTGATAACGGTAGAAACTTCGTAGGCGCCACAAAAGCTCTAAAGCAGGATATCCAGCGGATGCTGAACGAGACGCGTGATCGAACCCTTATGGGGCATTTTCACACCCAAATAGAATGGGAATTCAATCCCCTCACGCTCCACACAAGGGGGGCTTTGGTAAGCAGCGGCGAAAAGCTTCAAACACCACTTCAAGTATATGGCGGAGAGCCTCCTCCACGAAGAGAAGCGTAATTTTTGTCTTTAACACATCCACTAACCATTTCCTTTTGTTGCAGCATGCCTTTGGTCGTCATCTTTGTAACATTCCTCTCTTTCTTTCCCTTATAGTATGTCTACCACAGGATACGGTCGCTGCAAACCCATCATCGACGACAAGCTACATGTCGCAACGCCACCACATCCACCCAAACCACCTCAGGCCGCCCCCGCGACCCCTACTACCGCTCGGCCACACCGAATTATCTCTACGTGGTGCAAGCAATGCAATCAGCCCGGACACACCATCATCGGGTGCGAGCGGTTCCTGGCGCTGTCCCGGATGAAGCGACGCTGCCAGGTGATCAGCCGGATATTGGGTTTCCGGTGAATAGGGGTGAAACATTTCACATTCCGGTGCAAGGATTCCGGATACGCCATCTGTGGCCAAACCCAAAACACCTCCCTGCATTGAGGCGACAATGACGGATTCGGCGTGGGCATATCTTCCTCTTGCAATAATGCAACGGGAGCGGCATGTTTACACCGAATCCTCATTCCGTGTTTGGGACACCATGCTGTCGGTCGTTCGCCGTGTTCTGCACGGACAGTACGGACCAAAAATCCGCACTGTACGAAGGAGCGCGACTGAGCGGCCGGCTCATGCGTCCGGGGCATCGGCGAGGGAGACATCGCCATAAACGAAGGAGACTTCGGCTTTTTCGTCTTTTTGCCCTTTCAAGTAGATTTACTCTCGATTAAACCGCCGAACGCGCAACATTCCTCTTAAATTATTTGAAAAAATTTAATTTGTAAAATTTAACCTACAATCATATACAATAGTAAGTAAACAAAAAAATAATATATTAAAGCAACACAAAGATACAGTCTACCGCACAATCTTCGCGTTGACATTCTTGTCCGGCATGGAAATCGTTAGGGGTTTGTGATCGGTGAAGATGTTAAGGCTTCTCACTCCGTACAGGTAGTTACGGAGTTTCTGTAATGCCCACACAATAGCGAGAAGCTCCCACTCATTCGTAGCATAGTTCTCCTCAGTGGCGTTCAGGGTTCTCGAGATCATAGTAACAGGCCTGCCGTTTTGGGATAGCACCGCCTCAAGCGCGTGCGAGGAAGTGTCCGTAGTCAAATCGAAGGGTTTATTGAAGTCGGGGTAGAGGAGTAGAACATTCTCGGAGGCAAGAATGGCTTTGAGCTTCTTTAATGTCGCTATTGCCTCCTCATCAAGGTTGATGATGGTGTTTTCGAGCGGGATGCACTTACATGACCATTCTCTCACCGAAGGTAAGCGGTGAGGGGTTCGGTAATCTGTGCAAAGTTCGTAATGGCCGCCAATCAGATGAATGATCGGAGGTTCCTAAGGCTTCTGGGCTGCTCGAAGATTACTATGTCTCTAACCTTATTTTGGGCAGGTCTTGATTCCTCGTTGGGACACCTCGAAGCCGAGGAATTACACCTCTTTGCGATAGCATATTGAATTTTCTCTAGTTACCAGAATGTTTGACTGATAGAATTTCTCAAAGACCGATTGCAAGTCGCTCAGATGACTTCAAGGGAAAAAATTATCACGTCATCCAAGTAGACGTAACAGCATTTCTCTACTAACTCTGTCAGCACATCATCTATGGCGCATTGGAAAAAACCGTTGCTAATCGAAAACGGCATTTTCTCTCAATCCTTTTCTGCTAAGGCTAGCTGGTAAAAGACTTTTTGAGATCAATCGTAGAGAAAAGGAAGATTTGCCGAGATTGGACAGGATGACTGATGGGTCTGGAAAAGGGTGCCGATCGCTAACCGTTTAGTCGTTCAGTGTTTTTAAAGTCGAGCACGATGCGTAGCTTCCTCTGCCCATTCTCACCAAATCCCCTCTTTGGTACCACCCAGAGTGGATTATTGTATAATCACCGCGATGGTCTGATTATCCCGACATTACGCATGTGACCTATTTCCTTGTTGACGTAGTCAGTAGCGGCAATGGGGAATGGATAGGACCGGGCATAAACGGACTCATTGTCGACGGTTCAAATCATGGCCAAAATATTGATATTAAATGGCAGTCAATCAGCGAACACTCCGGTCATATATTCCATCATGCCCCTATAATCCTCTACAATTTCCAACGGTATGCCTTCATTTTCTTGTGGTTTCTTCTCCATTGCATCAATGTGAATCACCTCCTGTCATGGGAGGTAACATAGGGATTCAGTCCCCCGGGCGGATTCAGTTCTCCAAATCAAGGCTAGCGGGTACATCTGCAAGGAAATCAAATCCTAAAATGATATCCAAATGAATCTAAGAATGGCAAGAGAAACAACGTGGAAGATTATTTCTCAGAGAATTTATTGACAAGACAAGTCACACACAGTATTTGCAATTGTGTACGTGCGGTTATGCCACCGTAATAACGCAGTGTTCTCACTGACCTAAGTGGATCTCCAAGAATGGATTGTCTGGAGAATACTCAACTGAGTTTTATCTTCTTCCTGACGACGGGTTTCCGCCAGGAATTATCATTCCAGTAAGTATTCCCACCAATATGACAAAACATACGAAACCTATACCCAAGAGAGACCTTTCTTTAATCTCCTGGTCACCATAGTGATATAATCAAGGTTCCTAGATAGGGGAGTGACAGCAAAGGGATAAAGTTGGAGAAGTTTACGCTATGGATCACCGGCACGACGGCAGCGAGGGCCGGTGTTGACTTTGGATTGCGATACAACGTACCAATAATGCGCACTTCTTTTTCACATGTTATCAACGTCGTTCCGTTACTCCATGTTCTGGTCTTATTTTTCATTTCAATTAATTCAGATTTGTCATTAACCAATATTACTCCATAGACAATAACTTGAATAGGAGCCAAGTCATGGGCTTGCATTGACTTGCAATGGGCTGAAAAATCATTTCCTAGGCGGTTAATGCAAGTGGGGCTGGAATCCTCTACGCAGAAGGTAATTGAGTCCGACGCCTGCTTACATCCTACCATTGGGATGAATGTCGAGTTTCATTTAGGTAAGACTGATGATCCCATTGCAATGACGTACCTTCCCACCTTTATGACGGGGAATACCTGCACTCTGCTGCAAATTCTATCAGCTATTGGCTATCGGATGAGGAATATAATGACATCCTCATTTTGGTACAGGGATATTTTAGAGACAGCCATGATATTCATGACACTTACATTGGCGAAATGCTCCGTTCTTGTCAAAGTTTCAATTTCGGCCCCTTTCAGTAGCGTAGGATTAATCATATTGTGTTGGATGCTGTGTTGATATGTATCTGCTGCTCGTGTGCTGAAATCAGCTGGCCTTGGATTCGGCTCCACGAGGCAAGGTCATCCGCGTCTGGGGTTCCCGTGATGAATTTCAAGGCTGATCCCAACATATTGATGACTCTAGCGTGCCTGTGGGGCATCTGCAGCATCTTCAACAGCCGGTCAATGTGCTCAATATCTACCTCGATCAGCTTGCGCATGTACGACTGAGGGAAGAAATCTAAGATTCTGTCTGATTCTGCGACTACCGTCTGATATGTCGACAGGTTGGTGGCATGAATGAGATATACACGCCCTCTGAAAACCGCTATACTTCCGGCGGAGACCGGTATGTAGAATGAATTGCTGTAGTCATGAATGCTGGCCAGTGCCACGCAGGGTGGGGATAGTGATCTGCTATAAGTAGAACGAAGAGAAATTGGTTTGATACGCGCATTTAATTTCTGTGAGGGGTGGATGAGGGGAAGGGGATAAATTTTTAGTAGCGCATCCCGTATCGGGAGTTGCCAGGTCACTAATTCAACGTGGGTTATTATTGCTAACAACCTTGCATTTCACCAGCACACATGATCCTATGTCCTTCTCAACGTACCCCGAGTGTAGATCTTGGATAACTTGTTACCTAATCTCCTATTGATCTTGACGAAAACCTCATCTCCCTTTTGAATGTTCTTCTAGTCTTAGACCTGCTAAAGGATTTTAATCCCGCGTCCTGCATAGCGGACAGTCCGGCCTCCACCTTCCTTCTCAAGTCATTGGAAATAGAGTGGATGATGTCTATGGATCAATATCCTGTCACTGAATGCACTGTCCGGTTGTTCTTCGACATCGGATGAGTTCTCTGCTAACTTGAGGCAACATGCAATTTCGGTTCATTTATCAATGCATGTGCGGAAGTGGCAGGCAGCTGTGCAGTATTTTTCTCGGGTGAGTGGGGAGAGGCGTTGCCCCTATTATCAATCTGTTGTATTTGGCATCTCTACAGATTTCACAATTGGAGGTTATTTCTTTCACCTGACCACGTATATTCGGGGGAAATATGACGATCGCCGGACTTGGGTGGTATTTTCCTTACTGGATCTTACTGTTGTGTCCCTTAACCAGGATTTCCTGTTGCTCATCGGAATTCCTTACATCTTTCGCCATTCTATTGCAGGAGAGGAACTTACTGGATGGGAAGAAATTTGGTAACACGTCGCGCAGGAATTGCAGCACTAACTCATCGCAGTGTACGCTATTGGCCGCATTAACGTTCACGCAATCATTCAGTAGGGCTGGAAAATCTCCTTCGGTGGGTTATGTTAATTCGTGCTTGAATTGCTTTCTGAAAAGAATGAAACAGGTCTTCTTCGACAATTCTCCTTTGCGGATCACAAATTGATTCGTAAAATAGTTAACTGGGTTGAAGGAAGGTATTAAATAGGAACTATATTCGTTACTATCATGCGGATTCTCTTCAAGCAGGGCCAACAATGAATTAATAAATTGGCGTGAGAGGGCATCGGCGACAACATTAAGTCTCCCAGGCTTGTAGTGAAACTTTGGGGAGTATTCCTCCATGAATGCTCGCCATCGCTTTAACTTCGAGTTGACAATCTTGTCCGGCATGGAAATCGTTAGGGGTTGATGATCGGTGAAGACGTTAAGGCTTCTCAGTCCTTACAGGTAGCTACGGAGTTTCTGTAACGCCCATACAATAGCGAGAAGCTCCCACTCATTCGTAGCATAGTTCTCCTCAGTGGCGTTCAGGGTTCTCGAGATCATAGTAACAGGCCGGCCGTTTTGGGATAGCACCGACCCAAGCGCGTGCGAGGAAGCGTCCGTAGTCAGTTCGAAGGGTTTATTGAAGTCGGGGTACAGGAGTAGAACATTCTCGGAGGCAAGAATGGCTTTGAGCTTCTTGAATGTCACTATTGCCTCCTCGTCAAGGTTGATGATGGTGTTTTCGAGCGGGATACGCTTACATGACCATTCTCTCCCCGAAGGTAAGCGGTGAGGGTTTGGTAATCTGTGAAAAGTCGCGAATAAACCGTCGGTAATAGCCGCCTATCCGATTTAACGTTTTATCAGGCCAATATGATCTTAATTATCTTACGCTTTGCTTGTAAAAAAACGAGACAATTATATATTAAAGTATTTTAATTGTTGTATAACAAAGATTATCCAAATAGTGTGTGGAACATATACATTCAAAATGGAAGCGATTAGGACTGGGACATAGTTTATAGGAAAGAAGAAACACGTCATTATGCTTGCTGTGCAACACAAACACAATCTCAATCCAACATATTTTAGAAGAATGCCATACCATCAAAAAGGGATCTATGATCAACCTATGCTGTATCTGACTTACTCTCTAATTTCACACAAAAATCATATACATTGTTATATATACTCGTATATACTAAATTTATATTAAAACACAAATTTTGGACGAAAGCCGATTGTACCTTAGTCTTACCATTCTTAATATTCATATTATGTTCATAATGTTTAATATTTATGTTTAAATCCACTTTAATGCAACAATGTTTTCCCGTCAAGCAAATGTTTTCCCGTCATGGTGAATTCCAAAACGATAGTTAATACGCATTTGGTTATACTGGGGCACTCGGACCAAATTTTAATATAAATGAATTTTTATTAATAAATTTTGTGATTAGTGATTTAGTGTTGACAATGTTAGTAACAAGCATAAAGCACAGCAACCAACTCTGCTGATGCAACAGCTACAAACCGCTTCAGTGGTCAACCAGCATAGGTGATCCGCAACCAACTCTACTGATGGAACATTTCGGAAGTTGCGCTGGTATTTCTAGAAAACTACTTCCGAGATGTGTTCCGATAAAAACTCTCTTTTCTGATCGACAGTCGAATATCATCATTGCCATCTAGTAATTAGAATGGTTTAGTGGTATCATAAATTGGTAAATTATAACTTCAATCATTTTATTTCTTCTCTCCTAATAAAAACGGACTCGCTGTCCAATAAAAATACTTTTTTTCGTGTTTTCATTAACGAAACACTAACTGGCGCCCAAGCAAAAATTTTGGGACACGCGAAGAAAATAAGCCGCGGTTCTCGAACAAAGTGCAGGGTCATAAGTAGCTACAATTTAGCAAAAAGGATGTTTATGTACCAGCCTGCGCTATAACTTTAATAAAAAGTGTAAAACTTTTTAACTATTAACAAATTTATAAGTGAACTAGTTTGTGTACGCAAAACCAAAAACAATTTAGAAACCGAAGTGCAACATTGATTGGAATTAACAAATAACTCTACTCTGCTATACCGGCATTCAGTCGGATTGCTGACTGTCATTCTCAGCTGTTCATCTTATGCCAGTATCATAGGTTTAATTGCCTTTTTCTGCTTTCTTTCCAGCTACAGGATCGCAACAAAATTTAAGCTACATATGTAGAAAATATATATGATATAAATATTATTAAAATAAAATTAGTTAACAATAAGTCAATATCTTTATTAGTAGATACAGGAGATATTATCATCATTAAACAAAATAATGTAATTCAAGCTCAAATAACATATACACAGCTATGCAAGGTCACAGGTATAGCAAATACACCAATAATGATTGAAAAATCTGAACAAATAAAAATTTTCAGAAAATAACATAAAAAAACAAGTTTCATATATTAAATGAAGACATTAATATGAATAGAGATGGCTTACTAGTCCGAGATTTTTTAATAAAATATAGTTGCAAGATTGATTACGAAATATGCGTGTACAAGCTACAGAATCAAGAGAAGCCGCTATCGATTGGGGGGGGGGGGGGGGGCTGCTGCCTTCTGAATGCCTATATCTACCCCTATCTGCGGCAGTCGGCGTCTCAGTTGGCGTCGCAGCCTCTGTCAGCGTCTCTGTAGGCGTCTCAGTCACTGCAGCTATCGATTGCGGGGTCTGCTGCATTCTCTATGCCTATATCTACCCCTATCTGCCTCAGTCGGAGTCTCAGCCGGCGTCTCAGTCGGCGTCGCAGCCTCTGTCAGCATCTCTGAAGGCGTCTCAGTCACAGCCGCTGTCGATTGGGGGGTCTGCTGCCTTCTCTATGCCTATATCTACCCCTATCTCTCTCAGTCGGCGTCTCAGTCGGCGTCGCAGCCTCTGTCAGCGTCTCTGTAGGCGTCTCAGCGCTGCCGCTGTCGATTGGGGAGTCTGCTGCCTTCTCTATGCCTATATCTACCCCTATCTGCCTCAGTCGGCGTCTCAGTCGGTGTCGCAGCCTCTGTCAGCGTCTTCTGTACTCGTATCAGTCGCTGCCGCTGTCGATTGGGGAGTCTGCTGCCTTCTCTATGCCTATATCTACCCCTATCTCCTCAGTCGGAGTCGCAGCCTCTGTCAGCGTCTCTGTAGGCGTCTCAGTCGCTGCCGCTGTCGATTGGGGGGGTCTGCTGCATTCTCTATGCCTATATCTACCCCTATCTGCCTCAGTCGGAGTCGCAGCCTCTGACAGCGTCTCTGTAGGCGTCTCAGTCGCTGCCGCTGTCGATTGGGGGGTCTGCTGCATTCTCTATGCCTATATCTACCCCTATCTGACTCAGTCGGCGTCGCAGCCTCTGTCAGCGTCTCTGTAGGCGTCTCAGTCGCTGCCGCTGTCGATTGGGGGGTCTGCTGCATTCTCTATGCCTATATCTACCCCTATCTGACTCAGTCGGCGTCGCAGCCTCTGTCAGCGTCTCTGTAGGCGTCTCAGTCGCTGCCGCTGTCGATTGGGGGGTCTGCTGCATTCTCTATGCCTATATCTACCCCTATCTGCCTCAGTCGGAGTCGCAGCCTCTGTCAGCGTCTCTGTAGGCGTCTCAGTCGCTGCCGCTGTCGATTGGGGGGTCTGCTGCATTCTCTATGCCTATATCTACCCCTATCTGCCTCAGTCGGCGTCGCAGCCTCTGTCAGCGTCTCTGTAGGCGTCTCAGTCGCTGCCGTTGTCGATTAGGGGGGTCTGCTGCCTTCTCTATGCCTATATCTACCCCTATCTGCGTCAATCGGCGTCTCAGTCGGCGTCGCAGCCTCTGTTAGCGTCTCTGTAGGCGTCTCAGTCGCTGCCGCTGTCGACGGGGGGGTCTGCTGCCTTCTCTATGCCTATATTTACCCCTATCTGCCTCAGTCGGAGTCTCAGTCGGCGTCGCAGACTCTGTCAGCATCTCTGAAGGCGTCTCAGTCGCAGCCTCTGCCAGCGTCTCTTTAGGCGTCTCAGTCGCTGCCGCTGTCAATATGGGGGTCTGCTGCCTTCTCTATGCCTATATCTACCCTATCTCTCTCAGTCGGCGTCTCAGTCGGCGTCGCAGCCTCTGTCAGCGTCTCTGTAGGTATCTCAGTCGCTGCCACCAATGCCAATGCAACTTTACCAATAAACATAGCAAATCCATCAATTCCAAAGAGGTCACAAATTATTGCTAATATAAATGTGTATATACAAGAAGATAGTTTAATTAATGCAGATGAAATAGCGAATAGAGTGCTAAATGCCAACTTAATAATACGAGAAAAACACATGAAAATAATAAACACTACTGGCAAAGAAGTGCACATAAAAGAATACTAGATATTTACTCAACCACTCAAATATTTTTCAATTCTAAACTATGAAACTTCGAAAGAAACAGCTTTAAATCAAGAAATAAATACTGATGGATTAGATAACCATGCTTTTCTAGCATATACAATAAAATACAAAAACACGAAAACTAGCAAGTTAACAACCAACAATTTCTATAAACATGGTGAGGTCGTATATTTTGTTGAGATCTTGTTGCGGTCGTATATACTTATGTCGTCTTAATTTTTTTCTGTTTGGGCTCTTGTATTTCTTTTTTTGTTGTTGTTAATAGACAGTCAGCTGTTTTGCTGAATGCGCAGTTGAGCGATTATGAGATGTAAATGGCGCTGCCTCAGATTAGAAGAGAGAATGAAATTGATGGATAGAGAGAGCGGCCCGCCTTTACCGAAGCGAACGGAATTGAGGAAAAGCGGGAGAATGGAATGGAACAAACAGATATATATGGCACAAAAAGAGCCAAAACGGGACGTTAGTTTCGAAAAGAAACCCGTGCGGTCGGTTTTTTTTTAAATTCAGGTTTTTATTGTGTATACTACAAGAGATTGACAATTGTCCTCAAATCTTAACATCAGTAATTAAATATATATATTATAATTCTGCACCAATGTGCAAATTATTAGTTGACTTCAGAAGATCTCGTCTTTTCAGCCGTGATAAGCTTCAAGCGTGTTGCAGGACCTGGGCTAGCGAGTTTGGATGATGCAGAAGCGTTGCATGGTATTTTTCAGTCAGAACGACTAGTTCTTCTTTAACGTGTGCAATGTCTAGGTCGCGATGAATATTCACATTCTCACGTACCATGGTGCGTTCACAATTATTCTTAGTATTCTAGACTAAGCTCGTTGAATTTTCTCTGTATTAGAAGAACTAGCAGTTGACCATAACTGAGCGCCATAAGACCATATGAGCGCCGCAAATGGCAAATGGCTTTGCACAGAAGAACTTTGTATTCTATCGGAAGGAGAGAATTTCTGTGTAGTAAACAATTAAATTTTAGGGCTGCTATCTTAAATCTACTTTGGCTTGGCCTCTTTATGTTTGCGCTAAGTCAGCCTTCTGTCGAGATGTATTCCATATACTCGTATATTCGTATATACTCGTATACATATACATACTCGTATACATATAAAAATACATATATGTATACATTTACATATACCAAAACATATTCATATACATGTACATATACATATTCATAAACATATATATATATATATATATATATATATATATATATATATATATATATATATACTCGTATATACATATACACACATATATATATATATATATATATATATATATATATATATATATATATATATATATATATATATATTTATATATATATATATATATATATATATATATATATATATTTATATATATATATATATATATATATATATATATATATATATATATATATATATATATATATATATATATATATATATATATATATATATATATATATATATATACGAGTATATATATATATATATATATATATATATATATATATATATATGTTTATGAATATGTATATGTACATGTATATGAATATGTTTTGGTATATGTAAATGTATACATTTTTTTGTATTTTTATATGTATACGAGTATGTATATGTATACGAGTATATACGAATATACGAGTATATGGAATACATCTCGACAGAAGGCTGACTTAGCGCAAACATAAAGAGGCCAAGCCAAAGTAGATTTAAGATAGCAGCCCTAAAATTTAATTTTTTACTACACAGAAATTCTCTCCTTCCTTAGACGAAAAAATCATAGTTATTAAGTCTATACTTCCAGCATATGCATCCGTTTTCTCAGCCGAAGCCGAAGCAATACTTGAAGCAAGTCTCATAGCCAAATCCAGCAAAATGAAAACTTTAATTTGCACAGACTCTCTCTCAACGCTGTTAGAAATAAAAAACGTCAACAACAATGACACTATATCCCACATCATGGACATAATTATTACAAGCCAAAAGAACATCAAACTTGTATGGACACCCTGCCACATTGGAATCCATGGCAATACTTTAGCTGACTCAGCGGCAAAACAAGCATCAATTTCCCCTCTTAAGCTAACAAACTCTACCAATACAAAGGACATAAAAAAGCTGTGGATAACCTCTACGTTAGTGGGGGGTGATATCGGAGTTTCGCGATGCGGATCTGGAGCCGGTACTGAAGAAACTCGAAGGCTTGCAAAAGAAAACAAAGGAGCTTTGTGAGATAAGAGCAAATACGGAAGGATCTGACGGAAGTAAGAGAGGGTGTGAGATGACGGCAGCGGAAGTGGAAACAATAATAGCGGGGCTCAGACGAAACGAGCAAGCTATGTCATTTCAGGATAGCACACAACGTGCAGCAAGGTCGTTAATAGATGTCGGTGGTGAGATACTGGAGTGGGCTATCGGAACCATGGACCATCGTGACGCGGATAAGATTTACGCTCATTTGCAAGGTCTGGATATTCAGCAGGCTAAAACTATGTCGGTCATAGGCAAAGAAATAACCATTGTAGGTTACAAAGGATTACACAGAGCAGTAAAGGAAATTTTTGTCGATATTAAACGGTTGCAGGCTGGCATGAAATCGATAAATGAGAAAACTGCGGAAGCCTTGACCAATTTGGCGGAGCTAGTTAATCTGGAGAATTTTATATCAAAAGTGCTTGTGGACCTGCAAGGACGTCAGCAAATGGAAATGGCAGTAGTGGACGATTTCTTGCATGGGAAGTTATACCCTATGTTGACTTTCATCGAAGCCCTACTTAAAGCAGCTCCCAAGATTTTGGTTGGCATAAAGTGGTATTTGGAGAAGCCCGAACAGCTGTACGAGTTAGCAACGGTACGAGCAGCGAAGTCGAAAACGGGGTATCTGGTGGTCATAAAAATACCACTTCCTCTTCCTGATGCATATGCGCTATACAAGATATATCCCGTACCTAAAGCATTAAACGGTAACTGGAGCATAGTACCGAAGACATTATTTGACTACATCACAGAGAGGCGAATGCATGACAATTATATCGGACTCACGTCGGAAGACATTAAGTCTTGTAGAATGGATAAGTGCGAGCATGTAGCAGTCTCGGCTACGGGAGGATTATTGGTAGTGACAGGGTCACCAAACCACTGGCTATACCATTTTGATGAGAAAATTTGTATGTCTGCAGTGTACCAAGCAAGATCGACAAGACTTAAACTGCAAGAGACGGGAATCCAGCACACTGTCGAAGACTGTCGGTTGATTGGGAAAGAGATGGTGCCGGTGCATAGAGCACAGAGGAACCAGCATTACAAGTTTTCACCAGCAAGTATGGGAACTAGAGAGATGGCGGACAACGTTCAGGCCTCTTTAACAACTTTGCAGGGTTCGAAACCAATGAATAGTATATATGTACCAAAGACGATACAAGCAATACCCCACGGAGATCTGCGGAAGATTCTAGCGACTAACGGCAAGTCAATTAACGAGTTAATGAGGGATACGAAGAAAGAGCAGACGAACCTTAAAACATCGTACGATATGAAGCACTCCTCGTTAGAAAAGGGAGGGATCGCCGCGATCACAATGCTGGCAATGATCGTCGCAGTAATCAAATATATATTCTGAAGTAAGCAACTTTTGTGTTTCTTGAAAAATGGAAAAAAGCGAATTTCGTGCAGTAATTAAACACTATTATTTGAAAGGGAAAACGGCGAAAGAGACAAAAGAAAAGCTCGATAAACATTACGGTGAGTCTGCTCCGTCAGATTACATGGTAAAATATTGGATTGCTGAATTTAAACGCGGCCGAACAAGCACTGCAACAATACCATCAACAGAAAGGCCAAAAGAGGTGGTTACTGAAGAAAATATCGAGAAAATCATCGATATCGTTATCGAATGATCGCCGAGTCAAGTTGCGTGAGATTGTTGAAATGGCAAACATATCATATGAACGTGTGTTCAACATTTTGCATGTCATTTGCATATGAAAAAGCTTTCGGCAAGATGGGTGCCGCGTTTGCTCAGTGTCAAACAAAAACGAGTTCGACAGACCACTTCACAGCGGTGTTTGGACATGATAAAGCGTAATCCTGTTGATTTTTGGCGTCGATTAATAACTGTTGATGAAACGTGGGTCCACCACTACACACCTAAAACCAAAATTCAATCGAAACAATGGGTGGAAGCAGGTGGAAGTGCTCCGAAGAAGGCGAAGGCAGTGAAATCGGCTGGCAAGGTTATGGCCACTATATTTTGGGATGCACACGGAATATTGCTCATCGATTATGTTCAAAAAGGATCCACAATCACAGGAAAGTATTATCGTGCATTATTGGATCAATTGATTGATGCAATCAAGGAAAAACGACCACATTTAAAGAAGAAAAAAATGTTCTTTATTCAAGACTACGCACCGGTTCACACAGAATTAGATACGATGCTAAAGTTACTTGAAATACACTTCGAATTGGTTAATCATCCACCTTAGAGTCCAGATTTAGCTCCTAGTGACTTATTCCTGTTTCCAAACTTGAAAAAATGGCTCACAGGAAAAAGATTCATCTCAAAAGCAGAAGTGATTACCGATACAAACGCGTATTTTGAGGGGCTCCCGATATCGTATTATTCAGATGGTATAAAAAAGTTGGAATATCGTCTTACTAAGTGTGTTGAAGTAAAAGGAGACTATGTTGAGAAATAAATGGTTTTTTTCCTACTTAGGTAGCTTCAATATCAATCCGCCCTCGTAAGTAGATTAAAAATAATATGATGTAACTAGAATTAAGACTATAAATAAGAGTGTTTTTTAAGAATAAAGTGAATTGTGTATTTCTGAAAGCGAAACGGTGGTGTTCTGTTTTTTAAGGTTCGGCAAGTTTTTACAAGTCCAGCAGCCGTCGGACAACTGTAGTGCGCATTGCAGCAGCTAATGCACGGAAAACGCAACAGCTAGTTAGTATTTTTAAATGAAATTAATTAAATTAGTGTTTTTATGAAACTATATAATTTTTTATATATTATCGTTTTAAGAGTTATCTAGCAGCTCGATGGGGATTTTGTCCGAAAGAAGATTGCCCCTCGCAATATGCAAGTGCTCGCATTCATGCAATAAGTGCGTTATTGAAACTGACTGTTTTTTGTAGAAGTGGCAATTTGTAGTGCCTGATCCATTTAGCAGGTGTTCGTGACCAATTCTGATGTGCCCTAGTCTGAGGCGAATGAACGGACGGATCTCAATTGTGATGTGTTGGATAGTTATTGCAAAGTCTCATTGGTTGATTGAAGCATAATGGTGTACGTAGTCAGCCCAAGAGCTGTAATGTATTTGGAGTATATATTCATATAGATATATATATATATATATATATATATATATATATATATATATATATATATATATATATATTCGGGTGTATATATATATATATATATATATATATATATATATATATATATATATATATATATATATATATATATATATATATATATATCTATATATATAAAATATATATATATATATATAAATATATATATATATATATATATATATATATATATATCTATATATATAAAAATGAATATTTGGTTGTTAGTGACGCTAAGGCTCGAGAACGGCTGGACCAATCTTGATGGTATTTTCGGAAGTTGTTCGTTGTGGATCTGGGAAGGTTTGGAAATTTAAAAAACCTTATACTTTTCCTGAAGAAAAGTCGGAAAATTTAAAAATTCCAAAAAAGACTTTTTTCCATACAAACATATTTTTCTTTCAAATTTTTTTTCCAATTGTTTCTTGCAAATCTATCGATCTCAAAACATTCGGAAAAGTCGGAAAATTCGGAAAATTCGAAAATTAGAAAAACCTAATCTCACCTAATCTCTATGTGCGTGGTGTTGCACGCGCACATTTCGTTTCATATTGGTGTTGTAAGCACTGACTGATACTCCAATAACTCAACAGATGGAGCTGTAGACGCTTATTTATTTTGACAGCTGCGTATATTGTTTGTTCTTTCTGATTTGTTTCTTCGAATAGTGCGGACACGGTCAATTGACTTTCTGACATTTTTCCAAATTTTAATTGATTTCTCGAGTTAAATTCATTACATTAAATTGTTAAATTGTTTACATTCACAAAATATTTGATTTTAAATCTGTGGATCATCAGTTTTTGAGTGAAATTATTGACATTTCAAACAAAGAAAGTGAGTTCATTATTTTCCTTTGTTGGTGAATACCTAACCTCATTTCCATTGGAATTTATTTGTGCTATTTCTTCAGCTGATTTGTAAATTATTTGAATCGTTCAATTTCGGTCATTTGCTTTCTTTATTTCAGCTATTCAAAAGGTAAATTATTGAAAATTATTCCGTGAAAACTTTATGTGTGTTTCATACAAAGTGATAAATTACAGATTGAAATTTGTTACGATGCCACAAAGAGGTCGCGCCAATATCGGTCGGCGTTCCCGACGTACAACGGACCAACATAATTATACAGCACGTCGTACCGAAGAGGAAAATGCTACTGCAAGTGAATCTGCTCGAATCGGATTGATTGAACATCGTGCGCGACAATCATAAGAGGCTCACGAAGCTTACAATGAGCAACAACGATTGAGAAGAAGACAAGTTCGTGCTCAGGAAATTCATGAAACAAGAGAACAACGTTTGGCTGCTCACCGACAACGCCAGCAACAACAACGATTGCCTAATTTGAATATCGAACGTGCAGCCTTCGATATGAGCCGGACATTGAATACGGTGCGCACGAATCAGTTCGATTTGGTTCGATGTCTGTCGTTTGCCCGCATTGCGATGCACTGAAATTTCCAAAAGAACCGGCCGGATTGTGTTGCGCAAGCGGAAAACTGAAATTACCAGAGTTACTTCCTCCACTAGAGCCATTGCGGTCGTTGCTTTACGGTGAATCACCAAATTCGAATCATTTTTTACAAAATTCCAAGATTGTTTTCAAATGACGTCGTTTGGTGGGGAAATTGTGAATGAACATAATTACAATCCCACATTCAAGGTTAGTTCACCAACAATCTAACACTTATTATCTCGCCAATAAAATACAGAAATTAACATATTTGTCTGCAACTATACAGATTCACGGGCAAATTTATCTTCTTGCTGGATCGCTGTTGCCGCATCCTGATCAAGATCACAAATATCTCCAAATATATTTCCTTGGAGATTCAAATGAAGAAGTGAATCGACGTTGTGCAATTTTTAATGCGATGAAAAGAGAAATTGTGCAGCAATTGCAAGAAATGTTGCATGAACACAACGAACTAATTCGATTATTCAAAACTTCGTTACATGCCATCTGATTATCACAGAATCGTCATAAAAGCGGACAAACGACCAGCAGGCACTCATGAACGGCATTAGAATGCACCGACGGCCGATGAAATATCAATTGTTGTTGTTGGCGATAATTTAGAATCCCGTGATATTGTTATTAAACGTCGAGCTGGAGATGCATTAGAGCGAATCAGCGAAACTCATCGATCGTATGACTCGCTACAATATCCGCTTATGTTCTGCCGTGGTGAAGATGGATATCACTTGAGATACAACATGATCAATCCTGCCAATGGTTAGTAAAAGAAAAACAAACACTCTTGATTGTAACTTCATTTTTTGTTAACTTTTAGGTGTCGATACAAATAACAAGGTCAGTGCAATGCACTTTTACGCGTATCGATTGATGATTCACGAAGGAATTGACAACCATCTCTTGAGATATCGCCGATTATTTCAACAGTATGCAGTTGATGTGTACGTGACAATGGAGACAGAACGACTCAATTTTATTCGCTTCAATCAGACCAAGCTTCGATCTGAAGAGTATATTCACTTGCGAGATGCGGTCAATAGCGATGAAGAACCTTGGCCGACTCACGATTTTGCCATCAACATACATTGGCAGCCCAAGGCACATGCACGAGTACTCGCAGGATGCGATGACATACGTACGGAATTATGGACGGCCGGATTTGTTTGTTATATTCACTTGCAATACAAAATGCCCACAGATAACGGAATTATTGAATCGCGGTCAATCAGCAAGCGATCGTCACGATGTCACAGCACGAGTTTTCAAACAACAGCTACGATATTTGATGGACTTTTTTCGTGAAGCAACGTATATATGGTGCTGTTAGATGCTGGTTGTACTCTGTTGGGTGGCAAAAAAAGTCGTTTGCCGCACGCACACATTCTTCTTTGGATGGTGGACTAGATTATACCAGATCAAATGGATGACATCATTTCTGCGGAAATTCCTGATCCAGAGATAGATCCAGAATTATACGAAGTGGTGAAAACCAATATGGACCTTGCGGACACTACAATCCCACTTCTGTTTGTAAGTCTGACATTAAATGCACGAAACACTATCCACGTGCTTTTCTTTCGGAAACGCAAACTGGAAATGATGGATATCCACTCTATCGGCGTCGCTCATCAGACAACAATTGCAGAACATTCAGGATTCAATTTAGAGGAGTGAATATCGAAGTTGACAACACATGGATCGTACCTTATTCGCCAATATTGTCTAAGACATTCAAAACTCATAGCAATGTTGAGTATTGCAGTTCTGTGAAATCGATCAAACACGTTTGCAAGTACGTCACCAAAGGAAGCGACATGGCGGTTATTGGCCTTGAACCAGATGAGATCAGAAAGTATCAAATTGGTCAATACGTGAACTGCAATGAAGCGCTTTGAAGAATATTTTCTTTTGCAATTCATGAGCGTATTCCGACTGTTGTGCATCTCGCAGTTCATTTGGAGAATGGCCAAAGAGTGTATTTCAACCCAGAGATTGCAGTACAGCAAGCGGAAACACCACCAGCAACAATATTGACGAGTTTTTTCTCAGAGATGTACTGAATCTTGAATTGGAACGTGAGCGTGCATACGACAGAATAACTTTGGAACAACAAGTACAAAGAAATGTTCCATTATTGAATGAGCAGCAAAAGAGTGCGTATGATGAATTGATGAAGGCTGTCAATGATGGAAACGGTGGACTATTTTTTCTTGATGCGCCCGGCGGAACTGGGAAAACGTTCCTGATATCATTGATTTTGGCAACAATACGATCTCATAATGGCATTGCCTTGGCTCTCGCATGTACTGGGATTGCTGCAACTCTACTAGAAGGTGGAAGAACGGCACATTCGGCACTGAAGCTTCCGTTACACATGCAAATCAATGAAACACCTGTTTGCAACATTTCAAAGCAATCAGCTATGGCAAAAGTGTTGAAGAATTGTAAACTGATAGTATGGGATGAGTGCACAATGGCTCACAAACGGTCTCTAGAAGCACTTGACAGAACAATGAAAGATCTGCGGAATAAAAATCGTCGCTTTAGTGGCGCAATGATACGGTTAGCAGGCGATTTTTGACAAACACTTCCTGTTATTCCGAAATCAACAACGACGGATGAATTGAATGCATGTCTCAAGTCATCGTATTTGTGGCGGTACGTGAAAACCATACGATTGACTATGAATATACGAGTGTTCCTGCAACAGAATAGCACCGCAGAAGTTTTCTCTAAAGAACTGCTAAGAATTGGAAATGGGAAAATTCCGGTTGATACTTCCAGTGGTTTGATATCAATTCCACCTGCCATTTGTCAATTCACTTCAACGAAAGCTGAACTCATCACGAATATTTATCCGAACATTGGCCAAAATTATCGTAACTACGATTGGTTGAGTGCACGCGAAATTTTAGTTGCCAAAAATACCGATGTTAATGACATAAACTGCACGATTCAAAGTCAAATTCCGGGAGATTTGCGCTCATACAAATCGATCGATCGTGTTGAAAATGAAGACGAAGCCGTGAATTATCCAGTTGAATTTCTAAATTCTTTGGATTTGCCTGGCATGCCGCCGCATCATTTGCGTCTCAAAGTTGGATCTGTGATTATTATGCTTCGCAATCTTCATGCGCCGAAACTGTGTAATGGAACCCGACTGATTGTGACGCAGCTATCGAATAATGTGATAGTTGCAAGAATTTTGAAAGGGACTTACAAGGGGGCAGAATGCTTGATTTCACGAATTCCTTTGAGTTCCAACGATTTGCCATTTCAGTTCAAGCGTATTCAGTTTCCAGTAAGACTATCATTTGCGATGACAATCAACAGGTCACAAGGACAGTCGCTGGAAGTGTGTGGCATAAATCTGGAAATGCCATGTTTTTCACACGGCCACCTATACGTGGCGTGTTCACGAGGTGGAAAACCATCTTCTTTGTACATTTGCGCACCGGAACAGAAAAAAAAAAATGTTGTTTATCAAGCTACGTTACATTGAAAAAAATGTAGAAAATCGCAAATAAATTATTTTCAACACAATATAAATTCAACTTTCTTTTCTTTTCAAAACACATAATTTCACGTAGGGCAACGCCTGCGGGGTCAGCTAGTATATATATATATATATATATATATATATATATATATATATATATATATATATATATATATATATATATATATATATATATATATATATATATATATATATATATATATATATATATATATATATATATATATATATGTATATATATATATATATATATATATATATATATATATATATATATATATATATATATATATATATCTATATATATGTATATATATCTATATATATGTATATATTCCGCGAATATCGGAATGGCTGGGAATCCACATTATTTTGATTTTATTGTTGAATTTTATAAGCTTCTCTTGGATTTTAAAGACTGTATCACTTCCTTTGGGTAAATTGCGAATATAATTAATACTTGCTTGATTGTCTGAGCAAATTATAAATTTACCCTTGGCTTTGGCTGATTGGGTAATTGCGTTGTAGATTGCTGTTATCTCTGCAGTGACTGCAGAGCAATGGCTGCCGAGAAGACCAATGCTTGATAGATCACCATTATTGTTTACTACAGCGAAAGAAGTCCCATCAATTCTCTTTGAACCGTCGGAATATATGTATTGCCACGATTTTTCCAATCTTGATTTATGTTCTAGGAAAATTTGCTTATAGGTAGCGCGGTCAGTGCCCTTCTTTGAGTATTTTAACGGGTCGAGTAGAAAGGACGAGTCACTGAATATCCAAGTTGGATATAGATTATGAGATCTTTTAATAGGGTTAATAATTAATTGATTTTGTTTTACAAATCGGATACATTTATGGATGGTACTAGGAATTTCTACCGGTTGTTAGTGATTTAAACATTTTGTGATCACTTTGTAAAGGATAGGAACATGATTTTGGTATTAAATGTAGGGTTGTGTATTGAACTCTTTCTTCTATTGATGGCATTCCTGCCTCAACTACAATATTTTTCGTAGGTGTTGTTGGGAATGCGCGTAGGCTTCTTCTTATACCAGTATGGTATGGTGCGGCTAGACGTCGAATATTGCTAGCTGCACAATGTCCGTGTATAGAGAGTCCGTACTCAATTTGTGACTAGATAAGTGACCTTGTAATGTTGAGTAAGGTTTGAGGATGGGTTCGAGAGAATTTAGAAAAAGGAATTTGATAATATTCAGTCTTACGTCAAGGCTTTTCCCAATGTAACAACAGTGTTCCTTAAAAGTATATTTACTGTCTTTGATTATGCCTACGATTATCAACGTATTTGCATTTTGAAATTGAATTGACAAAAAACTTTTGACGAAATTAAATATCTTTGGTCCGATTTTCCATTTGAGCAATTGTTTAAGTACCATATGTGGGCCTATTCGGTCGAAAGCCTTTACAAAGTCTATACTTAGGACAGTGATATGGTTTCTGTATGAAAATGCTCTCGTTACGTAATGGTCGAAGTAGAGTAGAGCGTCCATGGTCCCCTGTCCGTTTTTGAATCCAATTTTTTGAGAGTTTATAAATTTACCCCTTTCGATGAACCACATAAGCCTTGTGGTAATTATTTTTTCCATGAGTTGACCCATACAGGGGAGTAATGAAATAGGGCGGTATCCCGATAGTTCTATTTTTGATTGTGTCGGTTTCGGTATTATGGTAATATTCGCTATTTTCCTGTTTTGAGGGTAAATGCTATATTGCAAAATATTGTTGAAAATATCAATTAATCTAGATGTCATCTCTTGAGGCAAGTTTTTTAGCATTGGGTACGATATTCTTCAAAGTCCAGGTGTTTTTCCTATTGTATTATTCAGGTCAAGAGTAAATTCAGTTTGGGAAATATCAATTTCATATATATAGCGAAGGAGCACATATATAGTTGTGAGCTATTAGACTCCACTACAAATTTATTTTGTTCGGTGCCAAAAGCCTTAGAGAAATTACAGTCTAGAGAATAGTTTGACCATTTACGCGCGAAGTGTTTGGCAATATCGATTGGCGTATGTATAGGACCAGAATTGGTGTTGATCACATTGATTGAATTTTGTTTAATAGTGAGTGTATTATGAGTAGAAAAATGAGTGGGAAATCCATCATTCAATACAATGAGATTTGATGAGAGGATTAAATCTTTAATCACTTTGCCGCGTTGATTAGTTGAGGTAGAACCCCAAAGTGGACTCCAAGCATTAAAGTCACCAATTAGTATGTGTGATGTTGGGAGGGCTTCTAGAATTTGGAATAAATCTCTTAAGCAAAAATTTTGATCGGGAGGAATGTAGATACTATTGTTCTAAGTTTGATTATATGGTTAATTTCTATGGCGATGAGTGAGATATTAGAAGGAATTTGAATTATGTTGTGGTAGATAGTTTTTTTTTATCAGCAGACCTACACCTTGTTTGCTGGTCGTGTTTTGGGAAAGATTGTGGAAATACGCATTGTACATTTCTGGAATGCCAGTTAGGTATTTATTAAAGGGAATACAAGTTTCTTGGAGAGCTATTATGGCTGGTGAGATATCGTTTATTAATAATTGTAATTCATGTAGATTGTTAAAGTAACCTTTCATGTACCACTGTAGTATGTTAAGCATAGTAAATAAAGTAAATTTAAGAGGAAATTGTTATTTTTGAGGACTTAAGAAATGTGAGTTAATTGCTGATAATCCAAATGGGTTGATATTAAAATTGAGCTTTCAGGTTCCGTATTGTAGGTTTTTATGTTCGTGTAATTGATAAGTTTGTGTTGAGGGAGTGTTTAAGTGCATTTCGAAGTTGTTTGTAGCTGATTTGCTTTTGTAAATGGGTTTTGTCTTTTGTCATAAGTTTATTTTCGATTTCATTTCTTCATTTCTTGGTTTGTTACTTTTATTTGTTCTTCTGTTATTTGTTGTACTTATTTATATAAGTTGCGATTGTTTTACCTGCAGCATTCTTATTTTCCGTTGCATTATTTCGTTTGATTGTTTATGGAAAGCGGGGGCATCATTGTTGCCTGTTGATTCTGCTAATAAAGTTGTTTTTCTACTAGTGTCTGCTCTGTTTAGGTCAGTGGTTTGCCGGGCTATAGATGCATAGGAGGACGTAAGAGTTGATTGATTACTCGTTGAATTATGAATTTTCATTACTTGCTGAATGTACATTTGTTTTCTATTTTAAATTTTAGTATTTCCTTTCCTTGAAGAAATCTTGTGCAGTCTTTAGATGATGCGGCATGTTCAGCGGCACAGTTCACGCAATATGTGCGGGTGCATGGCTGCGGGGAATATAGAGGTTACAGTTGTTGCATGCTGGTAATCATTTACAGTATTTTGCCGTGTGGCCTAGAATTTGGCAGTTCTTGCATCTCATAGCGTTTTGAATGTATTCACGAACATGTGTATTATGCCAAGAAATTGTAACTTTTTCTGGTAGGTGGTATAAGTTGAAAGTGAGCAAAACGACTCCGCTTGGAATTGACTTGCCCTCCACATTTTTGTGAATTTATACACAGATTGCCTTGAGAATTCATTTGTTCTATCATTTCCGATTCGGGCACATTGTTCAGGAAGAGTGCATATACTGTGCCTTACGATTATCCTCCCTGGGGTCAGGGAGGATAATCGTAAGGTAAAGATGCTGACTGCCTCCACGAAGGGGCCAAGGCGATCTTTATAGAGAATTCCTTTAAGAAGACTCACTGCCTCCTCGTGGCGGCCCCGGGCAATGGTATACCAGCAACATCTGATTATTAGCCAGAGTGATGTTGTGAGCTAGAATCAAGCTGCCTGCGCGTAGTGTCTCACATCATCGACTCCTAACAGATGCCACACATTCTGTGTGATTAGCATGTGTTAACGATACTTAAGAAAGCACATATTTTTAGGGTGCGAGTATTTAGAATTAATATTGCCTATGTAATATTTATTATGTAAACTTTTAAGGTGCTACAGTTTTGCAGTAGAGCCACTGAAGGGCATTGAAAGTTAGAATGCACCATCAACATTTCAGAATGGCGTAGGTCAGTTGGCTTGAACAACTGACACCAATTAACAGGTGCGAAACTGGAACACCAGAAAGGTCAGTTTTTGTATTGTAATTGTGAATTGTAAATAGTATATAAAAGTTAGTATTCTAAGAAATAAAGGCTTGTGATTTAAAAACTAAAAGTGTAATGTAGTGATTTTTCCAAAGAGTGATTTAGGGTTTTCAGCCACACGTGCACAGCAGAAGGACGTCCCGAGGACAACAAGGACAAACCCCAACAGTGAGCGACGACCCATCCAGCGATGACCCCAGAGGGGCGGCTGTTTGGGCACGTTAGATATCGTCCTCCATTTAGAGACATCGTGGGATTAGCGTTGTCCACAACCGTGATCTGAGACCTGTAGGATCTTGGTGATCTACGGGCGGCTGTAACTGCGAGGAATAGTGGGCACGGATGTGTTACCGGTGCTGAGCCCAGTAAGGCATCGGCTATGGTATACTGGACTGCATACACGAATCGGACAACGGTTGTAGGTGGGACCCATAATAAAAAATGAAGCAAAACAACAAAACAAACAAAACAAACAACGCCAAAACAAAAACAGTAACACCTGGAGCCTCAGAACTATTTGACGCCATTAACCCCAAAGAGGTCTCTAACGGGATCACCGGAGAACTCAGAGTCGCTAATAGTGCTGGATAACCCATTCCAGTCCAGCGCAAATCCGGCAACAAGTATCTCTGCGAATACAGCGATTGATGAGCTATTGACAATTACGGATACTCCGCAGACTAGAATTCAGCACATAGAGAGATTAGAAAAAGAAATTGCGGTGGAGGCAATCATGATAAGCGGAGAGGCAGCCGCAAAGGGCATTATGCTTCAACCGATAGACATAAGCACGAGCACAGAGAGACGGATGGTTGCGAAGGAGCAAACAAAGTCAAGCATCATAACAAAGAAAGCGCAACTAGCAGCTCCCGCGAGCAAAGCCATCACATATTCAGAGGTGGCAGCAGGAGTCACGGGAGCTGCAACTAACCCACAGATATTCGCATTTGAGAAAATGGTGCAGACCGTGGAACCATCAGTACACGAGAACGAGTATCTGGCCATCATTAACAAAAGCAGGACTATCTTGCTGACACAAATGGACACTGCTATAAAAAGGCTAGAAGACGTGGTAAAAAGACGCCAAAATCTTGAAACGGAGGTAGTGGAGGCTACGCTGGATCTACGTCGGCAGCACTCGGAGTTGCTAATTCTAGATATAATTGGAAAACACCAGGCGGAGTCGATTAGAGGAAGAGCGAACCTTCTCACTGCGGCGCTGGTATCAGCAAGCAGAGTCAGGGGTTCACCTATCTCACCAAAAAAATACGCAGTACGCCCAAATCTAAGAGGCAGCGCATTTCCAAAAGGGATCAGAGCGTAACAACGACTATACCGCTAGCTGTGTCGGAAACGACAGATAAGAAGACACCAGCACCAACGGAGACACGCGTACAAAATATGGGAAATAAAAATAAACCGAGAAAAGATCCAGTGACGGCAGCGTGGACAGCGGCAAAAGCGCAAAACAAAAATAGGTGGCAGAAGGTTACCACGAATCGCAAGCCAATACACCGAGCAGGATTTAGGATGAAGCCCAATGCCTTCATTATAAAGTCAGATGGCAAGCAATCCATCGTGGATATATTTAGAAAAATAGAGACCAGCCATGAACTACAGGAACTTAGCCCCGCGGTCAACAGGCTCAGGCGCACTCAGAAAGGGGACTTGCTCATGGAGCTAAACAGGGGATTAAAAGCGACGTGCTTTTTAAGCAAATTAGCCAAGGTTTTAGGACAAGGCATAACAATAGACGCCAAGACGCAGATGGCTACGATTCAGGTGCGAGGGGTTATGCCGGAGCTAAAATCGCCGGTAGAGATCGCAGCTGATCTAACTAAGCAGCTAAGCATCGTTGTAATGGAGTAATCGATACATATGGCGAAGACTAGGCGAGACGGCACATGGACCGTATATATACAACTAAGAGCCTACGACGTAAAGAAAGCACTGGCTGAGAAATATATCCCTCTAGGCTGGACAAGATGTCCGATAACTGAAGTCGAACAGCAGTGATGACACCAGCGGCCTAATTCAATACATGGGTCCGTGCGAAAGGTGTATGTATACATTTTTAGTATTTACGCTCCTCCACGTCTCAATATCCGCGAATTAGAAACTCTACTTACCGCAGTACAAATGAAGGCACAAGGGGAAAAAAATATAGTAATACTAGGCGTTTTCCATGTCTGGTCCTCCACCTGGGGCTACAAGAGCACAAATAAAAGAGGAGCTGCACTGGAGGAGTTCGTCGGAGCCCTAAACCTATCGCTGCTGAGCACCCCTGGCGTGACTACATTTGAGAATGGCAGAAGCTCGTCGATCATTGACCTGGCCTTCGCCAGCAGCAACACAACAAAGAAAATGCGCTGGAGTAAAAGCAATATGCACACACAGACCCATCACCGGGCGCTAGAAATGGAAATACAGACAAGTCGCAGTATCCGAACGGAACCCAAAGCCACGTCACCTAAGGGATGGGTATCGATAAAGCTTGATAAATACCTTTTCGCATACATCTTGAACAATTCTACGCAGACCATAAGTAATGCAACAGCCATATCTGCGGTAACAAGCACAATGGCAGCAGTTAAGAAATCGAGTGACGCAGCAATGCCGGCCAGAAATAGCACATTACCAAGAAGTCCTGTCTACTGGTGGAGTGACGAGATCGCAGACATCAGAGCAAACTGCATCAAGGAGAGAAGGAAAAGCCAAAGAGCATGGCGCAAACCCGGCTTCCAACAACTTCATGATGAGTTTGCCAAGCTACGGAAAAAGCTCCGAATGGAAATTGCAGCCAGTTAAAAGAGTGCTTACCGCTCATCGACTCCGCAAATGACGATCCATGGGGTAAGGCATATAAGGTAATTATGCGGCAGGTCCATGATCCAAGTGCGCCGCAACCAACATGCCCAGTACTGTCAAGGGGTATAGTGGCGACATTATTCCCAATGCAGGAAGAAACCAGAGTACCCAGAGTATGATGTAATAGTAAATGATTTCCCGGAGGTAACAGCACAGGAAGTACTAGATGCGGCAGCTGGAATTGGAGAAAAGAAGGCGCCAGGGCCAGACTGTATTCCGAACATTGCTCTGAAGCTTGCAATCTACGAGCGTCCGCAAATCTTTGCAAGCATGTATACAGAGTGCTTAACAGAAGGGTGGAAAAAGCAACGATTGGTTCTCTTTCTCAAGCCCGGGAAGAAGCCAGATGAGCAATCAGCGTACAGGCCCTTATGTATGCTGGACACTGTAGGCAAAATATTCGAACGTATACTCTGCGCCCGCTTACAAATCATAGTCGATCCAAAGCTATCAAAGGTTCAATTTGGTTTCCGAAGCGGCAGATCAACGATAGACGCTATAAAACAAGTTACAACGATCGCATCACACGCCACGGAGGGCAGTATAAACACTCGGAGATATTGCGCGGTCATCACGTTGGACATCCGAAATGCTTTCAATAGCGCAAGGTGGGACCTCATCATATAAGCGCTAAAATCATTTCATACTCCAGCATACTTAGTCAGAGTCATACGCGAATATTTCAGGGACAAAGTACTGCAGTACGAGACAGAATAAGGCCCAAAGTATCACAAGGTGATGGGTGGCGTGCCGCAAGGTTCAGTACTGGGCCCAACACTATGGAATATAATGTATGATGGGGTATTTCTTTCAAAATGCCACAACATGCGACCTTAGTAGGATATGCTGACGACATTGCGCTAATCGTCACATCGAAAAGAGTTTCAGCACTTGAGCTTACCTGCAATGCTGCAATCGCACGCATTCGACTCTGGCTGCTCGAACACAGCCTGCAACTCGCGGCAGAGAAAACGGAGGCAGTGCTCATAACAACAAGGAGAACCGCCGAATACATAACAATTAATGGAGCGGGAATTGACATTAGGTCACAGAGCTCGGTAAAGTATCTTGGAGTCCTACTTGACCAAAGACTGAATTATAAGAAAGACACGAAAAGAACTGCGGACAAGGTGAGCAGGGTGGTTACAGCCCTATCAAATATAAAGGGTGTTTTTTTTAGATGGTGTTGTTTTCAATCTGGCAATACTTTTTTGGGAGTTGGTCTTTTTGACAGCTGTTACATGATTTATGCTCAGTTTGGTTTGCCATTTCATAGAATGGACGCCGAACGACCATCAAGTGTCGCACGTTCAGTGTATGAGTCCAAAACGAGGTGGCCACCGATCCCGATTTTCACAAGACAATTTTGTTCAGCGATGAAGCTCACTTTTGTTTGAATGGGTATGTTAATAAGCAAAATTGTCGCATTTGGAGTGAGGATAATCCACAAGCCATTTTTGGGACGCCGTTAGATCCCCAAAAAGTCACTGTTTGGTGTGCTCTATGGGCAGAGGGAATCATTGGTCCATATTTCTTCAAAAATGAAACCGGCCATACTGTTACAGTCAATGGGGAACGCTATAGAGCCATGATTAATGACTTTTTCGTGCCTGAATTGGAGGATGTTGCTGTGGGCGACCTTTGGTGCCAACAAGATGGCGCTACATGCTATACAGCCAACGAAACAATCAATTTATTGAAGGAAACTTTTGGTCTCGCGTCGTGGGCCTGTGGCGTGGCCTCCAAGATCGTACGATTTAACACCGCTTGACTATTTTTTGTGGGGTTATGTGAACTCGTTTGTCTACGCAGATAAGCCCGAGAAGACTGACGCCTTGGAAGAAAATATTCGGCGCGTTATTGCTGACATACGGCCCCAATTGCGGCAAAAACTGGGCGAAAATTGGGCTTCTCGGCTAGAACTTATTCGAGGCAGCCGCGGTGGCCACTTGCCCTCAAATCAATTGTAAAACATAATGGCAAACCCTTATCTTTATAATAAAGCTAAATTCTTTGTTATAAAATTAAATTATATGCGTTTTATATCTATTTGAAAACCACACGTCTGAAAAAAACACCCTATATTACCAAATATCGGTGTAGCACGAGTTCGCAAAAGGCGAATATTGTCTACGGTGGCTGACTCGATTGCACTATATGCGCCACCAATCTGGTGTGGTATATATATATATATATATAGATGTGTGTGTGTGTGTGTATATGTATACGAGTATATATATGTACTCGTATATGTGTAAGTATATGTATATGTATATGTATAAGTATATACATATGTATATGTACTCGTATATGAACATGTATATGTATATGTATATGTATATTCGTATGTATATGTTGTGTTGCGTGTGGTGTATAAATTTGTAATATATTCAATATATTCTTTAATATTATTTTTGTTGATGTTGATTGCATTAATGTTTTCAGTGTACATTAAAGTAATGAAAGAATACGAAAACAGCACTTTAAATTACAAAGTTAAGCTATTTTTTACATTTTTACAATTTTTCTTGTTTTAACTTTTCGAATTTGGTTTGGCTTGTTGATACAGCTACGGCTAAGAATCGAAAGAAAGATCGGCTGCTGGCGTCTTACGGTTTCGTCTTCGGTTGAATTCGCAGTGTTTAAAAAAATGGTGGAGCTTGCAAAGCATTCGGCTGCATCTCTCTGGTCTGCCTCGATTCCGTTGGGCGGAGATTGGACATTTCCTCGAGAATTCACAAGCGTCGCGTAAAAATTGTATCTAAGTCCTTCCACGTAGGAATTTCTCTCCGATGACCCCAGGCTTGTTCCCATAAAGAGAGGGTCTCCTCTGGCAGGCGCACGGAACACAAATACACCAAGAAAATATCTTCCCAACCGGCTAAGTCACCCACATACACCTGTAGCGGCACCGTACACGTAGTAAGCGTTTAATTGCGATCCCCTCTTCCCGCTTTACCAGAGAAAAGATGTTGATGTCACCCAAGAGTGATGTCTCCTCGTGGAGGAGTTCCAGTGACCCTGAGGACAAATGGCAACTATAAACTCGGTGCAGGTTACCTGGTCACCAGATCTTTACAAGTTTCCCACCAAAAGCGGACCCTCGTAAACGAAGACAAGCTTCGCCGCGGTATGGAACTAATACCCAACGAAAAATCCCACCTTTTATGGTCACAAGGTAATCACAGAAGTGGAGTTGGATACTCGATTATGGGTTGATCGTAACCGCGTGGTTTGAGGATGTATGTCCTTGAAAATAAAAAACCTGCAAAGCAAACAAAAGGTTTCTCACACATGGGTTGTCGCAGATGGCCCCACTGAACAATCAGTTGACCCACCTCTGCAAATTTGCACGAAAGAGAGCGAACAAATGAGCAGTAACTATACGTAGTTGTTCGTGTAATTTAAATCGTACAAAACACTGCACATATAGTTACACAAATTATGCTAACACAGCTAGTGCTAAAACATGCGAATTAGGTGTGCAAAGAGAAAATGATAATTGTAGTTATGTGTAAATGTTTTTGTGTCTTTTTTATTGGACCGTTCCATGGTCAATATTCACAGAAACAATTTTACATATGTATGTAATTACAATTATGAGGTTTTGGTATAAATCATAAAATATATGTTTGTATGTACATACGAGTATATAAATGTATAAATATATTTATTTGATAGGACATACCTGTTCCTATTCTGCTCGAGGACCAATTTGTCGAGTTTTGTGTATATATTTTCCCCTTTTTCACTACATTTTTGGATATAACATTAAAATAATGAAATAATACAAAGCAGCACTTTGAATTACAATATTACTCTATTTTAAAGGTTTTACAATTTAAGGTTTGATTTTGTATTGATGCAGCTACGGCTTCGAAACGACTAAGAATGAAAGTCGGGTGCTGGTGATTTACGTTGGCGATTTCGGCCGAATTCGCCGTGTTGAGTAAAAAAAGATGGCTACGGCCTGGACACACGTTCACTTATACTTTACGCTCGTTTCTCGGTGAGACACGAAAGGGGGAATTCTCTCCCAAAACATGCCACACTTTGAAACGAGAGCAGCCATGGTGACGCTAGCACCGGGTCGCAGCCACTTTCAGGAGAGGGTTCGCGGAATGATATATATATATATATATATATATATATATATATATATATATATATATATATATATATATATATATATATATATACGAGTATATATATATTGGAGCGTGATAGCACAGTGAAATGTGATGGCATACTTTCCGGATCCCATCTGAGTTTGGGAATGAGTGCCCCCTGTGAGTCAAGATGCGAACTATTCGAATAAAAGCTTATTCAAGAACCATCTGTCCGTAATATCAAAAAGAATATTCTCGACTTCTGTCGAAGTGGATAGAAGCTTCTAGAAAATACGAGAATAGCGTGGAATTTTCTACTCCAACTATTCGAAAACTATAAAAGCGACAAGACTGTTCAAAGTCGAATGCAGTAGATCAGAGACCGTAACAGTGTGTACATCTAGCATTATAATCAAAGCAGCAGTATTTGTGATTTACAAAGTGATGAAATTCATTAGTAAATAAAGTGACTAATGGTTTGTGAAATAAAGTGCAAATAATAACTATGTAAACTTTAAGCCTAATATTAAATGTGTAAATAGCAATAATTAAATAAAGCAAATTATTTTTATTTAACCAGCGATTGATTGATAACTACACAATCCAGTGGTACGAGTCCGACTACAGAGAGTTAGAGGAATTGTCAGGAGGGCAATTTTGTAACAGAGTAAATTGTCAAGAGGCAATTTCGTAACAATTGGTGTCAGAAGTGGGATTGTGTATCTGTAATAAACAATGGTTAAATTTGAAAAACTGAGATTGGAGCAGCTCAAGAAGGAGCTTGAGCGTTTAAATTTGCAAACACAAGGGCTTAAAGCGGAGCTACAGGTGCGATTAAGAAGCGCTTTAGAGGAGCAGGGTATAGACGTCGATGACCATGAAATCCAATGTGAAGAGCCAACGACATCTCGATACGAAGAAACACCGCAAGAAACTAACACGGGTAATTTTGACAAGAGTGTACTCATCGGGATAATACAATCCTTCAAATAGGATATGCAACAGCATTCACAACAAAATTCTCAAGCAGCCGAAGAGAGGATGCAGCAGCGAGATGAAAATATGCGGAAGCGAGATGAAAAGATGCAGCAACAATTACAACAAAATGCTCAAGCTGTCAAAGAACAGTTACAGCAGAGCGAAACTAGACTTGCTCAACTAGCGGAGCAGAACTCACAGCAAATGAAAGAAATGTCCGATATGGTAGACAGGAAGGTTGGTGAAATTGAGATACGGCAGAAATCGTTCGAAAAATCTGTAGAACAAAAATTCATTGCGCACGAGCAGAAGCAGATCGAATTTAAGCAACAAATAGAACAAATAATTCACCTACTACAGGAAGGTGCATTGCCTGTGCCAGCTTTATCCTCAATAAAACTGAAGCCTCCTACCTATGATGGAACCACCACATTTAGTGTCTTCAGAATGCAGTTTGAGACTACCGCTAGCACAAATGGTTGGAGTGCTCGCGAAAAAGTGGCTGCATTAACCGTTTCATTGAAAGGTGCTGCCGTTGATGTGCTTCAAACCATCTCAGAAAGTGAGCGAGACTGCTATGAAAGCTTGATGAATGCCGTTCAGCGCAAGTATGGTAGTGAACACCCGAAGCAGATGTACCAAGTAGAGCTACGAACACGGGTACAGAAGAGTGGTGAGTCTATACAACAGTTTGCGGCGGAAGTTGAACGGTTGGCTCATCTTGCCTACCCTGGAGAGATCACTGAGAGGTGTATGATGGACACCTTTGTATATGGCATTCGCGATGCGGAGATAAAGCGTTCTGCAATAACTAATCTGAAAGCTACATATATGGAGACAGTAGCTAGCGCTTTAACTTCAGAGACAGCAGCCTTGGTGTGCCAGCCAGTATACAGAGCCCGTTAGGTACAAGTCGAAAGCGGCCAAAGTTTCACGGGCAAATGCTTCACCTGCGGAGAGGTCGGACACATGGCCCGTAATTTCCAATCGAGACGGAAACGTTCTAGATCACGCTCACCGGTAAGACCTCAGAAATGTTGATCAGAAAATGTTGATAAGCCGTCGACAAACTAGATGGAGTCAGTCTCGAGGGGCTTGATCTGACTCGCACAACATGTAGCCCCAGAATCTTCGTTTCTCAGATGGCATGGAAAATCAACAGCCTAACTGTCGACAGCGCAGTAAATGGTAGAAAAATCGTGGTAACATTGGATACGGGTGCATCACATTCCATAATTAGAAGGGATCTCCTTCGGGCAATCGAGCCGCTTCAGGGAATAAGATTGCGTACGGCAACTGGAGATGATGCACCGGTACTGGGAAAAGTTACACGGAAAATCACTATCGGCACCACAATATTGACGCACGAGTTTGTAGTTGCGGATATTGTGGACGAATTAATCTTAGGTGTGGATTTTATGATTCGGAATGGATTGACCCTAGATTTGAAATGCTGAATGTTGAAGTATGCGAACACCGAAATACCGTTATCCGTTGGTGAGGATAAGTATGGAGGTATCCGACAAGCCATTGTATCGCGGCGGACAAAAATCCCAGCAAAATCAGAGGCAGTAATATGGGCCAAAATGGACGGAGATGTTGAGAACAACAAGTTGTGGGTTGTTGAGACTGATGAAAAATTCGCACTGGATGACATCATAATTGGAAAAACCCTCGTAGAAGAACAGCAGAACAGAATAGTGGCAGTAAGAGTGGTCAATCTTGCAAATTCCGCTAGAACCATAGAGAAAGGACAGATAATTGGAAATTGCCGGGAAATTTCAGCAATTGTAAACTGTGAGAGCCAGCCGCGAGACACAAAAATGAATATACCAGCTGATAAAAAGGTACTAGACAATCTCATGAAAGAATGGAGCAAAGACATTGGTCAGTATTTGCTGAAAAGGGTAAAAACGAAGGCAGAACAAAGATGGTCAAACACACAATCAACACTGGTGATGCCAAACCCATTCGTCAAGCGTCAAGAAGAGTACCTCTGGCAAAGAGAGAAGAGGTGAATGTATTGCTGAAGGAAATGCATCAGAACAACGTCATAGAGCCATCAGCGAGCCCCTGGAGTTCTCCAGTGGTATTAGTCAAGAAGAAGGATGGCTCCACACGTTTTTGTGTAGATTATCGTAAACTAAATGAGGTAACGAAGAAAGATAGTTATCCATTACCTCGAATCGACGATACGTTGGACACTTTCTGGTTCAAATTGGTTCTCAACGCTGGATTTACAAAGCGGATATTGGCAAGTGGCAGTAGACGAACAAGACAAGGAAAAGACAGCATTCAGTGCCGGTGATGGACTATGGCAATTTTTGGTGATGCCATTCGGTCTGTGTTATGCTCCAGCTACATTTGAACGCCTAATGGAACATGTGCTAAAGGGTCTCCACTGGAAAACGTGTTTGGTGTACTTAGATAACATCATCGTTATGGGAAAGGACTTCGAGGACCACTTGAAGAATTTGGAAGAAGTATTGATGCGATTAGGAGCTTCAGGGTTGAAGCTAAGCGCAAAGAAATGCTCGTTCTTCAAGAAAGAAGTCAGGTACCTTGGACATAAAGTCACACCTGAAGGAGTACACACAGATCCAGATAAGATAGACTCAGTAAGGGAGTGGCCAAGACCAACTAGTTTGCATGAGCTACGCAGCTTCTTGGGTCTTTGCACCTATTACAGACGCTTTGTTCCAGGCTTTGCAGACGTGGGTGGTAGTCTGCATGCATTAACGAGGAAAAATTGTCCTTTTGAGTGGAAAGCGAACAGGAGAAGGCATTCAACAGATTGAAAGAGCTATTGTGTACAGCTCCGATCCTTGCGTATCCAATACCTGGCGAAAAATTTATTTTGGATACAGATGCAAGTGGATTCGGGATAGGAGGTGTCCTGTCGCAAGTTATTGACGGACATGAAAGAGTAATAGCCTACTTCAGTAAGATCTTATCAAAGCCAGAGCGAAATTACTGTGTAACACAGAGAGAACTTTTGGCGGTTATGCAGTGCGTGAAGCACTTTAACAAGTACCTGTATGGACAAAAGTTATTGTTGAGAACGGATCACGCTGCTCTGCGCTGGCTATTACAGTTCAAAAATCCCGAAGGTCAGGTTGCGAGATGGATTGAGAGACTCCAAAGCTACGATTTCACAATAGAACTTCGCAGAGGCGGAACCCACGGGAATGCTGATGCACTATCCCGACGTCCTTGCAGTATGGAATGTAAACACTGTTCTAAAGCTGAAGGGAAAGAAGGAGTAGTCGATGTGCGCTTAATGGCTGTTTTACCAGACGATGAATGGACAGCGGAAAAGATAAAAGAAGAACAACGAAATGACCCAGATTTGGCAAAAATCGTATCAAGTAAGAATGAAGGAAAACGGCCTGATTGGAACGAAATCTGGACTAAAAGTCCCATAACTAAAGCATATTGTTCTCAATGGAATAGGTTAAAGCTGCAAGATGGATGCCTATTCTGCCTGTGGGAGAGCGAAGATGGAAAAACCACGAAGAACTTGTTTGTGGTACCCAAGGCAAGAATAAGCGAAATTCTCAAGGAATACCATAGTGGGCCAAGCGGAGGACATTTAGGAATAACAAAAACAGTCGAGAAAATTAAAACACGATTTTATTGGGTTGGTTGTCAGCAATCGGTAGTTGACTGGATTAGTGCTTGTGAAAAGTGTACAGCTGCCAAGGGACCGAGTCAGTGGAGGATGCATTTATACAACGTGGGAGCGCCATTTGAGCGTATTCCAATGGACATAGCAGGTCCGTTTCCAATTAGTGATTCTGGCAACAAATATGTTGTCGTCGTAATTGACTACTTTAGTAAATGGCCAGAAGTATATCCCATCCCCGATCAAGAAGCTAAGACCGTTGCAGATGCATTTATCAATAATTGGGTCTGCAGATTCGGAGCTCCCCTCGAGTTGCACTCGGACAGAAATTTCGAGTCAACAATATTCAGGGAAATGAGTGAATTGATGGGCATACGCAAAACTCGTACAACCCTTTTGCATCCACAATCTGATGGAATGGTTGAAAGATTTAATCGTACGCTTGAGGAACACCGAAGGAAAGTCGTGGACAGAAACCAGAAAGATTGGGACCAACACATACCCCTCTTCTTAATGGCATACCGATCAGCAACTCACGATACAACATCTACAACACCAGCTAAGGCTATTTTCGGTTGTGACATAAGATTACCTGCAGATCTGAAATTCGGTGCCTACTCATCTACGGAAGTTTCATGTAGCAGTTATGTAGCTGACAAACGAAGACAGCTGAATGAAAGTCATGGAACCATCAGAAAGCGCACACAACTGATGAGTGATAAAATGAAAGCCAGATATGATCTACGGGCAAACTCCAAGGGATTTCAGGAAGGGCAGCTAGTTATGCTTCATAATCCGCAAAGGAAAAAGGGATTATCGCCAAAACTGCAAACACACTGGGAAGGGCCTTATAAGGTGATAAAGCAGCTCAACGATGTAGTATACCGCATGCAGATGGCGAGAAATGATAGGAGCAAAATGAAAGTCGTTCATTTAGAGAGATTCGGGACGAACAAGATTAAGCGGAGGGCAGTGAAACGTGATAGCACAGTGAAATGTGATTGCATACTTTCCGGATCCCATCTGAGTTTGGGAATGAGTGCCCCCTGTGAGTCAAGATGCGAACTATTCAATATATCTTATTCAAGAACCATCTGTCGGTAATATCAAAAAGAATATTCTCGACTTCTGTCGAGGTGGATAGAAACTTCTAGAAAATACGAGAATAGCGAGGAATTTTCTACTCCAACCATTCGAAAACTATAAAAGCGACAAGACTGTTCAAAGTCGAATGCAGTAGATCAGAGACCGTAACAGTGTGTACATTTAGCATTATAATCAAAGCAGCAGTATTTGCGATTTACAAAGTGATGAAATTCATTAGTAAATAAAGTGACTAATGGTTTGTGAAATAAAGTGCAAATAATAACTAAGTAAACTTTAAGCCTAACATTAAATGTGTAAATAGTAATAATTAAATAAAGCAAATTATTTTAATTTAACCAGCGATTGTTTGATTACTACACAATCCAGTGGTACGAGTCCGACTACAGAGAGTTAGAGGAATTGTCAGGAGGGCAATTTTGTAATAGAGTAATTTGTCAAGAGGGCAATTTCGTAACAATAGATATATAAATATATATATATAGATATAGATATATATATATATATATATATATACGAGGTGTGATCAAAAGATATGTTGGCAATACCAACCATTTTGGATTGTCAGTTTGTTTTTGACAGATAAAAAGGTAAGTCGTGTTTTGGTGTGCTCTTCGATTTTGTACTATTCGAAAAAAATGGATCAAAGAAACTGTATTCAGTTTTGTGTAAAAAATGAAATTAAATGCGCAAGGACATTTGAAATGTTGACTGTGGCCTTTGGCGAGTCTACTATGAGCAGAACAGAAGTTCAATTGTGGTATAACCGGTTTAAGGAAGGCCGAGAAGATGTCAATGACGATGCTCGTCCTGGTCGCCCGAGCACGTCAACAACCGATGAAAACATTGACGCAGTGAAGAAAATGAGTTTGGATAATCGTCGAATCACTATCAGAGAGGTTGCTGATGATGTTGGCATATCGTTCGGCTCATGCCAAGCAATTTTTACGGATGTTTTAGGCATGAAACGTGCGGCAGCGAAGATTGTTCCAAAATTGCTAAATTTTGAGCAAAAACAAGGTCGCATGGACATCGCTCAGGAGCTGTTGAACATCGTCAACGACGATCCAGATTTCCTCAAAAAGATCATAACTGGTGACGAATCGTGGGTGTATGGCTATGACATTGAAACCAAAGCCCAATCATCCCAATGGAAACGTCCACATGAGCCAAGGCCGAAAAAAGCACGTCAAGTTCGGTCGAACGTAAAGGGCTTGCTGACAGTTTTCTTTGATTGCAATGGCGTAGTGCATCATGAATTCTTACCACAAGGTCGTACGGTCAACAAAGAATACTACCTTGAAGTTATGCGCCGTTGGCGAGAAGCAATTCGTCAGAAACGCCCAGAATTGTGGAAAACCCAATCAAGGATTTTTTGGCGAAAAACAAAACCGTTATCATGCCTCAACAACCGTATTCACCGGACTTGGCCCACGCTGACTTTTTCCTCTTTCCAAAACTGAAGACACCGATGAAAGGAAAGCGTTTTGCTACGATTGAGGAGATAAAAGAAAAATCGAAACAGGAGCTGTCGGCGATACCAAAAAAAAGCGTTTCAGAAGTGTTTCGAGGATTGGAAAAAACGCTGGCATAAGTGTATTATATCTGAGGGGAATTACTTTGAAGGGGGCAAGATAGTTGTTGATGAATAAATAAATACTTTTTAAAAAAATTTAAAATAAGGGTTATTTTTTGACCTAGTATATATATATATATATATATATATATATATAAAGGGTGTCCCAACAAGAGCGCAATTTTTAAATTTTAAATAAATTGAATTGAATTGTTTCTCTGGCTGTATGGCATGTGGCGCCGTCTTGTTGGAACCACATGCCCTCCACATTCATTTCTTCAATTCGAGGCAAGAAAAAACTGGTTATCATTTCACGATACCGAACACCATTGATTGTTTGCGCTTGACCTGCCTCATTTTCATAAAAAAAAGTTCCAATGATTCCTCCAGCCCAAAAACCACACCACACAGTGACACGTTGAGGATGCATTTGCTTCTCGTGAATCCCCAATGCGACAATTCTGCCTATTGACGAAACCATCAAGATGGAAATGGGTCTCGTCACTGAAGATGATTTTAGCGGCAAAATCAGCATTTTCATGTTGTCTCTCCAATACCCAATTAACGAACTCCCTTCGCTGTCCATGGTCAGCTGGCTTCAGTTCCTGAGTCAATTGAACTTTGTATGCATGAAGATGCAAATCTTTCGTCAAAATTCGCTGCATAGTGGATTTGGAGACACCAATTTGCTGAGCTCGGTGTCGAATTGAGGTGGATGGAGTTTGAGCGATATCATCACGTACAGCTGCGACATTTTCGGTCGATCGACCTGGTCGATGGCGCGTTGTTGTCTTTACATCACTAACAGACCCAGTTTCGGCATATTTATCCATTAATCTCTTTACAGTTGACTCTTTTGGAGCATTATTCTGACCCCAAATTGACCGCAAAACTTTCACCATTTTGGTAAAACAATTTCACAATGAGAATGCGTTGTTCATTCGTGTAGTGCTCCATTTTTACTAACCTCGTACCTTCTACTAGCAAACAATAACCATACGAGCCAACAACAAGTCGAAATGATTAAAATTTACTACCGAAATTCGGAGTCAGTCGCCTCAACTTTAAGAGCGCTACGTCCAATTTATGATGAGCCTCATTTCTGGCTAAATGGCTTCGTCAATAAGCAAAATATGCGTTATTGGTTAGACAGCAATCCACACGTACTCCATGAGTCATCATTGCATCCCGAAAAAATTACGGTTTGGTGCGGTTTATGGGCCGGCGGCGTCATTGGGCCGTACTTCTTCCGTGATGATCAAGACTGGCACATTACTGTGAATGCGAATAGCTACCGTTCAATGATAACCGAATATTTTTGGCCCCAATTGGATAATATGGACTTGGAGGACATGTGGTTCCAACAGGACGGCCCACAAGCCACACAGCGAATGCCACAATCAATTTACTTCAAACCAAGTTTGGTGAACGTGTTATCTCACGAAATGGCCCAGTCGATTGGCCGCCGCGGTCGTGCGATTTGACGCCGTTAGATTATTTCCTGTGGGGCTACGTCAAGTCTATGGTCTATGCCAACAAGCCAGCGACGATTGATGAACTTCGTACGAATATCGAATGTGAAATTGCAGCAGTATCGGCCGATTTATGCTTGAAAACCGTTGAAAATTGGGTTCAGCGTCTGGACTTCTGCAAGCGTGCCCGTGGTGGCCATGCAAAAGAAATCGAGTTCCATACATAATGGCATCGAACGTACTTTCACAGGAATAAAGAATTTCATTGATATCTAAAACCGGTTTTGTTTTATTTAAAAAAAACTTTTGTAGCGCTCTTATTGAAAAACCCGATATAAGAAAACAAATTGGTAGATGTATACACTGGGTCTGTACTAGCATGCATTCCAAATATGGGCAAATTATTACTACTGCCACGGCCACAATTAACCAAAAATCATTACTAGCTTAAAGATTTATCAACGAAATTTCACAGGAATGTTGCGGGTACTAACATTAAACACCGCACGAAAAATGGGCGTGCCACGCCCACTATCGGCATATTATTATAGCATAAAAAATTTGACTCACTTGCTTTGACTCACTGCTTTTGCTTGAACTCATATGATTTGTTGGAACTCCGTAACATGTTAGATTGGGCGTTTAAGCTAATTTTCGTATGCATAAAAACAACCATTTGCTTTCTTTTGTGAGCTGATGCTTACATTTTGTTGAGGCTGCTCTATAGTTGTATCGTAGATTAACAAGATAGCAATGCGGAATATTTTGTGCCAGAAAAAAGAACTAAGTGCTATCAAAAGCGATAAACAAATTTATTAAGTGAAGATAAAAAACAATACAGGTTTGTTTGCCAAACTATTCAGATGTTTTTTAAATAAATATATGATCAATACATAGATTTGAAAATAGCAGCATCTGCTGGTTGGCTAATTACATTTTGGAAGAGACGGAAGAATGGTGGTGCCCTCAGCAACATTGATAAAATGCGGTTATATTTAAGATATTGTGCAGATTCCGGATTTCAGAATGGTATTGCCACAGATATTGTAGTTCACCAATCAACTGTCGCGCGACTTATCGCCGAAGTTGCGAAAATTATATATGTAAAGGCATGGGAGTGAATAAAATACCCGACGACTGCAGATGATATGAAGGCTGCACAAATGAAGTGGCAGGAAAAATACTGCTCTTCATTTTCAATCGGAGTGATTGACTGCTCCCATATCAAAATAAAAAAGCTAACAACTCAAAGCGATGAGTATATTTGCAGAAAAGGATTCCACTCTATTAATGTATAGGCAACTTGTGACGCACGTGAATTGTTTACAAGCGTAGACATATTCTGGCCTGGATCAGTTCATGACTCAAGCATCTTAAGAAATAGCAGTGTACATACGAGTACCATAATGGATAATGCAGCGAACGATGCATTACTTTTTGAGGATGAGGGCTATGGAATTTGCTCGTGACACCATTCCGAAATCCAACAACTGACATAGAAAAATCATTCAACATCATATTTACAAGCGAACGTGTGATTATAAAACGGTGTTTTGGGCAACTGAAGCAAAGATTTTCGATATTACAATACAAAATTCGTGTGTCCACAGAATTAGTGCCACACGTAATAGCCAGTTGTTTCATTTTACATAACATCGCAAAATTTTTAAAAGACGATTATATATACCAAATAGATTATGATAATAACAATGATATATGGCATTTAGAAACGGACTACCAACCACACACAAGAAGAATATCAGAAGCTGGAAAAAATAAAAGAGATGCGATCGCAAATTTGTTGTCAAATTAATTTATTATTCAAATAATATTGATGTAATTTGCTTCTAATTTTTGGGCAATTTCATTATTCAAATGCTTTTGTTTTATATATGAAATTCATTTTAATAATAATAATAACAAAAATAGTAATAATAATAATAATAATAAAAATGAAATAATAATGGTATTAATAATTTCATTTGTGATATATTTCCAAATTAAAGTTTTAAAATTCATAAAACTGCATGTCTCTTTCGACCAGTCGATCAGTTAATAGTTCTAATTTGACAGAAAGAACTTTGTTTTGCTTTAACAAAACAAGCCTTTGCAGATTATGAAAATTTAAATCGTTGGTTTCTTCGGTTTCATAACGATGCAGTACTGCTTGTGACCCCTTGTTAACCTTCAAATAATAAAAAAATATTAACAAAAAAGAAATCAATAAACATATAATAAAAAGTACAGGTTGATCGTCACTATCATTTGAACGTCGCTTTCTTTGCTGTTTTCTACTGGTGTCGTTGCTGTTACTGTTGTCTCTGTAGTTGTTGTTGCTGGTGTTTTTTCAAACACGTCAAGCGTCGAACTCTCTTCACATGCTCCAAGCGAGAGATCAACTGTAAAAATGAAACCAAGAGCGAAATCAACAACAACAAAAATTCAGTTTGATATCGGAATACTTACAAGGTATTTTGTTTGTTGACGGCATAGAGTCAGAAAAAGCAAATTTGCAAGTTCAGTTTCCCAATTTTTGTTGCCAGTTTTATTTCGGTCGGTTTTTGATTTCAGGCGACATATCATATTTGAAATTTTTTTAATACCATTTTTTACACTTAATTCAGTGCCGGTTTTTATTCATGTACTTAAAAAAAGTTTTTTATTATATCTTTTTTTATTTTTATAAGTTGACAGTTGGCTTTTTTGTAATAATATTTTATTTACCTTTAGCTTTTCAACTAAAAACGAATTTAAATCGTCACTATTATTATTTTCATTTTTCTCACCGATCTCACATTCACCCTCGCTTGAAGCCATGTTTGCACAATAAACATTAGGTTTGATCTCATTAATCACAAGACAAGTGCGTTTGCTTGCACTCATTTTTATGCATACCAAAATGAGCAAAAGCTGTTGCTGCTTGCTTGAACCAAAGACAATATACTATAAAGACATTACGAGTACATCGTTCTCTTCACTCAGCGAAATGAGTTAAAATTGCGTGGCTGCCTATGGAGTTAACGCCCGAAGTGTGCTTGGCAATGCAAAGGCAAAACATGTAGATACACATTCTGGTTTTTGCGTTCTATATGAGCGTGTGTGTTTACTACATGTGCGAATGTTTCTATGCTTGCTTTCATGTTTACTACTATATATTTAAGGGTACAGTCAACAAAATCAAGATTTTAAACGTTTTCTTTTACTTTGTCAGATCAGCTTGAAATACTATAACCACATTCTATTACAAATTAAACCACTCGTACGTACATGAATATGTGCATACATATCTATGAACACTCATTCTCCGCATTTAAATAGTATATGATATGTTCATGTTTGAAGGAAATTTTATGAACTTCAATATCTAGTATTAAGTGCATATGTTCTTGTTATACATTGATTTACAAAGTTTTGTAAATAAAACCGTATATAATGCAATAACCTATATATAAACATTTATTTCCTATGGAAAAATGTAGTTCAACCATAATTGTGTTCCAACGCATAATAAACCACATTATAATCTAAAATTATTATAATCCAAAATCTATAATAAATTATTTCAAGTATTTAAAAATCTAAGAAATTTTAAATTTATCTTAAGATAAATAATGTTCAGTAAAACATATTTTAATATAAGGTGCGTCTTTTTGCCCATTACATTTGACATTTACCTCTAAAAATGTATAAGGACATTATGTGTGCAGGGCTCACCCAAGTCGACTTGCTTGCATGTTTTTTCACAAACGCCATTCGAAATACTACAACCGGCAACACAATCGTTTGACGTGGAGACTTTAGTTATGGAAACTAATAAAAGTGTGCAAAAACTTCTTACTGCTTCGTGCTTGTTTATGCATGTGAACTTGTCTTTGGAAATATAGGAAATACTTTGAATGAAATTATCTCTTTTGACCTACATTCTTGAATAATATTTTGGACTTCTTTTCAGTTCTATTTTTTAATTATTTGCTGTCTAAGTTCTTCTATGCAACTGAATGTCTTTTTATATATTATAATGATATTAATTTAATTATATTAATTTAATTTAATTTTTATTTTGTAAATAATGTATTATTATAAAAGAAATATCAAAAATTTTAATACATCTGCAAAATTCTTCCTTTTCCTACCATAAGAATAAAAACCAATCTAACAATTTACTTAATATAGCATATACGAAAAAACAAAAACTTCCTAAAATTGAACATATTCATTGACGAACGAAATGTTGGATTGGATTAGATTTTGTGAAGTTTATGAGCTTCTTCGGACGAATTGCGCAAAAACATCAAAAAATAACTTAAAGAAAGGTATTGAAATCGTACAAATCCTAATAAAATGTCATGCCCACATGAATTTATGTATGTGAGTTAAGAAGCACCGTTAAGACTATTTTTAGAAGATATAAATTTCTTTGCTGTAATGATCTCCAATAGCAGCAGCAGTTCAATGTGGTTCAGTAAAATTATTTATTACTTGATAATTTATGCTAAAGTAGAAACTATTCTTAATATTGTGAGTAAGTCGATAGTCGTCAATTCTGTGCATATGAAGATTATTTTTGTAACGAATTTATTGACAAGACAAGTTACAACAGTAGATGCAATTGCGTATGTGTGGTTAAGCCACCGTAATAATTTTTCAGAAGAAGAAGAAGAATTATTGAAACATTTTTTGGCAGATCTTATAGCTATTTCGGACACGCAACTTATCCTCATCAGAGATCTTTCAATGAAAGAGCAATTTTTCCCCAAGCATTTTTTATTATGTCTCAGAAATCAACAGCACATCAATTATGAACCCTCCCAGGAATCGAACCTGGGCCTACAGCTGATGTAATCTGTCCATCCAGACGACTAGGCTAACTGCAGGTGGTGAACTGACTGATAAAATTATGTACCATAGAGTAAAGAAATAAGAGTCACAATCTGAAATGTCACTTATTTTTCGACTTAGAAGAGATCGGTCGGGGGTAACTATACGAAAGCTGAGAGAGACAGAGCAGAGAACTGAATTTTATCGCTCTAAGCTACCTTTTTCCTTATTATTTGTATACTCGTATATGCCAGTATGTATGCAGAAATACAAATGCATCCATGTACGGCTCGCAAGTTTACGCTGTTTGCCTAGATAGCTTGACAATGCACATTTTGCATTTACTATTGGGCTTCTAGCACATTTTTCTTTATGATTACAATTGTTGTCTTCATAAACGTAGACATTACTTTTTAAATTTATCTTATAAATATTATCATTACTATTATCATTAAATTTTTATTATAAAAAGTAGTAGTTACTAGTAGTAATAGTAAAGAGCTATTATTAAAATTAAGAAACAAAAACCATAACAAGAACCGAAAGAAGTCAAAGCTATATTGTTTTGGAAAACCTAAGAATGTTAAAAGAAATCGGAGTTACGGTTCGGGCAATTACATGCGACCAAGGCTCAGCAAACAGAAAGATGTTTTCAAATTTTAATGTAACTGCAAAGAACCCCTGTTTCTTATTCAATGGGAAAAAAATATATTGTATTTTTTATTTCCCCCATTTAGTAAAATCTCTGAGAAATGGATTGCTTAAGAGCGACATTAGTACATAAGACGGTGCAGTAAGCTTTAAGATCTTGCGTGAGTTGTGGCAAAGTGAAAAAAATGCAACCACTAAGCTTTGCCCAAAACTAGCAAGACAGCACATTGAGCCTACACATTTCGAAAAAATGAAGGTGAAGTACGCGAAACAGCTTTTCAGCAGGACAGTTAAAGCAGCTATCCGAACAGTTCTGCAAACGGGGGGGTTCAGATGCAGGTCAAGCGAAGTTCCATTGGCCACTGCAAATTTCGTCAAGAATATTGACAAAGTTTTCGATTGTATGAACAGTAATTGTCTATATTCTAAAAACAGTCACAGATGTGGTCTAAAATAATGACCCGTATAGACACATAAAGTACTTTATTACTCATTTGGAAAATATTTCATTTGTGGACAAAAAGAAAACAAGTATTTTTCGTTAACGGCATGAAAGTATCTTTGAACGCCGTCCTGCAATTGGCAGATGAAGTATTCGATGCCAATAATGGAATTTACTTCATAATGACTCGAATGCTCACCCAGGATCGACTTGAAAACACTTTCTGGATCCTTCGGCAAAAGGGAGGGCACAATAAATATCCTTCAATTACCGAAATTAACGCCATTTTGGCTAAAATTATGTGCCGAAAAATAATTCTGTCCACATCTTCTGCAAACTGAGAAATTGTTGAAGACGACCATGCTTTCAATTCGGCACTAAACATTTCCGCCAACGGAGAAATTACATTGTCATATGACAATGCCAATGTTGAAGAACCCGATACTTACAACCATGGCATTTACCAAGACACTGCAAGCATCAGGCCTGTTTAACAATAATTTGCAGCTGGAGAGTGAATACCCGTCATTGCGATACTTCCTGGGTTACGTAGCTCCGAAAGTTTTGCCAAAAATTAATTGTGACATATGTAACAACAACATCAAGAAAGAAGATGAAATATTGTCAGCAAGCTCTGAATTATTTATATTTCACAAGAATTACAACCGAGAGTCGGATTTTGGAAGTCTAGTTGCTCCTTCTCAAGCTTTCTTTGATGTTTGTGCCATACATAATGGCATCGAACGTACTTTCACAGGAATAAAGAATTTCATTGATATCTAAAACCGGTTTTGTTTTATTTAAAAAAACTTTTGTAGCGATCTTATTGAAAAACCCGATATATATATCTATATATATATATATATCTATATATATATATATATATATATATATATATATATATATATATATATATATATATATATATCTATATATATATGTATATATATATATATATATATATATATATATATATATATATATATATATATATATATATATATATATATATATATATATATATATATATATATATATATATATATATATATATATATATATATATATATATATATATATATATATATATATATATATATATATATATATATATATATATATATATATATATATATATATATATATATATATATATATATATATATATATATATATATAAATCAGATGCACTGTTTGGTGCGGTGTTATGGCCACAAAAATCATCGGCCCATATTTCTTTGAGAATGAGGATGAGACGCCAGAAACGGTCTCCGGGGCTTCTTACAGAACAATGATCGACAAATTTTTGCGGCCAATGGTGGAGCAACATCCTAATTTGTGGTTTCAACAAGATGGTGCCACTGCGCATACTGCTAGGCAAATTATTGACATGCTGCGTGAAATTTTTGGTGAACGCATAATTTCAAGAGATTCAGATTTCCCTTGGCCTCCTCGTTCAGCAGATTTAACTGCGCCCGATTTTTTTTTATGGGGATATTTAAAAGACAAAGTGTATGTTAACAAACCACAGACACTTGGACAGCTCAAACAGAATATTCGAGACGAAATACGGCGCCTGCCACCAGAAACATCACGCCGTGTAATGCAAAATGCGCTAAAAAGAGCCAATGCCTGTATCGAGCAAAATGGTGGTAATTTGTCTGATGTCATATTTCACACATTATCACGTTAAATTTCCATAAAATGTATTTAACATATTATAATAAATCATTTAAAAAAACCCGTTATTACAAGAGTTACACGTGTTTAACATCACTAGCTCCCATTTGGGCCACCCTGTAGTTCCGTTGTCTTTGAGTCTTTATTAGAAACTGACTTTATTAAATCTCTTAATTCAACTTGAACTTAAAAATTAACGATAAGAGTTGGGGGCGAGAAAGAACAAATGTGCACAATAAGCACATTTACTTGTTGTTGCTTCATGCTGTAACTGTAGAAGATTGTTTATTAAAAATTATTATTAAATTTAAAATCGCAATTAAAGGAATGCGCTGACGTTTGCGTCTGGTAATTTGTGAGAACGGAAATTATAAAAGATTACATGTATGTGATTTCCCCACCCTTAGTGTTTGCTCTCCGGGCAAATGGATCAGGGTAGTCTTTCAGTTTTAGTTCTATTTTGTTCTTTCTCACTTTACAACACTTAATTTTTATGGTTAAAATTACAATTATTATTAAAAGTATAACAACCAAACTTATAGTAGTACCCTGTGCTACGTTATTTTTAAATTCAATGTACTTAATGATTTCTCTATTCTTAATACTTTGGAGATGAAGTCCTTCCAAAGTAAAGTTATTAATGTTCTTTGTAAAATTTGCATAGTTCAAAGGTATAAGTACTCCATGACTAAATCTATGAAACAAATTTTCAAACACAAGCTCTTTTATTTTAATCGTACAGTTATCAAACTTAATAATACTATTTCCTTTAACAAAATATGGCTGATCATTATAATTGTGATCTATTTTGGTGAATTCAATTAACTTTGTTATAACAAGGCCTGCCTTAATTTCTTTAATTATTGGTTCTTTATTTATTCTAAGTTTACAATCATTATTCTGCTTGAAGGAATCTCGTACACAATTGTTATCATGGATCAGAAGGTTTTTCTTTACCATTAATTTTTCTCTGTTTTTTTATACCATATTACCCTGCACCAATACTTCTTCTATTGACAAGTCCAATTCCTCACAGCGATTATTTGGAAACGGTATAATGAGGGCCTTAAAGTATGTTTCTGTTGTAAATTTCGGAATTTGAAGCACGAAAACTAATTTATTTTCAAAAAACATTATGCTTGTTTTAAGGTAAGGTAAAGTTTCCACCGTTATATTGTATCTAATGTTTTCTTCTTCAGTCAGTATGTCATGCGGTAATATGTTCTGTTTGCTCATCACAACAACGTCTGCTATTTTTTCTATCTGTTTGTTCAGAATATTAAGATTGGCATATGTTTGCAAAACGAACCTAAACTTTTCCACAACAGTTAGGGCTTTGTTTGTTCTAGCTGTAATATTTGACAAAAACTCATTCAATTTATTTTGCGGCTTGTTAACACTTTTCACCACAGTATCAAGATTCTTATTTAGTTCATTTTTCATTTCATTTTTCATTTCCACTTGTTTGTTCATTTGGTCAGTTATCTGTTTTGTGTTGTCGTCTAATGTTGTCAGATGATTATAAATTTCCTTTGCGTTATCATCGTCCATTGTTCCCCATAACAATTTTAAAAACGATCCACCAATGTTAATCAGTCCTCTTTTTGCTCTGTTGTTTCTATAGGAGTGTGGAATTAGTGTTGATAGAGCTGTTCTTGCCAGTTTAATTTCTCGTTGAATCAAGTCGATATCGTGTTCGTCAACGAGGTAAAGTTTTACCAAATTTTCTTCTATCTTTTCTAAGCAAATTTCGAAAACTTCCAAATCCACAATATGCAACACATTAAAGTATTTGTCTACCACTACTTCGGGTTCCATTTTATAAATCAAAAATCCATTATCTGGATTTATCTGATAAGTTTCAATTTTGTTTGCCATTGATCTTGCCACCAGCATCAGTATGATAATAGTGAAGAAGTCCATTCTGCAAAAACATTAAATATGTTGTTTGAACCTGCGTTTCATTTGAGTTCTGTAGTATTTCTTATTTCTCTTATTACTAGTGTCTATTACATAATTACCGTCTTTCTTGAACTGTAAGAGTTGTCTATATTTAGGACTATTTTTCTGTATGTTTCTGTTCCGTACAATTGTATCGGTCAAGTCAAAATTTTTGTTTCGATTTTCGTTTAATCTATTAATTTTAAAAGTTTTTTCTCTCCTAAATTGTTCTGCAAGCTCTTGGATCTTTTCCTTGTCAAAATTTTTCACAATAAAATCAATGGGTCGTAGTTTAGTCGTTGAATGAATACTGTTGTTGTAAATTGTAATTATCCTATGTATTTTGTCTTCAGTATCTTCATCTGTCACCGTTGTATCAGCTGTAATAATTGGAATGTGTTCATTTAGTGTGCCATGTAGACGTTCGACGTCCGCGTTACCCGTCTTGTGGTGAGCTGTCGTTACATGAGTTTCAATGCTATTTTCGGTTAAAAACAATTTAACAGGTTCGTGAAGCATGCACCTATCATTGTCATAGACAAGTTTTCTCATTTTCCCTAAAAATCTTATTCTTTCTTTGAGTGCAGTTAGTATAGAAAGCCACGTTCTATCGGTTAGTTTATGTACTGTTGCGTATTTTGAAAATTTATCTATAGTTGTTAAAAACATTACGTTTCGAAATGGGAACCATATAATATCCATGTGGACAATATCGTTAAAACAGCCTGGTGATTCAGTCACCTGAAATGGAACCTTTGCAGGTCTTCTATCGAATTTAGCTAATTGACAAACTTCGCAATTATTTATAAATTTCGTTATTAAGTTCACCAATCCAGGGAAGTAATATTTAAATTTCAGCTTTCCAAATACTTCATTAATGCCACGATGATTGTTCCTCAAGTGTTCGTCTTTTATTATTTTTTAGGCTTCGTCTCTATCTGTAACTTCAATTAATTTTTTCGTGGATCTTAGCACTCTTAAATTTCTGTTACTGGAAAAAATTTGTACATAAACATCCTGAAGTTGTACAAAAAGTCGATCGTCTTCGCAAAAAATTCACATGACGCCTTTATCTTTCAGTACTTTCCTCAGTATCGTTAATATGTCACTATTATCAGTAAGTGTAATAAAATTTTTTACTTTTCTATTCTTAATTTGCATAACGAACTTTTCTGTAGATCCCTTTTGGAAATATAGTTGGTTTTTGTAAACATTAATCGGTTTTTCCGTAATATAAATATGGCAAGAGCTGTCCTCTTCACCGCTATGTATGGTCGCACAATTTGAACTTTTGTCGTTTTGATCTTCTTCCCCTGAAACCAATTCACCATTATTTATTTCTAAATTTGGTAATCTTGACAAACCATCCGCCACATTTGTTTTTCCCTTAACATGCACGATATCATAATCAAATTCATTTAATTTAATTTTCCATCGTAGCAGTTTAAGGTTTGGCTCTTTCAATGAATCCAGCCAAACCAAAGGTTTATGATCCGTTTTAATAGTGAATTTTCTACCCCATAAATACTGTCTAAAGTACTTAGTTGCTGCTACTATAGCGAGTAGTTCTTTTTTATTGTAAAATACCTACGTTCATGTTCATTCAATGTTCTACTATAATATGAAACGACTTTTTCGGTTTGCATTAAAACAGCGGCAATCGCAAAATATGATGCATCTGTGACAAGGGTGAATCTCTTTGAATAGTCAGGATAGATGAGAATTGGGTCATTCATCAGGAGCTGTTTGAGTTTCTTAAATGCATTAATGTAATCTTTGTCAGAAGTATTTACTTTTACATCTTTCTTCAAATATTTCGTCATATGATAGGCTAGTTTCGAGTAGTTCCTAATGAATTTCCGGTAATAACCAGTAATTCCCAAAAACAATTAAATTTCTTTTTCTGTTTTTGGTAGCTCTATTTTTTGGATTGCCTCTACTTTCTGAGGATTTGGTTTAATACTATTATCAGTAACCAAATGTCCCAAAAATTCAGATTGTCTCTGTAAAAAAGAACATTTGTCGAGTTGTATCTTGAGAGTAACTTCACTTAAGCGTTGAACAATCAGCCTTAGCGAATTTAAGTGTTCTTCAATAGATGTCGAAAATACCAAAACGTCATCAAGATAAACGACGCAAATTTTATTTATGTAATCAGCAAGGACGTTGTTCATCATTCTCTGAAAAGTAGCGGGAGAGTTTTTTAACCCAAAGGGCATCCTCAAGAATTCATAATGCCCTGTCGAAGTAGAGAATGCTGTCTTAGGTATATTCAGAGGATCCACTTCTATTTGATGAAAACCCTTGGCCAGATCAATCGTGGTGAAGTAATTACATCGTCCTAATTTGTCGAACATGTCCTCCTTGTTTGGCATGGGCAATTTATCATCGATAGTTAAAGCATTGAGCTTCCTATAGGCAACGACTATACTCCACTTCTGAACGTTTGAGTTATCTTTCTTCTTGGGTATTACCCATATACGAGGTGTGATAAAAAAATAACCGTTATTATGTGATCAGAAAATAAAGTATTTATTTATTCATCAACAACTATATTGTCCCCTTCAAAGTAATTCCCCTCAGATATAATACACTTATGCCAGCGTTTTTTCCAATCCTCGAAAAATTTCTGAAACGCTTTTTTTTGTATCGCCAACAGCTTCTGCTTCGATTTTTCTTTTATCTCCTCAATCGTAGCAAAACGCTTTCCTTTCATCGGTGTCTTCAGTTTTGGAAAGAGGAAAAAGTCAGCGGGGGCCAAGTCCGGTGAATACGGTGGTTGAGGCATGATAACGGTTTTGTTTTTGGCCAAAAAATTACGCACAAGTATCGATGTGTGAGCTGGTGCGTTATCATGGTGCAAAATCCACAATTTTTTCCACAATTCTGGGCGTTTCTGACGAATTGCTTCTCGCAAACGGCGCATAACTTCAAGGTAGTATTCCTTGTTGACCGTACGACCTTGTGGCAAGAATTCATGATGCACCACGCCATTGCAATCAAAGAAAACTGTCAATTATTGGCGCACTTGATGAAAATTCTTCTCGTGTTAATAGGGGCTGTAAATCGCATGAATAATAAGTTTGTTGAAACTTCAAGTACATATCATATAATAAAGCAAAACGATTTCGACTAAATTTCAGATTTAGATCATCATAAGGATATATGTCAGAGTTCAGATATACTTTTATATCTGACAAATCAATGCATGAACTTATTATTATTTCGAATCGCTAATAATAGAAAACGTGGTCTTTCATTTTCAGCAGCTAGTTTAACATTCCATAAAATATTTGTACTATTGTAAATGAAATATTTAATGGTTGTTGACTCCTAATTACTTTTAACATTTCCAATTTATATTCATCAGCAAGTTGAACATGTTGTATTTTCCATGTAATACTTGTTATTTGTAATTTAAATTTTTCATTTACATTGATAGATGTTATGAGATTGCTATCATTCATAGAACGTAACAAAATCAGTTCATGTTTAGAATTCATTATTATTTTATTAAAATCTTCGCCAAATTCAAGCAATAATTTTAATGGCGCACAAAAATTTAAATAACCGCTAATAAGTGTAAGATTCTCAGAGATTGGCGCCCATCCTGCATTTCTTAGTGCACTACTTTCATCTTTATTCAAAGATACAAAGTTTTTTAATTCTGTAGCAATACCCAAATGTCGTGTACGATCAATTTCTATACCATTAATTTCATATCGAATTTCATTAAATAGATATACCATACAATTATTAAAAAGTTTTACAGTATTAGATATTGTATTATCTGCTACTTACGTTACAAATTCCTCAATGTATAAAAAGCTTTCGCTTGGTAAAACATATAAATCTTGATTTTGAATTGCTATACGAATTTCATAATTATTTTGAAACGATTGTAAATATGATGTATAGCTTTTTAATAATTGAATTAACCAACAATGGTTTCTGTAGTACATTGATTATATTACTAATTTTTTTTATTAAACTTTTATTTGAAGACCCAAATTTTGTAGAAACTTCCGATTAGCTTCAGTGAGATTATTAGTTTTTTCTTGTTGTTTATATTTAGATTTCGCTTGAAATTGATTTTTACAAAATGATATTTCTTTTTCTTCTTGGTTTTGAATTCTTCTACTTTTGTTCTTAGAAGCCAAGTCTTTTTAACAAGATATGCTTTAGTAACTGTATCATTAACATCACTAGGTTCACTCAGCTTATTAATTCTTTTTTTTATTAACATTTAAATGTGTATTATCTATGCTAATACTAAGTGTTTTAGTTATAATTGTTTTTAATTTTGATTCGTTAAATCGTTGATTAACTGAACTTTCTCCAAATTTATTTACAAAACTCATTTTGTGATTTACGAGCACAGCACCTTCTTGTTTTTAATTAGATTGTACAGAATTATATTAGCTTCTTTCAGTTCTTCGATAATAGAAATTATTTCGTTTTTGTGATTATTATGTCCTACGCTTTCTGATGATAGAAGCAAAGGTAATCTGTCTACTAATTCATTAGGATCATCCCAATACCGGCTTACGATTGATTAATGATTTTAATCCGCATCCTATCGTTAAAACGTTTATTTTTGAATTAAACAAGTTTTTGTACCTGTAATTTGTGCATTTGCTTGATAATGAAGTTTGTGCGCATTTGTATTAATTAAAATTTGTTTATAATGTTTTAAGTAATTTTTAGAGTAATTTAGAGGTTTGGTGTGAAATACTAATTCAAATAACCCCGGTGTCAAAGTTCCACCTTTTACCACCAATATTAATAGAGTTATCAGTATTAGATTTTATTTTCTTATATGGCGGTATGGATCTTCAGTATTCATCAACATTAACACCATATAGTGTATCTAACTTTTTACTATCTTTGAGTAATTCTAAATTTTTTAATAATTTATTTGAATTAGTGATACTGCTATCATACAATTTAATTCGTTTTCTATCATTATTTAATTGTCCATTACTTTTTCGTTTCGAAAACAAATGACTTAATTTTTTCCGTTTCTTGTCATCATAATTAATATCATTTAATTTTGTTTTAGTTTTTCGCTTTCGTTTCACTTTTGTTTGTGGTGCAGTTGTCGATTGTGATGTTATTAAGGGATGCATAGTATTATGCAATACGAGTACATTCTCATCATCACTTTTTCTTTATTTGTGTTCACTCTCTATATTTCTTTCATAAGATTTTCTTTTCAATTGTTTGTATTCTTTTAGATTGTTTTCATCTAATCAGTCTAATCATATCTATAGTCTGTTTATGTGCTAGCTTTTTTCATTGGAAATGGTACTTGTGATGTAATTAAAGGAACTATTGTATTATGAACTACATTCTCTTTATCATCATTATTTGCACTTTTTACTTGTTTATGTTCGGTAATTTTGTTATATCTTTTCCCTTTTAATTGTCTATTCACTTTTAATTTTCTTTTATTTGGTTTAAAATAATTATCTTTTAATTTTTTTAATTTGTTTTCAAATAAATTATTTTGTTTCATTTTTTTAGTTTGTTTTGATCAAAATAATTTTTTTGTGATTTCTGACTATTTGCTAATGAATCATTATCATTTATGAAAGAAGCCATATTATAATCATCGTTTTTGTTATCATCATTATCATCATTATCGTGATCATCATTATCATAGATTTCATCATAGACAGTCCTTGAAATATTTTCATTATTTTTCAAGTTTCCAATTATTTAATTCAGTGGTGTTGTTATAGGTTGAAATGTGTCTTCCAACATATTTACCCTATCTATTGCATTTGATTTGAAATTTTTTAGTTTTTCTTTTAATACTGCTCTTGTCTTTACTATATTTTTTAGTAGTTTATTATATTTATTCAAGGTGCTTCCTTTTCCTGATTTCTACCAGCCAATGTTCTCTATTTAGTATCTGCTTTCAATCTGCTATGGAACTGCTATTGATCTGCTTTACATCAGATCTCTCATAATTGACAAAAATTATCAAATCCTTTTCGATATCGTCCTTTATTTATTAAATCATCCTTACTTACAAGAACAAACCCATACTTATCTCTCCACCATTCACTACAAATCTTCATAAATTGATTATTATAATCATTATATATATGCTTAACATACATTTTATCTTGTTTAAATATAATAATCATATTTGCATTATCTCGTACTAAATGTTTTGGAATTTTCGTATAAGTTTGACATAAATAAAAAAATCAATATACTTGTGTTTTCCCATACAAAAATAATCTCTTATTGTGTTTTGTTTATCACAAATTACGTCATCGAATATTATTATGGAGTGTGGTTTAGCTTTTACTGGATTTTCCGAAAATGTAAAAAGGTTTATTCCCTTTATTGGATCAATCAATTTCTTTAGGTAGCATTATTTTGGTTGATACAAAGATTTTGAATATATGTAAATATTTTTGAAATTAAGGCCATTTTCCATTGCATATAGATATCATCAGCATTTCTTCTTAAAATTTGCATATGTTGCTGCGTTAATCGCATATTGATAACTAATATGAATGGGCCTTGGCTATTTCATATAACAAAAATGGTTATAAACTATAACAAAATACATAAACATAATCAAATTAAGATTGGCAGGGGACTCGTAAACAACTTCATAAAGGCACTGCCTTTTGGACTACATTTACCTGGACCAGGAATAAAACTAAAAGAACGTTTAGCAAGAGGAGATAAAGGAATAAATCCAATCAAAAGATATAAATAAAAGACATTACGCTGACCAAATATTAGCTGAAAAAGCTTGTGGACGAGTAAAATCAAAAGATAGTAATTTAAGAGAACGTGCAGACGCTTGGTTTGTAACAAATGCAATGAAGACAAAAGTTAAATTTGGATTAGGAATGAAAAATAACATTCGTAAAACAAGAAAATTAAAGAAAAAAAGAAGAAAGAGAAAGACAAAAGGATATAATAAAAAATTATTTTCAACTACTATCAAAAACACCCTGAAAATCTTAAACCTGATAATATAAATGCTCCTATTAAAATTTCCCAAAAATCTGTAAATTCAAGTTTTAGAAAGAAAAAAAAAACTAATATTGCTATACCGAGAGTTATTCCAGTACTAAAAATTGGCGGATTTCTTCCATTAATTCCAGTTTTAACAGCGTTGTCTGCACTTGGTGGTTTAGCTACTGGTGGATCAGCTATTGCTAAAGCTATAAATAATATAAAAAAATGGAAAGGAACAACTAGCAGAGGCTACGCGTCATAATAGATACATGGAGTCAATTGCTATGGGTAAAGGTTTATATCTTAAACCATATAAGAAAGGATTTGGACTTTATTACATCCAACATTCAAAAAACTTTTAAAGAACCTACCCAAACGACCACTAACAGATATAGATTTGAATAAATATGGTAAACAACTTAATCAATTTAGAGGTGTTTTTATGCGTGATTGTTTACCTAAAAAACCATTACCTGAAGAATGTGGTATTGTTAATTTAGATGACTCAAGCGGTCCTGGAACACATTGGGTAGCGTACTACAAAAATCACAACTATAAGGAATATTTTGATACTTTTAGAGACTTACAACCACCACTTGAAATAGTTAATTATTTAAAAGCACCTATTGAATATAATTATAAACAAAAACAAAAATTCAATACTTTCAACTGTGGACATTTATGTTTAAAATTTCTTTTTAAAAATACAATTTAAAATTTAAAAAAAAAATGTTTTATTTATTTAAAAAGGGAAGCTACTATTTTTCAATTAATTCTTATCAGAAAATACAAATACAAATTCTTATCAGAAAATCAAGCATATAGTATATACTAGCTTTAGTATAAAAGTAAGAATGTTTTCCATAGTTGGAATATTTTTCATATAATTTTCCATTGTGAAACAACTAAAAAAAAGAATGGAGCAGAATAAAAATAAATTTATTAAAAATGCCAAATTGGCCTTTGAAAATGCTGAACAAAACCATTTAATGGCAAACGAAGGAGTTAAAGCATGCACTAAAGATTTGCGTGCTCTTAAAATGCAGCTTGCTAGAGCAGATACTGTGGGCGTCAAACATAATTTAATGGATGCTATAGGAGTAGTAAAAGGTTATCGCGCTCTGTGCAAGCATCTACATTTGCATTCTGACGCCAACCTTTCGAAACGAAGGAAAAATTGGACCTCTAATAGAGTTAAATGGTAAGATGTTGAGTCAACCTTTCGTAGACGGTAAGTTTAATTTTATTACTATTATCAATTGCTCTTAGGTAAAAAATTTTTTTTATTCATAGAATTCGAAGTGCAGTCATTATAAACCTTACTCATAAGGATATTAAGAGTTTCTTGGAAGATTGCTGTAAAGTTTTCAACCGTCAGATAAAGAAAATCTTAAGGGATACACCTTACCTTAAGATAAATGGCATATTCTGCGGAGAGTTTGTAATTAAAAAAGATGATAAACAAGTTTGGGATTTAAAATATACTCGTATGAATACAAAAAATATCCCAGTATACTAATCTGAAAATATGGTTTGAGGAAAATGTTCGAGATGTTGTATTGAAAAAGTTGGAAGAATTCCAGGAAAGTGATAGTGGTTGGCCATTGTCAGCCATCTTAAACTTGACTCTTAACATAAACAAGTTTACTATACAGTTTGGTTCAATGTACATATCATTGCCGAAAGAAATTCAGAGGAAGAAAGCATGCATCAATGTAAAAAACAGTGATAATGCATGCTTTGTCTAGGCGATAATATCAGCCCTCCATCCTGTTGAACGAGATTCTGATCGAGTATCATCCTATCCTCATTACAAAGATATTTTCAATTTGAAGGGGATCCAATTTCCAATGACAATTAAACAAATCCCACGCTTCTGGAAACAAAATAACTTCTCTGTCAACGTCTACATCCTTAAAAAGATAAGGAAGGAACTTCTTGTGCTCCCTACATATTTAACAAAGAATAAAAAGGAGCAGCATGTAAATCTGTTGATAGTGCAGAATAAATATTATGAAGAGAAAAAAGAAGATAATGATGTTAGTGATGCTGATAATGAGAAACCAATCAGATACCACTTTGTTTGGATAAACAATTTAAGGAGGCTTCTATCCAGTCAGATGTCTGCAAACACAAAAACCAAATATTTCTGTGACCGGTGTCTCCGCTACTTCCACTCTCAAATACGACTGCAGCATCATGCTGAAGATTGTGAAAAAGTGAACAACTGTAAAATCAGAATGCCAACAGATGAGGAAAAATTTGTAAGCTTCAAAAATTATAAATATAAGATAATGTCTCCATTTGTGATATTGCCGATTTGGAATGTATTTTGGAAAAGACAACTCCTCGAAATTCATATTAGAAGCATATACCATATAGTGTTGGATTTTATGTTCAGTGTATGTACGACCCCACGCTTTCGTTTTATAAAGGCTATCGTGGTGGAGACTGTATTCAATTCGCTGAAGATGTTGAAACAGTATTCCTTTGCCCTCTTCAAATGGATAAATTATCCATTGAACAAAATCATGATTTTGAATTGGCTACTACATGTCATATATGTAAAAAATTATTTAGTGATCAGAATAAAAAAGTGCGTAACCATTGTCATTTAACGGGTATTTATCGTGGTCCGGCGCATGAGAAATGTAACATATATTTCAAGGATTCCCATACGATTCCTATTATTTTTCATAACCTCAGTGGTTATAACTCTCATTTCATAATTAGAAAGTTGGCTTTAGATTTGAAAGGACGTATCGATCTCCTTCCTATAAAAAAGAACGCTGCATTTCATTTACAAAGAATTTGGATGAATTTTTAATAAAATTCCGCTTCATTGATTCATTCAAATTTATGGGAAGTAGTTTGGATACCTTAGCATCATCCTTTTCCTCATTTCCAATTTTAAAATCCCAATTTCCAGATTTGTCCGATGATCAGTTAAGTCTGTTAACTCGTAAGGGTGTTTTTCCCTACGATTATTGTGAAGATGCTTCAAAATTTCCCGAAACCTCTTTGCCTAATGTTTCTGAATTTTATAATAAATTGAATAATTCTAGTATCAGTCAGGAAGAGTATGCACATGCCTGCAATGTTTGGACTAAATTGAATATAAATAATTTGGGGGAATATTCAGCCATGTACTTAAAGATTAGAGAAGAGTAAAAATTGATGTTCTTTTACTAGCAGATGTTTTTGAGGAATTTCGTTCAAGTTGCTATCAAACATTCGGTTTAGATCCCGCTCACTATTTCACTTTACCGGGTTATACATGGGATGCTATGCTTAAACATACTAACATAGCTCTCGAACTATTAACATATATTGATATTCTCATGTTTGTAGAGTGAGGTATTCCTGGGGGTCTTAGTCAGTGTAGTAAACGGTATACTAATGCAAACAACAAGTACATGTCCAATTATGATGCTCCTCAACCATCAAAATACTTGATGTACTTCGATGTAAATAATCAATATGGTTGGGAAATGTCTCAATATCTCCCCCATAGTGATTTTAATTGGGTAGAAGATTTAGAAAATTTCAAAGTTGAGGATATAGGGTATATCCTTGAAATAGACTTAGAATATCCAAATAATCTTCTAGTCTTCACGATCAACATAATGATCTCCCTTTATGCCCCGAGCATGCTATACCACGAGGCTCAGAACAGAGAAAATGAATGGGTACTTTGTTTTGTTAAACAAAGTACCCATTAATTTTCGATAATCCATTATCGCAGTCTTAAGCAGGCATTAAAATATGGCCTTAGATTAACTAAAATTCATAAAATTCTTAAATTTAAGCAATCTCTTTTATTATTATTAATTTATGTTCTCCTTGGGACATTAACGCAAAACCTTGTAAAATTGTCCCAATAACATGAAATGATACAATTTAGTACAATAATGCGGACATAATTTAACTTAAACTATAAAATACAATAGCTCACAGAGTACAAAAACAGAACATTACAATATGCATTTCAACAATTCATCAATACAACACAGTTTTGAATCAATAAAAATGTACAGCTTTAAATTTGTTATTAGTCACAAAAGGATACATACATATAAACAGTGTACGCGGTCACACACAATCTACAGAGCAACTCAATTCAGCTCATAAATTCATTGCCCCTGGAAGTGTTTTTTAAGCATTGCCAATACCTTGAATCCGTACAGGCAGTGAATTCCAAAGTCTCACAGCAATAACGAAAAATTGACGATCAGACATAAGTGAGGAATGCCTTAACGGGACAAGCCGATTAGAACGGCCAGAGCGAGTAAATTTAAGACGCCTAAACAAATATGGAGGCTCCTGAGTGCAAATAATCTTATGCAACAATAGAATACTTCGAGTGTCAAGAAGCTGGTCGAATGTGATATGAAAAATTTCTATTGCGCGCCCAGACACATGATCTCTTCGACTTAAACCATAAATGTACCTCGTTATAGTGTTAAATAACACATTGAGTTTTCGCTTACTTACTGCATCACAATTCCCAAATATTTCACAACCATACAACATAGTTGGGAGAAGGTAGGACTTGGCTAGTATCAATCTAATCCTGAAAGGAGTAAAATATTGCGTAGCAAATAAACAATGCAGCAATTTAAACTTACATCTACAAAAATTTGTTGAGAGAAATCAATTATGCAGCAGTAAAAATTGTGAGAGCTATTGATCCTCTCCACGAAAGAAACTGCTCATCTGCTGAATTGAGTCTATGTGCTTTGCCCCTTCACTCTCTGTGTTCTTTACATATACCAAGCCCCTGCAAGTAAAAACCGCGAACAATTGTTTTTCCTTTTTCAAGCGGACTGCAGCACGCATTATATAAAAATGTACCTTTGTGAGACATTCGTTCATGTAAATTTGGACAGTAGAGTCGAATCCAGCATGCTGTAAACGTAAGGTACCATGTGTCTCACGTTTAAAATTCGCAATAGACTTTAAGACGAAGTTCTTGTCGTAGGGTGTTGCTAGTTTTACCAGTATAACAGGATCACCGGCAGAGCTTTTGTTGTCAACGCGTGTCACTCTATAAGCCGCCCTTACTACAGGCGGCGTGATACCAACTGATGTACGTATGGTATCAAATATTCCAGGTAGATCCTCCTGTGGCATAACCGTAAGTTACGTAAGTTAGCGGCATTGTCCTGTTTTGCCACCTGAGATTTTAAGGCCTGAACTTCGGCCCTAAGACCTGGAATAATGCTAGAGTGAGTTTGTGTCTCACACTGCTTCACTCGCTGACACACTGCATCTAGCTCCCCTCTCAATGTAGTGACCTCCAGGCAAACTGTCTCGACAGCAGCAATTCTTTTTTCAAATTGCAGAAGCGAAGCTTTGATGTTCGAGATCTCCGCGGCTGATTCACTAATTTTTTGCATTACTTGTTCTTCTGACATCTTCAATGCAGAACGTAGCTCAGCAACGATGCTCTCCTACTGCTTATCCATTCCGCATTGTAATTGCTGCATGACAGCACCCATCGACAGGTTCTCTTTACTAGGCACAGGTTGCGGAGTAGCCGGAAACGAAGTGACTTTACATGTGGTTTTTGTCCTTCTATTCATGTTACGGACTTCTTTCTGCCTCTTGAAATGTTTCAGAGTGTAATGTTTATAAAGGGTTTTTCAAAAGAAACGCTACAAAAATAAATCGATAGTGACAGCAAACGACGCCATATTTTTTCCCGTTCTTTTGACATTTCTCTTCAGTAAGGTTTGCCATTTCATCATGCAGAGATATACGAGCCAACATCGAGTCGAAATTATTAAAATTTACTACCGAAATTCGGAGCCAGTCGCCTCAACTTTAAGAGCGCTACGTCCAATTTATGATGAGGCTCATTTCTGGCTGAATGGCTTCGTCAATAAGCAAAATAAATTGCATCCCGAAAAAATTACGGTTTGGTGCGGTTTATGGGCTGGCGGCGTCATTGGGCCGTACTTCTTCCGTGATGATCAAGACCGGCACATTACTGTGGATACGAATCGCTACCGTTCAATGATAACCGAAAATTTTTGGCCCCAATTGGATAATATGGACTTGGAGGACATGTGGTTCCAACAGGACGGCGCCACAAGCCACACAGCGATGCCACAATCAATTTACTGCAAACCAAGTTTGGTGAACGTGTTATCTCACGAAATGGCCCAGTCGATTTGCCGCCTCGGTCGTGCGATTTGACGCCGTTAGATTATTTCCTGTGGGGCTACGTCAAGTCTATGGTCTATGCCAACAAGCCAGCGACGATTGATGAACTTCGTACGAATATCAAACGTGAAATTGCAGCAGTATCGGCCGATTTATGCTTGAAAACCGTTGAAAATTGGGTTCAGCGTCTGGACTTCTGCAAACGTGCCCGTGGTGGCCATGCAAAAGAAATCGAGTTCCACACATAATGGCATCGAACGTACTTTCACAGGAATAAAGAATTTCATTGATATCTAAAACCGGTTTTATTTTATTTAAAAAAAACTTTTGTAGCGCTCTTATTGAAAAACCCGATATTTGTGATCACGTATTTCTCTCTATATCCACTTGCTCTATCTGAGTGTATCTTGTTTAATTTTCTTTGGCTAGTTTATTTGGCTCTTGTTTGTAACTTTTGTATGTGAATAAATCAATCAAAAATTTAGCGGCAAAAAAACATGTCGGAGCTTATTGAACTAACACAATATATATATGATTTAAACACGAATCTTCGAAAATTAACCAAAAATGAATTTGAAAAAAAACTTTTCAAACTCATGATAAATGCCATATTTGGTAAAACTATAGAGAATATCCGAAAGTATAGTATTGTCAAACTGGTAACAAAATGGATGGGTCGGTATGGAGCGGAAGCTCTTATTTCCAAGCCGGAATTTAAAGCTTCAACCATATTCAATGAAAATCTTGTTGCTATAGAGCTAAACAAGACAGAAGTTTTCTTAAATAAGCCCATATATGTTGGTATGTGTATCCTCGACCTAGCTAAAACAGCCATTTACAATTTTCATTATGGTTATATGCTTCCTGAATTTGGATCCAATTGTACTATTTGCTACACTGATACAGATTCTCTTATACAGGGCGGCCCAAATGAGACCTAGTGATGTTAAACACGTGTAACTCTTGTAATAACGGGGTTTTTTAAATGATTTATTTTAATATGTTAAATACATTTTATGGAAATTTAACGTGACTATGTGTGAAATATGACATCAGACAAATGACCACCATTTTGCTCGATACAGGCATTGGCTCTTTTTAGCGCATTTTGCATTACACGGCGTAATGTTTCTGGTTGCAGGTCCAAGTGTCTGTGGTTTGTTAACATACACTTTGTCTTTTAAATATCCCCATAAAAAAAATCGGGCGCAGTTAAATCTGCTGAACGAGGAGGCCAAGGGAAATCTGAATTTCTTGAAATTATGCGTTCACCAAAAATTTCACGCAGCATGTCAATAGTTTGCCTAGCAGTATGCAGAGTAGCTCCATCTTGTTGAAACCACAAATTAGGATGTTGCTCCACCATTGGCTGCAAAAAGTTGTCGATCATTGTTCTGTAAGAAGCCCCGGAGACCGTTTCGGGCGTTTCATCCTCATTCTCAAAGAAATATGGGCCGATGATTTTTGTGGTCATAACACCGCACCAAACAGTGCATCTGATTGGGTGTGACTGATGCTGATGTATTGCCCTTGGATTTTCGGAGCCCCACAACCTACAGTTTTGTTTATTCACATAACCACTTTAATGGAAATGCGCTTCATCAAAAAACGGCGATAATTTCGCTGCGTCAGAACAATTGATCGTTGAGAAGAATAATAAAATTCGATAATTTTAATGCGTTGTTGTGGACTGTACGTATTCATTTTAAATTTCCAAGAGTTCAGTTATAATCTGCAAAAAGAAAAAATAAATTATGTTAAAAAATAAAAAAGTTATTTGTGTTTCACATCAGCTGGTCTTATTTGGGCCACCCTGTATATGAAGTCATTTGCTCCGACTTGTATCAAATCATTAAGCGTGATTGTGCTGAACGTTTTGATACAAGCGACTACCCTATTGGAAACAGATGGGATTAGCCCTCACGTAAATAAAAATTTTCTGGGTCTCATGAAAGATGAGAATAATGGCAACATAATGACTGTATTTGTTGGTCTCAGATCAAAACTATATGCAATACGGGTAAAGGTGCGTAGAGGTGTGAAAAGACATATAATAAAAAATAGGATAAAATTTGATGACTATGTTGATTGTCTTCAAAATAATATTGCAAAAGTAATCGAACAAAATTTAATTCAATCGCAGAAACATGAAGTTAAGGGCATCACTCAAACTAAGGAAGCTTTGAATCCATTTGATGACAAACGATTTTTAGTGTCTGGTACTAATAAAACGAAAGCGTGGGTCCACTTTAGAATTATGGATATAGATTATGTACAATGATACTTAAAAAATAAGAAATAAAAAAATCAAAAATATATATGTTTTTAATTTTATTTAATTTTGAAATTTATATTTTTAAAAGCAAGTGTTTTTTCTAGTAAGTATAAAATTTCCTAATACAATTACATTTTTCTACCATTTTTTCTATACATTTGCAATGCTTTGTATGATATTCACAAACATTTGTATTAATATTAGTTTTATATAAATTTTTTAAACTAGGACAACCAAAATCATCTAAATTGTTTATAATTTTTTCTTCTCCTATCAAATCTCGTACCCATTTTGCTTTTTCCAACCTTTTACATATATAGTTGGATTTTGTTCTTTCTTTATATTTAGAAAAATATATTCATAGAGATCCTTTAGCGTTGAGTTACCATCCTACCAGCGTAATCCATGATAATGATGACTCAACCAATCAATTGTTTTCCTTTCTTCCTTCGATAGCCTCGAATATTCAAAAGGTGATTTTATCCCTATATCTGCTCCTGAAACACTTACTTCTTTCGTAATGAATTTAGTTTCACTATAAAATCCTTGAACATCTATAACTATTACTCTCTCCGCTTCCATTTTGTAAAATTATAAATTCACTTTGTTTTCTATGAGAAATGAAATACTAATATAAACTAGCTCATTAGAAAACTATTAAATGTTGAGTTCGAGGAAGCAACTGCATATCTATATATATAAAAATGAATGTTTGTTTGTTAGTGACGCTAAGGCTCGAGAACGGCTGGACCAATCTTGATGGTATTTTCAGAGGTTGTTCGTTGTGGATCTGGGAAGGTTTAGAAATAAAAAACCTTATACTTTTCCTGAAGAAAAGTCGGATAATTTAAAAATTCCAAAAAGGACTTTTTTCCATACAAAAATGCAAAATGAGGTTACCTTTTATACTTTCCCAAACTAGAGGGGTTCCATATATGTTAAGAACTTCGTTGGCATGCCCAACAATTTTGTTTCTGATTGCTCTCAATATAATTTTTGCGTAGTTTGTCCTGTCTACGTTTACCAAGTATCCCAAAATTTCTTCCACATTTGCCAAAAATTCGTATAACAATCTTGGATTCCCATCGAACTTTGGGAGATCTTTTACCGCATCAGGGATTCTTAGAGAGTCAAATATTTGACTTGGTTGTGAAAGTGGGGTTGGGTTTTGGGGATCTGAGGGGTTATCGTTAGTAAGTGACATTTCTGGAATGGGTGTAAAATGTCTAACAAAGCGAATGTATGATGGTCTTGTTCGGAATTTGCGCATGGATTGACCAGCTTTATTTATATATTTTTCTTTACTTATTTACTACTTACTTTAATATAACTTATTTACCCTAGTACTATTATCAATAGTTCTATGTCTAAATGGCTCGTGGGGATTGATGTTTCCGTTGTTTCTTCTGTTGTTGCTGTTGATAAATTGATGAATTATTTTCTTCTGTTGTGGGTTGATGAATTATTTTCTTCTGTTGTTGCTGTTGTGGATTTTTGGTGTATGTATGTGTGTTGTTGATGATTTTATTGGTCGTTGTTGAACTTTTGTTTGAACTAGTAACTTTATGGTGTGATTGCTTGGATATGTCACAATTTGTTTCTTATTTTATTTTACTTTATATTGTTTTGTATTTTTTTTTTGTTCAAATGGGTTTTTTTTTTTATTTACTAATTTTATTAAACTTAGTTGTTCACTTTTAATGTTTACTAATAGTTAATCAGTCACTATTTTATTCACATAACAATTATTTGCACTAACTGTTTGTTTATTCGGTCACAATTATATTCATTAATTGTTCGCGGAGTTTTTACTATCATGTACTCTAATAGTTTAACTTGAGAGCCAAAGTTGATAAACCGTCAATTTTTTTTTCCGACTGCGCCAGTTATATATATTTCCCCAAGAAATAAAATACAATTTTTATCTTATGTATTAATTTTTCTTTTTTTTTTTTATTCCGAAAATACATGTGTTTGTTTTGCAGATTAAAGATGAAGAAGAAGGAAAAGTCAAGTTGGTTGTGTCCTCCAGTTGGTTGTTGTCATCTGTCAAATGTCAAATGTGTTGCTTCAACAGAGTTGTATTCAAGGTGATGCGAAGTTACTAAAATAATTACATCAAGATGGATAATAGGTGGCAGCAGGAGCACAGCTGACTGCTTTGTGCCAGTTTAGCGATACTTTATATGAATATGTACATACTTTTAAAAAGGTGTCAACGTTACATTTATTTGTTATTTGTTATTACTCATAACTCGCGCACATTTAGTTTCATATTGGTGTTGTAGGAACTGACTGATACTCCAATAACTCAACAGATGGAGCTGTAGACGCTTATTTATTTTGATAGCTGCGTATATTGTTTGTTCTTTCTGATTTGTTTATTCGAACAGTGCGGACACAATCAATTGACTTTCTGACATTTTTCCAAATTTTAATTGATTTCTCGAGTTATATTCATTACATTAAATTGTTAGATTGTTTACATTCACGAAATATTTGATTTTAAATCTGTGGATCATCAGTTTTTGAGTGAAATTATTGACATTTCAAACAAAAAAAGTAAGTTCATTATTTCCCTTTGTTGGTGAATACCTAACCTCATTTCCATTGGAATTTATTTGTGTTATTTCTTCAGCTGATTTGTAAATTATTTGAATCGTTCAATTTCGGTCATTTGCTTTCTTTATTTCGGCTATTCAAAAGGTAAATTATTGAAAATTATTCCGTGAAAACTTTATGTGTGTTTCATACAAAGTGATCAATTACAGATAGAAATTTGTTACGATGCCACAAAGAGGTCGCGCTAATATCGGTCGGCGTTTCCGACGTACAACGGACCAACGTAATTATACAGCACGTTGTATGGAAGAGGAAAATGCTACTGCAAGGGAATCTGCTCGAATCGGAATGATTGAACATCGTGCGCGACAATCACAAGAGGCTCACGAAGCTTACAATGAGCAACAACGATTGAGAAGAAGACAAGTTCGTGCTCAGGAAATTCATGAAGCAAGAGAACAACGTTTGGCTGCTCACCGACAACGCCAGCAACAACAACGATTGCCTAATTTGAATATCGAACGTGCAGCCTTTCGATATGAGCCGGACATTGAATACGGTGCGCACGAATCAGTTCGATTTGGTTCGATGTCAGTCGTTTGCCCGCATTGCGATGCATTGATATTTCCAAAAGAACCGGCCGGATTGTGTTGCGCAAGCGGAAAAGTGAAATTACCAGAGTTACTTCCGCCACCAGAGCCACTGCGGTCGTTGCTTTACGGTGAATCACCAAATTCGAATAATATTTTACAAAATTCCAAGATGTGTAACGATTGTTTTCAAATGACGTCGTTTGGTGGGGAAATTGTGAATGAACATAATTACAATCCCACATTCAAGGTTAGTTCACCAACAATCTAACACTTATTATCTCGCCAATAAAATACAGAAATTAACATATTTGTCTGCAACTGCCGCATCCTGATCAAGATCACAAATATCTCCAAATATATTTCCTTGGAGATTCAAATGAAGAAGTGCATCGACGTTGTGCAATTTTCAATGCGACGAAAAGAGAAATTGTGCAGCAATTGCAAGAAATGTTGCATGAACACAACGAACTAATTCGATTATTCAAAACTTCGTTAGAAAGGATGCCATCTGATGATCACAGAATCGTCATAAAAGCGGACAAACGACCAGCTGGCACTCAAGAACGGCAATATAATGCCCCGACGGCCGATCAAATATCAATTGTTGCTGTTGGCGATCATTTAGAATCCCGTGATATTGTTATTAAACGTCGAGCTGGAGATGCATTAGAGCGAATCAGTTAAACTCATCGATCGTATGACTCACTACAATATCCGCTTATGTTCTGTCGTGGTGAAGATGGATATCACTTGAGATACAACATGATCAATAGTGCCAATCGTTAGTAAAAGATTGTAACTTCATTTTTTGTTCACTTTTAGGTGTCTATGCAAATAAGAAGGTCAGTGCAATGAACTTTTACGCGTATCGATTGATGATTCGCGAAGGAATTGACAACCATCTCTTGAGATATCGCCGATTATTTCAACAGTATGCAGTTTATGTGTACGTGACGATGGAGATAGAACGACTCAATTTTATTCGCTTCAATCAGACCAAGCTTCGATCTGAAGAGTATATTCTTTTGCGAGATGCGGTCAATAGCGATGAAGATGTGACAAACCTTGGCCATCAACATACATTGGCAGCCCAAGGCACATGCACGAGTACTGGCAGGATGCGATGACATACGTGCGGAATTATGGACGGCGGGATTTTTTTGTTTCACTTGCAATCCAAAATGCCCACAGATAACGGAATTATTGAATCGCGGTCAATCAGCAAGCGATCGTCACGATGTCACAGCACGAGTTTTCAAACAACAGCTACGATATTTGATGGACTTTATCGTGAAGCAACGTATATATGGTGCTGTTAGATGCTGGATGTACTCTGTTGAGTGGCAAAAAAGAGGTTTGCCACACGCACACATTCTTCTTTGGATGGTGGACAAGATTACACCAGATCAAATTGATGACATCATTTCTGCGGAAATTCCTGATCCAGAGATAGCTCCAGAATTATACGAAGTGGTGAAAACCAATATGGTTCATGGACCTTGCGGACACTACAATCCCACTTCGGTTTGTATGTCTGACAATAAATGCACGAAACACTATCCACGTGCTTTTCTTTCGGAAACGCAAACTGGAAATGATGGATATCCACTCTATCAGCGTCGCTCATCAGACAACAATGGCAGAACATTCAGCATTCAATTTAGTTGCATTCGAAGTTGACAACACATGGATCGTACCATATTCGCCAATATTGTCTAAGACATTCAAAACTCATATCAATGTTGAGTATTGCAGTTCTGTGAAATCGATCAAATACGTTTGCAAGTACGTCACCAAAGGAAGCGAAATGGCGGTTATTGGCCTTGAACGAGATGAGATCAGCAAGTATCAAATGGGTCAATACGTGAACTGCAATGAAGCGCTTTGGAGAATATTTTCTTTTGCAATTTATGAGCGTATTCCGACTGTTGTGCATCTCGCAGTTCATTTGGAGAATGGCCAAAGAGTGTATTTCAACCCAGAGAATGCAGTTCAGCGAGCGGAAACACCACCAGCAAGAGTATTGACGAGTTTTTTCTCAACTTGCGCCAGAGATCCGCGCCATCGTTCACGAATTCCTTTGAGTTGCAACGATTTGCCATTTCAGTTAAAATGTATACAGTTTCCAGTTAAACTTGCATTTGCGATGACAATCAACAGGTCACAAGGACAGTCGCTGGAAGTGTGTGGAATAAATCTGGAAATGCCATGTTTTTCACACGGCCAGCTATACGTGGCGTGTTCACGAGTTGGAAAACCATCTTCTCTGTACATTTACGCACCGGAACAGAAAACAAAAAATGTTTTTTATCAAGCTACGTTACATTGAAAAAAATGTAAAAATATCGCAAATAAATTATTTTCAACACAATATAAATTCAACTTTCTTTTCTTTTCAAAACACATAATTTCACGCAGGGCAACGCCTGCGGGGTCAGCTATTTCCTTCATATATACAAAATTCATACATATACATATATACAACTTTCATACACACACACACGCACACACGCACATATCAGCTGAAAGGTACGTGTCTGAAGCCACCCCCGGCGTCAAACTCCAACATGTGCATACATGCACTCAGCGTCAAGCGACCACATCAGACCGAACGCACCTGCTTTCTTATCAGTAAATACCAAACTGAGTTGAGCTTGAACGCAGCTGCAAACACAGGGGCGGGACTGAGTTGAACTTTTAGCTCATAAGAAACTTGTGCTGATCAAAAGGAAGCACAGGGCGGGGGTATCAGAAAATACTGAGTTGAACTTTTAGCTTATAAGAAACTTGTGCTGATCGAAAGCAAACACAGGGGCGGGGCTATGAGGAAACTTCAATTCATATGAACTTTTCCTTCTAGCAAAGACACAAACCAAAACACAGCTTTCCACAAAAGCTCCCTCCATCATAGCAAAGACACAAACCAAAACACAGCTTTCCACAAAAGCTTCCAACAAAAAACTCACAGCCAGATGGCGTCTCTAAAAGCTTTCGACTTAGAATAATAAATGTGACTGTGATTATGAAGAATTTGGACCTTCATAAGAAAATACACGCGTTTTTGGCCTAGAACATACATTTTTTAACTACTGAAGCGACTTTACATATGGTTTTTGTTCTTGTATTCATATTACGGACTTTTTTCTGCGTCTTGAAATGTTTCAGAGTGTAATGCTTACATTTATGATCACGTATTTCTGTCTATATCCACTAGCTTATTATGAATCTATCTGAGTGTACTCGTATATTGCTTCACATTATTTGACTATTGTTTGCAACTTTTGTATGTGAATAAATCAATCAAAAACTTAGCGGCAAAAAACACGTCTGAACGTATTGAACTATTATTAATATACATATACATATACATATGATCACGTATTTCATATATATATATATATTTATATATATATATATATATATATATATATATATATATATATATATATATATATATATATATATATATATATATAGGGTTTTTCAATATGAGCGCTACAAAATTTTTTTTAAATACAACAAAACCAGTTTTAGATATCAATGAAATTCTTTATTCCTGTGAAAGTACGTTCGATGCCATTATGTATAGATTTCGATTTCTTTTGCATGGCCACCACGGGCACGCTTGCAGAAGTCCAGACGCTGAACCCAATTTTCAACGGTTTTCAAGCATAAATCGGCCGATACTGCTGCAATTTCACGTTCGATATTCGTACGAAGTTCATCAATCGTCGCTGATTTGTTGGCATAGACCATAGACTTGACGTAGCCCCACAGGAAATAATCTAACGGCGTCAAATCGCACGACCGAGGCGGCCAATCGACTGGGCCATTTCGTGAGATAACACGTTCACCAAATTTGGTTTGCAGTATATTGATTGTAGCATTCGCTGTGTGGCTTGTGGCGCCGTCCTGTTGGAACCACATGTCCTCCAAGTCCATATTATCCAATTGGGGCCAAAAATATTCGGTTATCATTGAACGGTAGCGATTCGCATTCACAGAAATGTGCCGGTCTTGATCATCACGGAAGAAGTACGCCCCAATGACGCCGCCGGCCCATAAACCGCACCAAACCGTAATTTTTTCGGGATGCAATGATGACTCATGGAGTACGTGTGGATTGCTGTCTAACCAATAACGCATATTTTGCTTATTGACGAAGCCATTTAGCCAGAAATGAGCCTCATCATAAATTGGACGTAGCGCTCTTAAAGTTGAGGCGACTGACTCCGAATTTCGGTAGTAAATTTTAATCATTTCGACTCGTTGTTGGCTCGCATGATGAAATGGCAAACCTTACTGAAGAGAAATGTAAAAAGAGCGGGGAAAAATATGGCGTCGTTTACTATCGATTTAATTTTGTAGCGTTTCTTTTGAAAACCCCTTTATTTATATATATATATATATATATATATATATATATATATATATATATATATATATATATATATATATATATGAGTGTACACATACATATACATATACATATAAATATACACTCTTTATAACCTCTACCTTTAAAAAAGGTAAATAGGGTATACTAATTTTGTGCTTTTGAGAGGGGTTGCAATTTCAAGAAGGAGGCGTGGTAGGTATGGACATATATATACAGATATGATCAGAATCACTTTCTAAGCAATTTGTATTTTGTCCGTCTGTCTGTCCGTCTGTCCGTCTGTGGCCACTTTTTTTCTACACCGTTACAGCTATCTTAATGAAATTTTGCAAAACTGTAGCCTGCACAAAGATACAGAACCAGATTGCTATATGGACCGATTTCGAAAAATACCACGCCTACCTCCCATATAAGGAACTTTTTTCACATTTTTTAAAATGACTATAACTTCTGTCCAATTGACGGAATCGTGACATTATTTGGCAGTTATGGAGATATGGGTCCTACTAAACACTGTGGAAAAAGTGGGCGGTATATAAAAACTGCCACGCTTTCGGGTCTAAAATTAAAATTAGCCTACCTATGCTCGTATTGATGCCAGCGGAATAAAAATCGGCATGGGGTCCATAATAGTTTGCGTGCAGAATATGGAAATCATAACACAACTGTCACGTCCACAATTAGCCAAAAATCATTACTTTGTTCCTATTAAACATTTAATGAAATTTTAAAGGAAGGTTGCGGGTACTAACATTAAACACCACACATAAAAAGGGCGTGTTATTTCTACAGCCACGCCCACTATTCACTTATTATTATAACTTACGACCTATACAATATTTTTGGACGAAATTTTACATTTGTATGTATATGGACCCTACAAAGCCATATACAAGATTCGAGGTCGATCAGAGGAAGGATACGCCTCCCTCCCATATAATGAACTTTGGGGACCCCACTTAAAGACAGTTACCCTATCTATGCTTCTAGTGATGATAAAGGGTTTTTCAAAAGAAACGCTACAAAAGTAAATCGATAGTGGCAGCAAACGACGCCATATTTTTCCCGCTCTTTTGACATTTCTCTTCGGTAAGGTTTGCCATTTAATCATGCAGAGATATACGAGCCAACAACGAGTCAAAATTATTAAAATTTACCACCGAAATTCGGAGTCAGTCGCCTCAACTTTAAGAGCACTACGTCCAATTTATGATGAGGCTCATTTCTGGCTGAATGGCTTCGTCAATAAGCAAAATATGCGTTATTGGTTAGACAGCAATCCACACGTACTCCATGAGTCATCATTGCATCCCGAAAAAATCACTGTTTGGTACGGTTTATTTGCCGGCGGCGTCATTGGGCCGTACTTCTTCCGTGATGATCAAGACCGGCATATTACTGTGATTGCGAATCGCTACCGTTCAATGATAACCGAATATTTTTGGCCCCAATTGGATAATATGATATGATATATAATCGGATAATGGCGCCACAAGCCACACAGCGAATGCCACAATCAATTTACTGCAAACCAAGTTTGGTGAACGTGTTATCTCACGAAATGGCCCAGTGGATTGGCCGCCTCGGTCGTGCGATTTGACGGCGTTAGATTATTTCCTGTGGGGCTACGTCAAGTCTATGGTCTATGCCAACAAGCCAGCGACGATTGATGAACTTCGTACGAATATCGAATGTGAAATTGCAGCAGTATCGGCCGATTTATGCTTGAAAACCGTTGAAAATTGGGTTCAGCGTCTGGACTTCTGCAAGCGTGCCCGTGGTGGATATGCAAAAGAAATCGAGTTCCATACATAATGGCATCGAACGTACTTTCACAGGAATAAAGAATTTCATTGATATCTAAAACCGGTTTTGTTTTATTTCAAAAAAACTTTTGTAGCGCTCTTATTGAAAAACCCGATATAAGAAAACAAATTGGTAGATGTATACACTGGGTCTGTACTAGCATGCATTCCAAATATGGGCAAATTATTACTACTGCCACGGCCACAATTAACCAAAAATCATTACTAGCTTAAAGATTTATCAACGAAATTTCACAGGAATGTTGCGGGTACTAACATTAAACACCGCACGAAAAATGGGCGTGCCACGCCCACTATCGGCATATTATTATAGCATAAAAAATTTGACTCACTTGCTTTGACTCACTGCTTTTGCTTGAACTCATATGATTTGCTGGAACTCCGTTACATGTTAGATTGGGCGTTTAAGCTAATTTTCGTATGCATAAAAACAACCATTTGCTTTCTTTTGTGAGCTGATGCTTACATTTTGTTGAGGCTGCCCTATAGTTGTATCGTAGATTAGCAAGATAGCAATGCGGAATATTTTGTGCCAGAAAAAAGAACTAAGTGCTATCAAAAGCGATAAACAAATTTATTAAGTGAAGATAAAAAACAATACAGGTTTGTTTGCCAAATTATTCAGATGTTTTTTAAATAAATATATGATCAATACATAGATTTGAAAATAGCAGCATCTGCTGGTTGGCTAATTACATTTTGGAAGAGACGGAAGAATGGTGGTGCCCTCAGCAACATTGATAAAATGCGGTTATATTTAAGATATTGTGCAGATTCCGGATTTCAGAATGGTATTGCCACAGATATTGTAGTTCACCAATCAACTGTCTCGCGACTTATCGCCGAAGTTGCGAAAATTATATATGTAAAGGCATGGGAGTGAATAAAATACCCGACGACTGCAGATGATATGAAGGCTGCACAAATGAAGTGGCAGGAAAAATACTGCTTTTCATTTTCAATCGGAGTGATTGACTGCACCCATATCAAAATAAAAAAGCTAACAACTCAAATCGATGAGTATATTTGCAGAAAAGGATTCCACTCTATTAATGTATAGGCAACTTGTGACGCACGTGAATTGTTTACAAGCGTAGACATATTCTGGCCTGGATCAGTTCATGACTCAAGCATCTTAAGAAATAGCAGTGTACATACGAGTACCATAATGGATAATGCAGCGAACGATGCATTACTTTTTGAGGATGAGGGCTATGGAATTTGCCCGTGGCTCGTGACACCATTCCGAAATCCAACAACTGACATAGAAAAATCATTCAACATCATATTTACAAGCGAACGTGTGATTATAAAACGGTGTTTTGGGCAACTGAAGCAAAGATTTTCGATATTACAATATAAAATTCGTGTGTCCACAGAATTAGTGCCACACGTAATAGCCAGTTGCTTCATTTTACATAACATCGCAAAATTTTTAAAAGACGATTATATATACCAAATAGATTATGATAATAACAATGATATATGGCATTTAGAAACGGACTGCCAACCACACACAAGAAGAATTTCAGAAGCTGGAAAAAATAAAAGAGATGCGATCGCAAATTTGTTGTCAAATTAATTTATTATTCAAATAATATTGATGTAATTTGCTTCTTATTTTTTGGGCAATTTCATTATTCAAATGCTTTTGTTTTATATATGAAATTCATTTTAATAATAATAAGAACAAAAATAGTAATAATAATAATAATGATAATAATAATAATAATAATAATGAAATAATAATGGTATTAACAATTTCATTTGTGATATATTTCCAAATTAAAGTTTTAAAATTCATAAAACTGCATGTCTCTTTCGACCAGTCGATCAGTTAATAGTTCTAATTTGACAGAAAGAACTTTGTTTTGCTTTAACAAAACAAGCCTTTGCAGATTATGAAAATTTAAATCGTTGGTTTCTTCGGTTTCATAACGATGCAGTACTGCTTGTGACCCCTTGTTAACCTTCAAATAATAAAAAAATATTAACAAAAAAGAAATCAATAAACATATAATAAAAAGTACAGGTTGATCGTCACTATCATTTGAACGTCGCTTTCTTTGCTGTTTTCTACTGGTGTCGTTGCTGTTACTGTTGTCTCTGTAGTTGTTGTTGCTGGTGTTTTTTGAAACACGTCAAGCGTCGAACTCTCTTCACATGCTCCAAGCGAGAGATCAACTGTAAAAATGAAACCAAGAGCGAAATCAACAACAACAAAAATTCAATTTGATATCGGAATACTTACAAGGTATTTTGTTTGTTGACGGCATAGAGTCAGAAATAGCAAATTTGCAAGTTCAGTTTCCCAATTTTTGTTGCCAGTTTTATTTCGGTCTGTTTTTGATTTTAGGCGACATATCATATTTGAAATTTTTTTAATACCATTTTTTACACTTAATTCAGTTATAATAAAAGTTTTTTATTATATCTTTTTTTATTTTTATAAGTTGACAGTTGGCTTTTTTGTAATAATATTTTATTTTCCTTTAGCTTTTCAACTAAAAACGAATTTAAATCGTCACTATTATTATTTTCATTTTTCTCACCAATCTCACATTCACCCTCGCTTGAAGCCATGTTTGCACAATAAACATTAGGTTTGATCTCATTAATCACAAGACAAGTGCGTTTGCTTGCACTCATTTTTATGCATACCAAAATGAGCAAAAGCTGTTGCTGCTTGCTTGAACCAAAGACAATATACTATAAAGACATTACGAGTACATCGTTCTCTTCACTCAGCGAAATGAGTTAAAATTGCGTGGCTGCCTATGGAGTTAACGCCCGAAGTGTGCTTGGCAATGCAAAGGCAAAACATGTAGATACACATTCTGGTTTTTGCGTTCTATATGAGCGTGTGTGTTTACTACATGTGCGAATGTTTCTATGGTTGCTTTCATGTTTACTACTATATATTTAAGGGTACAGTCAACAAAATCAAGATTTTAAACGTTTTCTTTTACTTTGTCAGATCAGCTTGAAATACTATAACCACATTCTATTACAAATTAAACCACTCGTACGTACATGAATATGTGCATACATATCTATGAACACTCATTCTCCGCATTTAAATAGTATATGATATGTTCATGTTTGAAGGAAATTTTATGAACTTCAATAACTAGTATTAAGTGCATATGTTCTTGTTATACATTGATTTACAAAGTTTTGTAAATAAAACCGTATATAATGCAATAACCTATATATAAACATTTATTTCCTATGGAAAAATGTAGTTCAACCATAATTGTGTTCCAACGCATAATAAACCACATTATAATCTAAAATTATTATAATAAAAAATCTATAATAAATTATTTAAAGTATTTAAAAATCCAAGAAATTTTAAATTTATATTAAGGTAAATAATGTTCAGTAAAACATATTTTAATATAAGGTGCGTCTTTTTGCCCATTACATTTGACATTTACCTCTAAAAATGTATATGGGCATTATGTGTCGACAGGGCTCACCCAAGTCGACTTGCTTGCATGTTTTTTCACAAACGCCATTCGAAATACTACAACCGGCAACACAATCGTTTGACGTGGAGACTTTAGTTATGGAAACTAATAAAAGTGTGCAAAAACTTCTTACTGCTTCGTGCTTGTTTATGCATGTGAACTTGTCTTTGGAAATATAGGAAATACTTTGAATGAAATTATCTCTTTTGACCTACATTCTTGAATAATATTTTGGACTTCTTTTCAGTTCTATTTTTTAATTATTTGCTGTCTAAGTTCTTCTATGCAACTGAATGTCTTTTTATATATTATAATGATATTAATTTAATTATATTAATTTAATTTAATTTTTATTTTGTAAATAATGTATTATTATAAAAGAAATATCAAACATTTTAATACATCTGGAAAATTCTTCCTTTTCCTACCATAAGAATAAAAACCAATCTAACAATTTACTTAATATAGCATATACGAAAAAACAAAAACTAAAATTGAACATATTCATTGACGAACGAAATGTTGGATTGGATTAGATTTTGTGAAGTTTATGAGCTTCTTCGGACGAATTGCGCAAAAACATCAAAAAATAACTTGAACAAAGGTATTGAAATCGTACAAATCCTAATAAAATGTCATGCCCACATGAATTTATGTATGTGAGTTAAGAAGCACCGTTAAGACTATTTTTAGAAGATATAAATTTCTTTGCTGTAATGATCTCCAATAGCAGCAGCAATTCAATGTGGTTCAGTAAAATTATTTATCACTTGATAATTTATGCTAAAGTAGAAACTATTCTTAATATTGTGAGTAAGTCGATAGTCGTCAATTCTGTGCATATGAAGATTATTTTTGTAACGAATTTATTGACAAGACAAGTTACAACAGTAGATGAAATTGCGTATGTGTGAAGAAGAATTATTGAAAAATTTTTTGGCAGATCTTAAAGCTATTTCGGACACGCCACTTGTCCTCATCAGAGATCTTTCAATGAAATGCAATTTTTCCCCAAGCATCTTTTATTAAGTCTCAGAAATCAACAGCACACCAATTATGAACCCTCCCAGGAATCGAACCTGGGCCTACAGCTGTTGTAATCTGTCCATCCACACTACTAGGCTAACTGCAGGTGGTGAACTGACTGATCAAATTCTGTCCATGTACTGTCTCATTCCACCACACTTTAATCAACTCTGTCTCATTATTACCCCTCTTTTGTTCCGTTAGGTCTCTCTCTCTGTTTTTTATTACAGTTCAGTGGTGTCATAGTACATTGCTTTTGTTAATGGCAGGCTAATTAAGCCTGATCACACTAACCTTCTAGGATACATTCTATAAAGTTTACAATTTCTTGTGAAGATTCGTCAGTAGACATAGATGTCACCTATTTTTACCGTATTCATTCTGTAAATGTGAGTAAGTCGATAGTCGTCAATTCTATGAAGATTATTTTTGTATCGAATTTATTGACAAGACAAGTTACAACAGTAGATGCAATTGCGTATGTGTGGTTAAGCCACCGTAATAATTTTTCAGAAGAAGAAGAAGAATTATTGAAACATTTTTGGCAGATCTTATAGCTATTTCGGACACGCAACTTATCCTCATCAGAGATCTTTCAATGAAAGAGCAATTTTTCCCCAAGCATTTTTTATTATGTCTCAGAAATCAACAGCACATCAATTATGAACCCTCCCAGGAATCGAACCTGGGCCTACAGCTGATGTAATCTGTCCATCCAGACGACTAGGCTAACTGCAGGTGGTGAACTGACTGATAAAATTATGTACCATAGAGTAAAGAAATAAGAGTCACAATCTGAAATGTCACTTATTTTTCGACTTAGAAGAGATCGGTCGGGGGTAACTATACGAAAGCTGAGAGAGACAGAGCAGAGAACTGAATTTTATCGCTCTAAGCTACCTTTTTCCTTATTATTTGTATACTCGTATATGCCAGTATGTATGCAGAAATACAAATGCATCCATGTACGGCTCGCAAGTTTACGCTGTTTGCCTAGATAGCTTGACAATGCACATTTTGCATTTACTATTGGGCTTCTAGCACATTTTTCTTTATGATTACAATTGTTGTCTTCATAAACGTAGACATTACTTTTTAAATTTATCTTATAAATATTATCGTTACTATTATCATTAAATTTTTATTATAAAAAGTAGTAGTTACTAGTAGTAATAGTAAAGAGCTATTATTAAAATTAAGAAACAAAAACCATAACAAGAACCGAAAATAGTCAAAGCTATATTGTTTTGGAAAACCTAAGAATGTTAAAAGAAATCGGAGTTACGGTTCGGGCAATTACATGCGACCAAGGCTCAGCAAACAGAAAGATGTTTTCAAATTTTAATGTAACTGCAAAGAACCCCTGTTTCTTATTCAATGGGAAAAAAATATATTGTATTTTTTATTTCCCCCATTTAGTAAAATCTCTGAGAAATGGATTGCTTAAGAGCGACATTAGTACATAAGACGGTGCAGTAAGCTTTAAGATCTTGCGTGAGTTGTGGCAAAGTGAAAAAAATGCAACCACTAAGCTTTGCCCAAAACTAGCAAGACAGCACATTGAGCCTACACATTTCGAAAAAATGAAGGTGAAGTACGCGAAACAGCTTTTCAGCAGGACAGTTAAAGCAGCTATCCGAACAGTTCTGCAAACGGGGGGGTTGCAGGTCAAGCGAAGTTCCATTGGCCACTGCAAATTTCGTCAAGAATATTGAAAAAGTTTTCGATTGTATGAACAGTAATTGTCTATATTCTAATAACAGTCACAGATGTGGTCTAAAATAATGACCCGTATAGACACATAAAGTACTTTATTACTCATTTGGAAAATATTTCATTTGTGGACAAAAAGAAAACAAGTATTTTTCGTTAACGGCATGAAATTTTTGAACGCCGTCTATGCCAATAATCGAATTTACTTCATAATGACTCGAATGCTCACCCAGGATCGACTTGAAAACACTTTCTGGATCCTTCGGCAAAAGGGAGGGCACAATAAATATCCTTCAATTACCGAAATTAACGCCATTTTGGCTAAAATTATGTGCCGAAAAATAATTCTGTCTACATCTTCTGCAAACTGAGAAATTGTTGAAGACGACCATGCTTTCAATTCGGCACTAAACATTTCCGCCAACGGAGAAATTACATTGTCATATGACAATGCCAATGTTGAAGAACCCGATACTTACAACCATGGCATTTACCAAGACACTGCAAGCATCAGGCCTGTTTAACAATAATTTGCAGCTGGAGAGTGAATACCCGTCATTGCGATACTTCCTGGGTTACGTAGCTCCGAAAGTTTTGCCAAAAATTAATTGTGACATATGTAACAACAACATCAAGAAAGAAGATGAAATATTGTCAGCAAGCTCTGAATTATTTATATTTCACAAGAATTACAACCGAGAGTCGGATTTTGGAAGTCTAGTTGCTCCTTCTCAAGCTTTCTTTGATGTTTGTACCAAACATGTGTCATTTTTTAGGACACAATTTAATTCAGAGCCTCAAGCTGATTACATCAAGGAATTGATAACAAAGGCATATCTGCTATCAACACCTGAATGGTTCGCTGATGAATGTAGCAGCCATAAAAAACAACTGCTTGATTTTATAGTCCTCGTTCTTCTGCGAATGCATTGTTCATGGGCATTAGAAAAAATCAGATAGACAAAATAAAAAAAATTTCAAATATGTACATATAGAAAATAAATGAAAAAATGTTATACATACATTTGAATATAGCAAAAAATAAAACTTGTATTGTATTTGATCTAGCGCCACACAAGCGCTGCAACTATTTGATCTACCATCATTCAATCGCACGCAGCGTAAAATGTTCTCTCCCACGCTCTTCTTGGTTATGGCATATGAGTTGTGGCACTGCGATATGAAAATGAGAGACATTGAGTCGAAGTGGCGCTATTAGCAGCGCCACCATACAAAAAGTTTTTTGTTCAAGATTGTGACTCTAATTTCTTTACTCTATGCTTGAACTCAAACTATAAGCAATGGCTCACATGACTCAACTAAGAGCATTTACTCGTTTTTATGCATGAGGCCCATGAACCTCTTCGTCTCTATTTACTAGTATTTGAACTCGAATAGACTTTTTTTTGTAAACGCCATCAGGTTGTGGAATTCGTTGCCTTTTGGAATTAAGAGTATCTCAAGTAAGCACAATTATAAGCAATAAATTTTCACTACTTCTCTTAATACTATTTTTTTTTCTTTTCTTCTTTTCTAATTTTTTTTCCTCTTTGTTTTTGATGGTCTTTCTGTTCTGACTTTTATTTATTTCATAAAAATTATTTATTTATTTATTTAATTATTTATTTGTTCCATTATTTATTTGTTTAATTATTTATTTATTTGATCGTAACTTATTTAAATTTTTTTTGCATATATAATAATAATTTAGTTTCATTTAACTTATATTCTTAGTCTTAGTTTTAAGTAATTTTTGTTGTATATAATTCGGTGTTATTCTGCTATTTCTTGCTGCATTTACAAGACCTTGTCTTATATATGAACGCTTTTAAATTTAATAAATAAATAAGAATTCATTTGATGTGTTCAACTTCAAATTCAAATTCGCTAAGCAACGTTCTCCACCTCCAAATGCGTGCGTTTGCATCCTTCATGGAATACAGCCATTTCAAGGGTTGGTGGTCACTTTGTACAATAAATGACCGTCTGAATAAATAATGTCTGAAGTGACGCACCGCCCACACTATTGCTAAAAGCCCTTTTTCCAGCGTATGGTAATGTTTCTCGGATCCATTTAATGTGCGACTAGCGAAACAAATTGGCTTGGTATTTTGACTTAGGACAGCGCCTATTGCAACATTACTGCCATCTGTTGTCACAACAAATTTCTTTGAAAAATCTCGGAATACCAGTAGTGGGGGTGATGTCAATATAAGTTTTAATTTGTCAAACGCCTCGATATATTCTTTAACCTCTAAATTGATTTTTTTCATTTTTCCTCAAATACTTAATTATAGGAGCTGCTATCACAGAATAATTTCTAATAAACTTAGGGTAATATCCCGTCAGTAAGAAAGTATTGAATTTCTTTTACAGTCCGTGGTAATTTTATTTTTGGTATAGCCAGTATTTTTTCGGAGTTTCGTTTGATCCCCTCGGGTGTAATAATATGACCTAGAAATTCTGTGAACCTTGATAGGAAATTACATTTATCGTATTGTATTTTAATTTTCATCATGCGCTGGAAGCTAGCAGGCGTGTTCTTTAAACCAAATGCCATGCGAGTAAATTCGTAATGCCATTTGGACCAGAATAACGTGCTTTTTCTATGTCAGTTTCATCCATCAGTATTTGGTGGAATCCTTTCGCGAGTCCATTGTGGAAAAATATTCTGCTCGTGCCAGCTTTTCAAAGAGTGACTCTATGTTTGGTAATTGACATTTGTCGTCGATATGAGGCTATATTCCCTTTATATTTCTATTATGAAGGAACGCACTAGGATTTTTGAGAAAATTACGATTATACTTATTATTTTTGAAGTGAGCATCAACGTTCATAGTACCGCTGACTATATTAATATCGTGCAACACATTATTTTGTAAATAGTAATTGAAAGCAATTTACATATTATTTATATGATTTTGTAACAACAATGTTTTTACATGAAATGACAAGAATTGTAAGTAAACGTCAAAAACTAATTTTGAATTCTTATGTGGTATATATATCACTTGCACTTTCTAAAATATATTTTGTGTTCATAGTTTGTAAAATAGTTCCTAACTTCTTGTGTACATCTTCAATATTTAAAGATCTAACGTTCATTTCGTCGTTTCTTATGCCTAAAAATGTTGATTTATCATTAAATTCTTCCTGCAGTTTAGACAATATATTCCCAAAGCTTGGTTGGTTAAGTTGTTGGACGACATGCAATGCTCGGCTTGTTGTACAAACCCATACATATAATATGTTGTTCCTGTTCATTTGTCAGCGATAAAATTATTGTGACGTCTCTTAAATAGTGTGTGATGGTATATTCATCTTGCTCATCGAAAAATGGAATACTACGTGCTTTTCTTAACGCCTCTGCTAGTTTCAGTGCCATTTTATTTTGTCGAAATTATTAATTTTTATTTTTAGTTTTATCTATAATTTTTAATGAGTTCGGTCGGACTGAATTTATTCTATTTAAATTTGTTTATTTGTTAGATATTTTTATTTGATTGTTCGAACTTTCAGATGATATTTTTTATGTTTAGTAGAGGTGGCATACATTTTTATGTTTAGTGGAGGTAACTTGATTTATTTACTTAAACTGAATTCGCCACATGTACAGTTTTATCAAAAATATAACAAATAAGTACTAACGATTATTAACAATTACAAGTAAGGATAGGAGTGTAAATATCATCAAAGTAAAACAAAAGTCAGGCAACTCCAGCAAAGCATTACACAAAATTGAAATACAAAATGAATACAAGAACAAAGGCCGTGTCTAAACCAGTCTTGTCCCCTGCAACCCCGCACACCAACGCAATTAAAGAGAGTTTTTCTATGAGCGCCGTATTGCAACAGCTAGAAAGTGGTATGGAGAGGCAGAAGGAGAGCATCGTTGGTGGCATACTGGGGTGTTTGCTGCTCCATTGTTCAAACGCTTCAGTACTATTTTATAAGCCATTCCCCAGGGGCTATTGTCAATATCCTGCATAAGTGCTTTAAATCCATTACGTTTTGCAAAATAGATAGCTTTCCTGCATTGTGTCCGTTGCAATTTGTAGTCCTGCTGCAGATGCTGGAAGTCAGGGTTTCCCTTTCCTCTCTGTTGTAGTCTTCTTAGCTCTATGCAATCTTTCCTCAGGACATTTTTTTCCTTCACCCCACGACGTTGGTTCTTTTCACCGCCCTCCACCGTTGACACCCGATTGCTGGTCATTATGGACGGTTCCATCTCGTCCGGACACATAGTGCTTCTCTGATCGTTGAGGAACTATACCTCGCCCTCCACTTGTGCCACACTTGGTCGGGGACTGCTTATTGGTTATTCGCAGTGGACCTGCGTAAGCAGCAATACCAATGCAGGACATTTCGCTATGCGCCATCTGTGACCCCCAAAGTAGCCTGAGCTAATGTATATGTATATGTGCATATATATATACGTATATATACGAGTATATATATATATATATATATATATATATATATATATATATATATATATATATATATATATATATATATATATATATATATATATATATATATATATATATATATATATATATATATATATATATATATATATATATATATATATATATATATATATATATATATATATATATATACGAGGGCGGAATGATATTGAAGCTACCTAAGAAGAAAAAAACATTTTTTTTTCAAAAACTATTTATTTCTCAACATAGTCTCCTTTTACCATCTGAATAATACGATTTCGGGAACCCCTCAAAATACGCGTTAGTTTCGGTAATCACTTCTTCGTTTGAGATAAATCTTTTTCTTGCGAGCCATTTTTCAAGTTTGGAAACAGGAAAAAGTCACTAGGAGCTAAATCTGGACTATAAGGTGGATGATTAACCAATTCGAAGTGTATTTCACGTAATTTTAGCATCGTATCTAATGCTGTGTGAACCGGTGTGTTGTCTTGAAGAAAGAGCATTTTTTTCTTCTTTAAATGTGTTCGTTTTTCCTTGATTGCATCAATAAATTGATCCAATAATGCACGATAATACTTTCCTGTGATTGTGGATCCTTTTTGAACATAATCGATGAGCAATAATCCGTGTGCATCTCAAAATACAGTGGCCATAGCCTTGCCAGCCGATTTCACTGCCATCGCCTTCTTCAGAGCACTTCCACCAGCTTTCACCCATTGTTTCGATTAATTTTTGGTTTCAGGTGTGTAGTGGTGGACCCACGTTTCATCAACAGTTATGAATCGATGCCAAAAATCAACAGGATTACGCTTTATCATGTCCAAACACCGGTGTGAAGTGGTCTATCGAACTCGTTTTTGTTTGACACTGAGCAAACGCGGCACCCATCTTGCCGATAGCTTTTTCATATGTAAATGTTCATGCAAAATGTTGAACACACGTTCATATGATATGTTTACCATTTCAACAATCTCACGCAACGGCGATCATTCATAACGATATAGAGGATTTTCTTGATATTTTCTTCAGTAACCACCTCTATTGGCCTTCCTGTTGATGGTATTTTTGCAGTGCTTGTTCGGCCGCGTTTAAATTCAGCAATCCAATATTTTACCATGTAATCTGACTGATCTGAGCAGACTCACCGTAATGTTTATCGAGCTTTTCTTTTGTCTCTTTCGCCGTTTTCCCTTTCAAATAATAGTGTTTAATCACTGCACGAAATTCGCTTTTTTCCATTTTTCAAGAAACACAAAAGTTCCTTACTTCAAACGACTACAACAAATAAACTAATCGATGAATTTGGGTGAAATTTTAACAGCTGACGTTTGGCAGATCGCAATTTCTAAAAAAAAAAGTTTTTGTGTTTGTGCTGCTATCTAGCGCTAGGTAGCTTCAATATCAATCCGCCCTCGTATATATATATATATATATATATATATATATATATATATATATATATATATATATATATATATATATATATATATATATATATATATATATATATAAATATATATATATACTCGTATATGTTTATATATATGTATATGTACATGTATATGTATATGTATATGAATATGAATATGTATATCTATATGTATATGTACAGTTTGTCAAGAAAGTGTTTTTACAAGGTAAAAAAATCGTGAATTTGAATCGTTATGAGATTGATGCTTCACTATGCTTTGTGCACATCGTCCATGTTCCTCTTTCACCACATTACAGTCTCGCTGACTACGGTACGGAAATTGGTACAAATTTAGATCACCACAAAGTCAATTCAGAAGTTACTGGCGTTCCTGATATCGAGAAATTAGAGGAAGGTTCTGAGCTTAGGAGATCGACTCGCAGACGTCGATAAATGTCGGGTTTACAATATGAGCATTCAAAATAATTTAATAATAATATGTTAAACACGTTGAGGGAATTAAACTTTTAATCATTATGAAATGAAAATTTGTGAATGTTTATATTTCTAGTTATAACTGTATGAAATTCTGTGAACCCTTATATTGCATTGTATTTTATATTTGACTTAAGTATAATTTTAAAGTATAAAGGTTATTATTTGAAACTTACTAAATTTCCGCTAAGAACAGAACGACGACAAATAAGAGTTGTTTTTAAATAACTTATATCTAGCCGATAATAAGATTAGGCATGGTGAGATATTATATTTACTATATTGCATATCATTTTATATTGCATATCATTTGTCGTACAAGTATATTATACGCCTGGCATCGCTGCACAATTAGAGACTGAAACGAACTGACACTTTTGGTTGTTCTCTCATTCAATGGTATTTGTAAACGCGGTACATACTATAAAATAATATATATTCGGTAGTTAATAATTGTTTATAATTCGGAATAAAGATTTATAAACAAAGATAAACTGAACTTTTTTTGGGACACATAACAAAACGGCACCGACTAATGCTTCCTTAATCTCAGTTTGATATACATCTGATTCTATACCTTTTAGTACAAAAGTTAATCCTTTTCAGTTAGTAGGTGTAAATACAGCCTCGTTTGACTGTAGTTATAGTATTCCTTATTGACGTCTCATACAGGTACTTGAACCAATATGAGACTAGGAATAATAATTTGATTGTTCAAGCACTTGAACCTGAACAATCCGTCGTTGAAAATAAAAAGACTCAGTTTTCTTGTTGCTAAAGAATCAAAGAGTGAAGAGTTTATTGAAATTCATCGTCTTAAATAATAACTTATTACTAACATCATCAATAATAATTAATATGTACTAAAAATAAATATCAGCAGAATATAACAGCAGCGCATAGCAGCATGTGCAAGTTCAATGAACATACGTTTCAATGCCACCCAAATGCTTAGGTTGCATTTTTGGGAATGCACCTAATTCTTGTGCAAGTGTCATTTGAGCCACAATGCTACTGCACGCGCAGACTGCATATTCCTTGTTGTTGTTGTGGGTACAAACGTACGGATACATACAAATATACAGTTGAAGGTTGTGCGATTGATATTTATATGAATTCGTACATTCTCCAGCACGTTGACTGCATCAACAACCTTAAAAAGTTGTATCAAATTTTGTTTCGTCTTCTGGTTCTTGCATCCTATTCCGCGGTAATGGCTGGGGTAGAGTGACATCACATTTATGCTTTTTTGATCGGATCTTCCATGACAATTGGTATGATGAGTAATCCCAGCAGTACTGTTGTGAGTCCCGTATGTCTTATTTTTATTTGTTTTGTTGGTATTTCTACTTTTTCATCTTGATTCTCAAGACTTGTTGGTTGGTCATGGATCCTATTATCATTTATGGGTAGTAGAGCTAATTTATGGATTGCACGTTTCCAAGTTCCAGTAGCTGTTCTAACATCAGCCACTCGTACAGCTCCATCATCACCCTTATACGTCCTTGTTATCCTTCCTAGTGGCCATTGAAGAACTGGAACATTGTCTTCCTTGATTATTACCATGTCCCCTTGGTTGATGTTATTGTGCTGATGTGTCCATTTGGTTTTATATTGAAGCTCGCATAAATATTCGTGCGACCATCGTTTCCAAAACTCATTTTTGATGTGGGATACGAGTTTCCACCGGGTCAGAAAATTTGAAGTTGGCGGGATGTTATTTACATCGACTTGCGTGTTGAGTGGTTCTCCTATCAAGAAGTGGCCTGGAGTCAGGGCGCCTAAGTCATTTGGATCGTTGGACATCGAACTTATTTGTCTTGAGTTGAGAATGGCTTCCATTTCAATAATGACTGTTTCCAGCTCTTCATAGGTTAGTGATGCTGTTGACACGCTCCTAACCAAAAGATGCTTTGCAGACTTCACTGCTGCTTCCCACAGACCTCCGAAATGAGGGGCTCTTGGAGGAATAAAATGAATTGTATACCCTTTTTACCGCATTCTGTCACAATTTTTGTTTTCCCTTCATCTGAATATATTGATGTAGTCAGTTCCGTAAGCTTGTTTTTGGCGCCAACGAAATTTGTCGCGTTGTCACAATATAAGTTTTGACAATTTCCACGTCGGCCAATGAAACGTTTCAGAGCGCCAATGAATGCTTCTGTCGTAAGATCGCTTACAAGTTCTAAATGGACAGCTTTAGTAACAAAACAGCAGAAAACGGACATGTAAGCCTTGTGTGGTCTTTTCCCTCTAATTTTGTAATGCGCCCAGAATGGTCCACAGTAGTCTACTCCAGAGTTAATGAATGGGCGTGCTGGTGTAACTCGTGTTGCTGGCAGGTTTCCCATGAATTGGTTCAACAACTGAGGCCTTGCCCTGGTGCATCGTATGCATTGCTGTACTGTTGATCTGGCCGATGATTTGCCTTTTATGGGCCAGTACCTTTGCCTTATTATGGCCAGCAAGGCTTGAGGTCCACAGTGTTTATTCTCGATGTGAGCCATCTCAAATAGTAGTTTTGCTAAGGGATCATTATACGGAATGAGCATTTGATGTTTTGCTTCATAAGGTATCAGTGATGCTTCCAATCGTCCTCCAACTCGCAAAATGTTTGCGTCATCCAAAAATGGTGATAGGCTCTTCAATGTACTCGTCCCCTTGAGATCCTTATGTTTCTTGAGGTACATGATGTCGTCATTGAAATCAGATCTTTGCATAGCTTGAACAATGATTCTTAATGCATGATCTAATTCGATGGGAGTCAGAGCTATATCAGTTTTTCGTACGTCCTTGCTACATCTAGTGTTGCTTATGAAACGACAAATGTATCCTACGATGCGTTGAAGAGTCCTGAAAGAGTTTCGGTGGTTGATTGTATACACCAGTTCTTCAGAGTCAATTGCTACCAAGGATGCTGGATTCGTTCATTTTCTCTCGATGTTATTGGGAATGGCTAGCTGTGGAGCAAACTTGGGAGGCCATGCTGATTCTTTCCCATGTAGGAAAAATGGCCCGTAAAGCCACAGGTCACATCTTGCAAATTCTCTTGGTGATAATCCTTGTGAGACAACGTCAGCTGGGTTATCCTTGGAGCTAACATGACGCCACTGTTCTGCTAATGTCAAACCTTGAATAGTAGCTACCCTGTTGGCTACAAATGTTTGAAATGATGAGGAGGCTGAATTAATCCAAGACAGAACTATTTGTGAGTCTGTCCACAAAAAGGTGCGACAATCCTTTAACCGTAAATCATTTTTTACCCTAGCTACCAACTGTGAGCCTAGTACTGCTGCGCATAGTTCCAAGCGAGGCAATGTTTGTAGCTTAAGTGGAGCTACGCGTGATTTGGCACATAACAACCTCACTACTACTCTTCCTTCTTTGAAGATAGATCTGATATAAATTGCTGCTCCGAAGGCTTTTTCTGATGCATCGGAGAAGACGTGAAGTTGAATTGATGTTGGGATCTCACTTCTATGAATGTGTCGTGAGAATTTAAAGTTGTCGAATTCTTGCAATGCGCTTCGAAAACGCTCCCATCTTGTATGTAATTCTGCTGGTAGAGCTTCATCCCGACTAATTTTTAAATGCCATAATGCTTGTATAAAGATTTTTGCTGTAATTACAATTGGAGCTAGAATGCCAAGAGGATCAAATAATCTCGCTACGTCTGAGGTGACAGACCGCTTGGTAATTCGTTTAACGGGGTTGAGATTCACCTTTACACAGAATTGGTCAGTCTTTGGCAGCCATGTCAGGCCCAGGGTTTTTATTGAATCATTCTTGTCGTTAGTAAAATCCAAATTAACTTCCTGGTCACCTTGTGGAATGTTCTGCAGGAGTTTAGGGTTATTTGCACACCATTTGCGTAGATTGAATCCATACCCATTCAACATAGTGATGAGTTGCCGTTGAGTTTCCAGGGCGGTAATCAGACTGTCTGATCCACCAAGACCATCGTCAACATAAAAGTTATCCTGAAGCATCTGAGCACCTAGTGGATACCGGATGGCGTTTTCTGAGGTTTTTGACACATCTTGTGGCGAGGTATGGTGCCGATCTTGTCCCATATGTGACAGTGTTAAGTTCGTAACACTTCAGTGGTTTCTTAGTGTCGCTCCTCCATATGATCAATTGATAATGGCGATCTTCAGAGTGGACCAGTATCTGCCGATACATTTTTTCAATGTCGGTGGTGAATACAAATTTCGGTAGACGGAAACGTAGCAGGATTGAAAATAGTTCGGATTGTATGGTTGGACCTATGTGCATTATGTCATTGAGTGAGACTCCCGATGACGTTTTTGAAGATGCGTCAAATACCACCCGCAGTTTTGTTGTGCTGCTGTCAGGTTTAAGTACACAGTGGTGTGGGATGAGGTAATTAGGTGAGAGTATTTCATTGATGTTGATCTCCCTCATGTGGCCTTCATAATTTTCCATAAACTCGATATATTGTTCACGAACGGCATTGTATTTAGATAATCGATGTTCAAGCGCCAGGAATCTGTTGATTGCTATATCACTTGAACTACCTAAAACAGCTGCATTCTCTACGAATGGTAATTTTACAATAAAACGCCCATCATTGGTTCTAGTTGTATTTTGTATAAAATGATTTTCGCAAAGTCTTTCTGTTGGGGATAAAATTGATTCAGCTAGTTCGACTTCGTCCAGTTTTCATAGCCGTTCAATAGGTTGGTTTGTATCATCATCATCCTCACTGCAAATACCACAAGTTGCTGACGCCATCTGAAGTTCTCCTATCCTTCCTGATAGTATCCAGCCAAACACTGTGTTTTGTAGTGTTGGAAGTTCGATTGCTAATCGTATCTGTCCATTTGACAATACTTGGTAATAGAATTCCGCTCCTAATAAAACATCGATTTCAGGACGGTTGAATACTGGATCCGCTAAAGTGATGTTCTTTGGAATTGGCCATTTGGATATGTCAAATGGTTTTGTCGGTTGCGGAGAAATTATATCTCCTAGAACGAACGCCTCCAGTCGAGTGGAAAAGCCGTTAATTCGTGACTGTAGTCGACGCTGTGCTCTCCGAGTTCCGTTGCCTATTCCTTGGATATTCATTGTTGTGGACTTCGTTGAAGCTCCAAGTCTCTTGACAAGCCGTTCACTCACGATATTGATCTGAGATCCGGAGTCCAGAATGGCTCTGCATTCAACTTCCTGCCCGTTGTTGCTGACTATTTTCACCATTGCAGTGCTGAGGAGCACATATCCCTGTTGCTTCGACTCCTTCGAAGCTACTAGTGTTGTGGACTGTTGAGGGTGTGGTTCATACTTGACCTGGTTTACGGCTGGTTCGCTGCGATATCCTTCAGAATGTACTAATGTGACTGTGATTACACTTAGTATATTTTCTTGACATACAATCCTTTGCCCAGTGTCCAGGCTTTAGACAATTAATGCATAGCTTATGTGTTTTTAGGAACTGTACCCTCTTCTGAACAGAAAGTTTCAAAAAGCTTTGGCATGCAAACAGCGGATGTGTTTGGCTATTGCAAGACAAGCATTTCTTGATTCCTTGTTTTGTGGCTATTACCGTTGTCAATGTTTTTGCCGTATGCTCTTTTGGCCGATTGCCTCGAGAGACTGGAATCTTGTTTCAATAAACTTTAAGAATTGCCTTAGGATAGGTAATTCCTTTGGCTTCTCCAATGACTGCTCATTTGCAATCCGCGTGCCTTTGTCTAATTTCTTCATTAGGAGGTGGAGAATAATTGGATCCCAAGAATTCGTGTCTAAACCAAGGTTTCTTAATGCCAGTAAGGTTTCCTGGGTTGTATCATGAAGTCCCTTTAGTGCTGCCGCTGATGGATAGTCTGTTGAGTGTTTGTTTTGCCCCAATAGTTTTTCCAACAGAGCTGAAGTTAGCAATCGCACATTGCTATATCGATCCTGGAGTGATTCCCATGCAGTTTGGTAGTTATTCTCAGTTAGAGTGAGGTGTCTAATTAATCGTTCTGCTTCTCCGATCAAATTTGTTTTAAGATACCACATCTTCTGTATTGTTGGAAGTGGCCTTTTGTGGATCATTTCATTGAATAGATCATAAAATTGTTGCCACTTCAGGTAATCTCCATCGAATTTTGGCAGTATTACCTTTGGGAAATGTTCGGCGAGTGACGCTCGATTGGAAATTGCAGGAACGGTCACTCCCTTCTCTTGAAGCATAAGAATTCTGTTCCTGACATGCATCTCTATGCTCAGGTATTCTTCAAATTTATAATCGTCAGAATTCATGTCATCTATAGAATCCAGTATAACATCATTAAATCTCCGGGCTGCATTCCAATGATGTTCTATAAGGTTGGCCTTTGTAGTATAATATTGGCATGAATGGGGTGTGTCATCAGCCAATACATCGTCTAACATGCGTTGCACGAGTGCAATATCTGTCTTTGGCTTGTGCACCATGTTAGGCATATTAGTCTTTTGAAGCCTCTTCTCTATGGGTTCTGCTGAAAGAGTTGGGCCACTAACTCCTTGTGGTTGAGTTATGCCCTTTGCTGTGAGTATTTGTTTGCTCTCCTTGACGTCTGCAAAGAAGTCTTGGTATCGGTTGCCCATTGATGCGTATAGATCCTTCACAAAGTATGGATGGTCATTAGCTGCCGTTGGATCCCTTCTAATTTGGTTGTCGATACGCTGGAAAGTTAACCATAGCTCCTCAATTTCTCTGGATTTCCTTTCAATATAGTCGAGTGTCTTCCGACCTTTCGGCATCTTCTTATAGGATGCAATGGCCTTTTGGAGACCAATTGCATTGTCGTCCTGATGACGGACGAGATCGTCGATAGTTGTCATTATTAACGCTCACACTATTGTGCTCTTGTTTCTTAAGTATCGTGTTTTGTAGCACCCTGTGTGCTCGCACTGAAACTGATTGATGAATTGTGATAAAATTGAATGCTCACACTGCTGTGCTTTTGCTGAATCAATTTTATGTCCTGTGTATCACGTCCTTCTATCACGTCGGGGTCACCAAATGTAAATACAGCCTCGTTTGACTGTAGTGATAGTATTCCTTATTGACGTCTCATACAGGCACTTGAACTAATATGAGACTAGGAATAATAATTTGATTGTTCAAGCATTTGAACCTGAACAATCCGTCGCTGAAAATAAAAAGACTCAGTTTTCTTGTTGCTAAAGAATCAAAGAGTGAAGAGTTTATTGAAATTCATCGTCTTAAATAATAACTTATTGCTAACATCATCAATAATAATTAATATGTACTAAAAATAAATATCAGCAGAATATAACAGCAGCGCATAGCAGCATGTGCAAGTTCAATGAACATCCGTTTCAATGCCACCCAAATGCTTATGTTGCATTTTTGGGAATGCACCTAATTCTTGTGCAAGTGTCATTTGAGCCACAATGCTACTGCACGCGCAGACTGCATATTCCTTGTTGTTGTTGTGGGTACAAACGTACGGATACATACAAATATACAGTTGAAGGTTGTGCGATTGATTTATATGAATTCGTACAGTAGGTAACATAATTTTTGTTAACTTCCATCCGTGTTCAGCAAACACCTAAAATTTTGTTTAGTGTAAATCTCCTTTTTTAAAGCCATTACATGGAGCTCTTTTGCCCTATCAAGCTATTGATTGTTAAAACCTGCATATTTGAGCTACATTCACGCAAACACATTAGTGGATATTTAACTAGTCTATAGCTTGATTTTTTTTTTCTTTTTGGTCATAAGCATGCTCTCGCAGCTGTTTTGAGTTTACAGATTATGTTTGAGTTAGTTTCAGCGCGGCTAATTCTTGTAGTTCTTCAGAGAATGCCGAGCCCACATACCTGCGTCGTTCCCGTCCTCTGAAGATCCGGGCAATCACAGGGCAATTGATTTTATTTTTAGTTTTATCTATAATTTTTAATGAGTTCGGTCGGACTGAATTTATTTTATTTAAATTTGTTTATTTGTTAGATATTTTGATTTGATTGTTCGAACTTTCAGATGTAATTAATGTTACATAGCAACATTCATTTTCACATAAGTTTTTATATACTTAGTTGCAACATAATTTTGTCAAGCAACTTGTGTAATGTTCTCCAACAATGTATATATAATTCTAGACGTTCTTAATTTTGGCATAGCACTTTTATGCAATAACTTTCAATTTATTAACAGCATTGTGTTGTTAAACTACTTGTTTATTGTCGGCAACAATGTATTTAGATGCATTTACAACAGATTCAGACTTTGATATAACAAATTTAATACACATCTCTCGCTCTTCTATGTTTCTATTGCTTATATCAATTCTTCAAATAACGCAAGAATAATAAAATAGAAGATTGCGCCAATACTTGTACGAAAATTTCCTCTCTCTGTGCATCTCGTCACTAGGCACAGACAAAATGAGAGAACAGCCAAAATGCATACATTTTTGCACGAGAAATATGAATATTTGTGTTTAATATTAAATATTTTAATATTTATCGCATTTTATGATAATATTTATATAAATAAATGTGAAATAATATATTTTAATTGATTTGGCATTACAATTTTTGTTCTATTCAATAATTTGTTGGTTAAATTTGTGCCGTTATTATTTATTGTTTTGGTGCGATAATTGGATAACATGAAATAATTATAGGAAATGATATCCTTATATATGTATATATAAAAATTATAGGTATATTTATATAATATAAACATATATATATATATATTTATTAAATCTCTACACAAATTAACTTTTACTTTTTTGGTACATGAAAATCCGCTTAATCCGCTGTTTAAGTACTTTTTATCGAAAGAGATTTTCAATCATTTGTACTCGTTTACTTCCAAGTGCATTTGTTAAGTTATATATTATTAAAAACAATTAAAATCCTTTTAATTCATCAATTATTGCCTTTGCACATGCATTTTTCATATCACAAAATATTTTAATGTGCTACCTGAAGTCACAGCTGTGCTGAGTTTTTGTCGAGAGAGGAATAGCGGATCTGCGCATGGCGCAATCTTCTATTTTATCATTCTTGGTTATAACGGGTAAGAGCTTTGCGAATTGAAGGCAAATGCCCTTTTTAACCAATTTTTGTTGCTGTATTTTTCTGTTCACAATTTTTTAGATCACTTGAAATGATTTAAGCGCTTTTAATTCTCCCAGTTACTTATATACATATGTATAAAATTTTAGGGTTGTCCTCTCGAAACATCTTTTACAATTTTAACACTTTATACACATTTTTTTTTATAATTTTGTCAGCCAATAGGATTTTTGTTGAATCTTTAAAGTTTAGCCAAGTTTCTATTTACACCATATTTCACAGTTTTTAGTTACAAGTTCTACGTAGTTTTCGTATCCTCGTCGCCAGATTTGGATCTCCTTTAATTTAAATAATTTTAAAAAATCTTCTTTTGGTTATATTGCACATTTTTATCTAAACAGTTAAAAGTATTGTGTTACAGAAAGAAACATATATGTAATTAAATTAATACAGCTTAAACAACGTAGTTCTGAATTCAGTTCTTTAACAACGACTGACTCAGCTCTTGTCTAGAGGCTAGAGTTGAACTTAATCATATCTATTAAGTTTTAATTATGTGTGGTTAGCGCGAAATCGACGAGTAGGTAAAACTATGATATTGAGTGTTTTTATGAGCTTATATAACTTGTATATGTATATGTATATATACATATATATATATATATATATATATATATATATATATATATGTATATATACATATATATATATATATATATTAGACCTGGCGCATCTAATATGGAGTTTTTTATTTTTTGGAATTTTGAATGGGGGTAGCGATCAAAATATGCGATTTGATGCCAAAATTGATGTAGCAAATTTTCGGTCTGATCGGATGGTGCCAACCCGTGCCATAATGAGGTCAAAGGTCAAACTTTTGAAAAGCCTGTAAAATACTCTTTTTTTGCATTTTATCAATTTTTTTAATTAGAAATACTATGAATAAAACTACTATAAATTAGAACATCATTTATAACTTGTAAATTACTTATTATTTGTATTAACGCTGTAGTTTACAATATCACCAGAATCAAATACTTTTATAGTATAATTTTTAATTGAGTTCTAAGTTGCAAAAATGTATGGTGTTTCTGCTATTATAGTAATACAAATATATTTATAGAAATTAAAAAATGCTAACAATATTGTTCCGAATTTTCTACTAATTCGTTCACTTACGCGTTATTTTATTCCACAACAATAAAATAGAGTTCTTCTAAATTACAATAATAACGACGTATGTTCTTTATTACACTTAGTACTCAAACTGTTATAAACACAATTATTTGACAATCAACACTTAAACAATCGATCTCGCGTTGCTTACTTCTTGGCGTTCGTAACTAGACCAACTCGAGTACAACGCAAACCGCTGTATTTATATCTGTCACTAGTGTGATATTGACATCTATTTCTCGAATATTCGAGTATATTCTTGTGGTGGTTCCTACCTAGTGTCATCTCCATCTATTTCTCGAATCTTCGACCATACTTTTCGTGGTGAATTTGAATATAGTTGAGAGAGGTTTAACTTATTGTAAAATAAAATACTTTGTTAATTTTCGCAATTCAATGGCTCAGAAGACAAATTCATCGTTAAAACGGCTTCGAGCTGCTGACACAAATGTTTACTTGATTGGTAAATGTGAACCTAAAATAGTTGGTGTGAAATTGCCATCAAAACAGCAAGTGCTTCAGTGTTTTTTTTATAATGTACGTTGTGAAAATAAAACAGTTAAAGAAAGTGCAAGATTGGTGTTAGATGAAATATTGCCTTTTTGGGAAAAAGCTAGAATCCCAACGCCAGATCAAAGAACATGTTCTGCAAAAGTCATTAAACTTTACGAAGAGTGGAGAACAGTCCAAAAAGTATGTAAATCTCCGTTCCCGAGCCATCGCAAAAAAGAAAATGACTTTAAGGAAAATTTAAACAATTTATTTGACATTGCCCCCGTTGACGCTCTCCAGCTTATCAGTATCCAGGAAGACAGAGACTTCTTAACGAAGCAGCGAGAAAATGGGCGTGTTGGTAGCATGACTTGTGTCGACCAAAATGTCACAAATAAAGAAAAAAGAAAGGCACAAAGATTGGAAGATGACAAACGTCGAAAAGAAAATTATGAAGAGAAAAAAGGCACTTCAGGTAATTATTATATAGTATTTGGACGTACAGTGGTTATTTTTTTGTCCATTTAATGTCATGTACAGACTTGACTATGGAACATGTTGAATTTGAGAGTGATGAATCGGGAGATGTTGTGCAGGCGATGGATGTAAATCAGACTGACAACATTCCAAGTTGCTCCAATAAGCCGATTCGAAAACGTGGAAAGAAGAATTTTGTTGACGACAGAATGCTAGCTTGTATGGATGCTGGCAATATCTCATCTCCATTAGTTATACACTTCATCAGTGCAACTGCCAAAGCGTTGGGTCACAATCTTGAGGATCTTGTTCTGAATTGCACAAGTTTGCGTGAACAACGTAAAAAATATCGTCGGCGTCATGGCAAAGAAATTATTGAAAATTTCAAGGTAAAAATTTTTGTTTTCGAAGTTATAAGTTTTTCTTTGAGCTTAAGTTTTTTAGATCCCTGAAGCATTTGGTTTGCATTGGGATGGAAAGCTACTTCCCGCAATTGCTGGAAAAGATAAAGAGCGAAGCATTTTGTAAAGGGGAACAGATCGTCAAATGCATTACTGTTGTGAATGATGCCGCCGAAAGAAAAGTCAAACTAATAACGGACTTTAACAGATGCTTAACACACAACGAAGACGATAAACAGTACTTGTTACACATTGTAGAGGGCTACCGTAAGCACTTCCCATACCATACAAAATCTTCATTGATTTAAAATAAAATTAATTTAAGCCTATTAAATAAAAATTAAAGAAAAAACATATTTATATAGTATTTCTTATTAAAAAATTGATAAAATGCAAAAAAAAATGTATTTTGGTGATTTTTGAAAATTTTGAACTTTGACCTCATTATGGCACGGCTTGACACCCTCCGATCAGCCTGAAAATTTGCTACATCAATTTTGGTATCAAATCGCATATTTTGATCGCTACCCACATTCAAGTTTCAAAAAAAAAATTTTAACGCCAGGTCTAATATATATATATATACATATTCATCTACATACACATATTCACATGCATTGTTACCTCACCACTTGAATGATGCAGTGTGGTGGCCACGGCTAGCTCACCGCAATGGTCGTGGTCCTTAACCCGCCACACTGCATCGGGTGGGACAACACTACAAAAAAAAACTCCAACTCACCATGTTTTCCAACATCCTCCTCTACGTCGACAAGCGAGCCCGCCCCATATTGACCGCCTTAGCCTAACATTTTAACAAATAATTAAACATGCTAAACATTCTACTTAAATAAATAACATATATACGCGTATACTGGATAAATATATGCTTAACAACTAGGTACTTAGCTCTAAGGGGCGGGCGGCAGCCTCCTTTTTCCTCTGCTGCAAGAATGGGGATGGGCCGGAACAAGTGGTTATGGATTCAACACACCCAATGTAAATTTTTCGCATAAATTTCTGTAGTTATTGGCACTACTACACACTAAATCTTCACAAAAAAAAAACACCCAATTTAAACGCCAAATCTTTAAACTAAACTAACACCGAATCAATCACCGGACCACGGACGAGACGAGAGACTCTCTATGCGAAAAACTGACACGAACTAAAAAAACTAATCTTAATTTTCTCGGCCTCTTCCGCTATTCTATCCGTGACCGCTCCAGCGGTCGAGGCGGTCAGTCACCTTTTTTTTAAAATTTCTACCATTCTGAGGCAGCGCCATCTGTACCTCAGAATCTGGTAGGTTTCAGCCTGGCCGCATTCACCAGCAAAGCGGACAAGTGGAAGGAACAAAAGAAGGAGAGAAACCAAACAAACATACAGACGGTAGACGCCAAAACACCGATCGCAACAAAACACACGGGTTGCCAGGAGCACTATAAACTCCGCCGGAACACGGATGGAAGCGTCGATCAGAACTTAATGCTCTACCCTGAGCTAGCCGGGCAACTATACCTACATAAACCTAAACATATAAACTAATAATACTTCCTTTACAGAACCACCACACTGAGGAAGATTACGGATCCCAACACCTAATTGCACGGTAATTATTCACAACACCAAATTTCCTAATCTAACTCTATTCTTATTTTGTCTTCCCAGCCATTCGACTCAAAGAATCACCTTCACCACTCTACTCACTAATAAATGCTAACCTACACACCTATACTCTATCGTATAAACAGGAACATTTTTATTTATTTTACCTTAAAAAAAAACACATAGTAATCAATTCTAATTTCAGATTTTTAACTCAGATTACCTCTAGACCAACGAAGCTGATTTTGGGAGTAAGTTCTTTTATATGTATTATATAATCCATAATTCCCTATGATTAACTTTCCTCCACCTCCTTACTAACTATTGCTACTTCACGTACCACAGGCGCCAACGTGAGCTACGCCCACAACCCCGAGATTAAGAGTCGCGTGCTCTTACCGGTTTAGATTCTTAGCGTGGAATAATCCCAACATCTCCCCACGCAAATTTTCCAATAGGTACTAGAAGTGCCACAAGGCCTTCACCAATTTAACCTATGGTTTTAACCCTTTCTAACCACTTCCCCCTATCGAACACAAGATTCTGCAACCCAAAAACGCGATCTACTGCTCCTCGCAATTTCTTAATAATTCGAATATAATTTAAGTTTTTGCCAGTACAATTGCTTCTGTCGAAGTATGTCGGCTGATCTGTAAGTAGTACAGTTGGACAAACAGTTGCAATCAATTTAGGTTAATTCCCTATATTCACATCATTTCTATATGATGCCCCTTCTGAATGTTTTGTCTTTGATCCATTCGATGGTATACTGCTTTTATCTCCTGCAACAGCAGCATTACTGTCTGAAACTAAAGATAAAGATTTATCAGCTGATTTTATGGAGTCACGTTGACTAGTGGTTTCTGTACTCTGTTCACTATGGTCACTAAGGCTCATATTTTGTGAGAGGGGAGCTCCTACTAAATCGTTAACAAACATATCTATTGAGTCCAAAGAAGATAAATTTTCGCAACTATTTCTTAATTTTGCGTTACACGCTTCAGACATAATACTACCATCAACAGAATTATCGTCTAACAATATCTCAAAAATATCTTGATCTATTGAGGCCAAGTCCTCATCGTCCTGACTTGTTGGTATATTGTCCAAAACTTCCTCTTCACAACTTAAATTATAAATGGTAGTACTTTCCTCTTCAAAACTAACATGTGAGTTGCCACTTCCCCTAACTTCTTCCCAGTTTTCAACTACTTTATTTTGGGGCTCCTTATCCAACTCTGCAGCTGCTAGGCTACTTTCCTGCGCCGGTGATTGCTGCATGGGTCTCATTGCATCACTAATGAGCTTCATCAGCTCTAAATGGTTCGCACGGACCGTTTCCCTTATCTTTCCAAATTCCACCTTCATCGCTTCCCGATAACTATTTTCACTCTCTAATATCAATAAGTTCACGGCTGACCGATATTGACTTGGTAGTGCTGATGGCCTAGCGCCGTATTCCCCGTATTCGGCTGACATGTTTATTTAAAAAAAACCAACTAACTTCTAACAACAAAAAATAACATAATACCTATACCTATGCCTGGAGATCTACCAATGCCACCCTATACCCCAAAAGATTAATACATATATACATATTTATATAAAAATTTATCCATATAAATATAGCCAAACTAAATATATTCCAATCTTAATATTTACTAACAAAAAAAAACTATAATATTTTTTTAATACAAATTAATGTTCAAATGGGTGGGGCTCCCTTGTTCTCAATCTGTTGGAGGACTGTTTCTTTTACCAGGCGAGTTGTCATTTTTTTATTAAAATTTTCCTTTACATCTACTGAGACTCCGCCTCTCAACCATCTCATCAGTGCTACGATGATCTGCTCAACAGACCACGGCCACGATGAGATAGCCGGCTTCATCTCACATTTAGCCTCCCCCTCTTGTCGCTGCAGTTGGCGTTACGCATTGGCACGTCAAGTCAGCGGCAAGAGTGGAGCACATTAACTACACAACAAAATGCTTCACTACATACAACGTTAAAAGGAAAATTTCAATTTAATTATTTTTAATTGGGCGCCATTAATGTTACCTCACCACTTGAATGATGCAGTGTGGTGGCCACGGCTAGCTCACCGCAATGGTCGTGGTCCTTAACCCGCCACACTGCATCGGGTGGGACAACACTACAAAAAAAAACTCCAACTCACCATGTTTTCCAACATCCTCCTCTACGTCGACAAGCGAGCCCGCCCCATATTGACCGCCTTAGCCTAACATTTTAACAAATAATTAAACATGCTAAACATTCTACTTAAATAAATAACATATATACGCGTATACTGGATAAATATATGCTTAACAACTAGGTACTTAGCTCTAAGGGGCGGGCGGCAGCCTCCTTTTTCCTCTGCTGCAAGAATGGGGATGGGCCGGAACAAGTGGTTATGGATTCAACACACCCAATGTAAATTTTTCGCATAAATTTCTGTAGTTATTGGCACTACTACACACTAAATCTTCACAAAAAAAAAAACACCCAATTTAAACGCCAAATCTTTAAACTAAACTAACACCGAATCAATCACCGGACCACGGACGAGACGAGAGACTCTCTATGCGAAAAACTGACACGAACTAAAAAAACTAATCTTAATTTTCTCGGCCTCTTCCGCTATTCTATCCGTGACCGCTCCAGCGGTCGAGGCGGTCAGTCACCTTTTTTTTAAAATTTCTACCATTCTGAGGCAGCGCCATCTGTACCTCAGAATCTGGTAGGTTTCAGCCTGGCCGCATTCACCAGCAAAGCGGACAAGTGGAAGGAACAAAAGAAGGAGAGAAACCAAACAAACATACAGACGGTAGACGCCAAAACACCGATCGCAACAGCATATACATATACAAATACATATACATAAACAAATACATATACATATACATACATTCTCACATTCATATACATATATGTACACATATGCATATACATATATATATATATATATATATATATATATATATATATATATATATATATATATATATATATATATGCATATACATATATATATATATATATATATATATATATATATATATATATATATATATATATATATATATATATGCATTTACATATATATATATATATATATATATATATATATATATATACATATACATATACATATACAAGTTATATAAGCTCATAAATACACTCAATATCATAGTTTTACCTACTCGTCGATTTCGCGCTAACCACACATAATTAAAACTTAATAGATATGATTAAGTTCAACTCTAGCCTCTAGACAAGAGCTGAGTCAGTCGTTGTTAAAGAACTGAATTCAGAACTACGTTGTTTAAGCTGTATTAATTTAATTACATATATGTTTCTTTCTGTAACACAATACTTTTAACTGTTTAGATAAAAATGTGCAATATAACCAAAAGAAGATTTTTTAAAATTATTTAAATTAAAGAAGATCCAAATCTGGCGACGAGGATACGAAAACTACGTAGAACTTGTAACTAAAAACTGTGAAATATGGTGTAAATAGAAACTTGGCTAAACTTTAAAGATTCAACAAAAATCCTATTGGCTGACAAAATTATAAAAAAAAATGTGTATAAAGTGTTAAAATTGTAAAAGATGTTTCGAGAGGACAACCCTAAAATTTTATACATATGTATATAAGTAACTGGGAGAATTAAAAGCGCTTAAATCATTTCAAGTGATCTAAAAAATTGTGAACAGAAAAATACAGCAACAAAAATTGGTTAAAAAGGGCATTTGCCTTCAATTCGCAAAGCTCTTACCCGTTATAACCAAGAATGATAAAATAGAAGATTGCGCCATGCGCAGATCCGCTATTCCTCTCTCGACAAAAACTCAGCACAGCTGTGACTTCAGGTAGCACATTAAAATATTTTGTGATATGAAAAATGCATGTGCAAAGGCAATAATTGATGAATTAAAAGGATTTTAATTGTTTTTAATAATATATAACTTAACAAATGCACTTGGAAGTAAACGAGTACAAATGATTGAAAATCTCTTTCGATAAAAAGTACTTAAACAGCGGATTAAGCGGATTTTCATGTACCAAAAAAGTAAAAGTTAATTTGTGTAGAGATTTAATAAATATATATATATGTTTATATTATATAAATATACCTATAATTTTTATATATACATATATATAATTTTTGTATACCTATAATTTTTATATATATATATATATATATATATATATATATATATATATATATATATATATATATAATTATATATATATATATATATATATATATGTATAATTATATATATATATATATATATATATATATATATATATATATATATATATATATATATATATATATATATATATATTGTTACGAAATTGCCCTCTTGACAATTTACTCTGTTACAAAATTGCCCTCCGGACAATTTACTCTGTTACAAAATTGCCCTCCTGACAATTTCTCTAACTATCTGTACTCGGACTCGTACCGCTGGATTGTGTAGTAATCAAACAATCGCTGGTTAAATTAAAATAATTAGCTTTATTTAATTATTGCTATTTACACATTTAATATTAGGCTTAAAGTTTACTTAGTTATTATTTGCACTTTATTTCACAAACCATTAGTCACTTTATTTAATAAGTAATTTCATCACTTTATTTAATAATGAATTTCATCACTTTGCAAAATTACAAATACTGCTAATACTGCTGCTTAGATTAAAATGCCTGATGTATACACTTTTACGATCTCTGATCTACTGTATTCGACTTTGAACAGTCTTGTCGCTTTTATAGTTTTCGAATGGTTGGAGTCGAAAATTCTACGCTATTCTCGTATTTTCTAGAAGCTTCTATCCACTTCGACAGAAGTCGAGAATATTCTTTTTGATATTACCGACGGATGGTTCTTGAATAAGCTTTTATTCGAATAGTTCGCATCTTGACTCACAGGGGGCACTCATTCTCCAGATGGGATCCTAAAAGTATGCAATCCATTTTCACTGAGCTATCACGTTTCACTGCCCTCCGCTTAAACTTGTTCGTCCCGAACAAGGATAGTACTGCAACCTTTATAAGGAGATAACCTCTCTAAATGAACGACTTTTATTTTGCTCCTGGCATTTCTCGCCAACTGGATGCGGTATACTACATCGTTGAGCCGCTTTATCACCTTATAAGGGCCTTCCCAGTGTGTTTGCAGTTTTGGCGATAATCCATTTTTCCTTTGCGAATTATGATGCATAACTAGCTGCCCTTCCTGAAATCCCTTGGAGTTTGCTCGTAGATCATATCTGGCTTTCATTTTATCACTCATCAGTTGTGTGCGCTTTCTGATGGTTCCATGAATTTCATTCAGCTGTCTTCGTTTGTCAGCTACATAACTGCTACATGAAACTTCCGTAGATGAGTAGGCACCGAATTTCAGATCTGCAGGTAATCTTATGTCACAACCGAAAATAGCCTTAGCTGGTGTTGTAGATGTTGTATCGTGAGTTGCCGATCGGTATGCCATTAAGAAGAGGGGTATGTGTTGGTCCCAATTTTTCTGGTTTCTGTCCACGACTTTTCTTAGTTGTTCCTCAAGCGTACGATTAAATCTTTCAACCATTCCATCGGATTGTGGGTGCAAAGGGGTTGTACGAGTTTTGCGTATGCCCATCAATTCACTCATTTCCCTGAATATTGTTGACTCGAAATTTCTGCCTTGATCCGAGTGCAACTCGAGGGGAGCTCCGAATCTGCAGACCCAATTATTGATAAATGCATCTGCAACGGTCTTAGCTTCTTGATCGGGAATGGGGTATACTTCTGGCCATTTACTAAAATAGTCGATTACGACGAGAACATATTTGTTGCCGGAATCACTAATTGGAAACGGACCTGCTATGTCCATTGCAATACGCTCAAATGGCGCTCCCACGTTGTATAAATGCATCTTCCCCTGGCTGCGACGGCTCGGTCCCTTGGCAGCTGTACACTTTTCACAAGCACTAATCCAGTCAACTACCGATTGCTGGCAACCAACCCAATAAAATCGTGTTTTAATTTTCCCGACTGTTTTTGTTATTCCCAAATGCCCTCCGCTTGGCCCACTATGGTATTCCTTGAGAATTTCGCTTATTCTTGTCTTGGGTACCACAATCAAGTTCTTCGTGGTTTTTCCATCTTCGCTCTCCCACAGGCGGAATAGGCATCCATCTTGCAGCTTTAAGCTATTCCATTGAGCCCAATATGCTTTAGTTATGGGGCTTTCAGTCGAGATTTCGTTCCAATCAGGCCGTTTTCCTTCATTCTTACTTGATACGATTTTTGCCAAATCTGGGTCATTTCGTTGTTCTTCTTTTATCTTTTCCGCTGTCCATTCATCGTCTGGTAAAACAGCCATTAAGCGCACATCGACTACTCCTTCTTTCCCTTCAGCTTTAGAACAGTGCTTACATTCCATACTGGAAGGACGTCGTGATAGTGCATCAGCATTCCCGTGGTTTCCGCCTCTGCGATGTTCTATTGTGAAATCGTAGCTTTGGAGTCTCTCAATCCATCTCGCAACCTGACCTTCGGGATTTTTGAACTGTAATAGCCAGCGCAGAGCAGCGTGATCCGTTCTCAACAAGAACTTTTGTCCATACAGGTACTTGTTAAAGTGCTTCACGCACTGCATAACCGCCAAAAGTTCTCTCCGTGTTACACAGTAATTTCGCTCTGGCTTTGATAAGATCTTACTGAAGTAGGCTATTACTCTTTCATGTCCGTCAATAACTTGCGACAGGACACCTCCAATCCCGAATCCACTTGCATCTGTATCCAAAATAAATTTTATGCCAGGTATTGGATAAGCAAGGATCGGAGCTGTACACAATAGCTCTTTCAATCTGTTGAATGCCTTCTCCTGTTCGCTTTTCCACTCAAAAGGACAATTTTTCCTCGTTAATGCATGCAGACTACCAGCCACGTCTGCAAAGCCTGGAACAAAGCGTCTGTAATAGGTGCAAAGACCCAAGAAGCTGCGTAGCTCATGCAAACTAGTTGGTCTTGGCCACTCCCTTACTGAGTCTATCTTATCTGGATCTGTGTGTACTCCTTCAGGTGTGACTTTATGTCCAAGGTACTTGACTTCTTTCTTGCGCTCAGCTTCAACCCTGAAGCTCCTAATCGCATCAATACTTCTTCCAAATTCTTCAAGTGGTCCTCGAAGTCCTTTCCCATAACGATGATGTCATCTAAGTACACCAGACACGTTTTCCAGTAGATACCCTTTAGCACATGTTCCATTAGTCGCTCAAATGTAGCTGGAGCATTACACAGTCCGAATGGCATCACCAAAAATTGCCATAGTCCATCACCGGCACTGAATGCTGTCTTTTCCTTGTCTTGTTCGTCTACTGCCACTTGCCAATATCCGCTTTGTAAATCCAGCGTTGAGAACCAATTTGAACCAGAAAGTGTCCAACGTATCGTCGATTCGAGGTAATGGATAACTATCTTTCTTCGTTACCTCATTTAGTTTACGATAATCTACACAAAAACGTGTGGAGCCATCCTTCTTCTTGACTAATACCACTGGAGAACTCCAGGGGCTCGCTGATGGCTCTATGACGTTGTTCTGATGCATTTCCTTCAGCAATACATTCACCTCTTCTCTCTTTGCCAGAGGTACTCTTCTTGACGCTTGACGAATGGGTTTGGCATCACCAGTGTTGATTGTGTGTTTCACCATCTTTGTTCTGCCTTCGTTTTTACCCTTTTCAGCAAAGACTGACCAATGTCTTGCCAAAAGTTGGCTGGCAGTCCTCCTCTGCTCTGTGGATAAGTCTTTGCTCCATTCTTTCGTAAGATCGTCGAGTACCTTTTTATCAGCTGGTATCTTCATTTTTGTGTCTCGCGGCTGGCTTTCACAGTTTACAATTGCCGAAATTGCCCGGCAATTTCCAATTATCTGTCCTTTCTCTATGGTTTTAGCGGAATTTGCAAGATTGACCACTCTTACTGGCACTATTCTGTTCTGCTGTTCTTCTACGAGGGTTTTTCCAATGATGTTGTCATCCAGTACAAATTTTTCATCCGTTTCCACAACCCACAACTTGTTCTTCTCCACATCTCCGTCCATTTTGGCCCATATGACTGCCTCTGACTTTGCTGGGATTTTTGTCCGCCGCGATACAATGGCTTGTCGGATACCTCCATACTTATCCTCACCAACGGATAACGGTTTTTCGGTGTTCGCATACTTCAACGTTCGGCATTTCAAATCTAGGGTGAATCCATTCCGAATCATAAAATCCACACCTAAGATTAATTCGTCCACAATATCCGCAACTACAAACTCGTGCTTCACTGTTGTGGTACCGATAGTGATTTTCCGTGTAACTTTTCCCAGTACCGGTGCATCATCTCCAGTTGCCGTACGCAAACTTATTCCCTGAAGCGGCTCGATTCCCCGAACGAGATCCCTTCTAATTATGGAATGTGATGCACCCGTATCCAATGTTACCACGATTTTTCTTCCATTTACTACGTTGTCGACAGTTAGGCTGTTGATTTTCCGTGCCATCTGAGAAACGAAGATTCTGGGGCTACATGTTGTGGGAGTCAGATCAAGCCCCTCGAGACTGACTCCATCTAGTTTGTCGACGACTTTTCATCATTTTCTGATTTGGCCGCTTTCGACTTGTACCTGACGGGCTCTGTATACTGGCTGGCACACCAAGGCTGCTGTCTCTGAAGTTAAAGCGCTAGCTACTGTCTCCATATATGTAGCTTTCGGATTAGTTATTGCAGAACGCTTTATCTCCGCATCGCGAATGCCATATACAAAGGTGTCCATCATACACCTCTCAGTGATCTCTCCTGGGTAGGCAAGATGAGCCAACCGTTCCACTTCCGCCGCAAACTGTTGAAGAGACTCACCACTCTTCTGTACACGTGTTCGTAGCTCTACTTGGTACATCTGCTTCTGGTGTTCACTACCATACTTGCGCTGAACGGCATTCATTAAGCTTTCATAGCAGTCTCGCTCACTTTCTGAGATAGTTTGAAGCACATCAGCGGCAGCACCTTTCAATGAAACGGTTAATGCAGCCACTTTTTCGCGAGCACTCCAACCATTTGTGCTAGCGGTAGTCTCAAACTGCATTCTGAAGACACTAAATGTGGTGGTTCCATCATAGGTAGGAGGCTTCAGTTTTATTGAGGATAAAGCTGGCACAGGCAATGCACCTTCCTGTAGTAGATTAATTCTTTGTTCTATTTGTTACTTAAATTCGTTTTGCTCGTTCGCAATGAATTTTTGTTCTACACATTTTTCGAACGATTCCTGCCGTGTCTGAATTTCACAAACCTTCCTGTCTACCATTTCGGACATTTCTTTCATCTGCTGTGAGTTTTGTTCCGCTAATAGAGCGAGTCGTGTTTCACTCTTCTGCAACTGTTCTTTAACACTCTTTTCGACGAATGCAACCCTCTTTTCAACGGATGCAACACTCTTTTCGATGGATTTAGCATTTTGCTGTAACTGCTGCTGCATCCTCTCTTCGGCTGCTTGAGTATTTTGTTGTAATTGCTGTTGCATCCTCTCTTCGGCTGCTTGAGCACTTTGTTGTAGCTGCATCTGTATTACCCCGATAAGTGCACTCATGTCAAAGTTACCCGTGTTAGAGTCTTGCGGTGTTTCTTCGTGTCGAGATGTCGTTGCCTCTTCACATTGGAATTCATGCTCATCGACATCTATACCCTGCTCCTCTAAAGCGCTTCTTAATCGCACCTGCAGCTCCGCTTTAAGCCCTTGTGTTTGCAAATTTAAGCGCTCAAGCTCCTTCTTGAGCTGCTCCAATCTCAGTTTTTCGAATTTAACCATTGTTTATTACAGATACACAATCCCACTTCTGACACCAATTGTTACGATATTTCATTTTTGACAATTTACTCTGTTACAAAATTGCCCTCCGGACAATTTACTCTGTTACAAAATTGCCCTCCTGACAATTTCTCTAACTATCTGTACTCGGACTCGTACCGCTGGATTGTGTAGTAATCAAACAATCGCTGGTTAAATTAAAATAATTAGCTTTATTTAATTATTGCTATTTACACATTTAATATTAGGCGTAAAGTTTACTTAGTTATTATTTGCACTTTATTTCACAAACCATTAGTCACTTTATTTAATAAGTAATTTCATCACTTTATTTAATAATGAATTTCATCACTTTGCAAAATTACAAATACTGCTAATACTGCTGCTTAGATTAAAATGCCTGATGTATACACTTTTACGATCTCTGATCTACTGTATTCGACTTTGAACAGTCTTGTCGCTTTTATAGTTTTCGAATGGTTGGAGTCGAAAATTCTACGCTATTCTCGTATTTTCTAGAAGCTTCTATCCACTTCGACAGAAGTCGAGAATATTCTTTTTGATATTACCGACGGATGGTTCTTGAATAAGCTTTTATTCGAATAGTTCGCATCTTGACTCACAGGGGGCACTCATTCTCCAGATGGGATCCTAAAAGTATGCAATCCCTTTTCACTGAGCTATCACGTTTCAATATATATATATATATATATATATATATATATATATATATATATATATATATATATATATATATATATATATATATATATATATATATATATATTTATTTATTTTTTATTTTTTATTATTATTTTTTTTTTGTGTATGGCTGCGGTGCGGATACTTTCAGCATGTGCTGAACGTACGATTCACTTATATATTATAAAAATATTTTTTACTACGTACTAAACCACCTCCCATTCGCACTATGTCTTGTATTCCCGTCGGTACTAGCCAACTAAGGTATTGCTTCGCCGGGCAGGTGTGTTCCATTGATAAATTGTTCTTGCTGTAGATCTTGCTAGTTGCTCGTCCCGTCGTAGCATTGTCCTGATCTGCACAACCATCCTATTGGCGTATTCCCATCCCTACTTCGAGCTGAGAATAAACTGTATCAATCCAGTCGGGGTTAGAGGGCTCCGCGTCAATATTTCGAGGTAGTGACCATGCGTTTCAGACCTTACGTACTCTAAGAGCACGTGCCTCGCATCTCATTTTTATGGACGAAATATAAACAGTTGGGATCCTGCACGTGCTTATATTTGTGCAAGTAATTTCTAAAACACCCATGACCTCCGACATGTGTTGCGTCAGATAGTAGTTCATATCTTGTATAATTTGAAACGTCCAGCGTCCTTTTGACGAGTTATCCCATCTGTGCTGCCATTCCACTCTACGTTTTTCATCAATTTTTCCTACCGAGTATCCGTCATCGTTATTTTGTCGGGACATGTATGCCTGTTTTTTCTTTCTCGCTACAATGTCGGCTGGGCAGCAGTTGGCAATGCCGCTAGCTGCATAATCTGATAGTGTCCTGAACGCGCAACTCACTCGTATCGATGACAGCCTGTATACGGATACTGCACTCTGCATATACGATTTGTGTGATATGGAAATGATGCTCGAAAATTCTATCAACAGGTCAGGCGTCTGACTCAAGGATTTAAGCCCGGAGCATCAACCTGTAGAGATGAAAATGGGAATCTGGTTACGGATATACAGGACACACTGAGATTATGGAATGAACATTTCTCTAAATTACTGGCAGTCGACGATGCCACCAATACCGCCTCTGGAGAACTCAACCAGATACAATCAATTTACGATTACGGATCGGTTCTTCCACCACCTAGCCACGATGATGTCAGAGTTGCTATTCAGCGACTAAGGAACAACAAAGCACCTGGTGCCGATGGATTGCCTGGTGAATTGTTCAAGGCCAGCGATGATGAGCTGATATGTTGCATGCATCAGGTCATCAGTAAAATATGGCTAGAAGAAAGCATGCCCGACGATTGGAATCTCAGTGTCCTCTGTCCTGTATTGAAGAAAAGTGATATGCGCCAACTACCGGGGAATCAGTCTTTATGCCATCTCTTATAAGGTTATGTCTAGCGTATTATGTGATAGACTAAAACCATATGCCAACACACTGATTGGATCTTATCAGTGCGGTTTTAGACCTGGAAAGTCCACCATTGATCATATCTTCATGCTGCTCTAAATCCTGGAGAAAACCCACGAGAAACAGATCGATACCCATCATTTCTTTGTCGACTATAAAGATGCTTTCGATAGCCCGATAAGGGATCGCCTATATACCACCATGTCTGAGCTATGTATCCCTACAAAGCTAATACGGCTCTGTAGAATTACATTGTGTAATACGTCCAGCTGTGTCAAGGTTGGAAGTGACCTCTCCAAACCATTTTATACCATGCGAGGTTTCAGACAGGGCGATCCACTGTCGTGCGACCTCTTCAATTTATCTGGTACTGCGGAAGGCCGGTGTCCATCGGAATAGCTCTATTTTCTACAAAAGTGTCCGGCTCCTCGCATATATTGATGATATCGACATTATTGGACGTCTGCATTGAAAAAGAATCCGCGAAAGTGGGTATGACGGTGAACGAGGGCAAGACAAAGTATTTACTGTCTACTGGCAGGGATACTTGGTGTTTAGCGGACAACTGTACTTTTGAACTTGTCAGGGAATTTATATACTTTGGCTTCACCATTAACACAGAAAACAATGTTAGCCTGGAAATTAAAAGCAAAATCACGTTTGGTAATAGGTGTTACTATAGGCTCAGTAAGCAAATGTGTAGCAGAGGTCTCTCTCGACCGACAAAACTGATACTTTACAAGACGCTCATCCTACTCGTGCTGCTCTATGTCGCGGAAACATGGGTCGTGTCGTAGACTGATGCAGCTGCGTTTGAATTGCTCGAGAGGGATATTCTTCGCAAAATCGTCGAAGAAGCTCCAGCGAAAAAGTTGTTCGCAGCGGAAGCCACTGGATGACGAAGTAGGGGACAGATTGGAGAAGATGTGCGCATAGCAGAAGCGCCTGGCGACCTCTGCTTAGTTCGGCCTTAACCCGATAGCGGACTGTTCCGCAGATTCTGCGATTAGGCCACGAAAGTAAGTAAGTAAGTAACTTTCCCGCCGTGTCTAGTATGCACAGAGTCGCTATGAAGAGGGTAATTTGGGAGGTTTATCACCCTTAGGAATAAACACTAAGCGATGACGTTTGCAGCGTTCCTGGAATACTCCTTGCTTCAGACAGATGTTGAACATATCGTTGAAACTAAAAAGCTGTGAGAACACTGCTGCTTTCAACACTAAATTAGGTATTCCATATAAGCCCTGACTCTTGTGGGACTTTATTCTTTTTGCGGCACTTATTACCTCATCTATGGTGACTTCTGCGATTATTTCCTGGCTACAGTCATACTCCGGTACAGCTTCGGGGCTTCTTGCATTGGGAACAGGGTTGAAACGATGTTCTCCATGATGATGGGGCATACTGTGTTGATTGCTGCTCCATTGTTCAAACGCTTCAGTACTATTTTATAAGCCATTCCCCAGGGGCTATTGTCAATATCCTGCATAAGTGCTTTAAATCCATTACGTTTTGCAAAATAGATAGCTTTCCTGCATTGTTTTGCTGGAAGTCAGGGTTTCCCTTTCCTCGCTGTTGTAGTCTTCTTAGCTTTATGCAATTTTTCCTCAGGACATTTTTTTCGTTCACCCCACGACGTTGGTTCTTTTCACCGCCCTCCACCGTTGACACCCGATTGCTGGTCTATTGACTGCTTATTGGTTATTCGCAGTGGACCTGCGTAAGCAGCAATACCAATGCAGGACGTTTCACTATCCGCCACCTGTGACCCCCAAAGTAGAATGAGCTAATGTACTCGTATATGTATATGTACGAGGGCGGATTGATATTGAAGCTACCTAGCGCTAGATGGCAGCACAAACACAAAAACTTTTTTTTTTTAGAAATTGCTATCTGTCAAACATCAGCTGTTAAAATTTCACCCAAATTCATCAATTAGTTTATTTGTTGTAGTGGTTTGAAGTAAGCAACTCTTGTGTTTCTTGTAAAATGGAAAAAAGCGAATTTCGTGCAGTGATTAAACACTATTATTTGAAAGGGAAAACGGCGAAAGAGACAAAAGAAAAGTTGGATAAACATTACGGTGAGTCTGCTCCGTCAGATTACATGGTAAAATATTGGATTGCTGAATTTAAACGCGGCCGAACAAACACTGCAACAATACTATCAACAGGAAGGCCAAAAGAGGTGGTTACTGAAGAAAATATCAAGAAAATCCTCGATATCGTTATGAATGATCGCCGAGTCAAGTTGCGTGAGATTGTTGAAATGGTAAACAGACCACTTCACAGCGGTGTTTGGACATGATAAAGCGTAATCCTGTTGATTTTTGGCGTCGATTAATAACTGTTGATTCAACGTGGGTCCACCACTACACACCTGAAACCAAAAATCAATAGAAATAATGGGTGGAAGCTGGTGGAAGTGCTCCGAAGAAGGTGAAGGCAGTGAAATCGGTTGGCAAGGTTATGGCCACTGTATTTTGGGATGCATATGGAATATTGCTCATCGATTATCTTGAAAAAGGATCCACAGTCACATTAAAGTATTATCGTTCATTATTGGATCAATTGATTGATGCAATCAAGGAAAAACGACCACATTTAAAGAAGAAAAAAAAATGCTCTTTCTTCAAGACAACGCACCGGTTCAAACAGCATTAGATGCGATGCTAAAATTACGTGAAATACACTTCGAATTGGTTAATCATCCACCTTATAGTCCAGGTTTTGCTCCTAGTGACTTTTTCCTGTTTCCAAACTTGAAAAATGGCTCGCAAGAAAAAGATTTATCTCAAACGAAGCAGTGATTACCGAAACTAACGCGTATTTTGAGGGGTTCCCGAAATCGTATTATTCTGATGGTATAAAAAAGTTGGAATATCGTCTTACTAAGTGTGTCGAAGTAAAAGGAGACTATGTTGAGAAATAAATGGTTTTTGCAAAAAAAAAAATGTTTTTTTCCTACTTAGGTAGCTTCAATATCAATCCGCCCTCGTACATATATATATATATATATATATATATATATATATATATATATATATATATATATATATATATATATATATATGTACATATATCTATATATATATATATATATATATATATATATATATATATATATATATATATATATATATATGTTATCAAGGATTTTCTTGATATTTTCTTCAGTAACCACCTCTTTTGGCCTTCCTGTTGATGGTATTTTTGCAGTGCTTGTTCGGCCGCGTTTAAATTCAGCAATCCAATATTTTACCATGTAATCTGACTGATCTGAGCAGACTCACCGTAATGTTTATCGAGCTTTTCTTTTGTCTCTTTCAGCGTTTTCCCTTTCAAATAATAGTGTTTAATCACTGCACGAAATTCGCTTTTTTCCATTTTTCAAGAAACACAAAAGTTCCTTACTTCAAACGACTACAACAAATAAACTAATCGATGAATTTGGGTGAAATTTTAACAGCTGACGTTTGACAGATCGCAATTTCTAAAAAAAAAAAGTTTTTGTGTTTGTATATCAATCCGCCCTCGTATATATATATATATATATATATATATATATATATATATATATATATATATATATATATATATATATATATATATATATATATATATATATATATATATATATATATATATATATATATATATATATATATATATATATATATATATATATATATATATATATATATATATATATATATATATATATATATATATATATATATATATATATATATACTCGTATATGTTTATATATATGTATATGTATATGAATATGTATATCTATATGTATATGTACAGTTTGTCAAGAAAGTGTTTTTACAAGGTAAAAAAATCGTGAATTTGAATCGTTATGAGATTGATGCTTCACTATGCTTTGTGCGCATGGTCCATGTTCCTCTTTCACCACATTACAGTCTCGCGGACTACGGTACGGAAATTGATACAAATTTAGATCACCACAAAGTCAATTCAGAAGTTACTGGCGTTCCTGATATCGAGAAATTAGAGGAAGGTTCTGAGCTTAGGAGATCGACTCGCAGACGTCGATAAATGTCGCGTTTACAATATGAGCATTCAAAATAATTTAATAATAATATGTTAAACACGTTGAGGGAATTAAACTTTTACAAATAAGAGTTGTTTTTAAATAACTTATATCTAGCCGATAATAAGATGAGGCATGGTGAGATATTATATTTACTACAACAAAACGGCACCGACTAATGCTTCCTTAATCTCAGTTTGATATACATCTGATTCTATACCTTTTAGTACAAAAGTTAATCCTTTTCAGTTAGTAGGTAACATAATTTTTGTTTACTTCCGTCCGTGTTCAGCATAGACCTGAAATTTTGTTTAGTGTAAATCTCCTTTTTTAAAGCCATTGGAGCTCTTTTGCCCTATCAAGCTATTGATTGTTAAAACCTGCATATTTGAGCTACATTCGCGCAAACACATTAGTGGAGATTTAACTAGTCTATAGCTTGATTTTTTTTTTTGTCATAAGCATGCTCTCGCAGCTGTTTTTAGTTTACAGATTATGTTTGAGTTAGTTTCAGCGCAGCTAAGTCTTGTAGTTCTTCAGAGAATGCCGAGCCCACATACCTGCGTCGTCCCCGTCCTCTAAAGACCTGGGCAATCACAGAGCAGATATTTCTCCAATTGCTCCTGCTCCTCATCTCCACAGCTGTGACAATAATCTCTGTAAGGAGCGCTGTACGTGGCTGGCATTAAGCCTATGATGCAGTGGCCTGTGAGAACACCCACGATAGTCCTGAGTTCTCCTTTCCTGAGCCAAGAATTAAGTCAGTTATATTGTGACTCAGTTTTCGCCACATGTATCCAGATGCTCGATAGTTGGCTATTAAGTACCACTGTTCATTCGTTCATCTTTTTACAGTGGTTAAGATTTTGCTTGAGAGCTCCACGAGAGGTGGAAAGATGTCCTCCACCTGCCTCTCTTCCGGCAGTTCCGATCCGAGTCTGGCACATTCGATGCCATTTCGATGCCAGGGACACCCCGATGTCCAGGGATCCAGCATATCTCTATCTTTATATGGTTCTGCTCCCCATTAATTCCCTTAGGTTCTATTGCATGCGTAAAAAGCACATAGAGCGTTCCTAGACCTCTCCTCTGCGTTTCTCTTCCATGGGAGCTTGGAGTCGAGGATGACACCCAAGTATTTCGGCTCCTTGACAAGATGTATTGTAGTACCACCTATCGATGGTAGATTGAACACGGGTATCTTGTATTTCCTAGTAAACAAAACTTGATCCGTCCATTCCTCCAAATTACTAAGTGAAGAGTTCATCAGTTCACTAATTGTGAAAATATATTTTCCTTTTATCATGATTAGAGCGTCATCCACATAAGCTGCGAATCGCTTTATACACCTTGGGGATAAAAACAACCCTTACCTCCCACTATGCCTTGGGAATATAACCCGTTGTTAAATTGTTACATCCCCTGAATAGTTAATCCTTCTAGTATGTTGGAAAAATATAAACTGGACCCTCTGATTTCATTCTGAAACCACTTGCCTGGATGCATTTTGCGTTCGACTCAGACCCCTGCCTCGCCGACTCCATATTTATGCATCTGTTCTGAGTCAAACTCACAATGTCCACTAAAACCCAAGAGCTATTAGATTTTATTATTAATAAATAATTAACGTGTATAGCAGTTTTGCTTTTATAATATTTTAAATGTGATGGATGAGGATTATATCACATCCTCGTCGCTAGTTTAGTTTTTATGTCAATTAAAACAATTTATTTTATCTGATTTGAAGAGTTTAGTTTTTATTTCAAAGATTTATTTGGGAAAATGTTGCTTCTTCAACTCCCAAGTTTATACTGAATTCGCAGTCTTCAAATGCTGCCTTTTTATATTCTAATTTATCAAATTCCTCAGAATTGTTTTCCTGGGAAATGCTCACGATTATTTGTGAAACAATTTGACAATTCATAGGTATTATTTGTCTGATAATTCATAGGAATTATTTGTCTGACAATTCATAGGAATTATTTGTGAAACAATTTCCTATGAATTGTTATTACTAGTGTATATAACTTATAGTCCTAAGGCGCACTGCTAATGTGATAAAAATGTTATTATTATGAGAAAGTCGATTGCATGCTTTTAGATGGGGGCATTTGACAATTGAACTGCAATGAACTTTTACTACTGGCTGGTCAGCACTTTCTCAAAAGTGGGCCACTCAATGGTTGCATTGGCTTGCATTGGTAAACAATTGCAGAATGTGCAAACCAAAGAGTAGGGCAATTAGAAATAATAATGTAGGGCAATTAGAAATAATAAAGTAGAGCATTAAGAAACAATTATAATTGTAAATTGTATATAAGCAGGTGTTTTTACAATAAATATGGATTTCTCACAAATGAACTCTAGCGCATTTCAAAGCGCGCGGTTAGAACCAGAATCAATTTACTCAAGCTGTTCGTAAAAATTAGGCGAGCACAGGCACATACTACCCCAACACATCCTGGAAAGTTTGTCATCATTAACAGTTCCAAGATTTCTGCGCTGCCTTCCGTATATATTCCATCTGGTCTTGTTAGAAGCCCAGGTGTAACTTTGCGAAGCCCTGTGATTTTCACAGAAATTAGCCCACGAATCCCTCTTAGCCTGTCTAGTTTCCTTCTTAGAAGCATTAAAACTTTGACGACAAGCGTCCGAATCGGTACATTCTCTTGTCCTAATTGCAAGATTAAAAAGACTTCTAGTTTTTCTTCTTATCACCATAAGACTTGGTGTCCACCACAGTTTGCGTCGTAGGGGTTCCAAGTAGCTGGTTCTCCCATTAGATTATTCAAATTTTTGACAGTTGGTTGCCGCCGCAGTCACTTTTCCACTCCTTGTCGCCCTTGAAGTTGATTCTAGTACCAAGAGTGGTGGTCCTGGTCTGGTTCACTCTGCTTTTCGAAGCTACCGCAGCCTTTCTGAATGACTTTGCCTCTGCTATTTTTGTGGTTGTTGCCGGTTTCCGTGCCTTATCCGCGTTGGAACTAGTGTAACCTTTGTTGTCATTTGCAGACTGCGCTAATCTAGTTTCTCCCTTAATAAGCTCAATGTCGGCTGCATCAGCCGCGCCATCTTCAGGATAACGCGATCCACACAACCGAGCATTGAAAATATGCTCCTTCCTCGAAGCTTTGTCTCTTGGTGTAAGAAAGTCCAGAATCACGAGATTAAAATTTCTTAAGGAATTTGAGAGAGCTCTTGTAACCCTTCCCCCGTTACGTTTCAGAGCTTTTGCTTCGTCGTAGGAGGCATGCTTTTCACTCCCTTGCTCCACCTAGTCAATGAGCCACTAATTACACTCAGTGTCAGCCTCGGTCATTTGGGAGTCGCCGAGGCGTCGGTGGGAGGATTACCCATTAGCTGGATACCTCGTGCAGATCAGCATGGAGTATGCATCACCTTGATTTTTTTTTGCTCTTTTTACGTATCTGTGTGAGTGACTGCCGCCACACTGGTGTTAGACGCAGACCAGGGGCCGCCCACAAAGGAACAAGCCCTCCGTGGATTTGAGGGTAAGGGATTAGAGGCCGCTTACTATGGAGCAGACGCCCCTAAATTAGATTGAAATTGGCTGGGAGTTTAAAAGAAATTTTAGGATTGGAGAGACCGAGAGAATAGGGTGAGGGTAGATTGGTAATTATTAGATTGTACTAACCGACTGTCCGTCCGACAGGGTTGAACCCACACGACAGGGTAGGAATAAGAGTGTCATCATGCTTGTCAGTGTGGCCAAGCTGGATTATTGTAACTAAGCCTCCGTACCACATCAAGGTGACTACCAAGCGGGGGGCCATGTAGGCTTACGTGGGAACGGGTTTTGGCTGAGACACAGAAAATTATGTCATCCGTTTACTTGCTCCTCAATACTGAAACGATTGACCTTCGATGCTTATCTATAATCATCTGGCATCAATTAGATCCGCTGATTGGTAAAATATAACAAAATATACACAAAGAATATTTGAAGAACAAGAGGTATAATCGAAAACTTCTTTAATATACAAAAATTGTACTATTATGCAAACTTACAAAAAGAGATCAAGAAGTGTATAAATAATTGCAATATCTGTACCTTGCTAAATATGATCGTAATCCTATTAAATGCAACTTAGTCATCACCGATACACCAACACAACATATGGACATGATTCATGTCGATATTTGGTACCCCCAAAGAAACGTTATGTATCTTAGCTCCATTGATAAATTAACCAAGCACGCTACTGTCCATTATTTAAAGATCGCTCTTGGACATCGTTGTTAAAAGCATTAAAATATAGAATACAATACCTAGGAAAGTCAGATTTAATAATCAAAGATAATGATTTCGACACAAGTACACATTACAACACAATAAAAGAAAACTGGTAATTCAGACATTGAAAGACTACATTTAACATTAAACGAACATATAAGACTTTTCAATGCCGATCCAAATAATGGGGACACCATTAATACTAAAGTATTCAAAACAATCCATTATATATCACAATCCAGACAACTACAAAAATCAAAACAATATATTCTTAAATAATGTACTTAGTAACGAAGATATATTAAAGGTCAACAAACAAAAACGACATTAAAAAATAATGGCGACAAGATTAATTTTGCGAATGAGTATGTAAAAAACTTTAAAATTGGCAAGTAATATTATACATTTAAACTAAATGAATAATATAACCAACAAGGCAACTACTTACTCTCAAATGATAATATACCATAGCAAATATATAATGATCAATTAAAGAGAAAATACAGATTTCAGATTAAGAATGAACAAGGCATTCAAGAAGCGATTCAAGAAAATAAAAATAAACTAATAAATGTAATGCTTGATAGTTGCTTTCAACAATTATTGTTGAAACTTGAGGTGGGAAGCATCACACTTAGTCTCAGTACTCTTCAGTTTACCTTCAAGCTTAAATAACAAGTTAGTCTGTAAATTATCGTGTTAGTGACCGCTTCGACAATAAGTAAAATTACGAAATCAACAAAGAAGTTGAAGATACATATACATATGCATATACATAAACATACACATATACATACATATCTATATACCTATCTATATATATGTATATATACTAGCTGACCCCGCAGGCGTTGCCCTGCGTGAAATTATTTGTTTTGAAAAGAAAAGAAAGTTGAATTTATATTGTGTTGAAAATAATTTATTTGCGATTTTTCTACATTTTTTTCAATGTTACGTAGCTTGATAAACAACATTATTTGTTTTCTGTTCCGGTGCGTAAATGTACAGAGAAGATGGTGTTCCAACTCGTGAACACGCCACGTATAGCTGGCCGTGTGAAAAACATGGCATGTCCAGATTTATGCCACACACTTCCAGCGACTGTCCTTGTGACCTGTTGATTGTCATCGCAAATGCAAGTTTCACTGGAAACTGAATACGTTTGAACTGAAATGGCAAATCGTTGGAACTCAAAGGAATTCGTAGAATCAAGCATTCTGCCCCCTTGTAAGTCCCTTTCAAAATTCTTGCAACTATCACATTATTCGATAGCTGCGTCACAATCAGTCGGGTTCCATTACACAGTTTCGGCGCATGAAGATTGCGAAGCATAATAATGACAGATCCAACTTTGAGACGGAAATGATGCGGCGGCATACCAGGCAAATCCAAAGAATTTAGAAATTCCACTGGATAATTCACGGCTTCGTCTTCATTTTCAACATGATCGATCAATTTGTATGAGCGCAAATCTCCCGGAATTTGACTTTGAATCGTCCAGTTTAAGTCATTAACATCGGTATTTTGGGCAGCTAAAATTGCGCGTGCACTCAACCAATCGTAGTTACGATAATTTTGGCCAATGTTCGAATAAACATTCGTGATGAGTTCAGCTTTCGTTGAAGTGAATTGACAAATGGCAGGTGGAATTGATATCAAACCACTGGAAGTATCAACCGGAATTTGCCCATTTCCAATTCTTAGCAGTTCTTTAGAGAAAACTTCTGCAGTGCTATCCTGTTGAAGCAACACTCGCATATTCATAGTCAATCGTATGGTTTCCACGTACCGCCACAAATACGATGACTTGAGACATGCGTTCAATTCATCCGCCGCTGCTGATTTCGGAATAACAGGAAGTGTTTGTCGAAAATCGCCTGCTAATAGTATCATTCCACCACTAAATCGACGATTATTATTCCGCAGATCTTTCATTGTTCTGTCAAGTGCTTCTAGAGACCGTTTGTGAGCCATTGTGCACTCATCCCATACTATCAGTTTACAATTCTTCAACACTTTTGCCATAGCTGATTGCTTTGAAATGTTGCAAACAGGTGTTTCATTGATTTGCATGTGTAACGGAAGCTTCAGTGCCGAATGTGCGGTTTCTTCCAACTTCTAGTAGAGTTGCAGCAATCCCAGTAGATGCGAGACGCAATGCCAATTTGAGATCGTATTGTCTCCAAAATCAATGATATCAGGAAAAAATAGTCCACCGTTTCCATCATTGACAGCCTTCATCAATTCATCATACGCACTCTTTTGCTGCTCATTCAATAATGGAACATTTCTTTGTACTTGTTGTTCCAAAGTTATTCTGTCGTATGCACGCTCACGTTCCAATTCACGATTCAGTACATCTGTGATTTGACGATTTGGCGCTTGCATATGGATTTCAGTCAATAGTTTGCCACTCATAAACAAACACAAATCTTCAATCAACACCAATCCTTCATTGTAGATGTCATCGTTCATTTGCAATTCTGAATTCCATGTTGCCAGTCGAATGCGATGCAAAATGTCTTCGGCAATGTAATTTTTGTACGTATCCCATAATTGACGCGGATTTGAAGGCTGACATGTCGAAATGATCATCGCGAAAAGTGTGCGAACTTCAGTGGCATGCGAAGTAGCTATCGCATCGTCCATCGTTTGATTCCAGTGATTATCATGTTCCAGCAACTGTATTTGCTGGCATGCTTCTCAAAAAGTTGCACACACTGTACCATTCACAGTACGCAATGACTCAAATGAAGTTGAACCGCGTACATTAATCAATAGCAACTGAAAGTAGAAGCAATCGTCGTTTTTCGGGAGGATTGTGTAAATTCGTCCTAATGCATTAGTTGAGAACACACCTGGATGTCCATCTACTGGTTGGCCTTGCTTTCTGCGTAACCTTTTCTTCGACGATGCATGCCATGTATAATATCGAGGCATCTCCGAATAAAGCAACGTTCTCGCAAACGGATCACTGGCGCAAGTTGAGAAAAAACCCGTCAATGTTGTTGTTGGTGGTGTTTCCGCTCGCTGCACTGCATTCTCTGGGTTGAAATACACTCTTTGGCCATTCTCCAAATGAACTGCGAGATGCACAATAGTCGGAAAACGCTCATGAATTACAAAAGAAAATATTCTCCAAAGCGCTTCATTGCCGTTCACGTATTGACCCATTTGATACTTGCTGATCTCATCTCGTTCAAGGCCAATAACCGCCATGTCGCTTCCTTTGGTGACGTACTTGCAAACGTATTTGATCGATTTCACAGAACTGCATTACTCAACATTGATATGAGTTTTGAATGTCTTAGACAATATTGGCGAATATGGTACGATCCATGTGTTGTCAACTTCGATATTCACTCCTCTAAATTGAATGCTGAATGTTTTGCCATTGTTGTCTGATGAGCGACGCCGATAGAGTGGATATCCATCATTTCCAGTTTGCTTTTCCGAAAGAAAAGCATGTGGATAGTGTTTCGTGCATTTATTGTCAGACATACAAACCGAAGTGGGATTGTAGTGTCCGCAAGGTCCATGAACCATATTGGTTTTCACCACTTCGTATAATTCTGTATCTATCTCTGGATCAGGAATTTCCGCAGAAATGATGTCATCAATTTGATCTGGTGTAATCTTGTCCACCATCCAAAGAAGAATGTGTGCGTGCGGCAAACCTCTTTTTTGCCACTCAACAGAGTACATCCAGCATCTAACAGCACCATATATACGTTGCTTCACGATAAAGTCCATCAAATATCGTAGCTGTTGTTTGAAAACTCGTGCTGTGAAATCGTGACGATCGCTTGCTGATTGACCGCGATTCAATAATTCCGTTATCTGTGGGCATTTTGGATTGCAAGTGAATGTAACAAACAAATCCGGCCGTCCATAATTCCGCACGTATGTCATCGCATCCTGCGAGTACTCGTGCATGTGCCTTGGGCTGCCAATATATGTTGATGACCAAATCGTGACATCGACGTACACATCAACTGTATACTGTTGAAATAATCGGCGATATCTCAAGAGATGGTTGTCAATTCCTTCGCGAATCATCAATCGATACGCGTAAAAGTTCATTGCACTGACCTTCTTATTTGTATCGACACCTAAAAGTTAACAAAAAATTAAGTTACAATCAAGAGTGTTGGTTTTTCTTTTACTAACGATTGGCAGGATTAATCATGTTGCATCTCAAGTGATATCCATCTTCACCACGGCAGAACATAAGCGGATATTGTAGCGAGTCATACGATCGATGAGTTTCGCTGATTCGCTCTAATGCATCTCCAGCTCGACGTTTAATAACAATATCACGGGATTCTAAATTATCGCCAACAGCAACAATTGATATTTCATCGGCCGTCGGGGCATTATATTGCCGTTCATGAGTGCCTGCTGGTCGTTTATCCGCTTTTATGACGATTCTGTGATCATCAGATGGCATACTTTCTAACGAAGTTTAGAATAATCGAATTAGTTCGTTGTGTTTATGCAACATTTCTTGCAATTGCTGCACAATTTCTCTTTTCGTCGCATTGAAAATTGCACAAGGTCGATTCACTTCTTTCTTTTGAATCTCCAAGGAAATATATTTGGATATATTTGTGATTTTGATCAGGATGCGGCAACAGCGATCCAGCAAAATGCTAAATTTGCCCGTGAATCTGTATAGTTGCAGTCAAATATGTTAATTTCTGTACTTTATTGGCGAGATAATAAGTGTTAGATTGTTGGTGAACTAACCTTGAATGTGGGATTGTAATTATGTTCACTCACAATTTCCCCACCAAACGACGTCATTTGAAAATAAACGTTACACATCTTGGAATTTTGTAAAAAATGATTTGAATTTGGTGATTCACCGTAAAGCAACGACCGCAATAGCTCTGGTGGAGGAAGTAACTCTGGTACTTTCAGTTTTCCGCTTGCGCAACACAATCCGGCCGGTTCTTTTGGAAATATCAATGCATCGCAATGCGGGCAAACGACAGACATCGAACCAAATCGAACTGATTCGTGCGCACCGTATTCAATGTCCGGCTCATATCGAAAGGCTGCACGTTCGATATTCAAATTAGGCAATCGTTGTTGTTGCTGGCGTTGTCGGTGAGCAGCCAAACGTTGTTCTCTTGCTTCATGAATTTCCTGAGCACGAACTTGTCTTCTTCTCAATCGTTGTTGCTCATTGTAAGCTTCGTGAGCCTCTTATGATTGTCGCGTACGATGTTCAATCATTCCGATTCGAGCAGATTCCCTTGCAGTAGCATTTTCCTCTTCCATACGACGTGCTGTATAATTACGTTGGTCCGTTGTACGTCGGGAACGCCGACCGATATTAGCGTGACCTCTTTGTGGCATCGTAACAAATTTCAATCTGTAATTGATCACTTTGTATGAAACACACATAAAGTTTTCACGGAATTATTTTCAATAATTTACCTTTTGAATAGCTGAAATAAAGAAAGCAAATTACCGAAATTGAACGATTCAAATAATTTACAAATCAGCTGAAGAAATAACACAAATAAATTCCAATGGAAATGAGGTTAGGTATTCACCAGCAAACAAAAATAATGAACTCACTTTTTTTGTTTGAAATGTCAATAATTTCACTCAAAAACTGATGATCCACAGATTTAAAATCAAATATTTTGTGAATGTACTCGAGAAATCAATTAAAATTTGGAAAAATGTCAGAAAGTCAATTGACCGTGTTCGCACTATTCGAATAAACAAATCAGAAAGAACAAACAATATACGCAGCTTTCAAAATAAATAAGCGTCTACAGCTCCATCTGTTGAGTTATTGGAGTATCAGTCAGTGCTTACAACACCAATATGAAACGAAATGTGCGCGTGCAACACCACGCACATACAAAAAAAATTAGAACAAAAAGTGAGATTAGGTTTTTCTAATTTTCCAATTTTCCGAATTTTCCGACTTTTCCGAATGTCTTGAGATCGATAGATTGCAAGAAACAATTGGAAAAAAAATTTGAAAGAAAAAAATGTTTGTATGGAAAAAAGTCCTTTTTGGAATTTTTAAATTTTCCGACTTTTCTTCAGGAAAAGTATAAGGTTTTTTTTTATTTCTAAACCTTTCCCGATCCACAACGAACAACCTCTGAAAATACTATGAAGATTGGTCCAGCCGTTCTCGAGCCTTAGCGTCACTAACAACCAAACATTCATTTTTATATACGAGTATATAGATATGCATAAGACAAAGTCTTTTAATATATAACTTAATATCAGTTATAAAAAAGATATATTAAATTAAACTAGCAACTAATTAAATTAATAAATAACAAAATGAAAAAATAAATAAGCAATAAATAATTAATAATTAATAAATTAATACAATGAGAATTTGAAAGAATATTGGCAGAAGGGAACAATAAAAGAGATATTTGGTTATTTACAAGGGTAAAATTACAAAAGCTCTATGTCAGCTCTCAACAAAAATACTGGAACACTAAATATTTAAACTCACTAATCCCTTCCACGCCTCTCACAGTAGAAGACAGCGAATTCCAGATTCTGATGGCATAAATTAAAAAATATCGAGTTGAATTAGTATAGGCAATTTTAGGTATTATCATGCACCGACTGATGGTGGCTGTAAACTCAGCAGACATCCATAATTGTCTTTATATACTCGTATATATATACTCGTATATATATATTTTTTTATTTTTTATTTTTTGTATCTCCATTTATTTAACTACAATCTGCCCTTTGGTTATAAAGATGTGTATGAATTTTCAGTAGCATTCAATACATTAAGTACATTAATTTAACAAAGTTAGATTTCATATATATTAAAATATATATTTTATCAAAAAGAAAGAACTTGGTACAGTAATTATAACTTGTAAAAATTACAAAAAGTGAAATATATACTCGTATATATAATAATTATATGCGGAGATCAAGACGAGCTACTAGAGAGGATTCGCCAACTTGAGGAGGTAATAAGAAAGCAGGAAACGCAAGTTTTTTTACACGAACAGCAGCAATTTCAACAACAGCAACAACAACAAGTAGAACAGCAGGAAATTTCAGCAATAACAAGTACAACAAATGCAGCAACAACAATTAATTTTGAGTCCAGATAATGTCCTAAGCCAATTTAGACATCTAAAGTCATTTGGCCGATATAGGGAGAATAATTTGCTAGCATTTATTCGATCAGTGGAAAGACGTATACAATTGTGTGGTAACAACTCTCAACTGTGCAACTTTGGAATCCACACTGTGTTGATCGAGAAACTAGAAGGTAATGCAGCGAGATGTGCTCCACAACTAGGTGAAAATGCCAACTGGGAGACGATAAAACAGCTGGGAGACGAAGTAGCAGTTCCAGCCTCAAGGCAGCTATGCAGAAATCTTCAACAATTGTAGGAAAGTCAAGGCCAGTAATTTAAGAGAACTTTTTGACGAATTTAAATCTGCTAGTTTTTTAATTAATGAATTATACGAGATTTATGATACCAAACCCAACATATATAAACTAGAAAATGCAGAAAGAGATTTGAAGGAAATTTTGCTAGAGAAAATCGATAGCGGCACTAGAGCTCATATAGACGAGAATGCTAGCCTTACAGATTTATACAATAAGTATGCTAGACTTAGGCTCCTAGAGGATATATATATATATATATATATATATATATATATATATATATATATATATATATATATATATATATATATATATATATATATATATATATATATATATATATATATATATATATATATATATATATATATATATATATATATATATATATATATATATATATATATATATATATATATATATATATATATATATATATATATATATATATATATATATTTATTTATTTATTTTGTTTAATTTATTCAAGTTTGGTTTCAGCTACGTTGAGTTATAATTATATTTACGTTAATACAGCCCGCGTTGACAAATTTATTATCAAGCAAAAGCCACTGCAACCAACTCTGCTGACGCAACAGCTACAAAATGCTTCAGTGGTCAATCAGCATAGATGATCCGCGATCAACTCTGGTGATGGAACATTCGGGAAGTTGCACCCGTTGTGCTAGGAAGCTCACTTCTGGAATGAATGCTTATAAAAACCTTTTTCTCTAATCGGAAGCGGAATAAGCAGGTACTCGGTTTGGATGTTAGGTGATTAATAATGTTGAGGCGGGTAGGTAGACTTTTTCTTAACTCTAAACAATGCTCCTTAAAATTAAACTTATTATGGAAAATAACACCAAGAATTCTCAGATGTTTTACAAGTTCAATATTTACATTATCATATTTAAGTCCACAATTACATTTGGTTTTCTTACATATACGAGTATGTAGTATTTTACATTTACTTAGAGAAGTTGCCCCAATTTCTAATTTCATTAAGTATTTTTGTGAAAGTAGATTTAATAGTATCGAGATCTTTTGTTTTAGAAAAAATAATGGCGTCGCATGCATAAATTGTGTGTTGAATATTTTTGTATCTATCGGGTAATTTACTGAATTGGCCGAATGCAGTATTAAATAGAACAAACGATAGGAGGGAACGCTGAGGAATGCCATTGACGAGGGGATATGTATTTGATAGTTCTGTGTTAATTCTAACTCTTATTGTTCGGTTCTCTTTCCTATACCCCAAGTCGCAAGTTGTTGAAGGACAACGTGTATTCCTATGCAGTCAAAGGCTCTAATGGAAATCAGTAGCTAAAACGGTGACATGGTGTTTTTGGTGGAAAGCGAACTTGTAGCGTAATGTTCAACGTGATGAAGTGTATCAATTGTGCTTTGTTTTCGCTTAAAAGCTACTTGGTTATGACTCGTTAAATTGTTTTTTGATATAAACCACATTATTCTTTCAGCTATTATTCTCTCGAGTATTTTTCCGGTAAAATGTAAAAGCGATATAGGTCTGAAACCATTAAACTCATACTTGCTTTTATTGGGTTTTGGTATGGGAACAACCTCAGCTATTCGCCAATTTTAAGGGTAAATGCCTTCTTCAAGGATATTATTGTATAAGTTTATGATTTCAATCTTGCGGGTTTGGCTACGTTTTTCAACATTTATTACAATATACGGTCAAAACCATGTGTTTTGCTATTAGCATTGGATAGGGCGGACTCGAGTTCTAGTATAGTTATATTTGATTTTATTTGTTTGGCTAAAGGAGATAATTTGTTGGTTATATATTGGGTTTGAAGAGCTGTGTTTTTTTTCAATTCTAATGTGTGGGTGAAAATTATGCTTCTGCGAAAGATTAGACCATGATGTGGCGAAGAAATTAGCTATGTCTGTGGATTTGGGTAATAGGTTCGCACCATTTTTTATTGTTTTTATTTTTCAAGGTGCTTGCCTCCAAGGCCCTTAATGTAGGACCAGATTTTTTGGGGCTGGTTTGCGGTGAGTTTTTTAAAGACAATCTGCTTTGTAGTTTTTGATTGCTTTTCCGAATACAGCACTGGCTTTTCTGTATAAGATCAGATTAGGTATACTTATATGTCACTTATATCTGTACCATCAATTTTGTTTTTCCTCTCGCAGGTTGGACAAATGGGTACTCCACCAAGGAAAAGTAGCTTTAATTACAGTTTCTTTATACTATGGTATTGCAATATTTGCGGCACTACGGATGATTTTTTATATTTTCGCAGCATCTTTATTCACATTACTGGATTGAACGCAGGTTAGAAACTGTTTCTCACAAATTGAGTTAAAAAGTGTGCAGTGGGCTAGATCTATGTTAAATTTTGGTTTTATCTTGCTTTTATCCTTGCTTGCCGATAATGTAGCAGATCCAGAGCAAAAAAATGGAGGTACAGAAATACTTAAAGAAGTCAAAACTCCCCCAATTTATCTGCGCGAACTCTAATATGCTGGTCTCCAGACTATTTAGCTTGATAGGGCAAAAGAACTTCCATATAGTTGCACTAAAGAAGCGTGACCTACACGAAACAAAAATACAGATCTATACTGAAAAAATTATCGCTTGGCAATCAAATACCTTGACAGTAGAAAAAAAAACTATTATACGTATCAACTGAAAAGCAGTAAAGGTTTGATTGTCGTATTAAAAGGAATATAATCAGATGTCGTCCAATCTGAGATGAAATAAGCACTGATCGAAGCCGGTTTCAACCCAAAATCCATATTTAACATAAATAATAAGAATAATATCCCACAACCAATGTTCCGAGTGGAGCTTGAATCAGAATCAAGAAAGCTGCAAAAAAACGAAGTCCATCCAATCTATAATATGCGATACCTTATGCACCGCCGAATTTCAGTTGAAGAACCCCACAAACGCAACGGCCCTGTACAATGTACAACCTGCCAGGAGTTTGGTCATACCAAATCATATTGCATCCTACGCCCCATTTGCGTTGGCTGTGGTGACGTCCACCCATCCTCTGCCTGTACGGTCGATAAAAAAAATGAAAATGTTCTTACTAAAAAATGCAATAATTGCGGCGGAAGTCATACAGCAAACTATAGAGCTTGCACAGTGTATGCTGAGCTGAAAAATAAAATGCGCCAACAGAAGGATAGAGGTCGACACGAAATTACTTACGTAGCACCTTTAAACCAAATCCCGACTACGTTCAACGACAAACATGCTCCACCTGTCATGAGTTACTCTGATGCACTGAAAACAAATTTAGCTGAAAATTCAAATACCAATAAACAATCGCAAAATCCAGAGGCAGTGCTCTTAACCTTAACTCAATGTATGACACAGTTCATGTCCTCAATGCAATCAATGATGCAAGAACTAATAAATAATCAAAATCAACTTTTGAAATCCATACTTGCAAACAAATGAATACGCTAAAAATTTGTCATTGGAAAGCGAACGGTATTAGCAGCACCAACTTGAAGTGCAAAATTTTGTTATTAACTGCAAAATAGACATATTACTCATTTCTGAAACTCATGTTACTCTGAATCACAATTTTAAAATAAAAGGTTATAAGTGCTCATTTCGCACAAGCAGGGATTCCTTTGCAGCGTTCAGCTGTATGTCCCAGCTTCTGCCACGATTTGCAACGGATTGGATTAGGAATGTACACCCTTCTCTTTACTGTATGCCAGGAAATATCGATTTTGTCCGAAAGATGGTATAAATCAAAGGTTAAGAGTATAACTCCGCTAGGTTGTGTTTTACTTTCAGGGATTTTTTGGAATTTGTAGATGGAAGCGACTCCTTGGAAACTTAGTTTGAACGATCTCTTCATCTGAAACAGTATTTAAATACGGCGCATATACTGTACCCTTAGTACAATTAAGGGAGTTGTGTAATGTGAATTTATTTGGGCATAGTCCATGTAGCGTTTGTTGCGATCGTATTTTTTAGTCGCCACCGTCTGTATGTTTCTTTGTTTCTGTTTTGCTTCTCCCCTTCTGTTTCTTGTTTCCATCTATCCGCTGTTCTGGTGAATTCGGCCAGTCAAGGCATAGTGACAGTTCTGAGGTAGAGATGGCGCTGCCTCAGACTTGTCAAAATTTGAAAGTGAGTTGAGTGACCGGCTTCACCGCTGAAACGGTCAATGGTGGAATAGCGGAGGAGTCCGAAAATTGGAAAAAGAACGGGGATTAGGAAGTGAAAAGGAAAGGATTCAAGGCGGTGGGGGAGACAAAACGGGTCTTGTCTTTGTGAAATCTTGTCGTGTGTCTGTCGGTTGATAGTCGTGGTGTTCGTTATTTTTTTCATAAGTAAGAAAAAATTCAAACACAAAGAATTATTCAAAAAAATTGAAAAAAAATTCCCATAATTAATAAGTGTTAATGAGAACGTAATAGGAGTGGAAGCAGACCATCCGGTGGAAAATTGCTTGTTGTGGTGTAGTTTTTCTCATCCGTTTTTATTGTGATATCATCAATATTGAAACTGTCATCTCTGGACGAGAACCCCAAACGAACCATTGAGATTCCCGGAAGGAGTAAAAGCCAAGTGGAGTAAAGATAAGGTGCTGCCCGATGCATCCAGGTCGATAGATATATATTCATAAGATATTATATTGATATATCTTATCTAATATATCTTATAATAATATATCTACTGATATATCTTAATGAAATTTTGCAAAAGTGTAGCCTGGCGAAAGATACAGACTGCTATATGGGCCGATTTGGACAAAGACGACGCCTACCTCCCATATGAGGAACTTTTTCACCTTTTTTAAAATGATTATAACTTCGGTCCAATTGACGGAATCGTGAAAATATTTTACAGTTATGGAGATGTAGGTCCTACTAAACACTGTGCAAAAATTGGGCGGTATATATTAACTGCCACGCCCACTAATAACAAATATTAATAACTTAAGATCTGGTAGAGATTCATTGACTAAATTTTACATGAAGAAACATGTGGACATTATGACACTATCTGCAACATTTGTTGCAGATAGCCACATGCCCCATTTGGGGCTCATCAGAGAAAAGACACGCCCACTTTTGATATAAGGAACTTTCGGGTCTAAAATTAAAATTTGCCTACCTATGCTCGTATTGATGACAGCGGAATAAAAATTTGCAAAAATATACGTGGGCTCCATAATTGTGTGTGTGCAGCATATGGAGATCATAATACAACTAGCAATCGATCAAAATATTCATATTAAAGATTATCCAACGAAACAGGAATGTTGCGGTTACTAACATTAAACACCACACAAAAAATGGGCGAGTTATTTTTACAGCCACGCCCACTATTGGCATATTATTATAACGTACGACCTATACTATATTGTTGGACGAAATTTTATATTAGTACATATATGGACCCTACAAAGCCATATATAATCGGTCTAACCCGACTTCAGACTGCTGTACTCATTTTTAAAATTGATTTAAATATTTGGCATTGTAAGCTTAGGGTATTAGGTGAGTATATTTCAAAAGGTGAAGACAATACGTGTTGTTGCATCAAAGTTTTTGTAGTTCGGAAACAACGATTTGCGTAGCAATGTTGAAGAACAAATGTAAATGCTATTATTACGTGGCGCATACGTTACGGGGTTATTTTTGAATATAGATTCAAATTTCCAGGAATGCATCAAGACACTTTTGCCCGTAAATCCAATTTCGGTTTCTGCGAACATATAGCCTTTTCTATGGATTTTTTTGGAGGATTAAAGATGGTGAGAGGAAATCAAGGAGTATCTGTGAGGAAGTCAAGAATCAATTTGCATTGATGGAAGGACTTAATGGGCGCCGGAAAACAGCGGATATGGAACTTGTGATGGAAGATAAGTAAAGAAAGAATATAAAGATAGAATTTACGGTGGAATATTTTATGTTCACGGCATTTGGGGTATGACAGAGAAAGCGCAAGGGTTACTGCTGATGCAGGAGCAAATTGGCGAAGCAAGAAGAAAGACGGCAGGTTACGTAAGGACAACGTGTATTACTACAAGCGAATAACACAATTGCAAAATCTGGGGAGAAAGTTCAACAAAAACCACGGGTTGTTGTTGCCTCACGCAGTTAGCTACGGCAAAGGAAAATATTTTGCGGAAAATTACGCAGAGTACGTAAATAGTCTGATCAAAGAATAGGCTGATACATATAGTTCTGAATTAGAGGGATTAGGACAAAACACTATGAGTTTAGTTTCGCCTGACGAGGAAATAAGGAACAGATTGAATTCAGTACAGTCAGAGGTGGAACTGTTTACTGGGAAAATAGTTGACCAGTTCGAAGCAAGTACGAGCAGGGAATAAGCTCAGGAATTGTGGAGCTGTGTCGCCATTAGAAGTAGCGGATCAAGCCTTGACGGCAATCCAAAAAATGACAGAAGGAGAGTTGTTCAATTTTCATAAGAAAACAGAGCATTTGAGAGCACAAAAGGAGTATCTTGAGAATAAGGTAAAGGAACTTTCTCAGAGATTGACGGAAACAGAGGAAGCAGCAGCGCCGCTGGAAAAGGAGTGTGCAGAATTAAAAAGTGGACGGGCGACCAATAGGGCCTCACCGAAAAAGGAGAGATCAAAATCAGCATCGGCTGGATTTACACAGACAGTATTGACATTGCGTCCGGAAGTTCGCTGGCCGGAATATTTAACACCAGAATGGATAAGCCGCATGGTAAAGCCAAGATTAGTTTTTAGTGAAGAAAAGCAAGCGGAATTTTTGTTTGGCGCATCTGAAATCGGTGTCGGACCATTTTCTCCGGGAAATAAAAAAAAGCAGGGATATCCGCCAAAAAAGCCAGAAGCAATAACAGTGCAGTAAAGTCTCGATACAGTGGACAGTATTTCGCCTGTACGAGCAAACGGTCGAAGACTAATCTGTTTGAATCCGACACTGGTCCAAGACCTCTCAGATCCGGGAGAAGAGAATTTGAAAACCCCCCAAGAGACTAATAAAGCTAATTGAGAAAACACAAAGGAGTAAAATGGGCATTCTGGAAGTTGCTCATGCGGTGGAGAAGTTGGTGCCCAAGTTCTCAGGAGTCGAGTTGTATGATCTGAGAACTGAGATTAGGCGCTTCAAAGCAGGTTTTGAGCTAGCACAACAGAGTCTTCCGGAAGCGGACGGGCAGCACTTAATAAAGTGTATTAGGCAAAGATCCACAGATGATGCGTTTAATTTACTGGTGCATAGCTCAGTAAGCACCCTGCCAGAATTATAGGCACTTTTGGATCGGACGTATTCTGTTTCGTTCGGGAAATTCAGGAATCAACTCAGAAACCTGGGGATGAATTGAGAGCCTGGGGAAGAAGGCTCCAGTCTGAGATGGAAGCCAATTGGCAGTTTCCAGGAAACGATGCAGCATACAAGGCTCAAGTAGAACGAGCTATGATTTCTGTGTTCAAGGCAGTCCTGATAAATAGGGACTTAGCTAATTATACTCTTACTCTCACACCGAGGTGGATGACAGAGCTAGTGGAAGCGGTCTCTTCCGCTGAAGCAGCAATACAACAGCGAACGACAATAGGAGGAATCTGCTGGACTGATGCTCCTGCAGAGGTAGGACCAGTACATCAGCGAAACACAAGTGGAGTCGGTAGATTGATGGGCCAATTTCCGCAACAAAGAGTTCAAAAATTCCTGGTTGAGAGGTTCCAGCCAAGGAAACCAATTTGCTCATTCTGTGATAAGCCAGGGCATACAAGGGATGAATGCGTTACACGGAAAAACACGCCCTACTGTATGGAGTGCCAATCTTACGGTCATGAGGCAAGTAGACAGTGCCAAGTAGACACTAAATGGGATCAAAGTCGAAGGCAGCCAGCTACGTGGCGCCCGGTGCCACCCTTGAGGGACAGCAGGGGTAACTTCATTAGTCCCCGAGTTAATTCAACGGAAGGAATTAAACAAGGAGGAAATCCTTTCAAAACTAGGAGTGGTCAGCAGCGAACAAATTGGAGTTTCAGACGTGAACCAGGGATAAGCAACACCAAACAGGGGCTGAGATGCTTCTCATGTGGACGAATGGGACATCAGGCAGCGGGATGCAGGGATAGACAATTCCAACAAAGGAATCAGGGAAACTCCCAGCTGCCCAGTCGTGGCCAGTAGACTGGAAACCCAAAAAGAAGGAAGTAACAGTTAGGCCGGAGGTACGTGTGACTGGTAATGTATGAATTACAGTCCAGGAAAAGGAGGAGCAAGAGGCTCTCCAATACCACGTACCGAGTAACGTAAGAACAATGGTTCAAGAAAAATTTTTGATTGCGTATTGATTTGGGTAACGGTGATGATTCTAGTACTTAGATTAAGTTTTAATAAGGTTATTGAGTATAGGGCAATCGCCGCGTACGTGGTACGAGGATGTATAGTTAAGATATTCAAGGTAATTTTGAGGGAGTATAGGATTGTATGGGATAACTGTGGTGCATGGAGAAAACAATTTGGAGAGTTAGGAAGTAAATACGCGTCCATTTTGGAATCAAAAGGGCGTTGTTTTATTGTGAGCAGGTTAGGAGATGCTTTTATCGAGATACCCTGCAAGGAGGCAGCTAGTGGAAAGCTAGTTCCTTTGGTAGACTCAGGGGCGGACACCAGCCTCGTAAAATCTAGTGTTTTACGGAAAGGACTAGTTGTCAACCCAAAGGATGTAAGAACGCTTCATGGAGCGTTCGGAGGATGCATCCGAACACTGGGGTCGCTCAGAATAGGGCACAGTGAAATTAAGGGCATGAGTTTTCAAGTGCACGCAGTGGAATTGGATAGAGAAGGTATCCCGGCCGATGGGATAATTGGCCGGGATAATCTCTGGGACCGCACCATGCTGGCTGCGCTAAAAAAACAGTTATCATTTTATGATGATAATAAGAATAGAATCCTTACTCTTCCATTAAAGCCATGGCAGGAAAGAACCGTAAATAGGGTTTTGATTAAAAAATATTTATTTCTATATCCGGCTCGAAGGACCAAACAGTCGAGGCAGGTGCATATCGTATTTGTGCGGAAGCCATCTTTATCTGCTGGCATATTTTGGCGCGGGGCTACGAAGCAGCGGCAGCTGCTCTCTTTGCGCGGTAGTCAGTCTGTTCTGGAATTGCGGCAAGTGTGGATCGGCGCCCAACATAGTATATTAAATATAAATTATACAATAAATATATAAAAAGTGAAAATTGGCTAAGGAATGCTGCTGCGTATTTTTCGTTTAACGTGGTTTTCATAAGTTAATAAATAAATATTTTTTAATCAAATAAATAGTTCTATCTGAGTGCAACATTTTGGTCCTTCGAGCCGGATAAGAATCCGGTTTTTGGTAAGTGTCGATTGTTTTAATCGAATTAAAAATATTATTATTATAAATTAACAATAATTTAAATTTGATTATACACAAATTGATTATTTTTTGTGTTTCGGTTGGGTTTGCCGTGCGTTCGGGTGTTTGTGCTCTGTCGGCGCTGCTGACTATTGAAACCATTGCGCTGTTGTTGTCTTCGCTGCATTATCGCCGTTTTTAGGTACTGGTGGCTAATGCAGAAAGCAGAATAAGAAAAGTAGGTCAGTGGCTCGTGCGATCAGCTGCTGTCTCTATTTCTTTTGTGAAGCAGGGCCGGTTACAGCAATTGGTTTCCTGAACATTGTGGGCCCTTCTGTCGCAGTGCGTTTAAACGATAAGTGTTGGGCGTGGTTTCAGTGCGGTTGCGTTCGGAGGTGCATATAAGCCAATATTGAGCTGCGTTCGCAAGCGCATAAGTTCCGCAAAATGGTGGACTCGTATATTTCGGCGGCAGATGAACTTCTGATGTTCATAAGTCGTTTTGAACGGTGCTCGCCGGAAAGTCACTCCATTATATCACTTCAACTTGATGAAGCAGAATTGGATGCTCGGTGGGCTTCGCTTAAAACGGAAAAAATAACTGCCATGTCCGAGCCGCGGGTCATGAAAGACGGTGAATCACTGTTAGAGTCAATCGGACAGCGGTTCGAGTCAAGTTTTGATACTTTTAAGCGGGGTCGTATTTTGATCGCGGAAGTGAGACAACGTTTAGAGCAGGCAACTCCCGTTCCTACTACAGGGGAGCCATTTTTATCATTGACGCACAGCATCCACGTACCCCCTTGTGATATCCCTGCCTTTGAAGGGAGTTATGCTGCATGGCCAACGTTCCGTGACATGTTCACAGCACTGTTCATTAACAACACGCGGCTGTCTAATGCGGAGAAATTCTACCATTTGTCCCTTAAGACCCGGGGAGAACCACATGAAATTGTCTCCAAAATTCCAATTACTGAGGCGGGTTTTCAGCAAGTGTGGGAAAACTTACTGGAGCGCTACGACAACAAGCGCATCCAGATCAACAACCAATTGAAGACACTGTTGGGTCTTGACCCGGTTAGAAGAGAAGATGGTGGGGAAATTAAACGCCTACAGCGTGACATTGGTAACTGTATCGCTGCACTGACATCTTACGGCATCGACGTTGCGAGTTGGGATGCCATTTTAGTATACTTGTGCTCCATGCGGCTGCCTGAGCTCACACTGTCCCTGTGGGAACAAACCATGGGGGGCCGCGCAGATATTCCAGAATGGAAGGCGATGGATGACTTCTTGTCATTGCGGTTTCGTACACTCGAGGCGATTTCGGATCTCCGGTCGCTAGGCTCCAGTTCATCACAAATAAGGGTTCAGCCGAATCAACCGCGAGCAGCACGGGTGCAAACCCATCCAGTAAGTGTTACCCCGGAAGGGTGCAAAGTGTGCAGGCGGTCTACACACTCGGTGCGAAATTGTCCTGCGTTCCAGGCCGCCACCGTATCAGCTCGGTGGGGCTTGGTGCGCAAACACGGGTTGTGTGTGAATTGCTTGTCAGCTTCACATAGAGTGGCAAATTGCCCCAGCTCCTTTTCGTGCTCCACCTGTCGGGAGCGGCACCACACTCTGCTGCATACGGACTCGCCACGGGGTCGTCCAACCGCTGCGACGCCAAACCCACCATCCACATCGGGGAGGGGACGCTCCAATTCAAATGGACGCTCCTCCCTGGTCCATCCACCCGTACCCAAGTCTTCGTACCACACTGCGCAGGTATCGCGTCCGGCAGATAGGGCGGGGCCGAGTCCAAGTCATCCAAGTGGCCGCCTCTCCAATCGTGTTATCTTGGGTACGGCCTTAGTCACGATAAAACATCAAGGAGTATGGTACACAGCCCGGGCTCTGATAGATTCTGGTTCTGAGGGGTCCTTTGTTTCGGACCGCCTCCAAAAGCGCCTTAAGCTGCCGGCGCACGCAGTACATGCCCAGGTATCGGGGGTCAGCAATACCCTTGCTGGCACCGTTACCAAAGCATGTCATATCACCATCGGGTCGCGGTACGATGCCACTGTGCGTCTCCAAGTATCGGCTTTGGTGTTGCCTACCCTGACAGGTGAACTGCCGCCGCTCCTATTGAGTAAAGGAGAGCAACACAAACTGAGACATTTCAGGTTAGCCGATTCAAGCACTTCACACTCCACCCAAGTAGATTTGTTAATCGGAGGGGATCTTTACCCTCAGGTCTTGCTTGATGGGTTGCGGCGCAACGTGGTGGGGTCACTGATTGCCCAAGAAACGGTATTCGGCTGGATCCTTACAGGGCCTCTGCCGGATAAACGGATATCCACTTTCACAACTCGCGTGCAAGTGTCTGAAACTGCTTCGCTCGACCACCTTCTACGACAGTTCTGGGAAATGGAACAGCCTCCGCAAGATCGAAAGCTGTCCCAGACTGATCAAGACTGCCTTAATTTGTACTCCCAGACTACTCGTCGGGATGCTACGGGGCGATACATAGTCTCTCTGCCGTTCAAACAAGGGTTTGTTCCGGAGAAGTCTCTAGGAGCGTCGCGCTATATTGCCCTTCGGCAATTTGAGCGCAATGAGTCCCGGCTGGTAAAGAGCCCGGCCGATAAGCGACAATACGACGCGGTGGTACTTGAATACGTGACGTTAAATCACATGCGCAAGGTTCCACCGCCGTCAGTAACTCCTGTGCCTCATTATTACTTGCCACATCATGCAGTAATTAAGCCAGAGAGTACAACCACCAAACTTCGCGTGGTGTTCAATGCCTCACAGGCGACTTCCAACACGGTCAGCTTGAATGACGTGTTACACACAGGGCCAGTGTTACAAGCCGATCTGACCCGGCTAATAATCCAGTGGCGTATGTTTCGCTATGTCCTGAACGGGGACATACAAAAGATGTACCGTCAGATTCTGGTTGAGCCAAGCCAGGCTTCATACCAGAGAATTGTGTTTAGGGAATCTCCCGACAGCGATATCTCTGACTATGAATTGAAAACGGTCACCTTCGGGGTGAATTGTGCTCCTTATCTTGCAATAAGGACACTTTTGCAATTGGCAGACGACATGGAGAGCAGGTTCCCATTGGCTTCTCAGGTGCTACGTAATTCGATGTACGTGGATGACGCTCTAGTGGGTACACATGATATTGCTACTGCCATTCGCACTAGGGATGAGCTGATTGAGAGCTTGGATTCAGCCGGGTTCTCAATGCGAAAGTGGGCAGCAAATTCTACAGAAATTTTATCCGGTTTGCCTCCAGGGCATCTGCTTAGGGAAGATTTTCTCCAATTCGAGGAGACCAGCACCACTCGCACTTTGGGTATTCGATGGAATGCGCGGGGGGATTGGTTTTATTTCCACGTGGCAGCTTTGCCAATCGTTGCCGTATACACCAAACGTAAGGTCCTGTCGGTCATCGCACAGCTGTTTGACCCAGCGGGATGGTTGGCTCCTATTGTCATCTCCGCTAAGATCTTGATGCAACAGATATGGCTGGATCAAATAGGTTGGGACGAGCAACTTACTCCTACCACTTTAACAAGGTGGACACACTTCTTATCGCAGTATCAGGCAATCTCCCAAGTACGCGTGCCTCGCTGGGTACGATCTGCACCTGATCGCGATATTGAGTTCCACGCCTTCTGTGATGCTTCTCAGCTAGCATATGCTGCAGCCCTTTACGTTCGGTGTAAAGGTGACAATTCCATCTCTACCCATTTGCTAGTGGCGAAATCGCGGGTGGCCCCATTGAGAACTATCTCTCTTCCACGTTTAGAACTATGTGGGGCAACACTTTTAGCAGAGCTGATTTTCCCTCTCAAACCTCTATTAAATATTTCAGATGACAACTTGTTTTGTTGGTCCGACTCTACGATTGTGTTGGCATGGCTGCGAAAGCCACCCCACGTGTGGAAAGTCTTCGTGGCGAATCGAGTCACTGCTATTACCAGCAAAGTAGGTGTGAACAACTGGCGTCATGTCCGCTCAGAAGATAACCCAGCAGATTTAGCTAGCCGTGGTGTGGCACCTGATGCACTACTCCACAACAGGCTCTGGTGGGAAGGCCCGGCCTGGCTGCAGCAGGAGCGGAAACGGTGGCCGCCTCCGTTGGACGAAAACGTGTTAGCAACCGATGAAGAGCAACGACCTGCAAAGTGTCATGTAGTATATGTGTCCTCTGCGGACGACCCAATGTTGCGCTTCTCCTCATTTTCTAGGGCCCTCCGAGTGTTGAGTTTCGTACGCCGCTTTATGCGCCACTGTTCGGTGAAACATCGGGACACGACTCCTGACAGGGGGTCCCCGCTTACTCGGGGAGAAATCACTGAAACGACCACTTGCCTTATTGTGCTCGCGCAGAAAATGTATTTCCCAAAAGAATACAGCGCACTTGTGGCACGGGAGCCGATATCCAGCTCCAGTTCGCTTTTGGCTCTGAATCCGTTCGTGCACTCCGATGGTACTCTGCGCGTAAATGGTCGGTTGGCGCTCACTACACATTTGCCATTTTCGGAGAGACACCCGATCATTCTGCCATACTACGGTCATTTGACTCGTCTGATAGTGAAGTTCATCCATCAGGTGTCCCTACACGGGGGGAATCAACTAATGTTGCGGCTAATCCGGACCCAATATTGGATTCCAAAAGCGAAAACGCTCATTAAAAGCACAATTCTCCAATGTAAGACATGTATTCTGTGGAAGAAGCGTCGACAACAGCAGCTCATGGCAGCTCTTCCGGTTGAACGTACCACGTGTTCACGTCCTTTTACCCATACTGGAGTTGATTTCGCGGGGCCGTTTGATATCAAGCACTATAAGGGGCGGGCATGCCACGTTACGAAGGGGTACGTCTGCATCTTTGTATGCTTCGCTACGAGAGCAGTTCACCTTGAGGCGACTACCGATTTGAGTACTCCTGCCTTCCTTGCGGCATTGTCTCGGTTTATCGCCCGCCGGGGATGTCCTTTGAAAATGCACTCGGATAATGGTCGGAACTTTGTGGGCGCGGAAAAGGCGTTGAGGCTTGATTTCCAGCGGGTGCTCCGCGAAATCCGTGACCGAACCGTGGTGGGTCACTTTCATACTCAGATCGAGTGGGATTTTAATCCCCCCCATGCTCCACATATGGGGGGCCTTTGGGAAGCGGCGGTCAAGAGTTTCAAGCACCATTTCAAACGCATGGCAGGGCAACTTAAGTACACGTTTGAAGAATTTGTGACTCTCTTAGCGCGCATCGAGGCGTGTCTTAATTCTAGGCCTATCAGCGCTCTGTCGGAAGACCCCACGGATCTCCAAGCGCTGACGCCTGGTCATTTCTTGGTGGGTGCGCCACTGTTGGCACCAGCTGAGCCTCCGGATACAACCCCCTTTCTCTCAATTTTGAACCGATGGCAAAAACTGAAGGCGCTGGCCCATCAATTCAGCGTCAGGTGGAAAAACGAATACCTTCTCGAGTGTCAACGGCGGAGTAAGTGGCGAACGGCTCAAGTGAATGTCAAGGTGGGTGAGTTAGTGGTTGTGCGGGAAGACAACCTAGCGCCTCAAGAATGGCGGCTGGGCAGGGTCACCGATACGCACCCTGGTCCTGACGGAAAAGTGCGTGTTGTGGATGTGCGGACCGCACGTGGAATGCTAACCCGACCTATCACGAAGGTGGTGATCCTACCGGGAGAAGAGCCGCCTCCTACCAGCGGAGGGGTATAACGTACCTTGTACTTTTTTAATTTATAGTTTTTATGTTTTCTTTTATATCTACTCCCTTCTTGTACTAATTAAATTTTTGATATTTTCTCAGATTTCGGCCCGCGCGGTGCACAAGACCCGCTACTCGCTTTCTGACGGATGCTGCTTTTTGTCTGCCAGTTGTTCGAGTGTGTCCGTGCTACCACCTCCACTCTCCATGGCGGTGCCACCGGACCCAACAGCACCTCGTCGGGCCAGGTCAACTAAATTCGACTTCCCATCGAGCTCCACCTCTCTATTACCGGCGCGCCACCTGGCTGCGTGGTTCCGAAAGCGCCAAACCAAGGTCAGGAAGAGACCAGGCGGGAACCATCCCGCGCTGTTCCGCCCTTTCTGGGTATTACGAAGAGACCGGTGCAGCTACGCCCTACTCCGCAGATCATCTGCACTATGTGTTAGCAGATGGGCCACCGCATTGAGGGGTGCGCATGCTTCCTGAAGTTGCGCCCTCGGGCACCAAACCACCCTCCATTGATGAAGGGTATGAACGGGATCCGGCGTGGATATGTTCTTCTCTTGCAATAATGCAAGGGGGGCGGCATGTTCACTCCGAATCCTAACGTTCAGGTGGCTTCCGCCTGGTACCTGGGGCACCATGTTTTCGGTCTATCTCTGCGTTCCATCGTTCGGTACGGTGCGAAAGCACGTGTTGTGCGGTGGAGAGCGAGAGAACAGTCGAGGCAGGTGCATATCGTATTTGTGCGGAAGCCATCTTTATCTGCTGGCATATTTTGGCGCGGGGCTACGAAGCAGCGGCAGCTGCTCTCTTTGCGCGGTAGTCAGTCTGTTCTGGAATTGCGGCAAGTGTGGATCGGCGCCCAACATAGTATATTAAATATAAATTATACAATAAATATATAAAAAGTGAAAATTGGCTAAGGAATGCTGCTGCGTATTTTTCGTTTAACGTGGTTTTCATAAGTTAATAAATAAATATTTTTTAATCAAATAAATAGTTCTATCTGAGTGCAACAAATTGTATGGAGGTAGTGAATGCAAGGTCAACTAGAGTAGTTACTATGCGTGTAAACACGAAACTGAGGACTCTTGTTTTGCACAAGCTGCATCTAGCGGACGGCGTATATATGGGAGTGACCATAACGCACGTTAACAAGGGAAAGATGTACGCTTGCGTACTCAACGCCTCAGAAAAAGACTACCTGATGGATGAGGATTTTAGGACTCAGTTTACTAGTTACGATAATTTTAAGGAACCGAATTTTAAATCGGTTAGTCAGATTAAACAAGTTGATATAACAAAAAGGATGGAGAGAGTATTAGAATCACTGAAGTTAGACCCAAGCGTAAATTCAGAAGAGAAGACATCAATAGCAGCCATTTGTACGTCATTCCATGACATATTTTTGCTGCAAGGAGACCAGCTTGGAACGCACCAATAATTTTGGTACCAAAGAAGGGAGGTGCTCAGGGTCAAAAGGAGTGGAGAATGGTTGTCGATTTTAGGAAATTGAACGACGCCACTATCAAGCAAGTGTTCCTGATTCCAAGGATAGAAGAAATTCTGTATCAATTGGGGCACAGTCGATAATTTTCTACACATGATTTAGTGAGTGGCTACCACCAAGTTCAGGTGGATACCCAAGATAAGCAGAAAACCGCGTTCAGCACCGGTTTAGGACATTATGAATTTAACAGAATGGATTATCAGGAGCACCGGAAACCTTCCAACGGCAATGAACCATGTGCTAACAGGCTTGCAAGGGTAAGATTGTTTTGTGTATCTGGATGATATGGTAATTTAGGGGAAGAACTTGCAGCAGCATTGGTAACGCTTGTGCAAGGTGCTTCAGAAATTACGAGAACACAATTTGAAATTGAGCACGGAGAAATGTAAATTTTTGCGAAGAGAGGTGGTTTATTTAGGCCATCGTTGCTCAGAGGCAGGAGCACTGCCTGACCCGCAGAAGGTGGAATGCCTTAAAAATTTAGCGATTCCGAGAAATAGAAAGGAAGTGCAAGCATTCCTAGGACTAGTGAACTATTACAGAAAGTTCGTGGAAGGACTAGCCGGAATGGCGTTGCCAGTGAATAAGTTGCTACGAAGGAAGCAAAGTTCGAATGGACAGAGAGCTACAAGAAATAATTAGCTCGCCACTGATTTTGGCGTACCCCGACTTTGAGCAAACTATTTTGTTGACCACTCGTGCTAGCAATGAGGCATTGTCAAGAGGGGAAGTCGGTAATGACCGACCAATAGCATTAACACAATAAAGAATAAATTTCTAGCCATAATGGTGGCTACGAAGAATTTTAGGGCATGTCTGCTAGGTCGCCCATTTAAGATATATACTGATCACCAGCCGTTGAGAGGCATAGCCAATTTGAAAGACCAAACGTCTAGGCTAGCCAGGTTCAGACACAAATTGTCTGAGTATGATTTTGAAATCATATACAGATCTGGGAAGAAGTATTTAAATGAGGATGCACTCAGCAGAGTACCACAGGCACAGAAGATATCGGTAGTGCAAACTAGGGCCAAAGCAAGGTCAGAGAGGGAGAAAGCCGAGAGAATTCAAGGGGATAAAATTGATGCGACAAAAGATGTTAGCAATGCGGGTTTCGATGCCAATGAAAAACATCCATTAGTGTGGCATGGCTGGAGGATAAAAAAGATTTCCAGGCTGTGTTAAAGGTTTTCCATGATTCACCTCTAGGTGGACACCAGGGATTCTGGAAAACCCATGACAGAATTAGGCGAGTATTCGGATGGAAAGGTATGCTCAGGGACATACAAAATTATATAAAGGGTTGTCCAAAATGTCAGGCCAACAAGAGTTCAAGGCTAACAAAGATGCCAATGTTGTTAACTGACACACCAAAACAGCCATTTGATAAAGTTCATAAGGATATTGTAGGTATTGTACCTGAGACTGTTTCGGAAAATAAATACATCTTGACGTTCCAAGACGATTTCTCAAAGTATATGGCGTGCGTGGCTATAACCGATGCTGAAGCAAGTACGGTAGTCAAGGCATTCTTTGACGAAATTATAGCACGGTACAACATACCTAAGGTCTTGATAACCCTCAATGGTTCAAATTTTGTATCGAAACTATTCTCAGAAACGTGTAAAATGCTGGGAATCAAGAAATTGTATATAACACCATATCATCCCCAGGCGAATGGCTCATTGGAGCGTAGTCACCGACCTCTGGCCGAGTACTTGGGCAGTTTTGCCAAGGAAGACGGCTCGAATTGGGATCAATGGTTGACTACTTCAATGCATGTACACAATAATACTGTGCATGTATCAATGAAGCAAACTCTGTTTAGAACACTCTACTGGTTTGATTTCAACATGCCAGCAAATTTGAAGCACAAATGTGCGCTAGTATACAATGCTGATACCCGAATAAAGTGCAAAAGAATCAGCTACAGCGAGCGCACGAATTTGTTAGAGAAAACCAGGATTGTGCTCAACGGGTAGCCAGGGAAGCCTACAACAAGGTACTAAACACAGTAGTCTTTCATGTCCATCGGCCGGAATACCTCTCCTATCCACTTCCACTGCCTGCACTCTAAAACTCATGCCCTTAACTTCACTGTGCCCTATTCTGAGCGACCCTAATGTCCTGATGCACCCTCCAAACGCTCCGTTAAGCAATCTTACGTCCATTTAATTAATATCTTGCCCTTTCCGCATTTAGATTTTACGAGGCATCCCCCCTGAATCTACCAAAAGCACTAGCTTTCCACTAGTTGATTCCTTGCAGGGTATCTCGATGAAGGCATCACTTATCCTGCTCATAAAGAAGCAATGTACTTTTGTGCCCAACATGGACGTGTATCCACTTCCTAACTCTTCATGATATTGGAGAGCCTCTTCCTCCTCCTTCTCCTGGACTGTAGCTTCTACATTACTACTCACACGTACTTCCGGCCTAATTATTACTGTCTTTCTTTTGGCCTCGACTGGGCCGCTGGGAGTTTCCCTGGTTCCTTTGTTGGAATTGTCTATCCCTGCATCCCGCTGCCTGATGTCCCATTCGTCCACATTAGAAGCATCTCAACCCCTGTTTGGTGTTGCTTATCCCTGGTTCACTTCTGAAACTCCAATTTGTTCGCTGCTGACCACTCCTAGTTTTGAAACGATTTCCTCCTTGTTTAATTCCTTCCGTTGAATTAAGTAGGGCGTGTTTTTCCGTGTAACGCATTCATCCCTTGTATGCCCTGGCTTATCACAGAATGAGCAAATTTGTTTCCTTGGCTGGAACCTCTCAACCAGGAATTCTTGAACTCTTTGTTGCGGAAATTGGCCCATCAATCTACCGACTCCACTTGTGTTTCGCTGATGTACTGGTCCTACCTCTGCAGGAGCATCAGTCCAGCAGATTCCTCCTATTGTCGTTCGCTGTTGTATTGCTGCTTCAGCGGAAGAGACCGCTTCCACTAGCTCTGTCATCCACCTCGGTGTGAGAGTAAGAGTATAATTAGCTAAGTCCCTATTTATCAGGACTGCCTTGAACACAGAAATCATAGCCCGTTCTACTTGAGCCTTTTATGTTGCATCGTTTAGTGGAAACTGCCAATTGGCTTCCATCTCAGACTGGAGCCTTCCTCCTCAGGCTCTCAATTCATCCCCAGGTTTCTGAGTTGATTCCTGAATTTCCCGAACGAAACAGAATACGTCCGATCCAAAAGTGCCTATAATTCTGCCAGGGTGCTTACTGAGCTATGCACCAGTAAATTAAACGCATCATCTGTGGATCTTTGCCTAATACACTTTATTAAGTGCTGCCCGTCCGCTTCCGGAAGACTCTGTTGTGCTAGGCTCAAAACCTGCTTTGAAGCGCCTAATCTCAGTTCTCAGATCATACAACTCGACTCCTGAGAACTTGGGCACCAACTTCTCCACCGCATGAGCAACTTCCAGAATGCCCATTTTACTCCTTTGTGTTTTCTCAATTAGCTTTATTAATCTCTTGGGAGGTTTTCAAATTCTCTTCTCCCGGATCTGAGAGGTCTTGGACCAGTGTCGGATTCAAACAGATTAGTCTTCGACCGTTTGCTCGTACAGGCGAAATACTGTCCACTGTATCGAGACTTTACTGCACTGTTATTGCTTCTGGCTTTTTTGGCGGATATCCCAGATTTTTATTACTTATCGGACTTCCCGGAGAAAATGGTTTGACACCGATTTCAGATGCGCCAAACAAAAATTCCGCTTGCTTTTCTTCACTAAAAACTAATCTTGGCTTTACCATGCGGCTTATCCCTTCTTGTGTTAAATATTCCGGCCATTGAACTTCCGGCCGCAATGTCAATACTGTCTGTGTAAATCCAGCCGATGCTGATTTTGATCTCTCCTTTTTCGGTGAGGCCCTATTGATCGCCCGTCCACTTTTTAATTCTGCACACTCCTTTCCAGCAGCGCTGCTGCTTCCTCTGTTTCCGTCAATCTCTGAGAAAGTTCCTTTACCTTATTCTCAAGATACTCCTTTTGTGCTCTCAAATGCTCTGTTTTCTTATGAAAATTGAACAACTCTCCTTCTGTCCTTTTTTGGATTGCCGTCAAGGCTTGATCCGCTACTTCTAATGGCGACACAGCTCCACAATTCCCGAGCTTCTTCCCTGCTCGTACTTGCTTCGAACTGGTCAACTATTTTCCCAGTAAACAGTTCCACCTCTGACTGTACTGATTTCAATCTGTTCCTTATTTCCTCGTCAGGCGAAACTAAACTCATAGTGTTTTGTCCTAATCCCTCTAATTCAGAACTATATGTATCAGCCTAATCGTTGATTAGACTATTTACATACTCTGCGTAATTTTCCGCAAAATATTTTCCTTTGCCGTAGCCAACTGCGTGAGACAACAACAACCCTTGGTCATTGTTGAACTCTCTCCCCAGATTTTGCAATTGTGTTATTCGCTTGTAGTAATACACGTTGTCCTTACGTATCCTGCCGTCTTTCTTCTTGCTTCGCCAATTTGCTCCTGCATCAGCAGTAACCCTTGCGCTTTCTCTGTCATACCCCAAATGCCGTGAACATAAACTATTCCACCGTAAATTCTATCTTTATATTCTTTCTTTACTTATCTTCCATCACAAGTTCCATATCCGCTGTTTTCCGGCGCCCATTAAGTCCTTCCATCAATGCAAATTGGTTCTTGACTTCCTCACAGATACTCCTTGATTTCCTCTCACCATCTTTAATCCTCCAAAAAAATCCTTAGAAAAGGCTATATGTTCGCAGAAACCGAAATTGGATTTACGGGCAAAAGTGTCTTGATGCATTCCTGGAAATTTGAATCTATATTCAAAAATAACCCCGTAACGTATGCGCCACGTAATAATAGCATTTACATTTTTTCTTCAACATTGCTACGCAAATCGTTGTTTCCGAACTACAAAAACTTTGATGCAACAACACGTATTGTCTTCACCTTTTGAAATATACTCACCTAATACCCTAAGCTTACAATGCCAAATATTTAAATCAATTTTAAAAACGAGTACAGCAGTCTGAAGTCGGGTTAGACCGATTATATATGGCTTTGTAGGGTCCATATATGTACTAATATAAAATTTCGTCCAACAATATAGTATAGGTCGTAAGTTATAATAATATGCCAATAGTGGGCGTGGCTGTAAAAAGAACTCGCCCATTTTTTGTGTGGTGTTTAATGTTAGTACCCGCAACATTCCTGTTTCGTTGATAAATCTTTAATAGGAATATTTTGATCGATTGATAGTTGTATTATGATCTCCATATTCTGCACACACACTGTTATGGAGCCCACGTATATTTCTGCAAATTTTTATTCCGCTGTCATCAATACGAGCATAGGTAGGCAAATTTTAATTTTAGACCCGAAAGTTCCTTATATCAAAAGTGGGCGTGTCGTTTCTCTGATGAGCCCCATTTGTTGCAGATAGCTTTATAATGTCCACATGTTTCTTCATGTAAAATTTCGTCAATGAATCTCTACCAGATCTTAAGCTATTTATATTTGTTATTAGTGGGCGTGGCAATTAATATATACCGCCCAATTTTTGCACAGTGTTTAGTAGGACCTACATCTCCATAACTGTAAAAGAATGTCACGATTCCGTCAATTGGACCGAAGTTATAGTCATTTTAAAAAGGTGAAAAAAGTTCCATATATGGGAGGTAGGCGTGGTGTTTGTCCAAATCGGCCCATATAGCAGTCTGTATCTTTCTCCAGGCTACACTTTTGCAAAATTTCATTAAGATAGCTCTAACGGTGTAGAAAAAAAGTGGCCACAGACGGACAGACGGACGGACAAAATAAAAATAGCTTAGAAAGTGATTCTTTTCATATCTGTATATATATGTCCATACCTACGACGCCTCCTTCTTGAAATTGCAACCCTTCTCAAAAGCATAAAATTAGTATACCCTATTTAGCTTTTTTAAAGGTAAACGGTATAAAAACTTCCAACTCACCAATTTTCTCTCAGCCGGGCATCCTCCTCCTTGACGTCAAGCGAGCACTTCCGCCTTACCCTTACATTTTACATAAATTTTCGCTACACATTATAATTTTTTATATATACTTACCTTTAAATTTAAAATAAAAATTATGATGGTCTGCTTCCACTCCTATTACGTTCTCATTAACACTTATTAATTTTTGGAATTTTTTTTCTATTTTTTTGAAGAATTCTTTTTGTATTTGAATTTTTTCTTACTTATGAAAAAAGTAACGAACACCACGACTATCAACCGACAGACACACGACAAGATTTCAAAAAGACAAGACCCGTTTTCTCTCTCCCACCGCCTTGAATCCTTTCCTTTTCCCTTCCTAATCCCCGTTCTTTTTCCAATTTTCGGACTCCTCCGCTATTCCACCATTGACCGTTTCAGCGGTGAAGCCGGTCACTCAACTCACTTTCAAATTTTGACAAGTCTGAGGCAGCGCCATCTCTACCTCAGAACTGTCACTATGCCTTGACTGGCCGAATTCACCAGAACAGCGGATAGATGGAAACAAGAAACAGAAGGGGAGAAGCAAAACAGAAACAAAGAAACATACAGACGGTGGCGACTAAAAAATACGATCGCAACAAACGCTACATGGACTATGCCCAAATAAATTCACATTACACAACTCCCTTAATTGTACTAAGGGTACAGTATATGCGCCGTATTTAAATACTGTTTCAGATGAAGAGATCGTTCAAACTAAGTTTCCAAGGAGTCGCTTCCATCTACAAATTCCAAAAAAAATCCCTGAAAGTAAAACACACCCTAGCGGAGTTATACTCTTAACCTTTGATTTATACCATCTTTCGGACAAAATCGATATTTCCTGGCATACAGTAAAGATAAGGGTGTACATTCCTAATCCAATCCGTTGCAAATCGTGGCAGAAGCTGGGACATACAGCTGAACGCTGCAAAGGAATCCCTGCTTGTGCCCTCCAACCATATACTCTCATTAACTGCCCCCGAACCTTCTGTGCTAACTGTGCAGAAGGTCACCCTTCTTCTTCCAGAAACTGTACAAGGTTCATTAAAGAAAAATAAATTCTGCACATAAAAACAAAAAACAAATGCACAATACGGGAAGCCAGGAAAGTTCATAGAAATCTAACACCTTTAAATCCCTCTGTATATAGCTATGCTTCCGTACTTTTCTCTCCTAACATAAAACTAAATACTCCAAAAAATCTAACAGAAACAAAACCAAACGAAAACAATGAAACCACAAACCATACAATAAATAAAGTAAAAATTACTCCCAGAACAGAACTAACCGCTACTAGTAAAAAAATAACTACTTCAACCAGCTTCTCTCTCGAATCCAACAACAGCAATAAACAAACCAGTTTTAGTAGTTTCTATACAAAGAAACAAAAAATGACAACGTTTCAAACACCTGTACTTCTAACACGTCCTCTCTTATTAAAAGACCATATCTTAACCATTTTACAAATTCTTCTTTAAAAAAACAATAATCAACCACCCATTTTTAGTTCTCTTCGAAATAAAGACAATTATTCATCTAAAACAACACACAAAAATCTTCTTTCGTCTGACGAAGAAGAATAATAAAATAAACACCGCATTTTTTTATATTCTCCATTTGGTACACAATAAATTAACCTTAAACTCTTACAGTGGAATATAAAAGGATGCGTAAACAACTACCACGAATTACAATTGTTAATAAAGGACTTTAACCCATACATAATTGAGCTACAAGAAACACACAACCCCTTTTCAACAAATAATAGAATAGTACCAAAGCAATATGTAGGGTACATCCATATCTTGACAACCAACACTACTTCTCAACAAGGCATAGGTTTGCTCATTAAGAATCACACCCCTCACAAACTGGTTTCAATTAATTCTGTTCTAGCAACACATATAATCGAAATCAATATTGGCATCATTTTCAATATAGTCCATATATATATCCCCTCAGTCAAAACATCTTTCCGGAAAATTTTCTTTCAATTACACGCTCCATAAATACAGCCTACATTATAGTAAGTGACTTTAATTCATGGAGTCCGCTATCGGGATCAAGAAATTCCAACCAACGAAGAAGAATCTTGCAGGACCTTATTTTATGTGAAAATTTAACAGTCTTAAATGAGGAGTCGCCTACACACTTTTCTACTCATAAAACCTTTTCACTCATAGATCTCAGCATATGCTCCTCACAAATTGCTCCTAAATGTTCTCGGAAAATCTCTGAATATTTGCACGGAAGCTATCATTTCCCGATCTACATTGAAATAAATTCAATATAGAAAAAAGTAAGATTTTTTTATTTATTTATTTTTTTTTTAGGCAATTCATATTTATTGTAACAACTCATATGGAGACTAACAATGAGTAAATATATCTTAAAACTAGAAAACAATGTATCACTGCTCCTTACCACTGTATGGAGAAGATATTAGTGAACACTTATTATTTTAGAAAAACTATAAAAATAAAAGTAATTATAGAAATTAGTAATGATGGCTTATTTAATAACACTTTACAATGGTGATAAGTCTGCTCTCTTCAAGCGGGTCGTGGGCTTGTTTGTAGTAAATTCCTAGCTAGTATATTGGGGTGGTTCGATAATTTTAGTTGGTACTTCTTTTTGACATCTGAATGCCTCTGACCTATTAGAGGCACACCTAGATTTCGGTGAATGTTTAGGTTTTTCATGAACCACGGTGCACCAGTAATCGTGCGTAGTATTTTAGACTGGGTCCTTTGCAACAGTTCCGTGTTTGATGTTTTTGCTTCTCCCCACAGCTGAATTCCATATGTCCAGATGGGAACTATTATGGCTTTGTATAAGAGTACTTTGTAGTCCAGGCTTAGTTTTGAATTTGAATTTAAAAGCCAGTTAAGACTTGCAGCTTTTAGTTTGATGTGCGCTCTTTTCTTTTCTATGTGTGTTCTCCAGGTAAGGCGTCTGTCGAGGTGAATGCTTAAATATTTCACTTCTGTCTCCTGTGGGATAGTTTTGTTGTTGAGTATGATTGGAGTACACGTGTGTTTGTTGAGTGTAAATGTTATGTGTGTGCTTTTTTTTCATTTACTGCGATGCGCCAGTTCAAAAGCCAATTTTCAACCACTTGTAAATGTTCGCTGAGATCACGCGATGCTATTTTACGGTGATTGTGGCAAGAAAAAATCTCAGTGTCATCGGCTAAAGTTGAGGTGAGCAGATATTTGTTTGTTGGTAAATCTGAGGTGTATAGTGTGTACAGTATCGGTCCAAGAATACTTCCTTGAGGTACTCCAACAATATATCCATTTGAATAATGAAAGCTAATCTTCACATTTGACTTGAAATCGCCTACCCTCTAAGTATGATTCCAGGATACAATGGATATTTGAAGGCAGAAGTTTTCTTATTTTGTAGACGAGTCCCGAGGCACGCCACACTTTGTCAAAGACTTGTGCGACATCGAAGAACACTGCAGAGCGGTATTGTTTCTCCTCGAACGCCTTTCTGATTTGAGACACTAGTCGGTGTACTTGTTCAATAGTGCCATGCTTTTTTCGAAAGCCAAACTGGTGGTTAGGTATTACTTTATTCTGTACCAGATATGGGGTTAATTTTGATAGCAATAATTTTTGGAATAGTTTCGAGACGACGGATAGCAGGCTTATTGGTCTGTATGACGAGACTTGCGTTGGAGTTTTGCCAGGTTTGGGTATCATGATTACGTGGGACAGTTCCAAACTTGAGGAAAGTAACCTTGTCTAAGAATTGTGTTAAATAATATTGTTAAATGCTTTACTGCAAGCGGAGGTAGCTCCATCAACATCTTTGTGGCTATTAGATCGTGGCCTGCCGCTTTCTTTTTATCTAAATGAGTTGAGATAAAATGACACACTTCTTTAGGCCTCAACCGTAGGTCCATCTGAGGAAATAGATTTTTTAATGTTGGTATTTTAAAGTTGTTACTAGGAGGATTTGGTTGGAATGCGATTTTAAGATGTTGAGCAAAAGCTTGCCCGTTCTCCTCATTGCATCTTGCCCATCTTCCGTCTATAAGTCTTATAGGTGGGTCCGATTTTGTAGGTTTATTCGTGTTTTTGACTGCCTTCCATAAGGAGTAGTTTGTGGATTCTATGGGGTTGAGGTGCGAGATGTAGGCCTGTATACCTCTTTCAGTTTTGTCGAGCAATGCGTTTCGCAGTTCGTTTTTAGCTGTCGTGAATTTTTGCTTTAGCGCTGGTGACCTGTGCTTTTGCCACAGTCGTCTGAGCCGTCTCTTTGCCGTTATCAGTCTTTCAATTTCGAATGATGTTGAGCATATTGATTTGCGTGGGATATGGCCATTTGGGGGTGTAGCGTGGATTGCTGCTGATATCAGTGTGTAGTTGAGTGATTGTACTGCGCAATCTAATTCATCCGGGCCTTTAAGACTACATTTATCAGGAAGGTGACTGCACATATATTTACGAAATTTTAACCCATTTGTTTTACCTGTTACTAATCGAAAAGGTTGGTTTTTGTCTTCTAGGTATTTCCTTAGGTGCATTATAATTGGAATAATCTGAACTCAGCTCAAAGCATATTCCGTAGACAGAAGTTTTTGGTGAAGTCCTTTCGTTATTGCAAAATTTGGTAAGTCCGGGATCTTCCGTTGATCCGTAGGCCAGTAAGTGGGTTTACCAGAAGACACATAGTCAATTTTCTTACGCCGATTCGTCAAGGCGTAGTATAACTATTTACCCTTGGGATTTATAAGGCGTGAAACCCAATGCGTATGTTTAGCGTTGTAATCACCGGCTGCTATAAATTTTTCTCCCAACGACTTGAAAAAAATTTCAAACTGATCTGTTGTGACAGTGTGTCTAGGTGGCAATAAACAGATGATACCGTTATTTTGGCGTCCCAACATTGCAGGCAGATGGAGGTCGCTTGGAGATATTCCTTGTCTAAGTTTTCTAGTGAGTGGTCTTTTATGCGGTTTTTTATGAGTATGCCTGTCCCACCTCGAGCTTTGCCATCCGGATGCAACGTTTTGTAGAACTTATAACCTTTATTTTAAAATTGTGATTCAGAGTAACATGAGTTTCAGAAATGAGTAATATGTCTATTTTGCAGTTAATAACGAAATTTTGCACTTCAAGTTGGTGCTGCTAATACCGTTCGCTTTCCAATGACAAATTTTTAGCGTATTCATTTGTTTGCAAGTATGGATTTCAAAAGTTGATTTTGATTATTTATTAGTTCTTGCATCATTGATAGCGTTGAGGACATGAACTGTGTCATACATTGCGTTAAGGTTAAGAGCACTGCCTCTAGATTTTGCGATTGTTTATTGGTATTTGAATTTTCAGCTAAATTTGTTTTCAGTGCATCAGAGTAACTCATGACAGGTAGAGCATGTTTGTCGTTGAACGTAGTCGGGATTTGGTTTAAAGGCGCTACGTAAGTAATTTCGTGTCGACCTCTATCCTTCTGTTGGCGCATTTTATTTTTCAGCTCAGCATACACTGTGCAAGCTCTATAGTTTGCTGTATGACTTCCGCCGCAATTATTGCATTTTTTAGTAAGAACATTTTCATTTTTTTTATCGACCGTACAGGCAGAGGATGGGTGGACGTCACCACAGCCAACGCAAATGGGGCGTAGGATGCAATATGATTTGGTATGACCAAACTCCTGGCAGGTTGTACATTGTACAGGGCCGTTGCGTTTGTGGGGTTCTTCAACTGAAATTCGGCGGTGCATAAGGTATCGCATATTATAGATTGAATGGACTTCGTTTTTTTGCAGCTTTCTTGATTCTGATTCAAGCTCCACTCGAAACATTGGTTGTGGGATATTATTCTTATTATTTATGTTAAATATGGATTTTGGGTTGAAACCGGCTTCGATCAGTGCTTATTTCATCTCAGATTGGGCGACATCTGATTATATTCATTTCAATCAAAACCTTTACTGCTTTTCAGTTGATACGTATAATAGTTTTTTTTCTACTGTCAAGGTAGTTGATTGCCAAGTGATAATTTTTGTCAGTACATATATGTATTTTTGATTCGTGTTCCACCTTTAGTGCAACTATATGGAAGTGCTTTTGCCCTATCAAGCTAAATAGTCTGGAGACCAGCATATTAGAGTTCGCGCAGATAAATTGGGGGAGTTTTGACTTCTTTAAGTATTTCTGTACCTTCATTTTTTTGCTCTGGATCTGCTACATTATCGGCAAGCATGGAAAAAAGCAAGATAAAACCAAAATTTAACATAGACCTAGCCCACCGCACACTTTTTAACTCAATTTGTGAGAAACAGTTTCTAACATGCGTTCAATCCAGTAATGTGAATAAAGATGCTGCAAAAATATAAAAAATCATCCGTAGTGCCGCAAATATTGCAATACCATAGTCTAATGAAAATGTAATTAAACCTACTTTTCCTTGGTGGAGTACCCATTTGTCCAACCTGCGAGAGGAAAAACAAAATTGATGGTACAGATATAAGAGACATATAAGTATACCTACTCTGATCTTATACAGAAAAGCCAGTGCTGTATTCGGAAAAGCAATCAAAAACTCCAAAGCAGATTGTCTTTAAAAAACTCACCGCAAACCAGCCCCAAAAAATCTGGTCCTACATTAAGGGCCTTGGAGGCAAGCACCTTGAAAAATAAAAACAATAAAAAATGGTGCGAACCTATTACCCAAATCCACAGACATAGCTAATTTCTTCGCCACATCATGGTCTAATCTTTCGCAGAAGCATAATTTTCACCCACACTTTAGAATTGAAAAAAACACAGCTCTTCAAACCCAATATATAACCAACAAACTATCTCCTTTAGCCAAACAAATAAAATCAAATATAACTATACTAGAACTCGAGTCCGCCCTATCCAATGATAATAGCAAAACACATGGTTTTGACCGTATATCGTATTAAATGTTGAAAAACCTACCCAAACCCGCAATATTAAAATCATAAACTTATACAATAATATCCTTGAACAAGGCATTTACCCTCAAAATTGGCGAATAGCTGATGTTGTTCCCATACCAAAACCCAATAAAAGCAAGTATGGGTTTAATGGTTTCAGACCTATATCCCTTTTACCTTGTACCGGAAAAATACTCGAGAGAATAATAGCTAAAAGAATAATGTGGTTTATATCAAAAAACAATTTAACGAGTCATAACCAAGTAGCTTTTAAGCGGAAACAAAGCACAATTGACACACTTCATCACGTTGAACATTACGCTACAAGTTCACTTTCCACCAAAAACACCATGTCACCGTTTTAGCTACTGATTTCCATAGAGCATTTGACTGCATAGGAATACATGTTGTCCTTCAACAACTTGCGACTTGGGGTATAGGAAAGATAACCGAACAATAAGAGTAAGAATTAACACAGAACTATCAAATAGATATCCCCTCGTCAATGGCATTCCTCAGGGTCCCTCCTATCGTTTGTTCTATTTATTACTGCATTCGGCCACTTCAGTAAATTACCCGATAGATACAAAAATTTTCAACACACAATTTATGCATGCGACGCCATTATATTTTCTAAAACAAAAGATCTCGATACTATTAAATCTACTTTCACAAAAATACTTAATGAAATTAGAAATTGGGGCAACTTCTCTAAGTAAATGTAAAATACTAGGTTTGATAAAAAAAATATCCGTTATTTTCAATTTTTTCAAAAAGTATTTATTTATTCATCAACAACTATCTTGTCCCCTTCAAAGTAATTCCCCTCAGATATAATACACTTATGCCAGCGTTTTTTCCAATCCTCGAAACACTTCTGAAACGCTTTTTTTGCTATCCCCAACAGCTCCTGTTTCGATTTTTCTTTTATCTCCTCAATCGTAGCAAAACGCTTTCCTTTCAGCGGTGTCTTCAGTTTTGGAAAGAGGAAAAAGTCAGCGGGGGCCAAGTCCGGTGAATACGGTGGTTGAGGCATGATAACGGTTTAGTTTTTGGCCAAAAAATTTAGCACATGCATCGATGTGTGAGCTGGTGCGTTATCATGCTGCAAAATCCATGATTGATTTTTCCACAATTCTGGGCGTTTCTGACGAATTGCTTCTCGCAAACGGCGCATAACTTCAAGGTAGTATTCCTTGTTGACCGTACGACCTTGTGGCAAGAATTCATGATGCACCACGCCATTGCATTCAAAGAAAACTGTCAGCAAAACCTTTACGTTCGACCGAACTTGACGTGCTTTTTTCGGTCTTGGCTCATCTGGACGTTTCCATTGGGATGATTGGGCTTAGGTTTCAATGTCATAGCCATACACCCACGATTCGTCACCAGTTATGATCTTTTTGAGGAAATCTGGATCGTCGTTGACGATGTTCAACAGCTCCTGAGCGATGACCATGCGACGTTGTTTTTGCTCAAAATTTAGCAATTTTGGAACAATCTTCGCTGCCGCACGTTTCATGCCTAAAACATCCGTAAAAATTACTTGGCATGAGCCGAACGATATGCCAACATCATCAGCAACCTCTCTGATAGTGATTCGACGATTATCCAAAATCATTTTTTTCACTGCGTCAATGTCTTCATCGGTTGTTGACGTGCTCGGGCGACCTGGACGAGCATCGTCATTGACATCTTCTCGGCCTTCCTTAAACCGGTTATACCACAATTGAACTTGTGTTCTGCTCATAGAGACTCGCCAAAGGCCACAGTCAACATTTCAAATGTCCTTGCGCATTTAATTAATTTTTTACACAAAACTGAATACAGTTTCTTTGATCCATTTTTTCGAATAATACAAAATCGAAGAGCACACCAAAACACGACTAACCTTTTTATCTGCCAAAAACAAACTGACAATCAAAAATGGTTGGTATTGCCAACATATATAACAGACATGTGTACCAATATAAAAAAAAAATGCGAACATCGAATATACGTAGCTCACGAAAAGATGAAAATAACGGTTATTTTTTGATCACACCTCGTATATATATATATATATATATATATATATATATATATATATATATATATATATATATATATATATATATATATACGAGTATATATATAAATTAACTCTTATAAAAAGAATAAAAAAAATAATAATAAATTTTAAAAGAAATAAATATGATAAAGATGAGGTGCTTGATAGCAGTGCAATAGGGGAGGTTCTCTGGTGGTGATAGTCGCAGTCGTCGCGGCCTTGAATAAAAACAGGTAAGTGAAGTTATCATTTTTTGTAGAGTAGTTAATTTTATTTTTCCCCCTACCGACGCAGCGTTGTCGGGTAATCCAACTATCAGGCACATGGTATAGTTGTGGTCACCACGCTGCGTACGACAACTTGGGGACATAGCAATACAATACCCCCACAAATTGCGTCACTTCAAAGCACTCTTCTTAATTTTAATTTATTATTTTAAACCTATTTATATTTAAACTTAATTATTCACTAACCTCTTTAAAATTTCAAATTCATTAATAACTGCTTATTTGTTTTGTTACACTGCGGCCACACGATCAATTTCTTGCCCATCAAGTTCTCACATGTATTGTCTGTCAAAACCTGTTCAAGTTGCGTTTGTGACGTAGGCTGTATTCAACTTGATGGGCAAGATGGTATTCAATTTATTTTCAAAATGCCGTCGTCACATATGTATGTATAATAAAATATTTTATTTATCATACACTAGCTGTACCCGGTGCGCTTCGCTACCCCTGAATTGTAGGGGGGGTGTAGCATTCAGCTGGTCCAAGAATTTTTGAAATCGGATGAATAGTTTAAATAAATAAATTTGAAGAAAAGACATTATACAAATATTCAATTCATTTTGATACATTTTATTGATTTTGTTCATTTCGAAAAAATTGTGACATTGCAGCGTTTCGTTACAATTTTATATTTATTGAAGTGCTGTGGGATACACAATATTTCTTGTTTTTCCAGCTGGTGCGTAAACGATTAAATAGAAGGTTTTCCGACGCGTGAGCAAGCCACATAGAGCAGGTATAAACGATTTTTAATCTGTGATTTGTATGGGAGGTACCACTCCCCTTCGTCCAATCCCGCCCATATTTGCAACAGCACTTAGAATATGTACAATTAATCGACGTACCAAATTTTGTTCACATACTGTTAACCGGAGGAGAAATAATGGATTTTTAATTTGTGATTTGTATGGGAGGTACCACGCCCCTTTGTCCAATTGGACCGGTACAAACTGAGAAACCTTCGTGGGCTCATGCACAACAACTTTGCTGAAGATGATCACATGATCAAATGCATAGTTTACGATTCTATAAAGGACATACACACAAACATTCATTTTTATATATATAGATTACAGTTGATGATAATGGGTATGCGTATCTTGATTTCTTGATAATGAATCGAGCAAAAACACTTAGTATACGTTGTCGACTTTGGCTGCCCAAGTTGTTGTTTTCTTCATCCAGTGATGTCTACATCTTAGTAATTTTCCATCCAGCTTACATGCAGTGATGTCTACATCTTAGTTATTTTCCATCCAGCTTACATGCAGTGATGTCTACATCTTAGTTATTTGTGTAAGTGTGTCAGTGATGACAATAGGTGTAATCAGTTTGATAGCAGTACTTAGCTGAACATAATTTCACAAATGCTTTAATCTATATCTACATGAATCTTAACATTTATATTTTATAGAATTATATTTATATGAATCTTAACATAGAGGACGGATCGACATATTAGTTGGTTGTCAAATGTCAAATTTTATGGTTGCGTTCAGAAATTTAATTTGTGACAAAACTTAAGATTTATCAATGTACATAAAAATAAAAATAATCTGAAAGGTAGTTATTAAAAAAAAATGTATGGGGACCACCCTAACATACATTCTGAATTTCACTTAAATTGGTCAATTCATTTAGATTTTCGATATAAATCCACACCCGCGCCAAAAATTGGTAGTGAAAGTCTCCGATATAAACCGGTGAGAGCAGATTAACAATTGCATTATAATAGATGTACGAGTATGTCTTCATTTATTGTATACCAACCAGAATTGTTTATTATCCGTAAGATTTTTGATTGCTGTAAGATTTTCGCTAGGTGTCACCACTAGGCTGTTCCCCATACTTGGAGTCCGTATAACCCAATTGGCTCAATAGCACACTTGTATATCAGCAACTTGTTAATTGTTTTCTTTTTTGTTTGATGTGGAAGTGCCAATCTGAGAATACAGAGAAATGTATCGTTCTGCGCACACTTATACATTCGCAAAACTATAGTAGTGTGGCTGATTTTCTTCAAAACAATGATAAACAAATCTATACAGATTGCCAACTAATGATAAATAAATCTTTTTTTTTAACGGCAGAGAATTTGGAGTCCATGGGTATACCAAGGTACATGTATCCATATAAGTATATCTATATGTAGATGTACATGTATATGTATATGTATGTGAGTATGTTAATGTATATTTATATGTTTATGTATATGAATATGTATATGGAGATGTATTTGTTTATGTATATACCTATATAAATATATATATGTATATGTATATGTATATGTGCATGTATATTTATATATGTATGTTTCTGTATATGTACGAGGGCGGATTGATATTGAAGGTACCTAATTAGGAAAAAAAACAATTTTTTTTTCTCAAAATCCATTTATTTCTCAACATAGTTTCCTTTTACTTTGACACACTTAGTAAGACGATATTCCAACTTTTTTATACCATTTGAATACTTCGATTTCGGGAACCCCTCAAAATACGCGTTAGTTTCGGTAATCACTTCTTCGTTTGAGATGATTCTTTTTCCTGCGAGCCATTTTTTCAAATTTGGAAACAGGAAAAAGTCACTAGGAGCTAAATCTGGACTATAAGGTGGATGATTAACCAATTCGTAGTGTATTTCACGTAATTTTAGAATCGTATCTAATGCTGTGTGAACCGGTGCGTTGTCTTGAAGAAAGAGCATTTTTTTCTTCTTTAAATGTGGTCGTTTTTCCTTGATGGCATCAATCAATTGATCCAATAATGCACGATAATACTTTCCTGTGATTGTGGATCCTTTTTGAAGATAATCGATGAGCAATATTCCGTGTGCATCCCAAAATACAGTGGCCATAACCTTGCCAGCCGATTTCACTACCTTCACCTTCTTCGGAGCACTTCCACCAGCTTCCACCCATTGTTTCGATTGAATTTTGGTTTCAGGTGTGTAGTGGTGGACCCACGTTTCATCAACAGTTATTAATCGACGCCAAAAATCAACAGGATTACGCTTTATCATGCCCAAACACCGCTGTGAAGTGGTCTGTCGAACTCGTTTTTGTTCGATACTGAGCAAACGCGGCACCCATCTTGCCGATAGCTTTTTCATATGCAAATGTTCATGCAAAATGTTGAACACACGTTCATATGATATGTTTACCATTTCAAGAATCTCACGCAACTTGACTCGGCGATCATTCATAACGATATCGAGGATTTTCTTGATATTTTCTTCAGTAACCACCGCTTTTGGCCTTCCTGTTGATGGTATTGCTGCAATGCTTGTTGGGCCGCGTTTCAATTCAGCAATCCAATATTTTACAATGTAATCTGACGGAGCAGACTCACCCTAATGTTTATCGAGCTTTTCTTTTGTCTCTTTCGCGATTTTCCCTTTCAAATAATAGTGTTTAATTACTGCACGAAATTCGTTTTTTTCCATTTTTCAAGAAACACAAAAGTTGCTTACTACAAACGACTACAATAAATAAACTAATCGATGAATTTGAGTGAAATTTTAACAGCTTACGTTTGACAGAACGCAATCTCTAAAAAAAAAAGTTTTTGTGTTTGTGCTGCCATCTAGCGCTAGGTAGCTTCAATATCAATTCGCCCTCGTATATATATATATTTCCTTTGTTTCACTTATTCAAGTTTGGTTTCAGTTGTAGCAAGCACCCTATACGCAGGAATTGTAGTGAGCACCCTACTCACAATTACTGACGTCATAGGGTGATTGCAACAGAGGCAAGCGATAAAGAAAATAGTTCGCGCTAACGACTTCACCGAAAGGGTGGTGGCTCTAACTCCTGAGTTAAATGTGAATTGAAGAATATTAAATTATTTAAGTTAAATGTGAATTAAAACTATTAAATTATCTGAATTAAGTGTGAATTGAAGAACATCAAATTATTTAAGTTAAATGGAATTTTTTTTTTTATTAAACCATTTATTTGTTTATTGTACCTTACTCCATTGGAAACTAACAATAAGTTATCAAATCTTGAATTAAATATGCTCTTTGCCTATTGCTTGGAGCTATTTGGGTTCTACTAGTATATTCATATATATTAATTAATTATAATTTTAAGAAGAAGAGGGAAACAAAAGAAGAGAAGCAGAATTCTGCTGGAGTAGACTTCTTGCAAGTATGTTCGGATGATTTTGCAGGCGATTCAAGTATTTCTGCCTTAATTTTATGATTTCTTCTTCTATAGTGGATATACGAGTATGTACGAGTATATCATTTTGTTCATTAACCAATAACCTCATGCCAGACTTTATCGAAGGGTTGGACAATGTCTAGGAATATTGCTGAACATTATTTCGTCTGTTCGAAAGCTCTTCTAACTTCGGTTGTTATACGGTCCACCTGCTCTATTGTACCGTGCTATTTTCTGAATCCGAATTGACGAGTCAGAATGCTGCCAGTTTGATTTAGATAGGGCATAATTTTCCCAAGTAACAATGTTTCAAATATTTTTGAGAGGGTGGGTAAAAGGCTTATGGGCTGATATTAGGACACGTGCGATGGATCTTTTCCTGGTTTAGGAATCATCGTAATTTGCGATATCTTCCACATATGCGGGAAATGACCCAAGCGAAGGATAGCATTGAACAATTTGGTTAGGTGTATTAACGCTTTGTGGTAATTCCATGACCATTTTATTTGTGAGTAGGTCATATCCAGGGGACTTTTTGCATTAGGTCCTGTTTTAATGAAACGCTCTAAGTCTTTGATTTTTAGTTGAGGGGGCTGAGTCACTTCGGTTCTATGTAAAGTAGGGACCTCGAGTTATTGCACGGAGCATTAGGGCAAAAAACCGTTTATAGATGCGCATCTAACGCTGCCCCTTTTTCTTCGTCGCTTTTGATCCTATTCCATTTAAAAGCCTAACTGGTGGTTTATTTTCCTTTGGGGTTTTTGCAACCTTTGTAGCTCTCCAAAGTAAGTAATTTGTGTATTTAAGCGGGCCCAGATCTTGAATATAGGTGTTAATACTTGCTTCAGCTTCCTTTCGAAGTACATTTGTAAGGTGATTTTGTGACAATTTTAATTTCCTCTTTAGGGCAGGTGACCTATATTTCTGACATTCTCGTCTTAGGCGTCTTTTCGAGGCACTGCACATGGGTTGAAGTTATATAACCGGTAGCAACCTGCATCGTTTTTTTAGGAGGAGATTCCAGGCAAGTATGTGTACTCACGTATTTCTTATATTTGAGCCAGTTCGTTTTGTTGGTGGTCAATTTGGGCGATTTATGTACAAGTTCAGGAGTTTTCTTTAAGTATATGATGACAGGTGAGTGAACGGAGTACAGGTCGAAAATTGCTTCAGAGGAAAACAGTGCCCTGTTTATATTTTTGATCACAGCGAAATCAATAAGATCAGGGATTTTACGCTGGTCCGCTGGCCAGTACGTGGGTTGGCCACTTGAGACAAAATCTAGATTATTTCGATGATCAATTAACACATCGTACAACTGTTTGCCTTTAGGGTATACCAGACGAGAGCCCCAGTAGGTATGCTTAAAATAATAGTCTCCAGATGATATAATTTTTTTTCCGAGTGTTTGAAAAAACTGCCGGAATTTTTCTGACGTTACTTGGAATCTAGGTGGACAGTATACTGCAGAAATTATTATACTTTCGCCCCAGCACTGAAGGGAGATTGAAGTGGCTTGGATGTGTCTTTCGGTATACTCGTATTTTTCACGTAGGAAATGTTTTATACGGGAATTAATGAGAATTCCTGCGCCTCCGTGGGCTTTATCGTCTGGATGATTGGTTTTGTAGAAATTGAAACCGGCACTACTGAAGTTGCACTTCCCTGTTAAATGAGTTTCTGAGATAAGCAATATGTCAACTTCGCTGTTGTATAAAAAATTCTTGATTTATTTTTTGTGTTGAATAATACCGTCGGCATAACTTTAATTGATTCCTTTATTTTTGAGAGAGCAGTGTTTTCATCAGTAGATTCTGATGTTGCATGAGTTCATGAATCATTGTTTGCATGGTTGACATAAATTGGGTCATACAAAGCGTTAGGTTACAAATCATTGCTTCTACATTTTGAACGGGTGGAGAACTAGCTTGACTTTCAGTAGGTCCTTTTTTCAATACGTTTGTATACGTCACTGAGGAGGACGAGGCCGCAGCATTGGCTGGAGTTATGCTAGGGTAGTTAGGTGCAATATTGCTACGTACACAGCGAACTAGCTTTTGTGTTATACTCGTCTTCATCTTCAGGTCTGTGTAAACTGGACACCCTCTATAGTTGGCCGTGTGGTTACCACCGCAGTTGCTGCATTTTTTTCCATTTTTATCAAATTTGTCACATTTACATTCAACGGAGGGGTGAAAATCGCCACAAGTGACACATATTGTGGGTAGAGTGCGGTAAGATTTCGTGTGCCCATACTCCTGGCAATTTGAGCATTGTACCGGACCGTTGCGCTTGTGGGGCTCCTCAATTGAAATTCTACGATGTGTTAAGTAACGTAGGCTATAAACAGGGTGGGTTTCATTTTTTCAGATTGCTCGTCTCTGGAACGAGCTCCACCTTAAATAATGGTTGAGGTATTTTATCCCTGTTTTTTATGTTAAATATTGTTTTTACATTGAATCCGGCGTCTGCCAGCGCTTCCATTATTTCAACTGGTTCAACTTCTGGTTATATTCCTTTTATTACAAAAGTTAGGCCTTTGCTACTTTTCAATTGGTACGTGTAATAGTTTTTTTTGTTATCTTCGAGGTAATTAGCAATAGAGCGATACATTTTTTCGTTATATATTTGGATTTTAGTCTCTTGTATGTTACCTTTTTTGAGCGAGATTATATGAAAATTATTCTTGCCTATTAGGCGAGCAATATTTTCAACCAGAACGTTTGAACTTTTTTCACGCAAGTAGATTGGCGGCGGTTTAATGATTTTTTCACATGAATTTATTTTACTTGAAATTATTTCATTTTCTTTGGTTGGCTCATCATTAAGTGCGGCAAACCTGTTCTGGTACATTGAGTTAGTAGGTTGATCAATTTCATTTCTTTTCTATATTTTTGTTGATTTATTATTTTTTGGGGGGCTTAGTTTCCGTTTAATTTGAATATACCGATCCATGCCTGTTTGTATAGTTGCAGACTGAGCGGAAATTTTTGTATTTGGTATATTTGTTGTTATTGAATGTTTATCAGACGATATTGAGCTTAGCAAGCGTTTGTTAGCTGTATTTGCATGAGAATGCATTTGTGTGTTTCGGTAGCTAGGTTGTTCCGTGTTTTCTGCAGGGGCGCCTGCTGCTAACGTTTGCTGAGTTGGTATGCTTAAATGCGCATGCGCTGTTAACTCATGAGAGGACAACTCCGTTGGTTTCAATGAAATTTTTGGTATACTGCTTATTGGTAATGCAGAAGGACGCGCGGCGGAGAGACATCGATCTCTTGCTAGAGGTGGAGAGCACAAAATGCTCATGTATAATTTGTTTTTGTTTTTTGTTTTGTTATTGCCACTATTTGGACTTTTGCCTATTATTAATTTTAATTTTTGGTTTACTCATTAATTTAAACAAAGGTGCAATCTCAAACCAGTGGTAGAGTCACTATCTTGGCGATTAGCGTGATCACTTTAGGTGTTTACAATTTGTATTATTTTTTATTATTTTTCCCTTTTTTTTGTGAAATTATGTGGAACGTTTTAAAAACACATCCGCACAGTATGAAATCACAATTACATGTACATGGGCCAGCATTGAACGTATCCAATTTACTAGAGCCCGGTCTACGCCATGCCGCCTAGCAGAGCCGCACATACTGTCGAAAGTATCATTGTCAAACGCACCCTGTATGTCCACAAAGATGCTCATTGCGTATTCTTTCCTGTCGATGGCTCGCTCTATCCTTCCGACAAGGTTTTGCAGAGCCGTCTCGCAGGATTTTCTGCTTTGATAGGCATGCTGAAATGGAGAGAGTGGATGCGTCTTCAGAGACTCCCTACGCATGCGCAGCTCCACCAGCCGATCTAAACTCTTTAGCATGACCGAAGTCATACTAATAGCTCTTGGGATTGGTGTAGTCGTCTCTTCCAACCTTAGGAATGAAAGCAACCCTCACCATCCTCGAGTTACTAAGCACCATACATTCCCTGGGACTCTCAATTATATCGGCCGGTCAGCCCATATATTGGCCCACTGACATTACCAAGTCATTTTATTGATTTTGTATTACCAAAGGTATGCCGATCTGGCAAATACACTTCTTTTAAGAAACATACTCAATGCTGTACAGCAAATAAGTTATTTCCCAACTCAATGGAAAGTGGCAGAAAAAAACATGATCCTTAAGCCTAGCAAAAGTGGTATCGACCCGACATCTTACCGTCCCATCAGCTTACTGCCAATTATTTCAAAAGTGTTCGAAATACTTATAATATTATATAAGAAGCTAATGCTCATCGTTGAAGCGATAAAAATTATCCCGAAACATCTATTTCCATTTCGGAAGAATCATGGTAAAGCGTTTTCTACTATAAGTCCAAAAATTCAAATAAATGTCTTTGCCGAAAATGTGTAAATAAAGTGCATTAGGCAAAGGACCACAGGTGATGTGTTTTGTTTACTAGTGCATAGCTCACTAAACGCACGGTCGGATTTGTTTGCATTCTTAACATATCTGAAACAGAAATCTTATGATACGCTCATAAGAGAGATCCACGAGACAACACAGAAATTCGGTGAGGAACTGAGAGCTTGGGGACGAAGGCTTAGATCTTTGGAGCACGCTGCTAAACACTGTAGCATCAAGTGGAACGAGCTATGATTTCTGTATTTCAGGCGGGCCTTATAAAGAGGGTCTTTGGAAATTACACACTTAACCTAACGCAGAGAAGTATAGCACAGTTAGTTGAAGTGGTCTCTTCCGCTGAAGCAGCAATCCAACAGCGAGCGACAGCAGGTGGAATCTGCTGGAATAACACGCTTGCGGAGGCAAGTGCGGTAAAACAACGGAATACATGAAAAGTCGGTCGATTTGTGAGCCATTTTCCGCAAACAGAAGGACCAAGGAATCCCGGTCGAGAGATCCCAACAAGAACAACCAACCTATCATTTTGTCGTAAGCCAGGTCATACAATATATGAGTGTTTTACCTGCAAAAACATGCCCTACTGTACGGAGTGCCATACATATGGTCATGAGGCAAGACACCAGTGCTTAGGGGGTCCAGGATGGGATCTGAGTATGAGGCAACTTCAGCAGACGTATAATTAATTCCATGGAAGGAATTAGTCAAGGAAGGAACTCTTTCAATACTGGGAGTAATTATCAGCGTCCAAATTTGTATTCCAGAAGTGAAGCTAAGATGAGCAATACCAGGGGTTTGCTTCTCGTGTGGGCGAATGGGATACCGAGCAGCAGATTGCAACCAAAAAAATGTAGAACAAAGGGACCAGGGAAACTTCCAGCTTCCCAGTCGAGCCCAATAGACTGAAAAGCCAAGAAGGAAAAAAATAAATATTATGCCAAAAGAATCAGAAAGCTTGAATAGAGACTCCTGCGATGTAAGGGCGATGACCCAAGAAGGAGCCGAACATGAGGCACTCCAGAATGTTTTTCTTCATTGTGTTTCAATTTGGTTTACAATGGTGGTTCTAGAACTAGGATTAGGTTTTGATAATTTTAGGAAGCATAGGCTGGTAGCCGTAAAAACGGTATGGGAGTACAGAGATAAGATAACTAGGTTATCGTGTCAGGGGCACTAAAACTCATGGTGGGAGAAAATCAGACAGTTGGGGATGCATGGATTTTGGGAACAAGAAGGGGTTCCTTTGAGGTTAGTAGAACAGCTGATGTTTTTATCGAGATACAATGCAAAGAGGCAGCTAGAAGAAAATTAACACTAAGCTTAAATTTAGTCTTCTACAAAAAGAACGAGTAGTATATGAAACGACTGTGAAGACTCTTAACGGTGGTTGCATTAGGACATTAGGCTCAGTTAGGGTGAACCACAACGGTGTCAGGAATGTAAGTCTCAGTATGAACGTAGTGGAACTAGAAAAAGAAGGTATCGCAGTTGATGGTATAATTGGGCGCGATAATATTTGGGGCCACAGCATTCTGAATGCAGAAGCTAAAGAGTTATCGATTTTTGGTAAGAGTAAGAATAGGATTCTGATACTTCCCTTAAGTCACTGCGGGTAGGAACCGTGAATAGAGTTAATAGTAGTAATCTGTGAATGGTAGGCGCAAAGTCAACGAGAGTAATTACTCTCCGCTTAAACACGAAACTTCGGACTGTTGTTTTCCCAAGCAGTAGCTGGCGGAAGATGCATATATGGGAGAGACCATAACGCATGTTGACAAAGGTAAGGTGTATGCTTGCGTAATAAATGCATAAAATGAGGAAAATTATATAGATAAGGACTTTAAGCCTACGTTTTCGAATTATTGTAGTTTTAAGGAACCAAACTCGTCACTTAATCAAATTAAGCAGTTACACGTAAGGAAAAGGATGGGGACAATACTAGAATCACATAAATTAGACCCAAGCGTAAACTCGGATGAAAAGGCATCTATAGGCTATTTGTACGTCATTCCCTAATATATTTCTCCTGGACGGAGACTAGCTAACATACACACCTGACATATAACATGAAATATCGATTAGAGTAGATCAGCTGATCTTAACCAAATATATATATATATATATATATATATATATATATATATATATATATATATATATATATATATATATATATATATATATATATATATATATATATATATATATATATATATATATATACTTATTTATTTATTTTTTTTTCAGCCTCTGCTACACATGCTGAATGAATTCGCTGCTGGTCAATATGAACTCAGCTTAATTTCCTCAAATCGATATAAAATTTAACCCAAAAGTGCAGAAATATTTTGTAATATAACGTAGACTATGAAAAGGGTGGGTTTCATTTCTTTTTTTAAAGATTTCTCCACCTTAAATAATGATTGAGGTATTTTATCACTGTTTTTTATGTTAAATATTGTTTTTGCGTTGAATCCGGCGTCTGCCAGCGCTTCCATTATTTCATCTGGTTCGACTTCTGGTTCTATTCCTTTTATTGCCTTTGCTGCTTTTCAGATGGTACGAGTAATATTTTTTTTATTATCGTCAAGGTAATTAGCAATAGAGCGATAAATTTGTTCGTTATATATTTGGATTTTAGTCTCTTGTATGTTACCTTTTTTGAGAGAGATTTTATGAATATTATTCTTGCCTATTAAGCGAGCAATATTTTCAACCAGAACGTTGGAACTTTTTTCACGCAAGTAGTTCCAAATGAATTTATTTTACGTGAAACTATTTCATTTTCGTTCGTTGGCTCATCATGAAGTGCGGCAAACCTGTTATGGTACATTGAGTTAGTAGGTTGATCAATTTCATTTCTTTTATATATTTTTGCTGACTTATTATTTGAATTTTTTGGGGGCTTAGTTTCCGTTTAATTTGAATATACCGATCCATACCTGTTTGTCTAGTTGCAGACTGAGCGGAAGTTGATGTATTTGTTGTATTTGTTGTCTTTTATTGTCTCTCAGACGATATTGAGTTGGCTAGCGCGTGTTAGCAGTATTTGCATGAGAATGCATTTGTGTATTTAGGTAGGTGCGAGAGCGGCTGCTTTCTACTCTTTAGCTTCTTGCGCGGAATAATCATTGAGACAGTTTTGTTTACTTACCGTCTGATTTGTCATAGGTGTCGATCAGTAGTTTGGTGTTCCGTATTTTCTGCATGGCCATCTGCTGCTAACGTTTGCTGAGTTGGTATACTTAAATTTGCATGCGCTATTAGCTCATGAGAGGACAACTCCGTTGGTTTCCGTGAAGTATTTGGTATACTGCTTATTGGTGATGCAGAAGGACGCGCGGGTTTTATGTTTTGTTATTACCAGTATTTGGACTTTTGCTTATTATTAATTTTGATTTTTGGTTTACTCATTAATTTAAACAAAAGTGCAATCTCAAACCAGTGGAAGAGTTACTATCTCGGCGATTTGTGTAAAATTAATATTTATTATTTTTATTTTTATTTTTCCCTTTTTTTATGAAACTATGTGGAACGTTTTAAAAACACATCCGCACAGTATGAAATCACAAACAGTAGTAGAAATAACAAACAGTAGAGAATTAATGTGAATTAAAACTATTAAAATATCTGAGTTAAATGTGAATTGAAGAATATTAAATTATTTAAGTTAAATGAGAAATAAAACTATTAATTTATGTGGGTTAAATGTGAATTGAAACTATCAAATTATTTGAGTTAGATTACGTTAAAAGTGAATATTAAAACTGTTAAATAAACCATAAGAATTGTGTTTCACTTAATTACCAAAACCTACATATATATGTTTATATATATATATATATATATATATATATATATATATATATATATATATATATATATATATATATATATATATATATATATATATATATATATATATATATATATATATATATATATATATATATATATATATATATATATATATATATATATATATATATATATATATATATATATATATATATATACTATATATATATATGGTTAAACGATGTATGTTCTGGACCAAAAACGCGTGTATTTTCTTTTGAAGGTCCAAATTCTTCATAATAACGGTCACATTTATTATTCTAACTCGAAAGCTTTTAGAGACGCCATCTGGCTGTGAGTTTTTTGTTGGAAGCTTTTGTGGAAAGCTGTGTTTTGGTTTGTGTCTTTGGTATGATGGAGGGAGCTTCTGTGGAAAGCTGTGTTTTGATTTGTGTCTTTGCTAGAAGGAAAAGAACACATGAAATTAAATTTCCTCATACCCCCTCCAATGTTTTTACTTTTGATCAGCACAAGTTTCTTATAAGCTAAAAGTTTAACTCAGTATTTTCTCATACCCACCGCCCCTCTGTTTGCTTTGATTCAACACCAGTTTCTTATAACCTAAATGTTCAAATCAGTATATCCCCATACCCCCGCCCCTGTGTTTGCTTTTGATCAGCACAAGTTTCTTATAAGCTAAAAATTCAACTCAGTTAGTTACTGATAAGAAAGCAGCTGCGTTCGGTCTGATGTGCTGGCTTGGCGCTCGCTGAGTGCTACGTTCTGTAACGCAAGTGGTGGTTGTATATATATATATATATATATATATATATATATATATATATATATATTTATATATATATATATATATATATATATATTTATATATATATATATATATATATATATATATATATATATATATATATATATATTTATATATATATTTATTTATTTTTTTATATTTATTATATATATATATATATATATATATATATATATATATATATATGTATATATATATATATATATATATATATATATATATATATATATATATATATATATATATATATATATATATGTATATATATATATATATATATATATATATATATATATATATATATATATATATATATATATATATATGTAATGATAGACTTTTCGGTGGTGCTCTCATTTTGTTGTCTGGAGATTTCCGTCAAACACTACCAGTTATATCACGATCGACCTATGCAGATGAGATCAATCCATGTTTAAAATCATCATCATTGTAGCGCAGCGTTCATAAAATGAAATTAATAACCAATATGCGTGTCCAAATTCAAAATGATCCAACTGCTGCACGCTTTTCTTAACAATTGCTTGATATTGGTGATGGAAAAATTGCTATACACCCAATAAAACAAACAGTAAGACTTCCAGATGATTTTTGCAATATTATGGATTCAAGAGCAAAACAAACATCAATAATCATAAATGGCTGAGCGATCGTGCGATAGCTGCTAAAAATGTTGATGTTGATGCTACAAATATACAAATCCAAAACATGTTGGAAAGTGAACTATTTTCATTTAAATCAATTGATACAGTGGGGGATGAAAATGAAGCCGTTAATTTCCCAATAGAATTTCTAAATTCTTTGGATTTACCAGGTCTTCCGTCACATAATCTACAATTGAAAGTTGGTTCCCAAATCATTTTGTTACGAAATCTCAATGCGCAAAAACTTTGAAACGGAACGAGATTAGTTATTAAAAAACTTGCGGGACACGTTATTGAGGCAACTATCTATACTTGTTGCCACGAATTCCAATGATTCCAACAGATGCACCAATACAATTTAAACGACCGCACTTCCCGGTTCGTTTAGATTTTGCCATGACCATCAACAAAGCACAAGGCCAGTCAATGGTTTAGATTTAGAGAATTCGTGCTTCTCCCATGGACAGCTATATGTACACAGGATAGCATTATAATAATTTATTATTTTATTTGTTTTCAATAAAAATTTTTATACTTTAAAATTAATTCCAAACATTTTTTATTATATAACATTTATTTTTTAAAAAAATATAGGCAAAACAACGTTGCCGGGTTTGCTAGTATTATTCTAAATATACAAACTGGAAAGAGAAAAAAACATTAATAAATAACAAGTCAGTAGAAATTAAAAATAGAAAAAACTCACTTCAAAATTGTATCTTCTACAGTAGTCATTGAGTTGACTCGCGCACGTTTCTATATCATCACGGAGGGATATATTCAAATTCAATTCGTTTTGAGTTATTAATTTCTCCATCTGGTTTTCTTTCTCAGGTTGTTCCCAGCACACCTGCCGGAACCGTCCAAGAAATGCTCTGGCAGTTATTTAATACTCTGGGAATGTATCCAAGTACATTTCAGCTTCCATTCTGATTCTTTTGTTTTTTTTTAAATGTGAATTAGAATATAACTCGCCAGCATTTTATACAAAAAATGATTTTAGATTACAAGTTTATATATTTTCTATTCTCTTATCAGAGAACAAAGGAATAATTGAAATAGCCTCCAATCCACAATAAAATAATTGTACAACATTGCAATAAATTTTCAGCTCTCTTATTAATGAAAAAAAAATAAATGCAATAGCCTTCAAAAATAATTATGCAACATTGAAGTAAATTTTCTGTTCTCTTATCAGTGAAACAAGAAAAAAATGCAATAACCTCCAATCCACAATAAAATAATTGTGCATCATCGAATACATTTTTTTCTTCATTTTATTTCTCACATTTGAAATTACAATTTTTACATTTAGTTACATCGAATACATTATAATAAATGTGCATTAGTTCCTTTGCTTCTTCTTCTCTAATTTTTCTCATAAATCGACTATCATAACACATGCAAGTTTCGGGTCCACTATTGTGTTCTGTACCATCTTCTTTTATCCATTCACAGTTCTCATAATGTTGACCATATATTTTTAAACTGTCTATGTACTCCAAATCTGATTGAATATTCATGAGCTTTTGTTTATGATCATCCGAAATAACATGAGCAAATTTTTTTAAGAAGGTTTTTATATCCTTTTTCATATTTGCTGATATGTGTTTACTGTATCCTCATATGTAGAGTTTGTGAATAATCTTTGATATTGATTGTTCTGATATCTATATTATTTTGTTGCTCGATCAAACAAGGGGCTTGTTTCATGTTTTCTTTCTCTTTCATTCAAGTTTATTATATTTCTCTCATGCTCTCTATTATACTCAAAACAATAAATGTTGAGAGTTTTATAATGATAGTTACTATTATAGGTACTCCTGATTCTTATTTCACAATATCCCTGATATTTTTAATTGAAATGACGGAAAAATACTTTAGAACTCTCAATAATACCTCCAATATTAATTTCTTTTTCAATTAAATCCCTTCAATTGCATCGTTTATGCTGTAGTTGGTTTCAGAACTATCTGATGGTAATTTAATATTATTTCTTAATGTTGTATCGTTTTCTAATTGAATTGATAAACGTTGGTTGTACCTGCTAAAACGCAAAACTCCAATCAGCAATTTCCCTTACCAATGCATGGTCTTGAACGCTGAATAATCAGTACACCCGACTAACGGATATACAGCGTGTGAAGCCTCATCAGCATTTCCTTACATGTGCGGTCTAAAGTATTAATTTGCCCTAAGTATGCACAAACGCTGGTGCCTTGCACATAAATGCAGACACCACAAATATATTAAATTCTGTAGAATAAGCAAAATTGTAATATAAATTCAATCAATTAATAAATAAAAATTGAGATATACTTTTGAAGTGAAACATTCAACAGTGTTTTCCTTTGGCGCCAATATCAACCACAAGGTTAATTCAAGAGTACTACTTGATTAGCCACACCACTCTTTCGGTACCACCAAAGAGACATCAGACTTCAGTATTGCACTTGAAGTCATCATCACGATCCTTCGGTTTCGCACCCAAGGAATCCGCAACTGATTAGTAAACCAACTAATCGGTATATAAACATTTTGGAGGCCCCGGCGAGATTCTCCCGGAAGACAACCAGAAGTACCTCAAGAAGGATATCCAGGGATATCATAACTCAGCACACAGAGTTTCAACTTTAAATCACCTTTAACATTCAGCATGGCGAATCACCAAGAAACAACTGAGCAGTTGGAGAAGTTGACCAGGGCACAGTACGAAGTGGGCTCAGCAATAGAGCAACTGGTGAGCAACTTTAAAAAGGATCCATAAGACCCTAAAACCATCGAATATGCCAGTAAGCGCACGAAGACTATGAAGGAGGCATGGTCTACGTTCGAACATTAACATCATCTCGCACTCGACCTAGACGAAGTTAATCATGAGTACTTCAAACAGGATTATAGAGGCAACGTAGCAAACCTCTACGACTGGCTGTTCACCAAATTACAGCATATCATCAATGAGGAAGGAGAGAAGCGTAAAACACCAGTGCAACTTGAAGTTATCTTCCACGTCCATTAAGGAGGCTGTAACCGCAAGGACAGCACACCGCAAACCAGCCATCAGGAAGGCAATGGACTCATAGCCCTAGTACGGCAGCAAAAGACGTTCGTGCGAGCAATTTCTTGAGTCATTGGGGATGTGCACTCGGAAACTGATCTGTCACATCCACCAGTGTACTATGATATCAAAACGAAACTATTGATACGTTACCACGATAATCTGGTGCAAAATAACCAATGGATATGGCAACGAACAAACCTGGCGGAAATTGTTGCGGACAAATTCTACGAGACTGAAGATGCAGTTCAAAACGTTCTCATTAAGTTACGACAACATTTTCCAGTCAGTACACCGAACATCTCCACGCCAATCAACACCATACCACAGGCATTAAATGTGCATTTGCCTAAAGTTACCTTGCCAGTTATTGACGGTAGCTATTCAACGTGATTTCGCGATTTGTATGTTAAGATGATACATACTCAGCCAATAAGCAACACACAAAAAATGTGTTACTTGGCTGCCAACGTAACCGGAGAAGCTAAATGAGAGGATGCACCAAATGCAACAAGAAGCACAACTCATTAGTGCATTTTGATCAACAGCTACCTAAGGGCTCATCCAATAACTCAGCTCAATCCAGTCAAGGGTCATCTCAGACCCTCACAACATTCGTAAGTGATCCTACCGTGGAGTTACATAGCTATACCAGTGCCATAGAAAAACCACTCACCACTTCATTAGTGTCCCCGGTCAATCGTGCGGGCGTGAAACATGTGCTGTTGAGCACTGTCATCTTAAAAGTCAATGACTTCCGTGGCAATGGATTTCAATGCCGTGCAATTTTGGACGGCGGTTCGCTGATAAACTACATTACGGACAGGTTGGCAAAGAAGCTTGGATTACCAACACAATACAATCCGCAGTACTTTGATGGAATTTGGGAAATTCAACAACGCGCTACTCACCGAGCCAACATTAAACTTGAGTCACGATTGACTAGTTACTCAGCCCGAATTGAAGTTGTCATACTGCCAAAAATTACACATCCACTGCCAACACAGAGTTTCGGAGCCTCACCTATTCCTAAAAATATTCAATTGGTTGATCCGGAGTTTAATCAAACAGGATTTTTTTTTTTTTTTTATCCAAATATTTTACTGCAATCTGTTACATTCAATCACATTCAGCAATATTTAATAACTTAAGACTAATTTTTGTATTTACTGTCTTTTATGGACTACACCCAGTGGTGCAGCCATGGCCTATTATTTTCTCTTCAGTCGGATGAAAGTGAAGGGGTTGGAAGTGAGTTCCGATATCAGTGGATTTGGGTGGACTAGGAGTCTCAGAATGTGCGAAGTAGAGAGCTTTCTTTTATGTCTTGAGCGACTGTAGGAACTTTGAGGTCACGATGGATTTGGTTGTCTGTGACATAATAGGGGGCGTTTACAATCATTCTTAGGGTCTTTGATTGGAATCTTTGAAGTATTTCAACATTGGAAGTTGCCGCAGTGCCCCACAGCTGAATACCGTATGTCCAAACTGGTTTTAAAATTGCTGAGTACAAGAGCAATTTGCTATCGATTGAGACTTTGGAGTTTCGATTCAAGAGCCAGTGTAGATTTCTGAGCTTTATACCGAGTGATTTTCGTTTTGTAAATATATGTGTTTTCCAAGTTAATCTTCTGTCGAGGTGCATCTCAAGGTATCTAGCCTCATTACATTGGGGTATATTTATGCCGTTGAGTTTAACGGGTGGGCAGGTGTTTCGTTTGAGTGTGAATGTAACCTGGACTGATTTTGTTTCGTTCAACTTGATTTTCCATTTTTTTAGCCAGTCAGTAATTTTGTTTAGCCCACTCTGGATTTTAGAGGAAGCTAAGTGTGGGAGAGTGTCAACAGCTAAGACAGCACTGTCATCTGCAAAGGTACCTATGGTGACTCCTTCAGCTGATGGTAAGTCGTACGTGTGAAGTAGATAAAGTATTGGGCCCATGACACTTCCTTGGGGTACGCCTGCTGAGCTTTCATGGAGCTCAGATTGTTCCTCATCTTGCTTTACGAAAAAATATCTATTTGTAAGATAGGACTTGATTAACACATAGTAGTTAATGGGGAGTGTAGTTTTTATTTTGTAAAGCAAGCCATTGTGCCAAACGCGATCAAATGCTTGCGAGCTGTCAAGAAACGCTGCTGTACAATATTTTTTATGTTCGAATGCAGTGTTTATATACTCAACAATCCTATGAACCTGTTCGATTGTGCTGTGTTTTTTCCTGAATCCAAATTGATGATTTGGAATTAGCTTTCGCTCTTCTATAATTGGGAGTAGTCTTTTCAGGAAAAGGGTTTCCATGAGTTTAGAAGCAATCGGTAACAAGCTAATTGGGCGATACGATTCAACTTTATCAGCGCTTTTTCCGGGTTTGAGAATAATTTTTAATTGTGACACTTTCCATTGGGGAGGTATAAAGCCAGATGTTAGTACCGCGTTAAATAAGTAGGTAAGATATGTCACTCCTTCTTCTGGAAGTTGTTTTACTATTTTTCCAGTGATAACGTCGTACCCAGGGGCTTTTTTAATATTTAGCTTATCAATAGCTGCTTTCACTTCAGATTTGGAAAATTTACGTATGGGTAGGTCCATCTGATGGGTATTACTCAGAACACTTTTCACTTCTTCTGTTACACATGCTGGGGGCTCGATTTCATGTGGGTAAATACTTTTTTTAAGTGTTGGGCAAATGTGACTGCTCTTTCAAGGTCACCTTTAGCCCATTCGTTATTTTCCATTCGTAAAGCGGATTGGAACATTGTGGGTCTCTTTAGATTCCTAGTTGCTTTCCAGAGAGAGTATTCTGTAGCAGCTGTTGCATCGAGATTACTGAGGTAATGATGGAGTTGGGTGTTTCGTTCGTTATTAAGGATCTCTTCAAGTTCTTTTATAAGCGCTTTTAATTTTTTCTTGTCCTCAGGATGTCTAGTTTGTTGGCACTTTTTTCTTGCATATCGCTTTTCTCTCAGTTTTTCTTTTATAGGTTTGGAGATGTTCCTTGATTTTCGTTCATTCAGTGGAGGGGTGGAGTCCCACGCAGCTTGTTGCAGGCAGTTGTTGAAGTGTTCAACAGCCGCAATGATATCTTCTTTAGATTTCAGTGATAGTTTTAAATCAATTGTGGAAGATACCATATATCGGAAGCGATTCCAATCAGTTTTGTGATTATGTAAGTTACATTGACTAGTCGTGAGAGTCACTAAGTTAATCATTGTTTTGATTTGTTGCATGACTTGCCGGAGCAGCATTATCATTTCTCGAGTTACGAATGAAGATGAATCATTAACTCAACAGCTCGAGCGGTTCTGGCAGCTAGAGGAATTTGACACCAACAGCCCGCCGCTAACAGCGATAGAAAGAACTTTCGAAGCATTTTTCAACCAAACGGTGTGTCGAGCAGCGAACGGACAGTTCGTTGTGCGCATGCCTTTCGTTGATAACGCAAGCCCTCTTGGAGACTCGAAAGCTATCGCATTACAATGCTTTTACGCCATTGAACGTAAATTGCAAAGAAACCCCGTCATCAAAATGCAGTATACGGCCTTCATGGAGGAACACCTGCGGCTAGGTCACATGGAAGAAGTTAGCGGAAGCATAAACCAACCCCACAACTTCTTACCTCACCACTGCGTTCTGAAGCCAGACAGCACCACCACAAAGTTGCGTTTCGTTTTCGACGCATCAATGAAGACGTCAACAAATGTATTATTGAACAATGTGCTACTACCAGGTCCAAAACTTCAATAAGACTTATTTGCGATTCTTTTGAGATTTCGAGTACGCAGATATGTTTTCACAGCTGATATCGAGGAAATGTACAGACAAATCATCGTGAACGAAGTTGACCGCAAGCATCAACTAATCTTGTGGAGGAACACGCCAAGCGAACCTCTGAAAAGTTAGCAATTAAAAACAGTGACTTATTGAGTCACATCGGCACAATATTTGGCGATAAAATGTATACGCATATTAGCCAAGGAACATAGCGCACAATATCCGAACGGCTCCAGATGCTTACAACGAGATTTTTATGTGGACGACGTTATGAGTGGAGCCGATATGTTAGCAGAAGCCTTGCGCGTACAGGAGGAATTGAACTCCCGCACCGAGGCAGCAGGTTTTAAGTTGAGGAAATGGTGTGCGAGTAATAAAACACTGTTAACGAACATCAACGAGTAATTCAATTGAATTTTGACAATGAAAATTTTACCATCACAACGCTTGGTTTAACGTGGTAACCTGGGACTGATTACTTCCTAATAAGGACCAAATGGAGCACAACAGCCAAAATATTGAAACGCCAAGTACTGTCGGACATCGCGCATATCTTCGACTCATTAGGTTTTTTGTCACCAGTTATCTCATGTGCAAAAATATTCATGAAATCGCTGTGGCGTCTAAAATTAATTACTGGCAAGATACACGTAAAAAACTGTGTATCTTGCGCCAAAGCTATGCCGAAACCATTGCAGCAACTCATGGGACAGTTACCTGCATCACAGGTTCAACCAAATAAACCTTTCACTCACGCTGGAGTCGATTTTTGTGGGCCATTTAAATTTCATTACAATCAAAGGGGAAAGACGCCACAAAACTGTTATGTGGCGATATTTTGTTGCTTCGCAACTAAGGCCGTACACATTGAAGTTGTAAGATACCTTACGACCAACGCCTTTATCGGAGCTTGGAAGAGGTTTGTGAGCCGAAAAGGGAAAATTAATTTCTGTTACGTAGCTCTCCTTATGGACATGCATACCTTCTGGAGCCAGTTTAGAGAAAACATCCAGGAACTTGAGAACTTGCAAATTCCAACCACAAAGGACAATATGCATCAGAGAGAATTACACAATTTTGCCTATCCATCCGAGCAGGCCTATGGAGCTGTTATTTATGCAAGGTCGATAAAAACAGCTGGATCTGTGAGCGTACAGCTGCTGTGTTCTAGATCAAAGACTACACCACCAAAGCAACAAACGCTCCCTCGGCTGGAGCTCTGTGCTGCACGGTGAGCAGCCCAGTTATTGGACAGGGTAAAGCATATTCTACAATGGACAGGCGAATGCTTTCTGTAGTCTGACTCTGAAGTGACGCTAGCCTGGATCTCTGCCAGTTCGTCTTCCTATCACACCTTTGTAGCAAATAGATTGGCAGCTATACAAGAAGTAACGGTGAAGCAACAATCGCGTCACGTACCTACAGACAGAAACCCGGCAGACATGATCTCACGAGGCATCAATCCGGGTACATTCAAACAACAAGGCATGTGGTTTTATGGACCACTGTTTCTATATGGACCACCATCATCGGGTCCCGCGGCATCAGCCATTTCAACCACAGAATTGGAGAAGAGACAAGTATGTCTTACTACGTCACAGATTCCGTCGTTTACTTCAATCATTGACCATCGAAATTCATGGACATATCTCCAACGAGTTACCGCATATGCACTTCGATTCATTAAAAATTGTCGCAATGTGCCAATCCAAAAATCCATCGACCAATGCAGAGACAAGCATTCATTCCTGAATATAAACTTCTCAAGCAGAACAAACCAGTTGAAAGGGGGATGGGTGATCTTACATTATTTCGGGATAAAAACGACATTATGCGGGTAGGAGGACGACTAGCAAATTCAGCCCTACCACATGAAGCAAAATATCAAGCCCTATTGCTATATCGGAGTGACATCACTAAAATATTGATGACACACATCCACATTGATAACAAGCATGTTGGCCCAGCCGGTCTAGTAGCAGCGACACGGGAAGCTTATTGGCCGGTTAATGCGAAAACAATAGCTAGATCAATCGTAAAAAACTGTGTATCTTGCGCCAAAGCTATGCCGAAACCATTGCAGCAACTCATGGGACAGTTACCTGCATCACAGGTTCAATCAAATAAACCTTTCACTCACGCTGGAGTCGATTTTTGTGGGCCATTTAAATTTCATTACAATCAAAGGGGAAAGACGCCACAAAACTGTTATGTGGCGATATTTTGTTGCTTCGCAACTAAGGCCGTACACATTGAAGTGGTAAGATACCTTACGACCAACGCCTTTATCGGAGCTTGGAAGAGGTTTGTGAGCCGAAGAGGGAACTGCCGGCATCTCCATTGTGACAACGCGACTAATTTCGTAGGAGCACGAAATCAATTGAGACAGATTGCGGACATCATCCACAACGTAGATACCAAATCACAGCTGATGAAATTCTGTGCACACAAGGGAATCGAGTTTCATTTCGCACCTGGTAGATGATCACATTTTGGCGGCTTATGGCAAGCAGCGGTTAAATCGGCAAATAATCTATTTTACAAAAGTTTGTCCAATGCCCGATTAACATACGAAGAGTTAGAGACAGTTATGGTTGAAATAGAAGCCATTCTTAACTCGCGGCCTCTGACTCCTATGTCAGATGATCCATACGATTACGCAGCATTAACTCCGGGTCATTTCTTAACAAGTGCACCATTGACAAGTGTTGTCGACCAGCCCACTGAGAATCTGAACATAAATTTACTGAAGCAGTAGAACTAAGTCACAAGATTGAAACAGGAATTTTGTAGTCAGAGGAGTAACGAGTATCTAAACCAACTCCAGCATCGCTACAAATGGAAGACCATGCGTCATAATTTACAGCCTGGTACAATGGTATTAATGAAGGAGGATAATGCCAGTTATTAAATGGCGGCTTGGTCGAGTAACTCAAACATTTCCTGGTGCTGACGGCTTAGTGCGAGTAGCGGCAATTCAAACTTCAACAGGCCTCACCAGAAGAGGCGTCCATTTACTCGCGCCATTACCCATGTCTACCGAAAGTAATCCTGTAGAACAACCTGATAAGCAGCCAGCTCCAGTAGAAGAAGTCACAAATGTCAACGATGGCATAAGTCATACAATAGGTAAGAGAAGACGATCTGTGTCACCCTCGTCAGTATTGTTGCTATGCAAATGCTTTCTAATTGCTCTAGTAGCAAGTGATGACTCCATTACAAAGGTGCCTTTCGGAAGTCAAACAAGACTCTATTTCGAAAAAATGGGTCTGACTTAACAACAACAGATTGGAATATAGTTGTGTATTACAATATGTCCCAATACTGGCTTGAGCGCAACAACATAATGCAAGGAATAACAGGAATGCCCCGTGCGTGTTCACGTATCCAAAGCGGTACAATTAATTGTGAGAAAACTGTGAACCAGTTCCGTACTAAATGGCAGCTAATCCAACAAGATGATGAGTACTTACAATACGACGAAAAAATCAATCGTCAACGGCGAGACGCTCCATTAGCAATTGTTGGAAGCTTGTCTAATGCGTTGTTTGGAATTTTGGACTCCAACTATCCTAAAGAAATGTCTGCAACGATAAACGGCATATCCCGCAACGAAGAACATCTTCTGCACTTAATTCGAAACCAAACATCGGTAATTGACTCTACTAGCAATATTTTAAAGAAATCTGACGATCAAATTCAACAACTACACAAGTAAATAAAATATTTATATAGTCAGCAGGGCAACTTTACAAAGTCAGAATCCCAACATGCAATAGCCGAAATGTTTAATGCGATGTCCGGTCGAGTACTTATGGCTATGCAGGACTACGAACGAAATCAAGAGCTCTTTTTAGACGTACTAACGGACACACATCACGGACAGCTCAATGCTCTTCTGCTGTAGCCATCTCAGCTGCAACAACAACTGAGAGCAATCAAAGACCATCTCCCACCAACGTAACAAGTTCCCAGCAAGAATACCATTGAAATCCTTGAACTCATCTCTGTGGAAGCACGCATCACGTCAACTGAGATGATTGTACGTCTTAAGTTACCATTGACTAATCAAGAACCATTCGAATTGTTACATGTGACTCGACTACCTATTTTGGAAGGCACTGGAATTTTAATCTTGGAAGGGACAATCGAGTCACTAATCTACATCGAGACAAATATTATTCATTATCAGCAGGAGAATTGTCAACATGCATTGCATTCAATTCTAATATGCATGTATGCAAGCAATTACATCCAACACATAGCATTACATCAACCTATCGACTATGTGAGATGGAAATATTATGTCACACTCCAAACCCAAAAAGCTGCATTCATTGCATTGATTCATCGCACACACGACTCACCTCAATGGATTCCAATACGTAAAGAAAACTCATGGATCTACATCGCACAGCCAGCTCGTACAATCAGCGTCATCTGCGGCTCAGACATCCTTACAGAATTACAAGAGGGAATAGGAACCTTAACCTTGAGACAAGGATGCACAACCTTAACCTTGAGACAAGGATGCACCACAAAAGATAAGTATACAACCATAATAGCACATCGGACATACGTTTCAAAGGTCACCAGCACGATCATATCGAAAGTGAATCTAACTGAGTTGATCGCAGATTATATGAAGGCTGCAAAACACTCATTAGAACAACAGTTCAACTTGACGGACGATATTCAAGTACTACATGAACATATGCAACAATTGCAAAACAATGAGCTAATGGATCTACCGCTTAAGAGCCGAGAAGTCCATCAGCTCAGCATCGGATATATCAGTTTGCTCATTACCTTGATCTGTCTTATCTGGATCTCTTACCAGCGATATTCGAAGCAAAAGAGGCGACGAGCTCCAGATTTTCGAGTACGGGTTCGCGTAAACAGCATATAATTCTAAGTTGAGAATATGCTCAACAGGCGGGAGGATGTTTGTACCTGCTCCAACGCAAAAGTCCAATCAGCAATTCCCGTTACCAATGCCTGATCTTGAACCCTGAATAAGCAGTACACCCGACGAACGGATATACAGCGTGTGAAGCCTCATCAGCATTTCCTTACACGTGCGGTCTAAAGTATTAATTTGCCCTAAGTATGCACAAACGCTGGTGTCTTGCACATAATTGCAGACACCACAAATATATTTAATTCTGTAGAATAAGCAAAATTGTAATATAAATTCAATCAATTAAAAAATAAAAATTGAGATATACTTTATACGTCAAACATTCAACACTGATTAGCCACACCACTCTTTCGGTATTGTACCCAAGGAGACATCAGACTTCAGTATTCAGTATTCACTTGAAGTCTTCATCACGATCCTTCGGTGTTGCACCCAAGGAATCGGCAACCGATTAGTAAACAAACTAATCGGTATATAAACAAATGTATTCTAATACCTATTGAATTATTAGAAAGTTTTATATTAAAATTTATGTATTTACTTTTGGGATTTATATTATTAATATTATAACTTTTAACACTATTAAGTATTAAAAATATAAATATTATTAAAATATAGGTCTTCATCTTGCTTTTCCTTTGAGATTATTATGAAAACTATTACTGTTTCCTTATATGATATCCATTTCATATGTTTGAGTATAGTTTTTTACATCAATTATATTAATATGTTGTAATTTATGGCTCAAATCTGGAGTGAGTACCCTTTCAATTTCTTCATTACTTAAAATTCGTTCAACTTCAAATTTACGATATTCAAAACAACTTATTTTTAGTTATTTTTTCTCATATATAACATCGTATGTACAACGAATAGGTATATCAAAATTATCATATTCAATTTTAAAATGACGATAAAATGATTTCTTTTGCTTCCAGAATACCACCTATATTTGTTTCTTTTTTAAGTAAATCCTTTCGAAACGCTTCTATAGCTTCATCCACTGTAAAATATTTTTATGGGGCACCTTCTGTTGTTATTTGAAAAATAGGTGTAGTTGTTGTTATTGTAGTAGTAGTAGTTGTTCTTGTTGTTGTTTAAAATGTATCATTTTTATCGATTTGATCAAATTGATAATCATAATCTAAATTATTTAGTAGTATACTTTTTTCCATCAGTTTAAATGATATATTAATTTTTAGAATATCATTATTAGGATGTGTAAGATTAAATATTTAACTTTTTGAACTTGATTCTATCAGAGGAGTATTTCTAATAGATAGTGATATTGGATTTCCAATCACCACTTTTAAAAATACAAATAAAAAAAATAATGGTTATTTCATTTTCTCCTCTGTATTTTATGTATGTGACTGCGACGGTGTTTAAAGATATAATGAAGTAAAATACTAGACATTGCTATCATTCATAGAACGTAACAAAATCAGTTCATGTTTAGAATTCATTATTATTTTATTAAAATCTTCAGCAAATCCAAGTAATAATTTTAATGGCACACAAAAATTGAAATAACCGCTAATAAGTGTAAGATTCTCAGAGATTGGCGCCCATCCTGCATTTCTTAGTGCACTACTATCTTTATTCAAAGATACAAAGTTTTTTAATTCTGTAGCAATACCCAAATGTCGTGTACGATCAATTTCTATACCATTAATTTCATATCGAATTTCATTAAATAGATATACCATACAATTATTAAAAAGTTTTACAGTATTAGATATTGTATTATCTGCTACTTACGTTACAAATTCCTCAATGTATAAAAAGCTTTCGCTTGGTAAAACATATAAAACTTGATTTTGAATTGCTATACGAATTTCATAATTATTTTGAAATGATTGTATATATGTAGTATAGCTATGATATCCCTTTTTAATAATTGAATTAACAAACAATGGTTTTTGTAGTACATTGATAATATTACTCATTTTTTTTATTAAACTTTTAATTGAAGTCCCAAATTTTGTAGAAACTTCCGATTAGCTTCAGTGAGATTATTAGTTCTTTCTTGTTGTTTATATTTAGATTTCGCTAGAAATGTTTTTTTACAAAATGATATTTCTTTTTCTTCTTGGTTTTGTATTCTTCTATTTTTGTTCTTAGAAGCCAATTCATTTTAACAAGATATGCTTTAGTAACTGCATCATTAACATCACTAGGTTCACTCAGATTAGTAATTCTACTTTTATTAACACTTAAATGTTCATTATCTATGCTAATACCAGTGTTTTAGTTATAATTGTTTTTAGTTTTGAATCGATAAATCGTTGATTAAATGAACTTTCTCCAAATTTATTTATAAAACTCATTTTGTGATTTACGAGCACAGCACCTTCTTGTTTTTAATTTAGATTCTACAGAATTATATTAGCTTCTTTCAGTTCTTCGATAATAGAAATTATTTCGTTTTTGTGATTATTATGTCCTACGCTTTCTGATGATAGAAGCAAAGGTAATCTGTCTACTAATTCATTAGGATCATCCCAATACCGGCTTACGATTGATTAATGATTTTAATCCGCATCCTATCGTTAAAGCGTTTATTTTTGAATTAAACAAGTTTTTGTACCTGTAATTTGTGCATTTGCTTGATAATGACGTTTGTGCGCATTTGTTTTAATTAAAATTTGTTTATAATTTTTTAAGTAATTTTTAGATTAATTTAGAGGTTTGGTGTGAAAGACTAATTCAAATAACCCCGGTGTCATTTTCCACCTTTTACCACCAACATTAATAGAGTTATCAGTATTAGATTTTATTTTCTTATATGGCGGTATGGATTCAGTATTCATCAACATTAACACCATATAGTGTATCTAACTTTTTACTATCTTTGAGTAATTCTAAATTTATTAATAATTTATTTGAATTAGTGATAGTGCTATCATACAATTTAATTCGTTTTCTATCATTATTTAATTGCCCATTACTTTTTCGTTTCGAAAACAAATGATTTAATTTTTTCCGTTTCTTATCATAATTAAAATCATTTAATTTTGTTTTAATTTTTCGCTTTCGTTTCACTTTTGTTTGTATTGCAGTTGTCAATTGTGATGTTATTAAGGGATGCATTGTATTATGCAATACGAGTACATTCTTATCATCACTTTTTCTTTTTACTCGTTTACTCTCTATATTTCTTTCATAAGATTTCCTTTTCAATTGTTTGTAGTTTTTTAGATTGTTTTCATATCTATCGTCTGTTGACGTGCTAACTTTTTTCATTGGAAATGGTGCTTGTGATGTAATTAAAGGGACTATTGTATTATGAACTATATTCTCTTTATCATCATCATTTGCACTTCTTACTTGCTTATGTTCAGTAATTTTGTTATATCTTTTCTATTTTAATTGTCTATTCACATTTAATTTTCTTTTATTTGGTTTCAAATAATTATCTTTCAATTTTTTTTCAACTTCTGTCAAAAACACCTAGAAAATCTTAAAAAAAGAAAAACCTGATAATATAAATGCTGCTATTAAAATTGCTCAAAAAGCTGTATATTCAAGTTTAAAAAAAAAAAATCTAATATTGCTATACCGAGAGTTATTCCAGTACCAAAAATTGGCTGATTTCTTCCATTAATTCCAGTTTTAACAGCGTTGTCTGCACTTGGTGGTTTAGCTACTGGTGGATCAGCTATTGTTAAAGCTATAAATAATATAAAAAAATGGAAAGGAACAACTAGCAGAGGCTACGCGTCATAATAGATACATGGAGTCAATTGCAATGGATAAATGTTTATATATCAAACCATATAAGAAAGGTTTTGGACTTTATTACAATCAACATTCAAAAAACTTTTAAAGAACCTACCCAAACGACCACTAACAGATATATATTTGAATAAATAATGTAAACAACTCAATCAATTTTGAGGTGTTTTTATGCGTGATTGTTTACCTAAATAACCATTACCTGAAGAATGTGGTATTGTTAATTTAGATGACTCAAGCGGTCCTGGAACACATTGGGTAGCGTACTACAAAAATCACAACTATAAGGAATATTTTGATAGTTTTGCAGACTTACAACCACCACTTGAAATAGTTAATTATTTAAAAGCACCTATTGAATTTAATTATAAACAAAAACAAAAATACAATTCTTTCAACTGTGGACATCTATGATTAAAATTTCTTTTTCAAAATACAATTTAAATTTAAAAAAAAAAATGTTTTATTTATTTAAAAAGGGAAGCTACTATTTATACCCTTTACCTTTAAAAAATGTATACAGTGTATACTAATTTTGTGCATTTGAGAGGGGTTGCAATTTCAAGAAGAAGGCGTGGTAGGTATGAACATATGTATACAGATATGATCAGAATCACTTTCTAATCAATTTTTATTTTGTCCGTTCGTCTGTCCGTCTGTGGCCACTTTTTTTCTATACCGTTAGAGCTATCTTAATGAAATTTTGCAAAAGTGTAGCCTGGAGAAAGATACAGAACCAGATAGCTATATGGGCCGATTTGGATAAAGACCACGCCTACCTCCCATATAAGGAACTTTTTTCACCTTTTTTAAAATGACTATAACTTCGGTCCAATTGACGGAATCGTGACATTATTTGGTAGTTATGGAGATGTGGGTCCTACTAAACACTGTACAAAAAGTGGGTGGTATATTTTAATTGCCACGCCCACTATTAACAAATATTCATAACTTAAGATGTGGTAGAGATTTATGGACGAAATTTTACATGAACAAACATGTGGACATTATAAAGCTATCTGCAATAAATGGGGCTCATCAGAGAAAAAACACGCCCACTTTTAATATAAGGAACTTTCGGGTCTAAAATTAAAATTTGCCTACCTATGCTCGTATTGATGACAGCGGAATAAAAATTTGCAGAAACATACGTGGGCTCCATAATAGCGTGTGTGCAGAATATGGAGATCATAATACAACTGCCAAGCCCACCATTAGCCAAAAATCATTACTGTGTTCCTATTAAAGCGTTATCAACAAAATTTCCCAGGAATGTTCCGGTTACTAACATTGAACACTACACATAAAATGGGCGTGTTATTTCTACGGCCACGCCCGCTATTGACACATCGGGATTTTCAAAAAGAATTTTTTTAATAAAATAAAACCGGTTTTAGATATCAATGAAATTCTTTATTCCTGTGAAAGTACGTTCAATGACATTATGTATGGAACTCGATTTCTTTTGCATGGCCACCACGGGCACGCTTGCAGAAGTCCAGACCCTGAACCCAATTTTCGACGGTTTTCAAGCATAAATCGGCCGACACTGCTGCAATTTCACGTTCGATATTCGTACGAAGTTCATCAATCGTCGCTGGCTTGTTGGCATAGACTTGACGTAGCCCCACAGCAAATAATCTAACGGCGTCAAATCGCACGACCGAGGCGGCCAATCGACTGGGCCATTTCGTGAAATAACACGTTCACCAAACTTGGTTTACAGTAAATTGATTGTGGCATTCGCTGTGTGGCCTGTGGGCCGTCCCGTTGGAACCACATGTCCTCCAAGTCCATATTATCCAATTGGGGCCAAAAATATTCGGTTATCATTGAACGGTAGCGATTCGTATCCACAGTAATGTGCCGGTCTTGATCATCACGGAAGAAGTACGGCTCAATGACGCCGCCGGCCCATACACCGCACCAAACCGTAATTTTTTCGGGAGGCAATGATGACTCATGGAGTATGTGTGCATTGCTGTTTAACCAATAACGCATATTTTGCCATTTAGCTAGAATTGAGCCTCATCATAAATTGGACGTAGCGCTCTTAAAGTTGACGCGACTGACTCCGAATTTCGGTAGTAAATTTTAATAATTTCGCCTCGTTGTTGGCTCGTATATCTTTGCATGATGAAATGGCAAACCTTACTGAAGAGAAATGTCAAAAGAGCGGGGAAAAATATGGCGTCGTTTACTGTAACTATCGATTTACTTTTGTAGCGTTACTTTTGAAAAACCCTTTATTACACAACGACCTATACAATATTTTTGGACGAAATTGGATCCTACAAAGCCATGTACAAGAAATGGGGTCGCTATAATCAATTCAAGGTAGCGAACCGTAAATTAACGTAGATATGCTCCTAATGATGATTTATGAAAAAAACATCCCTATTGTTGAACTCGAACGCACAAGAAAAGGTAACGGGTATTTCGAAGTCGGTCTAATCCGACTTCAGACTTCTGTACTCGTTTTTATTTTCTTCTACATTTACATAAAACATTGAGAGCGGGTTTTTGTTTGTTATTTGTTTACTCTTTGATACGTTTGTAACTTCAAATTTCATACGATTTAACTCATCATTTCGTTTGTTGGCGTAGTGTGATGCAGGCCTTCCAAAAGGACTTTAAAATTTTGATCGTGTATTGGTATGAAAGTATGAAATTCTGCATTTCTGTCTAAAATAGCTTTGGTGACAGTTCTGTATTTATCAGTTGTCCTTGGCTGAATTTTGACTTCATTTTCTTTAAAAAATTTCAGCTCATATTGATTATCTGCAATCGAACGAAGTACCTTAAAATAGGAAATCTGTTCGAATTGGTACGTAGATCCCGCCAGTAGTCGGCTAACCTGGATTGTTTTGATTTAGTTTGATTTCCAGGCTCTGGACTGTACCTAGCGATTTTCGTAGTGTTTTGAGTTCCATTAGTTGGGATTTCTTTTGATTACCTAATTTAAATGTTTTGGTTCCTACTTGGTCTTGTCTTTCTTTTGGCTTCTGCTGGGGTTTAGTTTTAGTAAATTCTTTTGTGCTTAAATCTTCATTTGCATTTTTGTGCTTATTGATATTCTCATCAAGTTATAAACGGCCGATGTTGTTGTTGTTGTTGTACTGTTAGAGAAAATAATAGTCGTAATCACGCTGCTTGTCAAGGTCAAGGCAATATTTGCTCTTTAATTTTTCAGACATACGGAACTTGTTCTTGGTAGTTCCGCTGTCAGGCGCATAAAATTAAGTATACCTGTTGTTTGCTGTTGTTGGTGAGAGGCTGGCATAATTTCTATACTTGCAGAGTGGCATTTGGTTGAGAGCGACTTCCCCTGGGTTCATCACGCTCAACGGCCGTGCGCCCATGCACGAGAGTCTCGCTAGTGTTCTTCAGCTCACACTGTGGGGGAGAGCTTAAGACACTCATTTAGGAACACTTGTTCTGTTGTTTTTTTGTATTATATTCTGATTTCACATTCACTATATATATATATATATATATATATATATATATATATATATATATATATATATATATATATATATATATATATATATATATAAATATATATATATATATATATATATATATATATATATATATATATATATATATATATATATATATATATATATATATATACTGTCTTATATCCGACGTGAACAGACGCCTCTTCATTTAAAATTAACACTTTAGTGTGCACTAAATAGTGACTCTATCTTGTACACATTGTAAACAATACATTTTCATTATATTGCATTTAAAAAGACAAAAGTGAATGTGAAATCAGAATATAAAACAAAAAAACAATACATATATATATATATATATATATATATATATATATATATATATATATATATATATATATATATATGTATATATATATCTTAATATATAAAATCGTTCGTGCGTAGGTACGTCTCGAAGGATCTCCGGAACCATAAAAGGTATCATAACTAAATTTACAACATATATTTGTGTCGTGGCCTGTGAGGTTATAGTATATTTTTCATCTGCCAGGTGGAGCCACAAACATTTTTTTTCATTCATTTCGTACAAACACTATACCTTAGGTTTAGAGAAAGATTTTTTTGACAGGGGTTCATATCAATTCAATATGTATTAATATTTGACATTTCATTTTTAGTTATTAGATTTTGCGTATATAAAAAACACTTTGAAGACAAATTTAACAACACAAAATATTTAAATTCGATTGTTTTTCAAAGGTAAAAAAAAAGTGGGAATATATTATGTGTTCTTACAATATTCAGATTATATATATATTTTCCACAATATAAAATTACAACACACGTAACTCAAAACCAAACATTTTCTCTCCACATCTAATTAGTGTAATAAAAAAATGCCACGACGGCGTTCAAATCTTGGTCGCAGAATTTCGGAATCGCAAAGAAGAAATACGGATCGAGCAAATTTAAACAAGGAACAAAGATTACAAGTGAATGAAGCAACCAGATTAAGAGTATCGCGATTACGTTCAGCACAATCTACTGAACATCAGAATGAGCGACGATTATTTCTAAAAAACATCAGAAAATTTAATAGTTGCTTTCAAATGACATCTTTTGCTGCAAAAATAATTTCATCCGTCGATGAACGAGGTCGTAATTTCAATTCGACTTTTAAAATACAAGGCCAAGTGTATCATAATATTGGCTCCTTGCTTCCAATTCCAACTGAAACCCCAAAATTCTTGCAAATATATTTTGTAGGAGACGCAGAAGAACAAGTTAATCTTCGTTGTGATTATAATCGGATTCAGCAAATTGAACAACGAGCAATTGTATCAACATTACACACGTTTTTGAAGAAAAAAAATCAACTGATTCAGTTGTTCCATCAAATGTCTGATAAATTAGTGAACGACAATTATATGATTGTCATTAAAGCCGATAAAGTTCCAGTTGGAGAGCATTCGAGTCGATTCAATGCTCCCACTGTTAATGAAGTTGGTATTGTAATGGTTGGTGATGCATTTGAAAATAGAGATATTCGTATTTTGCGCCGAAATAACACCCTTCAGACTATTCAGGATACGGATCGTTCCTATGACGCCTTGCAATATCCATTAATATTTTAGGAAGGCGAAGATGGTTATCATATCAATATCAAACAAACAAATCCAGCAACAGGTACACTTAACTACTCAAATTATTAATATTAACATACATTTACACAGCCTTGTCTTCATTTTACAGGTGAAGAATCGAATAAAAAAGTCAGCGCAATGAATTTTTATTCGCATAGAATTATGATTAGGACCAACCAGGATCATATTTTAAAATGCCGCCATTTGTTCCATCAGTTTATCGAAATCGAAAGCGAGCGATTACGTTATATCCGATTCAATCAAGCTAAATTGCGCGCCGAAGAATACATTCATTTGTGCGATGCAATTAATAACAATATTGACGGCAATTTCAATCCGAATGAAATAGGAAATATGTGTATATTACCATCATCATACACAGCCAGTCCACGTCATATGCAAGAGTACATTCAGGATGCTATGGCTTATGTTCGCGCTTATGGTCGGCCAGACTTATTCATCACCTTCACCTCTAATCAAAAATGGGATGAAATTATAAAATATTTATTGCCTGCCCAAGCAGCAAGTGATCGACACAATATTACAGCGCGTGTATTCAAGCAAAAATTAAAGTCACTAATTGATTTGATGGTCAAACATCATGTTTTTGGTGAAACTCGCTGTTGGATATACTCAATTGAGTGGCAAAAACGTGGACTGCCACATGGCCATATTTTGATTTGCCTAATCAACAAAATTAGACCTGAAGAAATCGATAACATAATCTATTTGCCGAAATCCCAGATCCGGACATTGATCCACAGTTATTCCAAATTATGACTACAAACATGATCCATGGTCCTTGCGGTGCCATCAATATGAATTCACCATGCATGGACAATGGTAAATGCACAAAACGATTTCCAAAGGATTTCCTATCGTATACAATACACTCGAAAAGATGCATATCCTTTGTATCGTAGACGATCGACTGAAGATGGTGGATATTCCTTTATGATGACTGCCAGAAATGATATAGAAATTGATAATAAATGGGTTGTGCATCTGTAAATATGTACATAAAGGTAGCGACATGGCCGTTTTCGCTGTAGAGGGTGTGAATGAAAATGATGAGGTTGCACGCTACCAAATGGGCAGATACATCAGCAGCAATGAAGCTGTATGGCGAATTCTTTCTTTCCCTATTCATGAAAGAAATCTCGTTGTCGTTCATTTGGCTATTCACCTCGAGAACGGCCAACAAGTATATTTTGCTGAACAAAATGCAGCAGAACGAGGAGTTATTCATCCAACAACAACATTGACTGATTTTTTTCGTTTATGTCAACAACAAAATTATTATGGTCGATTTGCGATAACATTGCACGTGGAATCAGTAGAGAAAAACATGGGAACCCCGTAAAAGAGGAAAAGCTGTTGCCGATTATCCAGGAATATTTTGTACTAATGCATTGGGCCGACTATACACAGTTCATCCCAAACAGCGAGAATGCTTTTTTTACGATTGTTGTTAATTAATATTCCTGGACCAACATCGTTCGAATATTTGAAAACTGTAAATGGTCAACTACATACAACGTATCATGATTCATGCCGAGCATTAGGATTATTAGGAGAAGATTTGCATAGGGATTTAACTCTTGCCGACGCTGCTGCCAGTTCAACGCCATGACAAATACGAATATTGTTTGCCATTTTATTAACAACATGCTATCCAACAAATCCAACTGAATTATGGGAAAAATGTAAGGTTGCAAAGAGTGAAGATATACTTCATGCTCTTCGTACAATTTGTGAAGTTCTTAGTTTAGATTTCACGCCAGAAATATATAATGAAGTTTCAAGCTGGAAGATTTATGCATGAATATTTCGAATTAATCACTCATGAAATTGGGAATGCCATCCCCCAATCGACCAGCAAGTGATTTGTTTAACCGAGATATGCAACATGAACAATCATACAATATTGATCAGTTGGTTGAATATGTTCAAACAAATGAACCAAAATTATTACCAGAGCAAAAAAGAATTTTCACTACAATTATGCATGCAGTCGTTGCTGAAGAAGATGGTTTCTTATTTTTGGATGCACCAGGCGGAACTGGAAAGACGTTTTTAATTTCGCTTTTATTAGCACAAATACGTTCTGAAAGTAAAATTGCTTTGGCCATCGCATCATCTGGAATTGCTGCGACATTATTAGACGGAGGCAGAACAGCACATTCTGCACTGAAATTGCCATTAAATATACAAACGAATGAAAATGCTGTATGCAACATTAAAAAGCATTACAGTATGGGTAAAGTACTATCAAGCTGCCACATCATTATCTGGAATGAGTGTACAATGGCACACAAATATTCATTGGAAGCACTAAATCGTACATTGCATGATTTGAAAGGTAATGATAGACTTTTCGGTGGTGCTCTCATTTTGTTGTCTGGAGATTTCCGTCAAACACTACCAGTTATGCCACGATCGACCTATGCAGATGAGATCAATGCATGTTTAAAATCAACATCATTGTGGCGCAGTGTTCATAAAATGAAATTAACAACCAATTTGCGTGTCCAAATTCAAAATGATCCACCTGCTGCACGCTTTTCTAAACAATTGCTTGATATTGGTGATGGAAAAATTGCTTAAGACCCAATAAAACAAACAGTAGGACTTCCAGATGATTTTCGCAATATTATGGATTCAAGAGATTCATTAATTGAAAATGTTTTTCCTAACCTTCAAGCAAACATCAATAATCATAAATGGTTGAGCGATCGTACGATATTAACTGCTAAAAATGTTGATGTTGATGCTACAAATATACAAATCCAAAACATGTTGGAAAGTGAATTATTTTCATTTAAATCAATTCATACAGTGGTGGATGAAAAAGAAGCCGTCAGTTCCCGGTTCGTTTAGCTTTTGCCATGACCATCAACAAAGCACAAGGCCAGTCAATGCAAATCTCTGGTTTAGATTTAGAGACTTCATGCTTCTCCCATGGACAGCTATATGTAGCCTGTTCATGCATTGGTAAACCCACCGATTTATTTGTTTATGCCGAAAATGGAGAAACAAGAAATATCGTGCACAGATTAGCATTACAATTATTTATTATTTTATTTGTTTTCAATAAAAATGTTTATACCTTAAAATTTAATTCCAAAATATAGACAAAACAACGTTGCCGGATTAGCTAGTATATATATATATATATATTTATATATATTTATATCTACACTAGCTGACCCCTCAGGCGTTGCCCTGCGTGAAATTATGTGTTTTGAAAAGAAAAGAAAGTTGAATTTATATTGTGTTGAAAATAATTTATTTGCGATTTTTCTACATTTTTTTCAATGTAACGTAGCTTGATAAACAACATTTTTTGTTTTCTGTTCGGGTACGTAAATGTACAGAGAAGATGGTTTTCCAACTCGTGAACACGCCACGTATAGCTGGCCGTGTGAAAAACATGGCATTTCCAGATTTATGCCACACACTTCCAGCGACTGTCCTTGTGACCTGTTGATTGTCATCGCAAATGCAAGTTTCACTGGAAACTGAATACGTTTGAACTGAAATGGCAAATCGTTGGAACTCAAAGGAATTCGTGGAATCAAGCATTCTGCGCCCTTGTAAGTCCCTTTCAAAATTCTTGCAACTATCACATTATTCGATAGCTGCGTCACAATCAGTCGGGTTACACAGTTTCGGCGCATGAAGATTGCGAAGCATAATAATCACAGATCCAACTTTGAGACGCAAATGATGCGGCGGCATGCCAGGCAAATCCAAAGAATTTAGAAATTCCACTGGATAATTCACGGCTTCGTCTTCATTTTCAACACGATCGATCGATTTGTATGAGCGCAAATCTCCCGGAATTTGACTTTGAATCATCCAGTTTAAGTCATTAACATCGGTATTTTTGGTAGCTAAAATTGCGCGTGCACTCAACCAATCGTAGTTACGATAATTTTGGCCAATGTTCTGTTAAACATTCGTGATGAGTTCAGCTTTCGTTGAAATGAATTGGCAAATGGCAGGTGGAATTGATATCAAACCACTGGAAGTATCAACCGGAATTTGCCCATTTCCAATTCTTAGCAGTTCTTTAGAGAAAACTTCTGCGGTGCTATCCTGTTGCAGGAACACTCTCATATTCATAGTCAATCGTATGGTTTCCACGTACCGCCACAAATACGATTACTTGAGACATGCGTTCAATTCATCCGCCGCTGTTGATTTCGGAATAACAGGAAGTGTTTGTCGAAAATCGCCTGCTAACAGTTTCATTGCGAAACTAAAGCGACGATTATTATTCCGCAGATCTTTCATTGTTCTGTCAAGTGCTTCTAGAGACCGTTTGTGAGCCATTGTGCACTCATCCCATACAATTAGTTTACAATTCTTCAACACTTTTGCCATAGCTGATTGCTTTGAAATGTTGCAAACAGGTGTTTCATTGATTTGCATGTTTAACGGAAGCTTCAGTGCCGAATGTGCCGCTCTTCCACCTTCTAGTAGAGTTGCAGCAATCCCAGTAGATGCGAGACGCAATGCCATTTTGAGATCGTATTGTTTCCAAAATCAATGATATCAGGAAAAAATAGTCCACCGTTTCCATCATTGACAGCCTTCATCAATTCATCATACGCACTCTTTTGCTGCTCATTCAATAATGGAACATTTCTTTGTACTTGTTGTTCCAAAGTTATTCTGTCGTATGCACGCTCACGTTGCAATTCACGATTCAGTACATCTGTCATTTGACGATTTGGCGCTTGCATATGGATTTCAGTCAATAGTTTGCCACTCATAAACAAACACAAATCTTCAATCAACACCAATGCTTCATTGTAGATGTCATCGTTCATTTGCAATTCTGAATTCCATGTTGCCACTCGAATACGATGCAAAATGTCTTCGGCAATGTAATTTTTGTACGTATCCCATAATTGACGCGGATTTGAAGGCTGACATGTCGAAATGATCATCGCGAAAAGTGTGCGAACTTCAATGGCATGCGAAGAAGCTATCGCATCGTCCATCGTTTGATTCCAGTGATTATCATGTTCCAGCAACTGTATTTGCTGGCATGCTTCTCAAAAAGTTGCACACACTGTACCATTCACAGTACGCAATGACTCAAATGAAGTTGAACCGCGTACATTAATCAATAGCAACTGAAAGTAGAAGCAATCGTCGTTTTTCGGGAGGATTGTGTAAATTCATCCTAATGCATTAGTTGAGAACACACCTGGATGTCCATCTACTGGTTGGCCTTGCTTTCTGCGTAACCTTTTCTTCGACGATGCATGCCATGTATAATATCGAGGGATTTCCGAATAAAGCAACGTTCTCGCAAACGGATCACTGGCGCAAGTTGAGAAAAAACCCGTCAATGTTGTTGTTGGTGGTGTTTCCGCTCGCTGCACTGCATTCTCTGGGTTGAAATACACTCTTTGGCCATTCTCCAAATGAACTGCGAGATGCACAATAGTCGGAAAACGCTCATGAATTACAAAAGAAAATATTCTCCAAAGCGCTTCATTGCAGTTCACGTATTGACCCATTTGATACTTGCTGATCTCATCTCGTTCAAGGCCAATAACCGCCATGTCGCTTCCTTTGGTGACGTACTTGCAAACGTATTTGATCGATTTCACAGAACTGCAATACTCAACATTGATATGAGTTTTGAATGTCTTAGACAATATTGGCGAATATGGTACGATCCATGTGTTGTCAACTTCGATATTCACTCCTCTAAATTGAATGCTGAATGTTTTGCCATTGTTGTCTGATGAGCGACGCCGATAGAGTGGATATCCATCATTTCCAGTTTGCTTTTCCGAAAGAAAAGCATGTGGATAGTGTTTCGTGCATTTATTGTCAGACATACAAACCGAAGTGGGATTGTAGTGTCCGCAAGGTCCATGAACCATATTGGTTTTCACCACTTCGTATAATTCTGTATCTATCTCTGGATCAGGAATTTCCGCAGAAATGATGTCATCAATTTGATCTGGTGTAATCTTGTCCACCATCCAAAGAAGAATGTGTGCGTGCGGCAAACCTCTTTTTTGCCACTCAACAGAGTACATCCAGCATCTAACAGCACCATATATACGTTGCTTCACGATAAAGTCCATCAAATATCGTAGCTGTTGTTTGAAAACTCGTGCTGTGACATCGTGACGATCGCTTGCTGATTGACCGCGATTCAATAATTCCGTTATCTGTGGGCATTTTGGATTGCAAGTGAATGTAACAAACAAATCCGGCCGTCCATAATTCCGCACGTATGTCATCGCATCCTGCGAGTACTCGTGCATGTGCCTTGGGCTGCCAATATATGTTGATGACCAAATCGTGACATCAACGTACACATCAACTGTATACTGTTGAAATAATCGGCGATATCTCAAGAGATGGTTGTCAATTCCTTCGCGAATCATCAATCGATACGCGTAGAAGTTCATTGCACTGACCTTCTTATTTGTATCGACACCTAAAAGTTAACAAAAAATTAAGTTACAATCAAGAGTGTTGGTTTTTCTTTTACTAACGATTGGCAGGATTAATCATGTTGCATCTCAAGTGATATCCATCTTCACCACGGCAGAACATAAGCGGATATTGTAGCGAGTCATACGATCGATGAGTTTCGCTGATTCGCTCTAATGCATCTCCAGCTCGACGTTTAATAACAATATCGCGGGATTCTAAATTATCGCCAACAACAACAATTGATATTTCATCGGCCGTCGGTGCATTATATTGCCGTTCATGAGTGCCCGCTGGTTGTTTGTCCGCTTTTATGACGATTCTGTTATCATCAGATGGCATCCTTTCTAACGAAGTTTTGAATAATCGAATTAGTTCGTTGTGTTCATGCAACATTTCTTGCAATTGCTGCACAATTTCTCTCTTCGTCGCATTGAAAATTGCACAACGTCGATTCACTTCTTCATTTGAATCTGCAAGGAAATATATTTGGAGATATTTGTTATCTTGATCAGGATGCGGCAACAGCGAACCAGCAAGATGCTAAATTTGCCCGTGAATCTGTATAGTTGCAGACAAATATGTTAATTTCTGTATTTTATTGGCGAGATAATAAGTGTTAGATTGTTGGTGAACTAACCTTGAATGTGGGATTGTAATTATGTTCATTCACAATTTCCCCACCAAACGACGTCATTTGGAAACAATCGTTATACATCTTGGAATTTTGTAAAAAATTATTCGAATTTGGTGATTCACCGTAAAGCAACGACCGCAATGGCTCTGGTGGAGGAAGTAACTCTGGTAATTTCTCTTTTCCGCTTGCGCAACACAATCCGGCCGGTTCTTTTGGAAATTTCAGTGCATCGCAATGCGGGCAAACGACAGACATGGAACCAAATCGAACTGATGCGTGCGCACCGTATTCAATGTCCGGCTCATATCGAAAGGCTGCACGTTCGATATTCAAATTAGGCAATCGTTGTTGTTGCTGGCGTTGTCGGTGAGCAGCCAAACGTTGTTCTCTTGCTTCATGAATTTCCTGAGCACGCACTTGTCTTCTTCTCAATCGTTGTTGCTCATTGTAAGCTTCGTGAGCCTCTTGTGATTGTCGCGCACGATGCTCAATCATTCCGATCCGAGCAGATTCCCTTGCAGTAGCATTTTCTTTTTCCGTACGACGTCCTGTATAATTACGTTAGTCCGTTGTAAGTCGGGAACGCCGACCGATATTAGCGCGACCTCTTTGTGGCATCGTAACAAATTTCAATCTGTAATTTATCACTTTGTATGAAACACACATAAAGTTTTCACGGAATAATTTTCAAAAATTTACCTTTTGAATAGCCGAAATAAAGAAATCAAACGACCGAAATTGAACGATTCAAATAATTTACAAATCAGCTGAAGAAATAACACAAATAAATGCCAATGGAAATGTAGTTAGGTATTCACCAATAAACGAAAATAATCAACTCACTTTTCTTGTTTGAAATGTCAATAATTTCACTGAAAAACTGATGATCCACAGATTTAAAATCAAATATTTTGTGAATGTAAACAATTTAACAATTTAATGTAATGAATTTAACTCGAGAAATCAATTAAAATTTGGAAAAATGTCAGAAAGTCAATTGACCGTGTCCGCACTGTTCGAATAAAAAAATCAGAAAGAACAAACAATATACGCAGCTGTCAAAATAAATAGGCGTCTACAGCTCCATCTGTTGAGTTATTGGAGTATCAGTCAGTGCATTTGCAAGAAACAATTGGAAAAAGAATTTGAAAGAAAAAAAATTTTGTATGGAAAAAAGTCCTTTTTGTAATTTTTAAATTTTCCCACTTTTCTTCAGGAAGAGTTTAAGGTTTTTTTATTTCTAAACATTCCCAGATCCACAACGAAGAACCTCTGAAAATTCCATCAAGATTGGTCCAGCCGTTCTCGAGCCTTAGCGTCACTAACAAACAAATATTCATTTTTATATATATAGATTTCGTTTTTGTGATTATTATGTCCTACGCTTTCTGATGATAGAAGCAAACATAATCCTAATTCCCTAATAATATGATCATTATATATATGTTTAATATTCATTTCATCTTGTTTAAATATAAAGCTAATCATATTTGCTTTATCACGTATTAAATGTTTTGGAATTTTCGTATAAGTTTGACATAAATAAAAACAATCAATATACTTATGTCTTCCCATACAAAAATAATCTCTTATTGTGTTTTGTTTATCATAAATTACATCATCGAATATTATTATGGAGTTAACTGGACTTATAACTTTTTCATTTTACGAAAATGAAAAAAGATTTATTCCTTTCATTGGATCAATCAATTTCTTTAGGTAGCAATATTTTGGTTCAAGTATTGAATTTGGTAAAAGTGAACTATGAATAATTTTTTTTTTTCCCTTGCATATAGATATCATCAGCATTTCTTCTTAAAATTTGCTTATGTTGCTTCGTTAATCGCATATTGATAACTAAAATGAATGGGCCTTGGCTATTTCATATAACAAAAATGGTTATAAACGATAACAAAATACATAGACATAATCAGATTAAGATTGGCTGGGGACTCGTAAACAACTCCATAAAGGCACTGCCTTTTGAATTACATTTACCTGGACCAGGAATAAAACTAAAAGAACGTTCAGCAAGAGGAGATAAAGGAATAAATCCAATCAAAAGATATAAATAAAAGACATTACGCTGACCAAATATTTGCTGAAAAAGTTTGGGGACGAGTAAAATCAAAAGATAGTAATTTAAGAGAAAGAGCAAACGCTTGGTTTGTAATAAACGCTATGAAGACAAAAGTTAAATTTGGATTAGGAATGAAAAATAACATTCGTAAAACAAGAAAATTAAAGAAATAAAAAGAAAGAGAAAGACAAAATATTAGATATTAAAAAAACTTTTTAAAAGATATTAAAAAATTTTTTTTTCAACCACTGTCAAAAACACCTAGGAAATCCTAAAAAAAGAAAAACCTGATAATATAAATGCTGCTATTAAAATTGCTCAAAAAGCTGTATATTCAAGTTTAAAAAAAAAATCTAATATTGCTATACCGAGAATTATTCCAGTACCAAAAATTGGCGGATTTCTTCCATTAATTCCAGTTTTACCAGCATTGTCTTCACTTGGTGATTTAGCTACTGGTGGATCAGCTGTTGTTAAAGCTATAAATAATATAAAATATGAAAAGGAACAACTAGCAGAGGCTACGCGTCATAATAGATACATGGAATCAATTGCAATGGATAAAGGTTTATATCTTAAACCATATAAGAAAGGATTTGGACTTTATTACAATCAACATTCAAAAAACTTTTAAAGAACCTACCCAAACGACCACTAACAGATATCTATTTGAATAAATATGGTAAACAACTCAATCAATTTTGAGGTGATTTTATGCGTGATTGTTTACCTAAAAAACCATTACCTGAAGAATGTGGTATTGTTAATTTAGATGACTCAAGCGGTCCTGGAACACATTGGGTAGCGTACTACAAATATCACAACTATAAGGAATATTTTGATAGTTTTGCAGACTTACAACCACCACTTGAAATAGTTAATTATTTAAAAGCACCTATTGAATATAATTATAAACAAAAACAAAAATACAATTCTTTCAACTGTGGACATTTATGTTTTAAATTTCTTTTTCAAAATACAATTTAAATAAAAAAAAAAATGTTTTATTTATTTAAAAAGGGAAGCTACTATTTATACCTTTTACCTTTAAAAAAGGTATACAGTGTATACTAATTTTGTGCATTTGAGAGGGGTTGCAATTTCAAGAAGAAGGCGTGGTAGGTATGAACATATGTATACAGATATGATCAGAACCACTTTCAAATCAATTTTTATTTTGTCCGTTCGTCTGTCCGTCTGTGGCCACTTTTTTTCTATACCGTTAGAGCTATCTTAATGAAATTTTGCAAAAGTGTAGCCTGGAGAAAGATACAGAACCAGATTGCTATATGGGCCGATTTGGACAAAGACCACGCCTACCTCCCATATAAGGAACTTTTTTCACCTTTTCTAAAATGACTATAACTTCGGTCCAATTGACGGAATCGTGACATTATTTGGTAGTTATGGAGATGTGGGTCCTACTAAACACTGTACAAAAAGTGGGTGGTATATTTTAATTGCCACGCCCACTATTAACAAATATTCATAACTTAAAATGTGGTAGAGATTTATGGACGAAATTTTACATGAAGAAACATGTGGACATTATAAAGCTATCTGCAATGGGGCTCATCAGAGAAAAAACACGCACACTTTTAATATAAGGAATTTTCGGGTCTAAAATTAAAATTAGCCTACCTATGCTCGTATTGAATACAGCGGAATAAAAATTTGCAGAAATATACGTGGGCACCATAATAGTGTGTGTGCAGAAAATGGATATCATAATACAACTGCCAAGCCCACAATTAGCCAAAAATCATTACTGTGTTCCTATTAAAGCGTTATCAACGAAATTTCACAGGAATGTTGCGGTTACTAACATTAAACACTACACTAAGAATGGGCGTGTTATTTCTACGGCCATGCCCACTATTGACATATTATTATAACTTACGACCTATACAATTTTTTGGACGATCAATTCAAGGTACTGTACCGTAAATTAACGTAGATATGCTCCTAATGATGATTTATGAAAAAAAATCCCTATTGTTGGACTCGCACGCAGTAAAGGTAAAGGGTACATCGAAGTCGGTCTAATCCGACTTCAGACTTCTGTACTCGTTTTTATTTTCTTCTACATTTACATAAAACATTGAGAGCGGGTTTTTGTTTGTTATTTGTTTACTGTTTGATACGTTTGTAACTTCAAATTTCATACGATTTAACTCATCATTTCGTTTGTTTGCGTAGTGTGATGCAGGCCTTCCAAAAGGACTTTAAAATTTTGATCGTGTATTGGTATGTAAGTATGAAATTCTGCATTTCTGTCTAAAATATCTTTGGTGACAGTTCTGTATTTATCAGTTGTCGTTGGCTGAATTTTGACTTCATTTTCTTTCAAAAATTTCAGCTCATATTGATTATCTGCAAGCGAACGAAGTACCTTAAAATAGTAAATCTGTTCGAATTGGTAGGTAGATCCCGCCAGTAGTCGGCTAACCTGGATTGTTTTGATTTAGTTTGATTTCCAGGCTCTGGACCGGATCTACCGATTTTCGTAGTGTTTTGAGTTCCATTAGTTGGGATTTCTTTTGATTACCTAATTTAAATGTTTTGGTTCCTACTTGGTCTTGTCTTTCTTTTGGCTCCTGCTGGGGTTTAGTTTTCGTAAATTCTTTTGTGCTTAAATCTTCATTTGCATTTTTGTGCTTATTGATATTCTCATCAAGTTAGAAACGGCCGCTGTTGTTGTTGTTACTGTTAGAGAAAGTAATAGTCGTAATCACGCTGCTTGTCAAGGTCAAGGCAATATTTGTTCTTTAATTTTTCAGACACACGGAACTTGTTCTTGGTAGTTCCGCTGTCAGGCGCATAAAATTAAGTATACCTGTTGTTTGCTGTTGTTGGTGAGAGGCTGGCATAATTTCTATACTTGCAGAGTGGCATTTGGTTGAGAGCGACTTCCCCTGGATTCATCAAGCTCAGCGGCCGTGCGCCCCATGCACGAGAGTCTCGCTAGTGTTCTTCAGCTCACGCTGTGGGGGAGAGCTTAAGACACTCACTTAGGAACACTTGTTCTGTTGTTTTTTTGTATTATATTCCGATTTCACATTTACTTTCTTTTTGTCTTTTTAAATGCAACATAATGAAAATGTATTGTTTACAATGTGTACAAGATAGTCACCATTTAGTGCACAGTAAAGTGTTAATTTTAAATGAAGACGCGTCTGTTCACGTCGGATATTAGACAGTTTATATATATATATATATATATATATATATATATATATATATATATATATATATATATATATATATGTATATATATATATATATATCTTAATATATAAAATCGTTCGTGCGTAGGTACATCTCGAAGGATCTCCGGAACCATAAAAGGTATCATAACTAAATTTACAACATATATTTGTGTCGTGGTCTGTGAGGTTATAGTATATATTTCATCCGCCAGGTGGCGCCACAAAACTTTTTTTTTCATACTTTTCGTACAAACACTATACGTTAGGTTTCGAGAAAGATTTTTTTGATAGGGGTTCAAGTCAATTCAATATGTATTAATATTTGACATTTCATTTTTAGTTATTAGATTTTGCGTATATAAAAAACACATTGAAGACAAATTTAACAACACAAAATATTTAAATTCGATTCTTTTTCAAAGCTAAAATAAAAAAAGTGGTAATGTATTATGTGTTTTTACAATATGATCATATTCATATTTTCAACAACATAAAATTGCAACACACTTAACTCAAAACCAAACAATTTCTCTCCACATCTAATTAGTGTAACAATAAAATACCACGACGTCGTTCAAATCTTGGTCGCAGAACTTCGGAATCGCAAAGAAGAAATACGGATCGAGCAAATTTAAACAAGGAACAAAGATTACAAGCATGAATATAGCAACCAGATTAAGAGTATCGCGATTACGCTTAGCACAATCTACTGAACATCAGAATGAACGCCGGACATTAATGAGAAACATAATCAGAGACAGACGCCAACATAGAAAAGATGCAAATCGCAATTTATATCAACTCACAAACAGAGAACGTATGCAGGCAGCCAGAGCATTTACATTCTCATCTTTTAATCGTATCGCATTTGAATATGATCCAGAAATTGAATATTGTGATCACGTAAAAATTATGATTGGCAACATGGATAAAGAATGTACTTATTGTCACGCTCTAAAATTTAAAAATGAGATCGCTGGGATGTGTTGTGTCTCTGGAAAAGTGGTTATACCAGTATTACATCCACCATTAGAGCCATTGAAATCATTAATGTCCGGAGATAATGAAGATTCAAAATTATTTCTAAAAAACATCAGAAAATTTAATAGTTGCTTTCAAATGACATCTTTTGCTGCAAAAATAATTTCATCCGTCGATGAACGAAGTCATAATTTCAATTCGACGTTTAAAATACAAGGCCAAGTGTATCATAATATTGGCTCCTTGCTTCCAATTCCAGCTGAAACTCCCAAATTCTTGCAAATATATTTTGTAGGAGACTCAGAAGAACAAGTTAATGTCCGTTGTGATTATAATCGGATTCAGCAAATTGAACAACGAGCAATTGTATCAACATTACAAACTTTTTTGACAGAAAAAAATCAACTGATTCAATTATTCCATCAAATGTCGGATAAATTAGTGAACTACAATTATATGATTGTCATTAAAGCCGATAAAGTTCCAGTTGGAGAGCAAGTCGATTCAATGCTCTCACTGTTAATGAAGTTGGGATTGTAATGGTTGGTGATGCATCTGAAAATAGAGATATTCGTATTTTGCGCCGAAATAACACTCTTCAGACTATTCAGGATACGGATCGTTCCTATGACGCTTTGCAATATCCCTTAATATTTTGGGAAGGCGAAGATGGTTATCATATCAATATCAAACAAACAAATCCAGCAACAGGTACACTTAACTACTCAAATTATTAATATTAACATACATTTACACAGCCTTGTCTTCATTTTACAGGTGAGGAATCGAATAAAAAAGTCAGCGCAATGAATTTTTATTCGCATAGAATTATGATTAGGTCCAACCAGGACAATCATATTTTAAAATGCCGCCATTTGTTCCATTAGTTTATCGTAGATATGTATGCGAAAATCGAAAGCGAGGGATTACGTTGTATCCGATTCAATCAAGCTAAATTGCGCGCCGAAGAATACATTCATTTGTGCGATGCAATTAATAACAATATTGACGGCAATTTCAATCCGAATGAAATAGGAAATATGTGTATATTACCATCATCATACACAGGCAGTCCACGTCATATGCAAGAGTGCATTCAGGATGCTATGGCTTATGTTCGCGCTTACGGTCGGCCAGACTTATTCATCACCTTCACCTCTAATCAAAAATGGGATGAAATAATAAAATATTTATTGCCTGGCCAAGCAGCAAGTGATCGACACGATATTACAGCGCGTGTATTCAAGCAAAAATTAAAGTCACTAATTGATTTGATGGTCAAACATCATGTTTTTGGTGAAACTCGCTGTTGGATGTACTCAATTGAGTGGCAAAAACGTGGACTGCCACATGGCCATATTTTGATTTGCCTAATCAACAAAATTAGACCTGAAGAAATGGATAACATAATCTCTGCCGAAATCCCAGATGCGGTCATTGATCCAGAGTTATTCCAAATTGTGACTACAAACATGATCCATGGTCCTTGCGGTGCCATCAATATGAATTCACCATGCATAGACAATGCTAAATGCACAAAAAGATTTCGAAAGGATTTGCTATCGTATACAATCACTGGAAATGATGGATATCCTTTGTATCGTAGACGATCGACTGAAGATGGCGGATATTCCTTTATGATGACTGCCAGAAATGATATAGAAATTGATAATAAATGGGTTGTACCATACTCCCCACTGTTATCCAAAACATATAAAGCTCATATTAATGTTGAATATTGCAGTTCAGTTAAGTCAATTAAATACATCTGTAAATATGTACATACAGGTAGCGACATGGCCGTTTTCGCTGTAAAAGGTGTGAATGAAAATGATGAGGTTGCACGCTACTAAATGGGCAGATACATCAGCAGCAATGAAGCTGTATGGCGAATTCTTTCTTTCCCTATTCATGAAAGAAATCTCGTTGTCGTTCATTTGGCTATTCACCTCGAGAACGGCCAACAAGTATATTTTACTGAACAAAATGCAGCAGAACGAGCAGTTATTCAACCAACAACAACATTGACTGATTTTTTCGTTTATGCCAACAACAAATGATTATGGTCGATTTGCGATAACATTGCACGTGGAATCAGTAGAGAAAAACATGGGAACCCCGTAAAAGAGGAGAAGCTGTTGCCGATTATCCAGGAATATTTTGTATTAGGCCGACTAAATACAGTTCATCCCAAACAGCGAGAATGCTTTTTTTACGATTGTTGTTAATTAATATTCCTGGACCAACATCGTTCGAGTATTTGAAAACTGTAAATGGTCAACTACATACAACGTATCATGATTCATGATTCAAACGAATGAAAATACTGTATGCAACATTAAAAAGCATTACAGTATGGGTAAAGTACTATAAAGCTGCCACATCATTATCTGGGATGAGTGTACAATGGCACACAAATATTCATTGGAAGCACTAAATCGTACATTGCATGATTTGAAAGGTAATGATAGACTTTTCGGTGGTGCTCTCATTTTGTTGTCTGGAGATTTCCGTCAAACACTACCAGTTATACCACGATCGAACTATGCAGATGAGATCAATGCATGTTTAAAATCAACATCATTGTGGCGCAGTTTTCATAAAATGAAATTAACAACCAATATGCGTGTCCAAATTCAAAATGATCCACCTGCTGCACGTTTTCTAAACAATTGCTTGATATTGGTGATGGAAAAATTGCTATACACCCAATAAAACAAACAGTAAGACTTCCAGATGAATTTGCAATATTATGGATTCAAGAGATTCATTAATTGAAAATGTTTTTCCTAACCTTCAAGCAAACATCAATAATCATAAATGGTTGACCGATCGTGCGATATTAGCTGCTAAAAATGTTGATGTTGATGCTCCAAATATACAAATCCAAAACATGTTGGAAAGTGAATTATTTTCATTTAAATCAATTCATACAGTGGTGGATGAAAATGAAGCCGTTAATTTCCCAATCGAATTTCTAAATTCTTTTAATTTACCAGGTCTTCCGCCACATAATTTACAATTGAAAGTTGGTTCCCCAATCATTTTGTTACGAAATCTCAATGAGCCAAAACTTTGTCAAGGAACGAGATTAGTTATTAAAAAAATTGCGGGACACGTTATTGAGGCAACTATCATTAATGGAAACTTCAAAGGGTAACAAGTTTTATTGCCACGAATTCCAATGATTCCAACAGATGCACCAATACAATTTAAACGACCGCACTTAGCGGTTCGTTTAGATTTTGCCATGACCATCAACAAAGCACAAGACCAGTCAATGCAATTCTGTGGTTTAGATTTAGAGAATTCGTGCTTCTCCCATGGAGAGCTATATGTAGCCTGTTCACACTTTGGTAAACCCAACGATTTATTTATTTATGCTGAAAATGGAGAAACAACAAATATCGTGCAGAGGATAATAATTTATTATTTTATTTGTTTTCAATAAAAATTTTTATACTTTAAAATTAATTCCAAACCTTTTTTTATTTAACATTTATTAAAAAAAAAAATATAGGCAAAACAACGTTGCCGGGTTAGCTAGTATTATTCTAAATATACAAACTGGAAAGAGTTAAGAGAGAAATTAAAAAAAGAAAAAAACTCACTTCAAAATTGTTTCTTCTACAGTAGTCATTGAGTTGACTCGCCAGCGTTTCTATATCATCACGGAGGGATATATTCAAATTCAATTCGTTTTGAGTTATTAATTTCTCCATCTGGTTTTCTTTCTCAGGTTGTTCCCAGCACACCTGCCGGAACCGTCCAAGAAATGCTCTGGCAGTTATTTAATACTCTGGGAATGTATCCAAGTACATTTCAGCTTCCATTCTGATTCTTTTGTTTTTTTTTAAATGTGAATTAGAATATAACTCGCCAGCATTTTATACAAAAAAAGATTTTAGATTTCAAGTATATATATATTCCATTCTCTTATCAGAGAACAAAGAAATAATTGAAATAGCCTCCAATCCACAATAAAATAATTGTGCAACATTGCAATAAGTTTTCAGCTCTTTTATTAATGAAAAAAAAAAAATGCAATAGCCTTCAATCCTCAATAAAAATAATTATGCAACATTGAAATAAATTTTCTGTTCTCTTATCAGTGAAACAAGAAAAAAATGCAATAACCTCCAATCCAGAATAAAATAATTGTGCATCATCGAATCCATTTTTTTCTTCATTTTATTTCTCACATTTGAAATTACAATTTTTACATTTAGTTACATCGAATACATTATAATAAATGTGCATTAGTTCCTTTGCTTCTTCTTCTCTAATTTTTCTCATAAATCGACTATCATAACATTTGCAAGTTTCGGGTCCACTATTGTGTTCTGTACCATCTTCTTTTATCCATTCACAGTTCTCATAATGTTGACCATATATTTTTAAACTGTCTATGTACTCCAAATCTGATTGAATATTCATGAGCTTTTGTTTATGATCATCCGAAATAACATGAGCAAATTTTTTTAAGAAGGTTTTTATATTCTTTTTCATATTTGCTGATATGTGTTTACTGTATCCTCATATGTAGAGTTTGTGAATAATCTTTGATATTCATTGTTCTGATATCTATATTATTTGTTGCTCCATCAAACAAGGGGCTTGTTTCATGTTTTCTTTCTCTTTCATTCAAGCTTATATATCTCTCATGCTCTCTATTATACTCAAAACAATAAATGTTGAGAGTTACTATTATAGGTACTCCTGATTCTTATTTCACAATATCCCTCATATTTTTAATTGAAATAACGGAAAAATACTTTAGAACTCTCAATAATATCTCCAATATTAATTTCTTTTTCAATTAAATCCCTTCTAAAAGCTTCAATTGCATCGTTTATGCTGTAGTTGGTTTCAGAACTATCTGATGGTAATTTAATATTATTTCTTAATGTTGTTGTATCATTTTCTAATTGAATTGATAAATGTTGGTTGTACCTGCTCCAACGCAAAACTCCAATCAGCAATTCCCCTTACCAATGCCTAGTCTTGAACGCTGAATAAGCAGTAGACCCGACGAACGGATATACAGCGTGTGAAGCCTCATCAGCATTTCCTTACACGTGCGGTCTAAAGTATTAATTTGCCCTAAGTATGCACAATCGCTGGTGCCTTGCACATAAATGCAGACACCACAAATATATTTAATTCTGTAGAATAAGCAAAATTGTAATATAAATTCAATCAATTAATAAATAAAAATTGAGATATACTTTTGAAGTGAAACATTCAACAGTGTTTTCCTTTGGCGCCAATATCAACCACAAGGTTAATTCAAGAGTACTACTTGATTAGCCACACCACTCTTTCGGTACCACCAAAGAGACATCAGACTTCAGTATTGCACTTGAAGTCATCATCACGATCCTTCAGTTTCGCACCCAAGCAATCCGCAACTGATTAGTAAACCAACTAATCGGTATATAAACATTTTGGAGGCCCCGGCGAGATTCTCCCGGAAGACAACCAGAAGTACCTCAAGAAGGATATCCAGGGATATCATAACTCAGCACACAGAGTTTCAACTTTAAATCACCTTTAACATTCAGCATGGCGAATCACCAAGAAACAACTGAGCAGTTGGAGAAGTTGACCAGGGCACAGTACGAAGTGGGCTCAGCAATAGAACAACTGGTAAGCAACTTTAAAAAGGATCCATAAGACCCTAAAACCATCGAATATGCCAGTAAACGCACGAAGACTCTGAAGGAGGCATGGTCTACGTTCGAACATTAACATCATCTCGCACTCGACCTAGACGAAGTTAATCATGAGTACTTCAAACAAGATTGTAGAGGAAGCAACGCAAACCTCTACGACTGGCTGTGCACCAAATTACAACACATCATTTTTGAGGATGGAGAGAAGCGTTACACGCCAGTGTAACTCAAAGTTCGCTTCCACGTCCATCAAGGAGGCTGTAACCGCAAGGACAGCACACCGCGAACCAGCCATCAGGAAGGCAATGGACTCATAGCCCTAGTACGGCAGCAAAATACGTTGGTGCGTGAAATTTCGTGAGTCATTGCGGATGTGCACTCGGAAACTGATCTGTCACATCCACCAGTGTACTATGATATCAAAACGAAACTATTGATACGTTACCACGATAATCTGGTGCAAAATAACCAATGGATATGGCAACGAACAAACCTGGCGGAAATTGTTGCGGACAAATTCTACGAGACTGAAGATGCAGTTCAAAACGTACTCATTAAGTTACGACAACATTTTCCAGTCAGTACACCGAACATCTCCACGCCAATCAACACCATACCACAGGCATTAAATGTGCATTTGCCTAAAGTTACCTTGCCAGTTTTTGACGGTAGCTATTCAACGTGATTTCGCGATTTGTATGTTAAGATGATACATACTCAGCCAATAAGCAACACACAAAAAATGTGTTACTTGGCTGCCAACGTAACCGGAGAAGCTAAAGCACTCATCGGTTACTTGCCAGCATGCGAGGAAAACTATGACGCAGCCTGGCAAATCTTGTGCGATAGGTTTAACAATAAGCGCAAATTGGTTAAAACTATCTATAGCAAGTTGCTAGCAGTGAAATGTTCTCAACACTTAAAACTTTGCACGATGTAGCCAAAGAATGCATTTACGCGTTAAAGAGGCAAGGAGTTCCCGTAGATAGATTCCACACAATTTTGGAGTATCTTTTATTGCAGAAGTTAGATAAAACGTCAAGATTCGAGTATGAACCGACGCTAGATCAGCCTCAGGAGTTCCAACCCATTGACCGCCTATTGAAATTCTGAGAAAAACGTTTCAATCATGTGAAGACCGAGAACCACAACACAAAATTATCAACAATAAATCTACAAACGTGAAGGATCATTCAACGCTATTCTCAGCAACCAAGCCCGCAACGGGCTGCCTCGTACGCAAATCGCCAACTTTTTGCTTGCGCACAATTCTTGGCAAAAACGCCGCATCAGCGTTTTGATATAATTAAACAACACAAGTTATGTGCGAATTGTGTGAAAAATGGTCATACATCGAAAACTTGTTCAATGAGAGGATGCACCAAATGCAATAAGAAGCACAACAAATTAGTTCATTTTGATCAACAGCTACCTAAGGGCCCATCCAATAACTCGGGTCAATCCAGTCAAGGGTCATCTCAGATATAAAATTTTAGACCCGAAAATTCCTTATATCAAAAGTGGGGGTGTCGTTTCTCTGATGAGCCCCATTTGTTGCAGATAGCTTTATAATGTCCACATGTTTATTCATGTAAAATTTCGTCAATGAATCTCTACCAGATCTTAAGCTATTAATATTTGTTATTAGTGGGCGTGGCAGTTAATATATACCGCCCAATTTTTGCACAGTGTTTAGTAGGACCTACATCTCCATAACTGTAAAATAATGTCACGATTCCGTCAATTGGACCGAAGTTATAGTCATTTTAAAAAGGTGAAAAAAGTTCCTTATATGGGAGCTAGGCGTGGTCTTTGTCCAAATCGGCCCATATAGCAGTCTGTATCTTTCTCCAGGCTACACTTTTGCAAAATTTCATTAAGATAGCTCTAACGGTGTAGAAAAAAAGTGGCCACAGACGGACAGACGGACGGACAAAATAAAAATAGCTTAGAAAGTGATTCTTTTCATATCTATATATATATGTCCATACCTACGACGCCTCCTTCTTGAAATTGCAACCCCTCTCAAAAGCATAAAATTAGTATACCCTATTTACCTTTTTTAAAGGTAAAGAGTATAAAAACTTCCAACTCACCAATTTTCTCTCAGCCGGGCATCCTCCTCCTTGACGTCAAGCGAGCCCGCCCCATCACTTCCGCCTTAGCCTTACATTTTACATAAATTTTCGCTACACATTATACTTTCTTATATAACATCAGCAGTAACCCTTGCGCTTGCTCTGTCATACCCCAAATGCCGTGAATATAAAATATTCCACCGTAAATTCTATCTTTATATTCTTTCTTTACTTATCTTCCATCACAAGTTCCATATCCGCTGTCTTCCGGCGCCCATTAAGTCCTTCCATCAATGCAAATTGGTTCTTGACTTCCTCACAGATACTCCTTGATTTCCTCTCACCGTCTTTAATCCTCCAAAAAAATCCATAGAAAAGGCTATATGTTCGCAGAAACCGAAATTGGATTTACGGGCAAAAGTGTCTTGATTCATTATTGGAAGTTTGAATCTATATTCAAAAATAACCCCGTAACGTACGAGTATGCGCCACGTAATAATAGCATTTACATTTTTTCTTCTACATTGCTACGCAAATCGTAGTTTCCGAACTACAAAAACTTTGATGCAACAACACGTGTTGTCTGCACCTTTTGAAATATACTCACCTAATACCCTAAGCTTACAATGCCAAATATTTAAATCAATTTTAAAAACGAGTACAGCAGTCTGTAGTCGGGTTAGACCGACTTCGAAATAACCTTTACCTTTTCTTGTGCGTACGAGTTCAACAATAGGGATGTTTTCTTCATAAATCATCATTAGGAGCATATCTACATTAATTTGCGGTACGGTACCTTGAATTGATTATAGCCACCCCATTTCTTGTGTATGGCTTTGTAGGATCCATATACGTACTGATATAAAATTTCGTCAACAAATATTGTGGCTGTAGAAATAACTCGCCCATTTTTTGTGTGGTCTTTAATGTTAGTACCCGCAACATTCCTATGAAATTTGGTTGATAAATCTTTAATTGGAACCTAGTAATGAATTTTGGTTAATTGTGGGCGTAGCAGTAGCAATAATCTGCCCATATTTGGAATGCATGCTAGTGCAGACCCAATGTAGACAGATACCAATTTGTTTTCATATATCATCACTATAAGCATAGATAGGGTAATTGCTTTTAAGAGGGGTCCCCAAAGTTCATTATATGGGAGGAAGGTGTATCCTTTCTCTGATCGACCCCGAATTTAGTATGCTACTTTTTAGGGTCCATATACGTACTAATATAAAATTTCGTCCAAAAATATAGTATAGGTCGTAAGTTATAATAATATGTTAATAGTGGGCGTGGCTGTAGAAATAACTCGCCCATTTTTTGTGTGGTGTTTAATGTTAGTACCCGCAACATTTCTGTGAAATTTCGTTGATAAATCTTTAATAGGAACCTAGTAATGATTTTTGGTTAATTGTGGGCCTGGCAATAGTAATAATCTGCCCACATTTGGAATGCATGCTAGTACAGTCCTAGTGTATACAACTACCAATTTGTTTTCATATATCATCACTACAAGCATAGATAGGGTAGTTGTCTTTAAGTGGGGTCCCCAAAGTTCATTATATGGGAGGGAGGCGGATCCTTCCTCTGATCGACCTCGAATCTTGTGTGTGGCTTTGTACGGTTCATATACGTACTAGTATAAAATTTCGTCCAAAAATATTGTATAGATCGTAAGTTATAAGATGTCAATAGTGGGCGTGGCCGTAGAAATAACACGCCCATTTTTTGTGTGGTGTTTAATGCTCGTAACCGCAACATTCCTGTTTCGTTGATAAATCTTTAATAGGAATATTTTGATCGATTGATAGTTGTATTATGATCTCCATATTCTGCACAAACACTGTTATGGAGCCCACGTATATTTCTGCAAATTTTTATTCCGCTGTCATCAATACGAGCATAGGTAGGCAAATTTTAATTTTAGACCCGAAAGTTCCTTATATCAAAAGTGGGCGTATCGTTTCTCTGATGAGCCCCATTTGTTGCAGATAGCTTTATAATGTCACACATGTTTCTTCATGTAAAATTTCGTCAATGAATCTCTACCAGATCTTAAGTTATTAATATTTGTTATTAGTGGGCGTGGCAGTTAATATATACCGCCCAATTTTTGCACAGTGCTTAGTAGGACCTACATCTCCATAACTGTAAAAATAATGTCACGATTCCGTCAATTGGACCGAAGTTATAGTCATTTTAAAAAGGTGAAAAAAGTTCCTTATATGGGAGGTGGGCGTGGTCTTTGTCCAAATCGGCCCATATAGCAGTCTGTATCTTTCTCCAAGCTACACTTTTGCAAAATTTCATTAAGATAGCTCTAACGGTGTAGAAAAAAAGTGGCCACAGACGGACAGACGGACGGACAAAATAAAAATAGCTTAGAAAGTGATTCTATTCATATCTGTATATATATATGTCCATACCTACGACGAATCCTTCTTGAAATTGCAACCCCTCAAAAGCATAAAATTAGTATACCCTATTTACCTCTTTAAAGGTAAAGAGTATAAAAACTTCCAACTCACCAATTTTCTCTCAGCCGGGCATCCTCCTCCTTGACGTCAAGCAAGCCCGCCCCATCACTTCCGCTTTAGCCTTACATTTTACATAAATTTTCGCTACACATTATACTTTCTTATATAACTTACATATACCTTTAAATTTAAAATTAAAATGACTCTATACTTATTTTTAATACTTAAATAAATATCAATATAATATCTTATGAATATATATTTATCGACCTGGATGCATCGGGCAGCACCTTCTCTTTACTCCACTTGGCTTTTACTCCTTCCGGGAATCTCAATGGTTCGTTTGGGGTTCTCGTCCAGAGATGACAGTTTCAATATTGATGATATCACAATAAAAACGGACGAGGAAAACTGCGCCACGACAAGCAGTTTTCCACCGGATGGTCTGCTTCCACTCCTATTACGTTCTCATTAACACTTATTAATTATGGGAATTTTTTTTTCAATTTTTTTGAATTATTCTTTTTGTATTTGAATTTTTTCTTACTTATGAAAAAAATAACGAACACAACGACTATCAACTGACAGACACACGACAAGATTTCAAAAGGCAAGACCCGTTTTCTCTCTCCCACCGCCTTGAATCCTTTCCTTTTCACTTCCTAATCCCCGTTCTTTTTCCAATTTTCGGACTCCTCCGCTATTCCACCATTGACCGTTTCAGCGGTGAAGCCGGTCACTCAACTCACTTTCAAATTTTGACAAGTCTGAGGCAGCGCCATCTCTACCTCAGAACTGTCACTATGCCTTGACTGGCCGAATTCACCAGAACAGCGGATAGATGGAAACAAGAAACAGAAGGGGAGAAGCAAAACAGAAACAAAGAAACATACAGACGGTGGCGACTAAAAAATACGATCGCAACAAACGCTACATGGACTATGCCCAAATAAATTCACATTACACAACTCCCTTAATTGTACTAAGGGTACAGTATATGCGCCGTATTTAAATACTGTTTCAGATGAAGAGATCGTTCAAACTAAGTTTCCAAGGAGTCGCTTCCATCTACAAATTCCAAAAAAAATCCCTGAAAGTAAAACACACCCTAGCGGAGTTATACTCTTAACCTTTGATTTATACCATCTTTCGGACAAAATCGATATTTCCTGGCATACAGTAAAGATAAGGGTGTACATTCCTAATCCAATCCGTTGCAAATCGTGGCAGAAGCTGGGACATACAGCTGAACGCTGCAAAGGAATCCCTGCTTGTGCGAACTGTGCCCTCCCACCATATACTCTCATTAACTGCTCCCGAATCTTCTGTGCTAACTGTGCAGAAGGTCACCCTTCTTCTTCCAGAAACTGTAAAAGTTTCATTCAAGAAAAATAAATTCTGCACATAAAAACAAAAAACAAATGCACAATACGGGAAGCCAGGAAAATTCATAGAAATCTAACACCTTTAAATCCCTCTGTATATTGCTATGCTTCCGTACTTTCCTCTCCTAACATAAAACCCAATACTCCAAAAAATCAAACAAAAACAAAATCAAACGAAAACAATGAAACCACAAACCATACAATAAATAAAGTAAAAATTACTCCCAGAACAGAACTAACCGCTACTAGTAAAAAAACAACTACTTCAGCCAGTTTCTCTCTCGAATCCAACAACAGCAATGAACAAACCAGTTTTAGTAGTTTCTTTACAAAGAAACAAAAAATGACAACGTTTCAAACACCTCTACTTCTAACACGTCCTCTCTTATTAAAAGACCATATCTTAACCATTTTAGAAATTCTTCTTTAAAAAATCAATAATCAACTACCCATTTTTAGTTCTCTTCGAAATAAAGACGCCAGACATAATTGAGCTACAAGAAACACACATCCCCTTTTCAACAAATAATAGAATAGGACCAAAGAAATATGTAGTGTACATCCATAACTTGACAACCAACACTACTTCTCAACAAGGCATAGGTTTGCTCATTAAGAATCACACCCCTCACAAACTGGTTTCAATTAATTCTGTTCTAGCAACACATATAATCGAAATCAATATTGGCATCATTTTCAATATAGTCCATATGTATATCCCCTCAGTCAAAACATCTTTCCGGAAAATTTTCTTTCAATTACACGCTCCATAAATACAGCCTACATTATAGTAAGTGACTTTAATTCATGGAGTCCGCTATCGGGATCAAGAAATTCCAACCAACGAAGAAGAATCTTGCAGGACCTTATTTTATGTGAAAATTTAACAGTCTTAAATGAGGAGTCGCCTACACACTTTTCTACTCATAAAACCTTTTCACTCATAGATCTCAGCATATGCTCCTCACAAATTGCTCCTAAATGTTCTCGGAAAATCTCTGAATATTTGCACGGAAGCTATCATTTCCCGATCTACATTGAAATAAATTCAATATAGAAAAAAGTAAGATTTTTTTATTTATTTATTTTTTTTTTAGTCAATTCATATTTATTGTAACAACTCATATGGAGACTAACAATAAGTAAATATATCTTAAAAATAGACAACAATGTATCACTGCTCCTTACCACTGTATGGAGAAGATACTAGTGAACACATTATTTTAGAAAAACTATAAAAATAAAAGTAATTATAGAAATTAGTAATGATGGCTTTTTTAATAATGCTTTACAATGGTGATAAATCTGCTCTCTTCAAGCGGGTCGTGGGCTTGTTTGTAGTAAATTCCTAGCTAGTATATTGGGGTGGTTCGATGATTTTAGTTGGTACTTCTTTTTGACATCTGAATGCCTCTGACCTATTAGAGGCACACCTAGATTTCGATGAATGTTTAGGTTTTTCATGAACCACGGTGCACCAGTAATCGTGCGTAGTATTTTAGACTGGGTCCTTTGCAACAGTTCCGTGTTTGATGTTTTTGCTTCTCCCCACAGCTGAATTCCATATGTCCAGATGGGTACTATTATGGCTTTGTATAAGAGTACTTTGTAGTCCAGGCTTAGTTTTGAATTTGAATTTAAAAGCCAGTTAAGACTTGCAGCTTTTAGTTTGATGTGCGCTCTTTTCTTTTCTATGTGTGTTCTCCAGGCAAGGCGTCTGTCGAGGTGAATGCCTAAATATTTCACTTCTGTCTCCTATGGGATAGTTTTGTTGTTGAGTATGATTGGAGTACACGTGTGTTTGTTGAGTGTAAATGTTATGTGTGTGCTTTTTTGTTCATTTACTACACGCGACGCTATTTTACGGTGATTGTGGCAAGTGTCATCGGCTAAAGTTGAGGTGAGCAGATATTTGTTTCTTGGTAAATCTGAGGTGTATAGTGTGTACAGTATCGCTCCAAGAATACTTCCTTGAGGTACTCCAACAATATATCCATTTGAATGATGAAAGGTAATCTTCACATTTGACTTGAAATCGCCTACCCTCTAAGTATGATTCCAGGATACAATGGATATTTGAAGGCAGAAGTTTTCTTATTTTGTAGACTAGTCCCGGGGCACGCCACACTTTGTCAAAGGCTTGTGCGACATCGAAGAACATTGCAGAGCAGTATTGTTTCTCCTCGAACGCCTTTCTGATTTGAGACACTAGTCGGTGTACTTGTTCAATAGTGCCATGCTTTTTTCGAAAGCCAAACTGGTGGTTAGGTATTACTTTATTCTTTATTTCAATAATTTTTCGAATAGTTTCGAGACGACGGATAGCAAGCTTATTGGTCTGTATGACGAGACTTGCGTTGGAGTTTTGGCAGGTTTGGATATCATGATTACGTGGGACAGTTTCCAAACTTGAGGAAAGTAACCTTGTCTAAGAATTGTGTTAAATAATATTGTTAAATGCTTTACTGCAAGCGGAGGTAGCTCCATCAACATCTTTGTGGTTATCAGATCGTGGCCGCTTTTTTTTTTATATAAATGAGTTGAGATGAAAATGACACAATTCTTTAAGCCTCAACCGTAGGTCCATCTGGGGAAATATATTTTTTAATGTTGGTAATTTAAAGTTGTTACTAGGAGGATTTGGTTGGAATGCGATTTTAAGATGTTGAGCAAAAGCTTGCCCCTTCTCCTCATTGCTTCTTGCCCATCTTCCGTCTATAAGTCTTATAGGCGGGTCCGATTCTGTAGGTTTATTCGTGTTTTTGACTGCCTTCCATAAGGAGTAGTTTGTGGATTCAAGGGGGTTGAGGTGCGAGATGTAGGCCTGTATACCTCTTTCAGTTTTGTCGAGCAATGCGTTTTGCAGTTCGTTTTTAGCTGTCGTGAATTTTTGCTTTAGCGCTGGTGACCTTTGCTTTTGTCACAGTCGTCTGAGCCGTCTCTATGCCGTTATCAGTCTTTCAATTTCGAATGATGTTGAGCATATTGATTTGCGTGGGATTTGGCCATTTGGGGGTGTAGCGTGGATTGCTGCTGATATCAGTGTGTAGTTGAATGATTGTACTGCGCAATCTAATTCATCCGGGCTTTTAAGACTACATTTATCAGGAAGGTGACTGCACATATATTTACGAAATTTTAACCCATTTGTTTTACCTGTTACTAATCGAAAAGGTTGGTTTGTGTCTTCTAGGTATTTCCTTAGGTGCATTATAACTGGAATAATCTGAACTCAGCTCAAAGCATATTCCGTAGACAGAAGTTTTTGGTGAAGTCCTTTCGTTATTGCAAAATCTGGTAAGTCCGGGATCTTCCGTTGATCCGTAGGCCAGTAAGTGGGTTTACCCGAAGACACATAGTCAATTTTGTTACGCCGATTCGTCAAGGCGTAGTATAACTATTTACCCTTGGGATTTATAAGGCGTGAAACCCAATGCGTATGTTTAGCGTTGTAATCACCGGCTGCTATAAATTTTTCTCCCAACGACTTGAAAAAAATTTCAAACTGAGCTGTTGTGACAGTGTGTCTAGGTGGCAATAAACAGATGATACCGGTGTTTTGGCGTCCCAACATTGCAGGCAGATGGAGGTCGCTTGGAGATATTCCTTGTCTAAGTTTTCTAGTGAGTGGTCTTTTATGCGGTTTTTTATGAGTATGCCTGTCCCACCTCGAGCTTTGCCATCCGGATGCAACGTTTTGTAGAACTTATAACCTTTTATTTTAAAATTGTGATTCAGAGTAAGATGAGTTTCAGAAATGAGTAATATGTCTATTTTGCAGTTAATAAGGAAATTTTGCACTTCAAGTTGGTGCTGCTAATACCGTTCGATTTCAAAAGTTGATTTTGATTATTTATTAGTTCTTGCAGCATTGATTGCATTGAGGACATGAACTGTGTCATACATTGCGTTAAGGTTAAGAGCACTGCCTCTAGATTTTGCGATTGTTTATTGGTATTTGAATTTTCAGCTAAATTTGATTTCTGTGCATCAGAGTAACTCATGACAGGTGGAGCATGTTTGTCGTTGAACGTAGTCGGGATTTGGTTTAAAGGCGCTACGTAAGTAATTTCGTGTCGACCTCTATCCTTCTGTTGGCGCATTTTATTTTTCAGCTCAGCATACACTGTGCAAGCTCTATAGTTTGCTGTATGACTTCCGCCGCAATTATTGCATTTTTTAGTAAGAACATTTTCATTTTTTTTATCGACCGTACAGGCAGAGGATGGGTGGACGTCACCACAGCCAACGCAAATGGGGCGTAGGCTGCAATATGATTTGGTATGACCAAACTCCTGGCAGTTTGTACATTGTACAGGGCCGTTGCGTTTGTGGGGTTCTTCAACTGAAATTCGGCGGTGCATAAGGTATCGCATATTATAGATTGGATGGACTTCGTTTTTTTGCAGCTTTCTTGATTCTGATTCAAGCTCCACTCGGAACATTGGTTGTGGGATATTATTCTTATTATTTATGTTAAATATGGATTTTGGGTTGAAACCGGCTTCGATCAGTGCTTATTTCATCTCAGATTGGACGACATCTGATTATATTCCTTTTAATACGACAATCAAACCTTTACTGCTTTTCAGTTGATACGTATAATAGTTTTTTTTTCTACTGTCAAGGTATTTGATTGCCAAGAGGTAATTTTTTTCAGTATAGATATGTATTTTTGTTTCGTGTAGGTCACCCTTCTTTAGTGCAACTATATGGAAGTTCTTTTGCCCTATCAAGCTGGATAGTCTAGAGACCAGCATATTAGAGCTGCGTTCGCGCACGTAATTTGGGGGAGGTTTGACTTCTTTAAGTATTTCTGTACCTTCATTTTTTTTCTCTGGATCTGCTACATTATCAGCATGGAAAAAAGCAAGATAAAACCAAAATATAACATAGACCTAGCCCACTGCACACTTTTTAACTCAATTTGTGAGAAACAGTTTCTAACATGCGTTCAATCCAGTAATGTGAATAAAGATGCTGCAAAAATATAAAAAATCATCCGTAGTGCCGCAAATATTGCAATACCATAGTCTAAAGAAAATGTAGTTAAAGCTACTTTTCCTTGCTGGAGTACCCACTTGTCCAACCTACGAGAGGAAAAACCAAATTCATGGTACAGATATAAGAGACATATAAGTATACCTAATCTGATCTTATACAGAAAAGCCAGTGCTGTATTCGGAAAAGCAATCAAAAACTCCAAAGCAGATTGTCTTTAAAAAACTCACCGCAAACCAGCCCCAAAAAATCTGGTCCTACATTAAGGGCCTTGTAGGAGGCAAGCACCTTCAAAAATAAAAACAATAAAAAATGGTGCGAACCTATTACCCAAATCCACAGACATAGCTAATTTCTTCGCCACATCATGGTCTAATCTTTCGCAGAAGCATAATTTTCACCCACACTTTAGAATTGAAAAAAACACAGCTCTTCAACCCAATATGTAACCAACAAATTATCTCCTTTAGCCAAACAAATAAAATCAAATATAACTATACTAGAACTCGAGTCCGCCCTATCCAATCCTAATAGCAAAACACATGGCTTTGACCGTATATCGTATTAAATGTTGAAAAACCTACCCAAACCCGCAATATTAAAATCATAAACTTACACAATAATATCCTTGAACAAGGCATTTACCCTCAAAATTGGCGAATAGCTGAGGTTGTTCCCATACCAAAACCCAATAAAAGCAAGTATGGGTTTAATGGTTTCAGACCTATATCCTATTTACCTTGTACCGGAAAAATACTCGAGAGAATAATAGCTAAAAGAATAATGTGGTTTATATCAAAAAACAATTTAACGAGTCATAACCAAGTAGCTTTTAAGCGGAAACAAAGCACAATTGACACACTTCATCACGTTGAACATTACGCTACAACTTCACTTTCCACCAAAAACACCATGTCACCGTTTTAGCTACTGATTTCCATAGAGCCTTTGACTGCATAGGAATATATGTTGTCCTTCAACAACTTGCGACTTGGGGTATAGGAAAGAGAACCGAACAATAAGAGTAAGAATTAACACAGAACTATCAAATACATATCCCCTCGTCAATGGCATTCCTCAGGGTTCCCTCCTATCGTTTGTTCTATTTATTACTGCATTCGGCCAATTCAGTAAATTACCCGATAGATACAAAAATATTCAACACATAATTTATGCATGCGACGCCATTATATTTTCTAAAACAAAAGATCTCGATACTATTAAATCTACTTTCACAAAAATACTTAATGAAATTAGAAATTGGGGCAACTTCTCTAAGTAAATGTAAAATACTACATACTCGTATATGTAAGAAAACCAAATGTAATTGTTTTAGACTTATATATGATAAAGTAAATATTGAACTTGTAAAACATCTGAGAATTCTTGGTGTTATTTTCCATAATAAGTTTAATTTTAAGGAGCATTGTTTAGAGTTAAGAAAAAGTCTAGCTACCCGCCTCAACATTATTAATCACCTAACATCCAAACCGAGTACCTGCTTATTCGGCTTCCGATTAGAGAATAAGGTTTTTATAAGAATTCATTCCGGAAGTGAGTTTCCTAGGACAACGGGTGCAACTTCCGAATATTCCATCACCAGAGTTGATCGCGGATCATCTATGCTGATTGACCACTGAAGCAGTTTGTAGCTGTTGCGTCAGCAGAGTTGGTTGGGGTGGCTTTTGCGTAAATAAAAGAGTTCTCTGCACCCTTCTGCAGACAATCATAAGGGATGGACCTGTCACAAGACTAGGGCCCGGTCTACGCCATGCCGCCTAGCAGAGCCGCACATACTATCGAAAGTAGCATTGTCAAACGCACCTTCTATGTCCACAAGGAGCCTATTGCGTATTCTTTCCTGTCGATGGCTGGCTCTATCCTTCCAACAAGGTTTTGCAGAGCCGTCTCGCAGTATTTTGCGCTTTGATAGTCATGCTGAAATGGAGAGAGTGGATGCGTCTTCAGAGACTCCCTACGCATGGGAAGCTCCACCAGGCGTTCTAAACTCTTTAGCACGAGATCATACTAATACGTCTGAAGCTCTTGGGATTGGTGTAGTCGAAAGCAACCCTCCAGCTCACCACCCGCCACTGGCAAAGATTTCGCCGGGCAGATGGATTTTCTGGATACGAGTGGCAGGGCAAACTGCAGCTTATTGGCAACATTCTTCCCCGGCACATTAGTCGCCACCGAGGTTTCGCTCGTACCCTTTGGGGTCGTGGCGCCACCAGCAGTAACAGCTGCAGGGCAGGTGGGTATGTTGTTTTCAGCAACAATCTTCCACCGCTTACCTCGCGAGCGAGATTTCGGACCGGTCAATCCCTCGGCAGGCTCGGTGGCTTCCGTGGGTGTCACTTCCGCCGACCTGGGCCTTTTGGAGGGAGTTGACACAGAAGGGCCGGCAGAGCCACGTGAGGATTTCTCCTGCACGAGCCTAGCAAGCTGCTTCTTTCTCTTCCTCCTCGCTTGAGTTCTCGTTGCCACAGAACCACTGGTCGGGCGTTCCGCCACTGTGGTGACTTCCCGACGCAGGTCTTCTGGATCCGGGGTGCGTTCCTCCGTCTCTGAAGAAGAAGAGATTGCGGTAACAATCCCCGTCTCCTCCAGGATGCGCTCTCGCTGATAAAGGCGAGAGACTTTAGCGATGGTTGGGGCCTCCAGAATCCGTGCCCCTGCCGACGAAACGGGTGGATTTCCACATGCGTGGGTTCCACCTGGAGTAATAAACTTAATGTTGTCCATCGCCAGACAGTGGTTTTTGTTCGGGACTCCTCCCTAGCCAGTTTGGTCCGCGGATGGTACCCATTCTCTATACCATCATGGTGGTAGACAGACAGCCATAACTCCCGCCCCTCCTAAGAGGTTCAGAAGTAATGTAATTTGCCTACCAAGGGTCCCCCTATCCGCCACCTGGAGACGCGGCCGATGGGAGGTCAGGCAAATCCAGCACGGTTAAAAATTACCGACTATACTTTGCTTATTAGTTTTTTTAAATTTTATTTATTATTATTTTTGCTATCTTATTTATTATTATAAAGAATGTAAAATTTCACGCAAATTTTGGTGTGGTAACTCTAATCACTTATTATGGCCAGAGTCCACTGTGGCAACACCACATACAACCGGGATTATTTTATTTGTTGTCTCTTTCAACTGTGAACTCATATAAGTATATAACAGTTCCTTTGTTTGTGTGATTGTTTATTTATTACACACACACACACACAAACAAACAGACACATATATTTATATACTCGTATATATATATTAGGGTGGGGCGATTTGAACATCTTAATGGGCGCTTCGCGTTTCTGGGATTGTACTGAGCAAAAAAGTCCACTAGACCATACGTCTACGATGAAAATCGAGCTTCCTGATTTTGACTTGCAGTTTTTTCTCAGACTTTGTTTTTTTGAAAATTTGCAAATTTTCTTGGGCTCATATTTCGTAAAGTATTTGAAATTTTGACTTACAGAAAAGTTGTAGCTATTGTCTCGGGCTACAATTTCTCTGAACATATGTCTTAGAAAAAACTTCGTTTTCATGGTCGAAAAGTCGAAAGTGTAGAAAATTCACCACTTTTTGTCACGTTTTATGGATATTTTGGCCTATAACAGACAAACCATTGAGATTTTCGATCCAATACTAAGAAAAATTTTAGCCAAGGCAATAGTTCAGAACTCTCTAGTACATCGCAAAAGCATTGGAACGCTCCTTCAGGCAGTTTTGGCCTTGTTAAAGTGCAAATTTTTTGTGAAAATTTGCACTTTCAAACCATTTTCAGTTGTTCATAGCGCAAAATCATAAAAATGTTCTATTTCTTATTTTTTTCCACTTTTTTTATCCAAAAATATAATGTTTTTTTTTTTGTTTTGTTCAATATTCATTACATTTGCGGCAGATATTTTAAAATGCGTATAAAATTAAATTTGATGCTGTGATCGTTTACAATAAACAAACAAAAATGCGTCAAATGAACTGAAAACAATAGAAGAATAAAAAATAAGAAATAAAATAAATAAAATAAAAAAATAGAATAAAAATAAGAAATAGAACATTTATGTTTATAATATACGTTTATATAAAATTTTTAAAATAGTTATTGTGTACAGTTTTTTTTTATTTTTAATTTGTATTTTTGAATTTACATTGTCCCTTTCAATTTTTTTATAGGGTCCCTCGTATGGGCTTATATGTTTTCTTTGTCCATTATTTTTCAGGAAGACTAGATCACCTATTTTGAAATCACTACTATTGCATTTTTTATCATAAATTTGTTTGCGTGTACATTTAGCTTTTGTGAGAATTTTATTTGCTGAGTTTTGTGCATGTAAAATTTTTGTTCTGAGTTCTGTTATGTAATTTTCTAAATTAAAAAAATTTGCGGTTAATATTAATTTTTTCATTTGTAAATGTTGCTAGTTTTCTGGTGAATAATTAGTATCTGTGTGTGGGTTGTATTCTATACGAAGTGTAGTAAGGAAGCCAATTTTTCCAATCACCAGCGTCTGCGAATGATAGTAAATATTCATTCAAGACTCTGTGATTGCGTTCAATTGAGCCTATTGTTTCATGATGGTATGGTGTTGAGGTTATATTTTTTATTTCGAGTAATTTGCATATAGCTGTGAGCAATTCGTTTTTAAATTCGGTGCCTTGGTCACTTTGCGTAATATGAATTCCTCTACAAGAGTTTTTGCAACTTCTATTGCTTCTTTTGTTTTCATAGGAAAAGTTTCTATGTATTTTGTTAGTTCACATTGTATTGTTAGTATAAGTTATCGTGAGAAACCCTCGCATTCCTATATTCCCACTATTTGGATGCACCTAGCACCTAACTAACCAAATACACTACACGAGCCGCTTGGTCATCATATTCATAAAGTTGATTGCACCTAAACAACCAAACATTCACACGAGCCGCTAACTCATCAGTAAATTCAACGTTTACCTAGTTCTTAGCAACTGAGTAACCAGATATTATACACGAGCGGCGAAGACAGACAGCGCAATGGAAACGTAAGCAGAACAACAGCAGTGCAGCTCAATGTGGTGGCCTTAGTTTAAGCAAGAAACAAATGTAACAGTTTAGTTATTAACTCACCTTTAACAAAGAAAGTAAATAAACGATTAATTGGCGCCCAACGTAAACAGATCGCGAAGATTAAGTCAAAGAATAAAGTTATCCGAGTATTTCTATGAAGTTAGATAAAAAAGGATAAATTTTCAAATTTAAAAAAAAAAAAGAAAAAGAGGGAATCACTATCGACAGAATCCCATTGAGGGAAGAGAGAATCAACATCGAGGATAAAACATCGAATCGGAATAACTCAACATCGAAAGAATCACCATCGAGGGACTCACCATCAAGAGAAGCGAGAATCACCATCTAGGGAATAACATCGAATATGAATAATATTAAGATATATTTATAAACTAAATATGGCAAGGTGAGTGGAGTGCTCGTTTTCTTTTATAAAGTGAAAAAATAAAGTGAAACAAAACAAAAAGTGAGTGAATGTGCGAACCGTTGGAAGAATTATTTCAAAACCTTAGACTAGAAAATTCGAAAGAAAAAATGAACGCGGAACAAGTTAGTGAGATTGTTAGGGCCGAAGTGAGTAGAGCACTAGGTGCTCAGAAATTAGAATTCGATAGGAAAATAATGGCAATTCAGGGCCAAATTACTTTGGCAAAACCTAAGGTGGAAAAGTTCACCAAAGTCACAATTAACTCATTAGTATCTTGCGAGATTACATTAGACGCGATTAAATCGCTTCCGGAATTTTCGGGTCAACCAAGCACATACGTGTCCTGGCGTGAGGCTGCGCACAACGCGTACGAACTATTCCAAAGATATGATGGCAGTGAACGACACTACCAAGCATTTACCATTCTTAGAAATAAAGTGAGGGGTGCCGCCGATGCAGTGCTCTCGTCTTTTAGTACGGTTTTGAATTTTAGTGCAATCATTGCACGACTAGACTTCACTTATGCGGACAAACGTCCGATATACCTTATAGAACAGGAACTGTCGACGCTTAGACAGGGTTCAAGATCATGTTTAGAATTTTATGACGAAGTAGAAATGAAGCTAACTTTGTTAGCAAATAAGACCATTATGTCATACGAGAACAGTATAGCGGATACTATAAATGAAAAATATAGGGCTGATGCACTCAGGGTTTTCATATCGGGGCTTAGGAAACCTCTATGCGATATCCTGTTCGCTTCGAGACCTTCTGACCCCCCATCTGCCCTAGCTTTGGCACAAGAAGTAGATGCTAATAACGAGCGCTACGCGTTTGCAAAAAATTTTGCAAATAGATCTAATGAGAATTCCTATAGAAAAGGGTAAATTCAGCACAAAATTCCTCTGGTTATGAGCACAATACCGGACATAAAAACCCACATTATTCGGTAAATGAACAAAAACAGGCTGGCAATTCACGGAATTCTATGGGTTATCAGAAGCCACAATTCGGTAACAACTACTCTGATCGAAGGCGAGTCGAGCCTATGGAGGTAGACCCCTCCCTGTCTCAAGTTAGACATCCGACGAACAATCCCGGTCATGACCGGAACGACAGGCAACATGGAAATATGCAGAAACGAGCGGCGAATTCAGGACGATATACAGGACCTAAAATTCAACGAGTTAATCATCTTAATGATGAACATGAGTTACCTGTCGTACAAACTTATGATGAAGAAGTGGAGCAGGCCATAGATGACATTGAAGGTGAGGAACTTAATTTTTTAGGGCAAGGTCTCTCCTGCCTTGGATTGCAAGGTCAATAGGAGGGACAGAAGTTAAGCTACTTATCGACACAGGGGCATCAAGGAGCTATATCAAGCCCCTACCGGAGTTAAAAGGGATAAGACTGGTTAAAAATCCTTTTTCGGTAAAATCTATACACGGAGATATCCCTATCAAACTCAAATGCGCAATTAAAATTTTCGGCGTAGTAGCAGATTTTTTCATTTTACCTGAACTGACGTCTTTCGATGGTGTCATTGGCCTGGACATGCTAAATAAAGTACACGCGTCTATTGATTTAAAAACAAACACGATTACTCATGACTACGGAAAGGAAGTTATTTTATTTATAACTAGCCAGGATATAAATCATTTGCAACTTCAAGCTCAGACAGTACCGAAGCATTTGAAAGAAGCCTTCTTCAAGATAATTCGTAATGTAAATGGAGTGTTTGCAGATCCCAACGAGGCACTCCCATATAATACAAATGTAGTTGCGACGATTCGCACCGAGGACGAAAATCCGGTTTATTCAAGACTATATCCGTACCCGCTAGGTTTTTCGGATTTTGTAAATAAAGAAATCCAGGACTTATTGGCAAACGGTATCATTCGAAAGTCTAGAACACCATACAACAACCCGATATGAGTAGTGAAAAAAAAGGGATTTGATGAAACTGGACAAGAAAAAAAAACGAATGGTAATAGATTTTCGTAAACTTAATGAGAAAACTATCAGCGACAAATACCCAATTCCTGATATCACAGAAACCTTATCAAATCTTGGAGGGAGCAAATTTTTTACTACACTTGACCTGAAATCAGGTTTCCACCAGATTCAACTATCGGAACCTGATCGAGAAAAAACTGCATTTTCAGTCAAAAACGGAAAGTGTGAGTTTTGTAGGCTGGCCTTCGGACTGAAGAACGCCCCCAGTATTTTCCAGAGGGCGATAGACGATGTGTTAAGAGAACACATCGGAAAGAGATGTTTCGTCTACGTGGACGATGTAATCATATTTTCAGAAAACGAGCAACAACACTTGCAAGATGTGGAAGTAGTGTTAAGAAGTCTATTCAATGCCAATATGAGGGTCTCAGCAGAAAAATCAAAATTCTTTCAAACCGAGGTCGAATACTTAGGATTCGTAGTTTCACAAGGGGGAATTAAAACAAGTGCTGAAAAAGTTGACACAATTCGAAATTTCCCTGAGCCCATCACTCTAAGGGGGCTAAGATCATTTTTAGGCTTGGCGGGATACTACCGCTGTTTTATAAGAGACTACGCCAAAATAGTAAAACCACTATCGGATATATTGAGAGGAGAATACGGCCGAGTTTCTGCATCGCAGTCGAAGAAAATCAAAATTGATTTGACCAATGAACAGAAAAAGGCCTTCAATACAGTAAAGGAAATACTAGCATCTGAGGATGTAACTTTAACATACCCAGATTTTAGGAAACCGTTCGATTTAACTACAGATGCGTCTTCACACGCTTTAGGTGCTGTTCTTTCGCAAGAGAGAAAACCTATTACCATGATCTCCCGAATTTTGTCGAGTAGCGAAGAACATTACGCTACCAATGAACGCGAATTATTAGCCATTGTTTGGGCATTAAAAATGCTTAGAAATTATCTATACGGCGTGTCAAATTTGAATGTATTTACGGACCATCAACCACTAACTTTTGCGGTTTCAGACAGAAACCCGAACTCAAAAATTAAAAGATGGAAAGCATTCATAGACGAATACAACGCAAAGCTGATCTATAAACCAGGTAAAGAAAACGTTGTCGCCGATGCACTGTCTAGGCAGCACATAAACGCCTTAGACAATACGAGTGTCGAGACAATCCACAGCGAGGAGTCATCAACTAACACGATCGAAAGAACGGATAAGCCAGTAAATTGCTTTCGCAACCAGATACTTGTGGAAGAAGGCATAGAACCACATAGAAGAACGTTTATTATGTTTGGGAAAAAGACAAGACACTTAATTACATTTCGAACAAATGATGATTTAATTAGACTCCTGCAAGAGGCTGTAAAAGTAGATGTAGTAAACGCTCTGATGTGTGACCTGCACACATTGGCACAATTCCAGCATAAATTAATCGAACTCTTTCCAACTGTAAAATTCAGACATACGGAAAAACTAGTTATCGATATATCAGACCCGGATGAACAACAGGAAATTATCGCGGCTGAACATAATCGGGCACACCGAGCAGCCCAGGAAAATGTAAAACAAATACTGGAAGACTATTTTTTTCCAAAAATGGAAAAGAAGGCTAAGCAACTGGTAGCAAACTGTCATGTGTGCTCTCAGGCAAAGTATGACCGTCACCCGAAGAAACAACTTATTGCCGAGACACCCATACAGAAATATTGCGGAGAAGTCCTTCACATCGACATATTTTCCACCGGGTCCAAATACTTTTTGACTTGCATTGACAAATTTTCAAAATTTGCGATAGTACAGTCGTTAAAGTCTAGGACGATAGTGGATGTTAAGCCACAGCTTCTGCAGTTACTTAACATGTTTCCAGGTACGAAAACTATTTATTGTGACAATGAAAAGTCACTTAACTCGCACACAATTAAGGCTACGCTAAAAAATCATTTCGACATAGACATTGCGAATGCCCCACCCCTGCATAGTACGTCAAATGGTCAGGTAGAGCGATTTCACAACACACTAATGGAAATATCGCGATGCCTTAAACTTGACAAGAATTTGGATGATATCGAGGAAATTGTGCTTTTAGCTACTATCCAATACAATAAATCAATCCATACTGTGACCGGGTTGAAACCCATTAACGTCTTTCATTCAACACAGGACGATGAACGAATAATATCGCGCTTAAGAACCGCGCAGGAAAAAGAGTTAGTAACACACAATAGGAATAGACAGGATAGGGAATTTTCCGTAGGAGAGAAGGTTTTCGTCAAAAATAATAGAAGACTTGGCAATAAGCTTACACCTCTTTATACTGAGGCAGAAGTTGAAAAAGATCTGGGCACAACGGTTCTCATAAGAGGGAGGAGGGTCCATAAGGACAATCTTCGTTGAAGTTTTTTACATTATAATAATATTTTATCTTTTGTTGGTCACGAATTAAAAAAAAATATCATTAACGTTTTTAGAATCATTTAGAATCATCGATATTAAATTGGTTCTAGCCAATTTAATATCGGCAACAAACGGACGGTTAATTGACTACTCGAACGCGAATTACATTCCGGTGGCTGGCGGCGACCTCGTCATTTGGGAAGGCTTTGGACATATTAAACACGTTACAAACTTAACATTCTACGAGTTAATAAGGGACGAGACAGCCAACGCTACAAACCACTTTCCCCTAACACACATGAGGAAGTTGCTGGATGCGGATATAAATCAGATAAGTAGACTAATACAGACCATTAATACCCATCACAGGCAGGCAAGAAGCTTGAACGCTATAGGGACTGTCCTAAAATACATCGCTGGGACTCCCGATCATGATGACTTTGACAAAATAACGAACACGGTAGAACAACTAATTGACTCACAGGACAGACAGTTTACTATCAATACAGAAGTACAAAAAGAAATCAATAGTCTTACTACTACAGTTAACAAGATCTTGAAAGTGGAAAAACAAAGGGAAATAGACACGGGTAACCTTTATGATATTCTTCTAGCTATAAATAGAGCAATAATAACAGAATTAGATAATTTAATTACTTCCATCACGTTCGCAAAAATTGGAGTTTTGAACCCTATTCTTTTAGACAGCAACGAAGTAAATTTCATAATAAAAAACGAACACTTCACAAACCTCTCTGTGGCCGATGTTATGGCAGTAGCTAAGATTAAAATTCTACAATATAATAACATAATATATTTTCTAATAAGATATCCTATCCCTAAGTTTAGATGTAAGAAAATTACTATTTTACCTGTAGCTCACGGCCACCAAATTCTCCACCTACAAGAATCTACTCTAGCTGTATGCCAAAATCACACTTCAGCAGTGAGAAACTGCAGCGACACGACACCAATGTTTTGCTTACCATCTTCAGCCACATCATGCGCTCTACAACTAATGACACGCAACACTGCCAATTGCAGCACAACATTCAATAACCTCACCCCGATTACATCGATAGGCGATGGATTGGTAGTCATCAACGATCAAGTGGCTATTGTCGAAGAAAACAACGAAGCTCCTATCACAGTCAATGGTATTTACTTGGTTACCTTCAATGATCGTGTGAAAATCAACGACACGATATATTACAATGAAAATTCAACGACACCTCTACAACCAGAAACTCCATGGGCTTCGGCAATTAACCTCAAGCAACACGCTGAGATACTAAGCGAGTCCTACCTACACCCTGTTAATCAACAGAACCTTCAACATATCCGTCATTTGCAACGTACGGTCGACCAGGGTCGCATAGCAGGATTATCAACAATTGGCGTCTTCTTAGTTGTCGGACTGGTTGCCTATTTACTCCGACGCAGGACGGTGACCAAAAGAAAGATTTTCATAACCAAGTCCGTTGAAGTTGCAGTTAAAAATGCTGCCACAAGGACCGTGGACGGCCCTCACTTAGAAGGGGAGGAGTTATCGTGAGAAACCCTCGCATTCCTATATTCCCACTATTTGGATGCACCTAGCACCCAACTAACCAAATACACTACACGAGCCGCTTGGTCATCATATTCATAAAGTTGATTGCACCTAAACAACCAAACATTCACACGAGCCGCTAACTCATCAGTAAATTCAACGTTTACCTAGTTCTTAGCAACTGAGTAACCAGATATTCTACACGAGCGGCGAAGACAGACAGCGCAATGGAAACGCAAGCAGAACAACAGCAGTGCAGCTGAATGTGGTGGCCTTAGTTTAAGCAAGAAACAAATGTAACAGTTTAGTTATTAACTCACCTTTAACAAAGAAAGTAAATAAACGATTAATTTATATACTTATATTCATTTGAAATTCTAAGCGGATCCACAGTGTCGATTTGAATAATTTCAAATGAATTAGTAGGTGTATATTTTATCTCTAGTGCTTCTCTGTTGTGACGAGTTGTTTTATTTTTACATTTTTCGCAATTTTGAATAAAATGTTTGACCATTTTATTCATATCGCGCCATATGTATTTTTGCTTTAACTTATATATTGTTCCTTTTATACCGACATGACCTCCTACCTTTGTATTGTGATACTCATTGATCAATCGTAATTGATCAGTGTATTCTGTCACAAACATTGGTGGGTCATAAATGAGAATTTTTATAGGAGTTTGCCGTCCTGTTTTAATTAATTTCATATGAATCTTATTATATTTATTCATTAATTCTTTCTTGTCATGACATTTAAATATATAATCATTAGATTATAGCGCTACATTTTCTATATTTCTTTTCATTAATGCAGTGATTAGTTTCTCCAAAATTGTCCTATGTCCGAGTATGGATTATCGCTAATATCCATAATTACTTCTTTGTCGGTAATTCTTATATGTGGCAAACTTTTATTTCTCTTTATTGACGCGTCATTTATTCCTTGTACAAATTAAAATTTTTTCATCTTTCGAACTTCCGATATTGAGATGCAATTCCAAATAAAGAGTTGATCAGGCTCCTTTTTAGACTTTACTCATTATCGTTTTGTTGTTTTTATTCTTGAAGAGAGTGCTCTTACTTCTTGTTGTGACTAAGACTGAAGGTATCATATTCTTAAGTATATTTGAATCTATTTTAATTCTACGTAAGGCATATCAGCATTTGTATTAATGCTGCCTTTCTTCTACTCTATTTTAAAATTATAATCTATTAAGTCTAGTCTAATTCTAGTTAATTTTGAAGAAGGGTCCTTATGTGAAAATAATGCTACTAGTGGTCGATGGTTTGTTACTACTGTGAATGTATTCCCATATAAATAAGGTCTAAAATGATTTATTGCCCAATGTATGGCTAATAATTCTTTTTCTATAATTGGATTCTTTTCCTCATGTTTATTTAGGGTTCTACTTGCATATGAAATAGGTAAATCATTACCAATTGTTCCTTGTGACAGTACGGCTCCTAATGCCTAGTTTGATGCATCAGTGGTCAACACAAATTCCTTATTAAAGTCTGGATATTGGAGTACGGGCAGTTGTGTGATTGCGAGTTTTAGTTTTTCAAAAGCCTCTTGGCATTCTGAACTCCATTCAAAAATCTTTCCTTTCTTGAGTAGTGAGTTTAAAGGTTTTGCGATTTCAGGAAAATTTTTGACAAAGCATCTGTAGTAATTGCAAAAGGCTACAAATCTTCTCACTTCATCTGCGTTTGTTGGCACGGGATATTTTTCAACGGATTTGCATTTTTCTGGGTCGGTGGTTACACCGTTTGCAGTAATGGCTTAGATAAATGACTTCTGGTTGTAAAAAATTGCATTTTTGAGGATTTAATTTTAAATTGTATTGTCTAAGTCTTTCAAATACTTTACTTAGATTGGTGTTGTGATGCTTTAAAGAGCAACCAAATACTATTATGTCGTCCACGTATATAAATGCATCGCTATTGAGTCCTGAAAGTGCTATTGTCAGCATGCGTTGGAAACTATTTGATGAAACTTTTAATCCAAAAGGTAATCTTTTAAATTGAAAATGTCCATTCGCTGTTGAAAAAGCGGTTAAAGGTCTTGATGATTTTCCCAATTCTATTTGGTGAAATGAACTAGTCATATCGAGAGTTGAAAAGTATTTTGCTCTTCCCATGACGTCAAGTATATCGTCAAGTCTTGTTAGCTTTTTATTTAGTTGTCTGTAGTCCACTACAAATCTCCATTTTGTTTTGTCATCTGTTTTTTTTTGGTACTACTAGTAGTGGAGAATTGTATGGGCTTATTGATGGTTCAATTATGTCGCTTTTGATAAGCGTATTTACCTGATCACTAATTTCAGCTTGTTGTGTTTGTGGAAGTCTGCAATTTTTTATGTATACTGCTGATTTGTCTGAGAGGTGTAGTTTTTGCTTACAAAAATTGTTGCATGTAAGCTTGTCGGATTCTAAGTGGAAAATGTCTTGTTAGTCTTTGCATAAGTCAGCAATTGTTTTATTTGCTGCCTTATCGGGTGAAGTAAATTTGAGTTGGGTTTTTAAATTATCCCATCTTTCTGGTGTTGACTTAGTATTGTTTTGTATAATTGGGAACATATGTAGTGGTTTGATTTCTAAATCGAATTTTTCCAGTGTTTGTGTTTGATCTGAAGTATTTAGGATGCGCATGTGTTTTACCTTTTGCTGGTATTATTGTGTTTGCTATAAAGAGATTGTCGTTTAGACTTTTGCTGCATACTAAGCTATCTTCTGTCAATTGAACGTTAATTGGGTGGACTAGTTCACTGCGGGGAGGTATAGATATTTTGTTTTTTGTATTTTGCATATCCAATATATACTCAGAATTATTAATAAATAGAGGAAGTGTAAAGGTGCCATAGTCAATTTTTGTTTCATACTTTTGCAAGAAATCTCTGCCTAATATTCCATCTGCAGTAATTGGGAAATTTTCATCTACTGCATGGAATTCATGTGCTAGATGGTTATTATGCACTTGGATGGAAGTGCAAATACCTAGAGTGTGTGTATTATTGTCATTTATACCAGTTATAGCGCATGTGTCATCTTTTCAGATTAATTCATTTTGTGTGCTAGTTATTTTTACTAGCGAAATGTCAGCACCAGTATCGACCAAAAATGTTAAAGAGTAATTCTTATATTTTAGCTTAATGTAACTGCTTATATTATTATTAATTGATAATTTGTAGGTTCTTAATTTAGGTTTCTCGAAAGTTTTGATAGAAGCGGGGTATCTGATTATTATAATTGTTATTTTGGAAAGCGTGGTTTTGACGGTAGTCGTTGTTTTGCAGTCTATAATTATTAAAGTTTCTCCGTCCATTTTGTGTTTGGTATCCTCGTGATCCACGGTTATACCATTCATTGCGTGAATTGAAAATTAGGATTCTACTTTCGTCGTTTCAGTCGGCCTCTTCCGCGATTTGTATCGCTTCTTGGAAAGTTTTTACCCCACTTGCAGTGATTGTTTGTGCTGTTGCTTGATTGCTAATGCCATTTTTGAAAGCATTAAAGGCTTTTACATCGTTAGATTTGAGTATTATTGTCTTACTGTCCTCGCCAATATTCTATATTTGTAAATTATTTAATTCAGTTATTAAATAATCTAATTTTTAAGCGTATTTGGTAATAGGTAGATTGCCTTGGCGTACGCGTGAGATTTCATTTAGTAGGGTATTGTGTGGTTTTTTTTGTTTGAAAATGCTTTCTAATGTTAGTATTATGTTTGGGAGTGTTTTTTCAGTGAGTAAAAGTTCAACTTTATGTTTTAGTTGATTTGGTAATTTAGTGTTCAATACAAAATTTAGAATTATGTTTGATTGGTCTGTAGGTACAGTTTCTCCAATAAATTTATTGGCATCTTCATGTTTTCCTGAAAATTCAGGTATTATTTTTAAGCAATTTAATATGACAAAAGTTGACATTTTTATATATTTTTCTGTTTGAAGTAGTAATTGTTTAAATTTTATTTTACAATCGAATTGCTCAGACTCTTCTTTTACTGATCCTAATTCTTTCTGAAAAGCATTTTTAATTAATTCTATATTGTTTTTAAGATTTTGAATATGGTTTGCAAAAAATTTTCTATTCCGATTTTTTTTTAAATTTATTAGTATTTTGTTTAGATCAGCTGTAGAATTAGACATTATTTGTTCTATTCAGCTGTTTTAATACATAATTTTTAAAATATGTATTTATCTTGTATAGTAATGCTATAATTGTAAATATTAGGATAAATATTATGACTGAGTCGCCTCTAGTCATTACATATTCTGCTATTACTATTGTTGTTTGATATTGAAATATTTTCTTGTTTACTTTGTGTTTTCCCCATTTTTTTTCGTTTTTGTTTTAATGGAAGCGCAAAATACTCATAATAATAATACAATTAATTTATGGTAATGAATAATATTTATATAATTATTAACATTTCTTTCTAGCTTCAGCTTGTCTCTTTTTTATTTTTAGTTTTTCTTCATTAGTGATGGATATAATTAAATCCCTATATAGCAAAGCGATGGTGTGGCGGTGTCGCACTGCGCGGCCTCCTCTGCACTTCTTCTTTTTGTGTTTGTCCTCTTTTTGCAGCTTCTGATTTTTGTACTTCGTTTGGCGCTTTTGGTATTCCTCTATTGTTATTGGCTTTGGCCCAAGCCTTAAAGGAACGTACCTTGGACAACCAGGTGTTGGTGATTTTGGGTTGTATTCTTCATTTGCTATAGGAGTAGTTTGTTTTTCTTCTGGATGCAGCAGTTTCTCCCATTTAGCAAAAATAGCGTCGAATTCTTCTTTCTTCATTTGCGTCAGTTGATTTAGTAGATTCCTGTTCCAGATTGTAGATTAGTATTAGCAGTAAATTATTGTTTGCTTGGCATCAGAAAATCCGGGTTGGTTGGCAGAATCGCCATATAATATTTTTATGCTTTCCTATAATATATTTATGATCAGTTTATTCAGGCATGCTGATCGCTGCCTATGGATGTGGTAAGTATGTAGACTGCCCAAATGTTCATATTAAGATATGGGAAGTTCTATCGAACTGCCGAGGACTAAAAATATGATGTGTGTCTGTTCGTTTTGAACTCCAGATCAAAAATGAATCTTTCTGTGATTTTTACTTAAAAAGAAAACTTAAAGTGTTATACTTAAATTCTAATGTAGAAAATATTCCAGTTTGTTATACAATTAAACTACCCTAAATGCAAAGCGCACGCCTGTATAGCGTATTCATTTCACTGTCATTGCATGTACCCGATTGGTGCATTGCATTCCATATGCTCACGCTCGAGCGCTACTGCAGACGGCTGGCTGACACGCCGTAGTACATGGTCTATGCTCTACTTGCCTTAGTGACACCAGATCGCATTTTTGTCGTTCTGCCTGTTCGTAGCGCTGTTTTTCGCAGCGGCTAGTTCACAGGCGCGATAAATTAAAGTGACAAATTTACGGCACGAGTGTTGGACCACCCGATACTTTGGTTATCACCAAAGCAAGTATCGTGGGAGCATGAAATAATTGTATGCGCCGGGTTAAGTACCATGCGTTTGAATGTGTGTGTGTGTGTGCATAACATGGAATGTTTGAGTTATTGCAAATGCACTATAATATTTGTATGGTTATGCACTACACTATGCTGTCCAAAGTGTGAATTTATTCAGATTTCAATAACATAAAATGCATTTCCAATAAAACTGCTGTCGCCGTTATTCAATTATTATTGGTGTTGTTGTTAAGCTACATGCGCCGTGCAATAGACATAGGGTCAGCAATTTTGGTGGCAACGTAACTTAAAAATGTTTAATTATATTTTACTTTTAAGTTACGTACATATACAAATATATATATACATATACTCGTACATACACACACAAACACACACACACACACATATATATATATATATATATATATATATATATATATATATATATATATATATATATATATATATATATATATATATATTTCGTACTCGTGTACACTGACGACCACACATTGACACAAGCACTCTTGTAATTCACCTATGCCATCGAGCTGACAAGAGTGCAGCGCCATGCACTCGCACTCAATTCCAAATACGCTAATTACGAACATTTGGTGGTGCGTTGACATGCGCTGGCTATAATGCAGTGACTTGCCCTTGCACTTGCACTCAATTATAATAACGTAAACAAAGATTATGATTCGTCAAAGAATAATATCGGTAATTCGATACTTGAGACTAATTTTGGAGATAGGATTTGTAGATAGTAGAAGTAAGATAGGTACATTTTATGTTAGATAAAATGCGATAGAAACATATTTTAAATGATATAAAAGAGCCAGCGAGCCACTAAATAAACCAGAGTTAATCTGAAGAATCTAAAACTGCAAGACTCATTAGCGTATTCTATTTTCTCTCCGTGCTCTAAGTCAGGAACGACTTAGATCAGAACCAATTGGCATACTCTGGCGGTCATAATCTCTGCTGAGGGCGATATTCCGTTTTGCTCAGGTGTTTTTCTAAACTACAGCAGAAATTGCATTCATACACCGTATAGAATCTGCAATCATTATATAAGGAATCTGCCACCATATGACGATCTGGCATACTTACTCCACATGGCGATCCTTCAACTGATCTGGAACTTGCAAACAACCAAATATAGCAACCAAGAAGACCTGACCATACAACTTTACACGGCTAGAAGCCGCTATTCTGAAGGAAATACAAACAACTCTGCTCAAAGACACCTCCAAACACATGGAAGAATACATGCCCCAAATTACATCAAAACCAACCGTTCCTGAGCCCGTTTACATACCGTAACCAGCATTGAAAGTCGGACCACTACCACTCACTATCCATGAATATTACAGACGCCAGGAACAAGGCACACCAACCATAGAAGACTACGAGAGAAAATATACAATCGAAGATGAAACTGTACGCATGATAGAAGCTCTACAACATGGGAAAAAGCCACATCAACAGGAGACGATTGTAAACAACAATCAACTCGCCACGGAAATAACTTATCTTATTTTTTTGTAATAATTTTATTAACAATAGTTTATAAATTTAAGAATTATGTCCACAAACACTATAAATGGCAATGGCAAAGTGTGAAAACAAAAAATTAAAATGTCATATTTTAAATAAATAAAAAAAAATAAAAAATAAAAAAATTAAATTATAATTAAAGTTGTATGGTCAGGTCTTCTTGGTTGCTATATTTGGTTGTTTGCAAGTTCCAGATCAGTTGAAGGATCGCCATGTGGAGTAAGTATGCCAGATCGTCATATGGTGGCAGATTCCTTATATAATGATTGCAGATTCTATACGGTGTATGAATGCAATTTCTGCTGTAGTTTAGAAAAACACCTGAGCAAAACGGAATATCGCCCTCAGCAGAGATTATGACCGCCAGAGTATGCCAATTGGTTCTGATCTAAGTCGTTCCTGACTTAGAGCACGGAGAGAAAATAGAATACGCTAATGAGTCTTGCAGTTTTAGATTCTTCAGATTAACTCTGGTTTATTTAGTGGCTCGCTGGCTCTTTTATATCATTTAAAATATGTTTCTATCGCATTTTATCTAACATAAAATATACCTATCTTACTTCTACTATCTACAAATCCTATCTCCAAAATTAGTCTCAAGTATCGAATTACCGATATTATTCTTTGACGAATCATAATCTTTGTTTACGTTATTATAATTGAGTGCAAGTGCAAGGGCAAGTCACTGCATTATAGCCAGCGCATGTCAACGCACCACCAAATGTTCGTAATTAGCGTATTTGGAATTGAGTGCGAGTGCATGGCGCTGCACTCTTGTCAGCTCGATGGCATAGGTGAATTACAAGAGTGCTTGTGTCAATGTGTGGTCGTCAGTGTACACGAGTACGAAATATATATATATATATATATATATATATATATATATATATATATATATATATATATATGTGTGTGTGTGTGTTTGTGTGTGTATGTACGAGTATATGTATATATATATTTGTATATGTACGTAACTTAAAAGTAAAATAGAATTAAACATTTTTAAGTTACGTTGCCACCAAAATTGCTGACCCTATGTCTATTGCACGGCGCATGTAGCTTAACAACAACACCAATAATAATTGAATAACGGCGACAGCAGTTTTATTGGAAATGCATTTTATGTAATTGAAATCTGAATAAATTCACACTTTGGACAGCATAGTGTAGTGCATAACCATACAAATATTATAGTGCATTTGCAATAACTCAAACATTCCATGTTATGCACACACACACACACATTCAAACGCATGGTACTTAACCCGGCGCATACAATTATTTCATGCTCCCACGATACTTGCTTTGGTGATAACCAAAGTATCGGGTGGTCCAACACTCGTGCCGTAAATTTGTCACTTTAATTTATCGCGCCTGTGAACTAGCCGCTGCGAAAAACAGCGCTACGAACAGGCAGAACGACAAAAATGCGATCTGGTGTCACTAAGGCAAGTAGAGCATAGACCATGTACTACGGCGTGTCAGCCAGCCGTCTGCAGTAGCGCTCGAGCGTGAGCATATGGAATGCAATGCACCAATCGGGTACATGCAATGACAGTGAAATGAATACGCTATACAGGCGTGCGCTTTGCATTTAGGGTAGTTTAATTGTATAACAAACTGGATTATTTTCTACATTAGAATTTAAGTATAACACTTTAAGTTTTCTTTTTAAGTAAAAATCACAGAAAGATTCATTTTTGATCTGGAGTGCAAAACGAACAGACACACATCATATTTTTAGTCCTCGGCAGTTCGATAGAACTTCCCATATCTTAATATGAACATTTGGGCAGTCTACATACTTACCACATCCATAGGCAGCGATCAGCATGCCTGAATAAACTGATCATAAATATATTATAGGAAAGCATAAAAATATTATATGGCGATTCTGCCAACCAACCCGGATTTTCTGATGCCAAGCAAACAATAATTTACTGCTAATACTAATCTACAATCTGGAACAGGAATCTACTAAATCAACTGACGCAAATGAAGAAAGAAGAATTCGACGCTATTTTTGCTAAATGGGAGAAACTGCTGCATCCAGAAGAAAAACAAACTACTCCTATAGCAAATGAAGAATACAACCCAAAATCACCAACACCTGGTTGTCCAAGGTACGTTCCTTTAAGGCTTGGGCCAAAGCCAATAACAATAGAGGAATACCAAAAGCGCCAAACGAAGTACAAAAATCAGAAGCTGCAAAAAGAGGACAAACACAAAAAGAAGAAGTGCAGAGGAGGCCGCGCAGTGCGACACCGCCACACCATCGCTTTGCTATATAGGGATTTAATTATATCCACCACTAATGAAGAAAAACTAAAAATAAAAAAGAGACAAGCTGAAGCTAGAAAGAAATGTTAATAATTATATAAATATTATTCATTACCATAAATTAATTGTATTATTATTATGAGTATTTTGCGCTTCCATTAAAACAAAAACGAAAAAAAATGGGGAAAACACAAAGTAAACAAGAAAATATTTCAATATCAAACAACAATAGTAATAGCAGAATATGTAATGACTAGAGGCGACTCAGTCATAATATTTATCCTAATATTTACAATTATAGCATTACTATACAAGATAAATACATATTTTAAAAATTATGTATTAAAACAGCTGAATAGAACAAATAATGTCTAATTCTACAGCTGATCTAAACAAAATACTAATAAATTTAAAAAAAAATCGGAATAGAAAATTTTTTGCAAACCATATTCAAAATCTTAAAAACAATATAGAATTAATTAAAAATGCTTTTCAGAAAGAATTAGGATCAGTAAAAGAAGAGTCTGAGCAATTCGATTGTAAAATAAAATTTAAACAATTACTACTTCAAACAGAAAAATATATAAAAATGTCAACTTTTGTCATATTAAATTGCTTAAAAATAATACCTGAATTTTCAGGAAAACATGAAGATGCCAATAAATTTATTGGAGAAACTGTACCTACAGACCAATCAAACATAATTCTAAATTTTGTATTGAACACTAAATTACCAAATCAACTAAAACATAAAGTTGAACTTTTACTCACTGAAGAAACACTCCCAAACATAATACTAACATTAGAAAGCATTTTCAAACAAAAAAAACCACACAATACCCTACTAAATGAAATCTCACGCGTACGCCAAGGCAATCTACCTATTACCAAATACGCTTAAAAATTAGATTATTTAATAACTGAATTAAATAATTTACAAATATAGAATATTGGCGAGGACAGTAAGACAATAATACTCAAATCTAACGATGTAAAAGCCTTTAATGCTTTCAAAAATGGCATTAGCAATCAAGCAACAGCACAAACAATCACTGCAAGTGGGGTAAAAACTTTCCAAGAAGCGATACAAATCGCGGAAGAGGCCGACTGAAACGACGAAAGTAGAATCCTAATTTTCAATTCACGCAATGAATGGTATAACCGTGGAGAGAAAATATACAATCGAAGATGAAACTGTACGCATGATAGAAGCTCTACAACATGGGAAAAAGCCACATCAACAGGAGACGATTGTAAACAACAATCAACTCGCCACGGAAATAACTTATCTTATTTTTTTGTAATAATTTTATTAACAATAGTTTATAAATTTAAGAATTATGTCCACAAACACTATAAATGGCAATGGCAAAGTGTGAAAACAAAAAATTAAAATGTCATATTTTAAATAAATAAAAAAAAATAAAAAATAAAAAATAAAAAAAAAAAAAATATATATATATATATATATATATATATATATATATATATATATATATTTTTTTTATTTTTTAATTTTTTTTTTTATTTTATTTTTTTTTTATTTATTTAAAATATGACATTTTAATTTTTTGTTTTCACACTTTGCCATTGCCATTTATAGTGTTTGTGGACATAATTCTTAAATTTATAAATATATATATATATATATATATATATATATATATATATATATATATATATATATATATATATATATATATATATATATATATATATATATATATATATATATATATATATATATATATATATATATATATATATATATATATATATATATATATATATATATATATATATATATATATATGCGGCGCGTGGCTTTTGTTTGAACAGAGCAAAGCTTCTGATTGCCTTCAACTTGGTGTTAGCCAGAGCGATCTCTGTCTCATTTATTAGCAAGTTGACACACTGCCTCCACGTGGCGCCACCTGGTTAGCTATCTCGGCATCCGCTGAATAGTGAGCTAATGTGTGGAGCGCGTCTTCCTCGACGTTGACGGGGACCCGCCACGAAAAAAAACTCCAATGAAAAACAAAAAGCCAGCCTCGGATGATAACCCCCACTACGTTGACGACCACCGGGAACGAAAAACGGACACTGATTTACGGATATGCACCTGGAATGTCCGGACCCTCTATAGGGAAGGTGCCTCTATCCAACTGGCTTAATTCCTCGGAAACATTAAGGCTAATATCACCGCCATCCAGGAGATGCGATGGAAGGACAAGGATGCTCAAAGCGAGCAGACTGCGACATCTACTACAGTTGCCGTGTGGAGAAGCGTGAATTTGGATGCGGATTCGTGGTAAGCCGAAGACTACGCTACCTTGTCGCCCGGTTCACACCAGTGAGTGAAAGGTTGGCTACGATCCTCATCAAGGCTAAGTTCTTCAGCATTAGCCTGAGTTGCGCGCACGCCCCGACGGAGGAGACGGGCGATGCAGCCAAGGATGCTTTTATCGCGAGTCTAGAGGACGTGTACGATCGTTGTCCGGCCCACGACGTAAAAATAGTTTTCGGCGACTTTAACGCGAAGGTCGGAAGAGAAGTCATCTTTGGCTCCACAGTCGGACAGTTCAGTCTCCATGACACCACCTCGAACAACGGGCTGAGACTGATCGACTTCGCCGCGGCGCGAAACATGGTGGTTAGTAGCACCAGATTTCCACACCTCAGCATCAACAAGGCCACCTGGCTGTCCCCGGATCAAAAAACACGAAACCAAATTGATCATGTTGTGATCGACGGAAGGCACGCTTCCAGTGTACTTGACGTGCGTACATTTCGGGGAGTCAATATTAAATCCGACCATTATCTTGTTGCAGCCAAGATCCGCATGCGGCTGTGCAATGCGAAGAATGCACGCACAGGCATACAACGAAAGCTGGATGTCGCTAAGCTGCAATCACAACGGACGGCCGAGTCCTATTCCGCTTAACTCTCGGCTAAGCTAACCAGCCAACCTCTGGACCCGACGACGCCGGTGGACTATGGGCGCACATTTCCCACTCCATGCGCGCTACCGCGGAAGAAGTCATTGGTTTCCGGCGCCCGCAACCCCGAAATCAATGGTACGACCAGGAGTGTTGCGATGCAAATGCCGCAAAAAACGCCGCATATAAAAAACTCTGCAGTCTGCTGCAGCGCGAGCCGTGCGAGAAACTTACCGCGAAAAGAGGAAGGAAGAGAGATGCCTTTTCAGACGCAAAAAAAGAGAGCAGGAAAAGCATGAGCGTGAGGAACTCGAGATATATCAGGGCAAGAGGGATGCACGAAAATTCTATCAGCAGGTTAAGCGTCCAACCCAAGGTTTCAAACCCGGAGCGTCCACTTGTGGAGATGAAAATGGAAATCTGGTTACAGATGTGCAGTGCGCGCTGAGATTATGGAGACAGAATTTCTCAAATCTGCTCACGGGTGACGATACAACCAATTCCACCCAAGCGGAATGCAGTGCGATGCCACCAATCGACGAAGACAGAGTGGAAGTCCCACTACCTAGCCATGACGAGGTTCGAGTTGCTGCCGAAATATTTAAAGCCGGCGGCGACGAATTGATAAGGTGTATGCATCAACTTATCAGCAAAATATGGCTAGAGGAAAGCATGCCCGACGATTGGAATCGCAGCGTGCTATGTCCTGTATTAAAGAAAGGTGACCCGACAATCTGCGCCAACTACCGAGGCATCAGTCTTATTTCCATCGCATACAAGGTCCTGTCGAGCATACTGTGTGAAAGATTGAAGCCGCATACAACAACACTGATTGGACCTTATCAGTGCTGCTTTCGACCTGGTAAATCCACCATAGACCAGATTTTCACACTATGCCAAATCCTGGAAAAGACCCACGAAAACCAAATCGACACCCATCATCTCTTTGTTGATTATAAAGCTGCGTTCGATAGCCCAATGCGGAATTGCCTATACGCGACAATTTCTGAGTTCGGTATACCTGCAAAGTTGATCAGACTCTGCAGAATGACGTTGAGCAAAACATGCAGCTCCGTCAAGGTAGGAAATGACCTGTCCGAAACCTTTAATACTGAGCGAGGTTTCAGACAAGGCGACCTGCGATCTCTTCAACTTCATCATGGAGGGGATCCTGCGAAAGTCCGGTGTACATCGTAATGGCACCATTTTCTACAAAGGTGTCCAGCGGACCAAGAGAGATGTGACTGCTGCTTTCACTGCTATCGAAAAAGAATCAGCCAAAGTGGGTCTGACGGTAAACGAGGGCAAAACAAAGTATATGCTGTCTGCAAACAGAGGAGCGCGGTGTCTAGGCTCCCACGTTTCAGCGGGCAACTACAACTTTGAAGTCGTCAAGGAATTTACATACCTTGGCACCACCGTTAACACCAATAATGATGTCAACCTGGAGATAACGCGAAGAATTACAATTGCTAATAGGTGCTACTATGGGCTCAGTAAGCAATTGGGTTGCAGAGCCCTCTCTCGATCAACGAAGCTGACACTCTACAAGACGCTCATTCTGCCGGTGCTTCTTTATGGCGCTGAGGCATGGGTGGTATCGCAGGCGAATGCAGACGCTCTTGAGGTGTTCGAGAGAAAAGTTCTTCTCAAAATCTTTGGTCCTGTTCGAGTTGACGACGACTACCGTATTTGAATGAACCTCGAACTGTATGAGCTCTACGCTAACACCGACGTAGTTCAGCGTATAAGCATTCAGCGACTACGCCGGCTGGGTCATGTCCATAGTATGGATGAAGAATCTCCAGCGAAAAAGGTATTTGAGACGAAAGCCGAAGGTCGATGACGAAGAGGGAGACCATGCCTCCGATGGATGGACCAAGCTAATGAAGCACTGACCACGCTTGGTGTACCTGATTGGAGAAGGCGCGCGCGAAGCAGAGGCGCCTGGAGAGAGTTGTTCAAGTCGGCGGGGACCTGCCCGCGGGTTATAAGGGCCACCTAAGAAGAAGAAGATATATATATATATATATATATATATATATATATATTCGATAATACGTCACATGATGTAGTAAAAAGGGCATTAAATAGAAGAGGACTGGACTCAATGACATCAAACTGAATGGCAGAAGTTCTTCATACCAGAACGGCAGAGACATCTGCTGGAGACGAAACAATAAGTATCACCACAACCAGAGGCTGCCCACAAGGAGGGGTTCTCTCGCCTCTTATGTGGAGCTTAGTTGTTGACGAACTATTAACGAAATTGTCCGAGGCGGGCATTGACTGCCAGGGCTATGCTGACGACATCGTCTTAATAGCTAGAGGCAAATTTGAAGAAACCCTAGAACCAAATACTCCGAGCAAATGGGTAAATAACCAAGCATTTTCTAAGCAGAGATTCTCGCCATCGAAAGATGCGCGCAGTTTCATTTAGACAGAGGCTATAGAAGACGGGAAATAGTCATACTTTCTGACAGTCAAGCTGCCATTCGAGCATTAAGTTCGTGGACTCTAATCTAGTATGCGACTGTCTACAGAAATTAAATCAGTTGGGAAAGTACAACAAGGCTCGTTTATGCTGGGTCCCTGGTCACATAGGTATTCGGGGCAATGAAAAAGCAGACGAACTTGCTAGCAAAGGGGCCTCCATGGCAAGGATAGGCCCAGAACCTTACTGTGGCATAGGCGGAGGAGTATGGCAAGAAGTCCTTAGAGAACAACAAAGGGAAAAAAGGCAGGAACTTTTTGCAAGTCATAAGGGGCTAAGACAATCAAAGCTACTTTTGGGCAACTGCAACCGCAAAAGATTCAAATTTAGCGTTGACTTGCCCAAAAACAGCTTAAGAATACTGACAGGGCATTTGAATGGTCACTGTAAGCTCAAGGGACACCTAAGCAACTTAGGAATCGTTTCAAGTTCATTGTGTAGATTCTGCGACCAGGAAACCGATTCGCCAGAGCACATATTTGGCAGCTGTGGAGCACTGAGGCACAGCAGATACAAATGCCTGGGATCATATTTGATACCAGGTAATGAAATAGCAAAGCTAGATCCAGATCTATAGGGTTATCCTATATTAGCAGAGGGTTGTACAATAGATATTTTAGATCGCAGTATTTTATATATACCTCCCTTTTATATTACATTACAAGAGACGCTTTTCAAAATATAGTACAGAAATGGTGGTGCAAAAATCTATTTCACCAATACGTACTCAATTTTTAAAGAACTTCTAGAACAAAACCTAGAAGAAAACTTAGAAAATGAAAACGTTTAGAAACAGCTTCCAAATCTCTTCTGATTTTCACAGACAACTATACAGAGCTAGACAACTACATCAACACTAGCTCTGCAAACAACAGAAACAACAACTGTAACAATACAAATTTCAGTAACAGAAACAATAACTACAACAACACACATCGCAATAATCGAAACAACAACAACTACAGACACAACCACAGCTGCTACTCACCAGGCAGACAGCAGAACAACAACAACACTTTTAACTCAAACAGACAGGCGCGTAAACATGATACACAATGAGAGAAGCGACGAAGGCCCAGAATGCATAACCATTCTGGAAAGCCAAAACTAAATGTGTATAAGATATCAGATAACCACACAAATTTCGTTACACTGACATACAGAAAGCAACAAATGACATTTTTAATAGACACAGGTGCAGACATCTCACTATGTAAAATAAGTAATAAATTAGCTAACCATGACTACTTTCCCGGCGACAAATGCAAACTGACGGGCATAACAAATGAAGAGGTATATTCTGAAGGTGAAATCGAACTATAAATAAAAATAGGAGAGGAAAGTTGTACCCACCCTTTCCAACTGGCAAACAAAACAATAGACTATGAAACGTTTACAATTTCGATATACTTTAACGAATAAACCATAACCATAAAATCCTTTACAAAAGGCACAATAATTGATTTAGTGGAACGAAATTTATGGTACTTTCATTATTTATTAAAGTTGTACAATTAACTTTGTTATTATTTAATAGGTGACTTAAGCATTTTTCTTTTGTCAGGAAGACTTTTTTATTTTTTATTCGAATATAGTGCTATTAATTCTTTCAAAATCATTTATTTCCCTAATATCTAGTTCTTGCTGATTGTTGTCTGGAATTGCCAAAACTTTCAAACTTGTCGTAAGACTCAAAATCGGTGGGTATAGTCAAGATGAAGTAAATTAGGTTATTATTAATCCAAACACAAGTTTTAATATGTTCAAATTGTTCTGTATCTAAGTTCGATATTGTTTCGACGTCTATAAGATTTGGGTTTATTATGCCTAGTTATACTAATTGAATTCCGAGTTGAATATCTTGAATATGCTGTAAGTATGCCTTAATGTTATCTAGGAAAATACCGGAAAAAGTTTTAGGTAAAACTATTCTGTAAAACGTTTGTAGAATTTTTTAACTCATTTACATAGTAATTTGTTCATTATTAACATGGTGTATTATATTCAATTCATTAATGTCGTTATTAGCAATTTTCTGCTTTAGATCTTGTAAATATGTTTCTATAGTATGACGATCTTTCTCATCTAGAGTTCCAAACAAAAATTTAAAACCTGTACCCAAACCATTGTTTAAACCTCGTCTATGCCTTTTTACAAAAAGTTCCTTTTCGGCAATTTTTATATATTTTGAAATTAAATCTGTTTCCAAAATTCATTGTTTTCTAACTCTTTAACTATATTATCAAATGCTAATTCAAGTACAGTTTTATTTATTTGGATTTTATGGTTTTTGAAGGCTATTGTTTTTGAACATTTTGCTCGATTATGAGGTATCCATGATTGTTGGTAATTTCAGTTACTTGAATTAGCTGAATAAAATGGGTGAAAATTAAGGAAAATTACCAGAATTGTTATCCATATATTACATTGTTATATTAAGAATTAACACTGTTAAACTGTTTTTTCGTTCTTTTAAACTGATTCTTATATTTTATAACTTTCATATCTTGAAACTTAACAATAAAGTGTTCATTATCTTGGTCTGTCTGAACTACTTCAGCTCTTTTATAAGGATTGTTTGTTTTTTCAAGACATTTCCTAGAATTTTCCGCCAAAATAAATCTAGTGTCGGGGCGGTCGTCCTGTTAATTACCAGAATTGTTATCCATATATTACATTGTTATATTAAGAATTAACACTGTTAAACTGTTTTTTCGTTCTTTTAAACTGATTCTTATATTTTATAACTTTCATATCTTGAAACTTAACAATAAAGTGTTTATTATCTTGGTCTGTCTGAACTACTTCAGCTCTTTTATAAGGATTGTTTGTTTTTTCAAGACATTTCCTAGAATTTTCCGCCAAAATAAATCTAGTGTCAGGGCGGTTGTCCTGTTATTCGTGTTATTGATACGTGTTTGCTTTATAGTTTGAGGATTTGTTTGATGCTTTTTTTATTGAAAAATATATTACAGGGGGTTTCTCTAGTTGTAGAATGAACTATAGAATGATTTTAAGTGAAAAGGTTTTGCTCTATTTTTATATAATCTAATTCTTTATCCCCTGATGTGTTAATTATTCTTAATTTTTCATTAAGATTTTTGTGTAAGCGCTCAATATCCGCTATACCTGTTTTCCCAGTAATAACTTCGAGATTTTTTTTAAGTTGGTCACACCAATTTTTTTATTCGCATTATTCATGCCTTGATCTTGATAAATTTTTAATGTTTTCGGTGGACCTAATCCATAAAAAATTTTCAATAAAGCTCTTTTGGTTTCTAGCCAATCTAACAAGCTAACTTCTTCTACTCGTATTCTTGTGAATTTTGAATAAAGATCAATACAAGTTAAATACAATATTTTATCCCATTTCCAAAAATCAATAACAAATAAAAAAAAATAACAGTTTCGTATACTGGGGGTGTGACTTTAAAAAGAATTTTGAATGGAATATGATCTGTTTTGCATCTGTTACATAGTTCACACTCATTAATAATTTTGGTACTTTTTTTAACATAATTGGCGTAGTAAAATTTGTTTTTGAATACGGTAACTACTTTTTCTATTCCTTGGTGTAACCCTTAAATTGTAATTTTCTTTTCCGTGAAACTGGAAAATGGGAAACTCATTTAATTTGATCTTCCAGCGCTGTAATTTAGAATTAGGCTACTTGAGATTATGTAACTACTGTAGAGGTCTATGATCGCATTTTATTACGAATTTTTTGCCAAATAAGTAAGGTCGAAAATACTTAGTTGACCATACTAACGCTAACAATTTTTTTTCTGTTGTTGAATAGTTAACTTGGTGGTCGTTTAATGTACGACTCGCAAAGCAAATTGGATGACCTTGTTCACTAAGCACGGCTCCTAAAGCTATATTTGAAGCGTCTGTAGTAAGGGTAAATTCTTTGTCGAAATTTGGGTAGGCTAAAACTGGGTCATTTGTTATGAGAATTTTGATTTTATTTACGGCATCTAAGTAATTTTTATCGCAAGGGTTTACTTTGTTTCCTTTTTTCAAACAGCTTCTTAATGACTTCGCTATTTGGCCAAAATTACTAATAAACCTTCTGTAAAATCCTTCTAAAAATAGGAACTGGTTAATTTTCTTTTCTGTTTTTGGTATGGGGTAGTTTCGATTTTATTTGGATTAGCTTTTATCCGTTCTGGAGTGATAACATGTTCAAGAAACGATGTTTCTCTTTTTAAGAACTCAATCTTATCCAGTTGCAATTTTAAATTTGCCTCTTCTAACTTGCTAAACACACGCTCGAGCGATTCTATATGTTCTTGTGACGAGGTAATAAAGATGATTATATCATCTAAATAGTTTAAACAATGTTTTCCAATTAAATCCTTTAAAATTGTGTTCATTAATCGTTGGAATGTAGCAGGGGCGTTTTGGAGACCATACGGCATTCGCAAAAATTCATAAAATTCATTACGTTGAAAAAGCAGTATTCTTTCTACTTTCCGGATCCATCTCGATTTGATGGAATCCTTTTGCCAAATCTAGTGTTGTGAAATACAAACAGCCGCCTAGTTTGTCAAGAATTTCGTAGAAATTAGGAAGAGGATATCTGTCATCAACAGTGACTTCGTTCAACTTCCTGTAATCTAAGACGATCCTCCGTTATTATATTTTTTCAGAATTTTTTATAATTCTCCTTTCTCCACCTCATTCAGATGATTGACTCTAAATTTACTCTATTCCATTGTATAATTATAATAATTTTTTTGAGTACTGATGGAAATATTATATACGAGTATTTCATTGTTATGAGTTATAGTGTTATTACTGTAGTCTAATTTTGCTTTGAAAACTTTGAGAATATCGGTTCCTATAAGAGCATGGTATTTTTTTGAAAAGGGGAAACATAAAATTTTAAATTGTCTTCAATTAGATTCGGTATATATAAAAACTGCACTAAATTTAGTTCTGCGGAGCCATTGATGGTATTAATTTGCTTCTTATCTGTTTTCATTACCTCAATCGGAAAAATATTAGGATTTATTAAATGTTAACTAACCGACTTCAGTATTTAGTTCAATGGTTGGTCATTTTGTTGTTCCGAGGCCCATAAATGAAAATTTTGGTCCACATCCATTGGTTGCGGGACTCCAAACCTACGTAACCTACGTCATATGGTTTGACTCATAACTGCGTTATTTTGATTAAAGTTTTGACCTCCCTTTGCAAACTTGTTAAAATATTGGAACGGATTGAAATTGCGGCTTTGAAAATTAGACTGATGTTGAAAGTTTGATTGATTTTGGAAATTTGATTTATCTGGAAAATTTCTAAATTGATTCCTACTGGGTTGTGCAAACTCTTTATGAATCTGATATTGTAAATTTGATTGATTTTGGAAATTTGATTGATTTGGAAAATTTCTAAATTGGTTCCTACTGGGTTGTGCAAATTCCCTAAATTCGTTGTTAACTACAATTGGTTGAAATCTATCATTATTATTGTGTGAATTGTTACGATTTCTAGTTGGGTAAAAACTCACTCGTTTTTTTTTTGAGATTCATTTTGATCATGGCTAAATGCATCATTATTACGTAATACACGCAGTGCTGAGCGGAAGTTAGACACCAGATTTGCATTCAGTAAACTTGTTAAATGATTTGGCAATTTACTTTTTAGTACATGTAAGCAAGTTTTTTCGAGGTTTTGTTCAAGAGAATGCTTTTCTGAGACACCATCGTTACCTAATTTAATTTTGTCTTTAATAGAGCAAATTTCCGCATTAAGGGTATCAGACAAATTTTACACACTTTTTCTATATTTAATGCTATTTAAATTCAAAATTAATTTTGGTGTTGGTGTTGGCTCACCGAATTCGTCTATTAACAACTGTTTCAGAGTTGCCCAGTCCGCCGGTTGCTCCCACCGCACTATCATTGCAGCATCACCTGTTAGCGTACGTAAGATGCAATTGAAATAAAGTTCTCTTTCCTCTGCTGGTAGGGTGGTAATCGCTGGAAGCACTGCTTCTACATTGATAATGTAAAACGCCACATTTTGTTTTATTCCATCAAAACGGTCGACGTTTCCGATGTTCTGCAAGATTAGATTGGTCACGTTGCCGTTTGGTGATTGTGTATTTTCTCGATTATAGGATAGGGCACTCAACAATGTTTCTATATCGAGGCTTTCCGCGCCACTGCTCATGAAGCTTTTCTTCCTTCTTTACGCGGAATTGATTCTGGCACTTTTGCTTATAATGCCTTTGCGCGGTATTAATTTAATAATATTTTTTTTATTTTTCAGCACATTTATGTGCGGCACTAATAACTTTAATTTAATTTTTTCTTTAGTACCTTTGCGCAGTACTTTTAACTTGTTTCAAAATTTTCTACTTATTTATTAATACCTTTGCGCGGTATTCTTGACGAATTTTTAACAGTTATTTAAACGGAAAATTTCTTTTTACTGTTTAATAGTTCTTTTTACACCGACTGCGCCAGAGAGATATAACACACAACTATGCTGTCCAAAGTGTGAATTTATTCTGACATTGTGAGCTTAAAGAATATGTACATAGAAATCATTTCCAACAAAACTGCTGTCGCCGTTATTAAATTATTATTGTTGTTGTTAAGCTACACGCGCATTTTTATAGACAAGGGAGCAGTTATGGTAGGAACCTAACTTATTAATGTTTAATTCTACGTTACTACTCATACACATATACATATTTGGATGCATATACATATACATATTCATATACATATGCATATACGTATACAAATACATATACATTTGCATATACATATTGTAGTGTATGTATGCATGCATGCTGATCATAGCGCGTAACTTGAGCGCGATTATGCAAGCCGTAGCGTGTTGCCCTTGAGCGACCACCAAAGCAGTTCATTGCCTGGTGCGGCGCGCTTCCACTCTTTCAAATGCAAGGGCGTCAAATTGCACACGGGTAATGCACTCGCAATAATTGTCAATACAGAATCGACAGTCGGTCTGATGATGAGTAAGCATGTTGAAAGTACATAGGATTTCCCCTCTGGTAAATATTTAAGAATTAGTAAGAACCAATCCATACATCTCATTTACTTGCATATTATGTATTTAAATAAGTTATGCAAGAGTGAGTGAATGAATTGGTATTGATTGGTGAATAAGAAATAGGCTATAATAAGTCTCTTTGTAAACCAAAATTATTAAAATAATTAAAATCAGACATGTGCTGACCACCAAAACCTACACAAGTGTTTTATTTGTCTTTGCCTTGTGGCGAAATAAATGGAATCTCTGAGCTTGAGGCTCAATTTCCAAGATCGGCTTTTGGCTTTATATCTAGGCGTTATATCCACGCCATCATAAGGATACCCCCAGATTCAGGGCGCCCCATTATGCATATTGCAAACTCAGGGCGTTTGAATATCATAAATATTTTCTAACATTAAACATAACATGGCGATCCTGCAACAACGAACCTAGAACTTCTTCTGCTAAAGCAGCTGCTTTCAAATTTTTTTCAATCCATCAATTATAAATGACGCAAGCTGAAATCGACGCAATATTCGACAAATGGGAGGCATATGCCAGAACATCAAATCCTGAGGAAGAGGAATACACAGCCGATTATTCCACAAGAGAGCAGCGAAACTTATATACCAACGTCGTTGAAGCTTGGACCACAACCATTATCGATAGAACGATATTTGGCACGCCAGACTAAACAAAAACCAACACCATCACCTCAACCACAACCCTAGATGAGATCTAGAGGAGGTAGAGCCGTACGTCTAAGTAAATATAGAGCTGAGTTGCACAGGATCATCCCAATCATAAGATACTCGAAACTAAAAAAGAAATTGATCGACAAACTCAAAAAGCTGAGAGAAGGTACAAAAACAAGCCAAATTGGAGGATATTATAATAGCCCCAAACAATAACATCAACGCTGGTGGCCAAACGACAATCAGAAAAGACGACAACGCTGCAACAAATATAATAATATTTTCAATAGCTGTATCAGTAATTGTACTCATAATTTTGAAAATAAATAGCTATTACAAACATTATGTAAAGCGTCAAGTGCGCAAAAGCACTGATATGATATCCAAAGTTTAAGTTAAAATCTAAATAAAAACAAAATATCCATATACATATGTCTCTGCCACAAAATATTAACTCTGCAAGTATATCACAACATAGTTTAAAAATTTTGCATAACTTTTCGAAATTCTCCTTAAATGCATATACAACAAGTGATAGCGATTCTTTGGAATTTAAAAAAGAATCCTACTCGCACTTACACTTCTATATTTGTTGCTGATACTCTACAGCAATTAGAGCTAATTCGCTTAAACCTAGAAAATGCCATTCAAGTGCATGAATTCAACTCGCTATTCAAGCAAATGAATGACTTATTACTAAATAAAACTGAAAATAAAATGACTACTCCTATACCATCCCCTTTACCATCTACGTCTGCTGCATTTGATATTTGCACAGCAGCAAAAATTGTGCCAGATTTTGATGGCAAACCATCAAAATTATCTAAATTCATTGGAGTGGTATTTTATGCAAATACACTGCCAACTGCTCATATACGCACGCTAGTAGATTTTGTATATGCTACAAAGTTTTCTGATTCTGTGCAAAACAAGCTACTAGTTAAACCCAAAGCACAAAATGTTGATCAGCTAATAAGTATATAAAATAAAAATTTCAAAATGTACCAGAACGCAAATAATATATAAGCATCTTACTTCTGTGTATCAAGGAAAACTAAAAGTTTACCGATATTCAGCAAAGGTAGAAACTCTATTTGCGGCTCTCAGTAGTATACAAATTAGTGAGCAAGTTTCTCACAGCAGAGAACTAATCATAAACTTAAATGACCAACTAGGCCTTTCAGCATTTAAAAAAGGTTTAAATAGTAACCTAAAACCAATTGTAATAGCAGCAAAGCCACATACGTTAGCGGAAGCAATACAGATAGCAACAGAACTGGAAACAGAAAGTGTGATAAATGTGCGATACAATAACCAAAAAGGCTTCAATGCGACCAGGAAAAACTATACACACAGTCAACGAAACTGGATGGACGACGGCAAAGTAATAATGCCAACAACAATAATAATGCACGACGTTATGAAAACACAGGCAGGCGACAAAACTAACATAACACCCAGTCGCACAGAAACTACAACAGCAATAGACAAAACAATTTTAGGCAGGAAAACTGACCTACACCCGGCTAAAGCAGTCCGGGAAAATTCAAAAATAAAACTGAATACAGAAAATACTGTAAATGCTGAATACAGTATAAATTCCATAAACTCCACACAAACTCCAATTACTCGTATATAGATACAAAAATAGCAGGTAGAAATTTTAAATTTTTATTAGATACGGGGGCAGATATTTCAATAATAAAATTAGAACATGTCAACCCAAAAATTATAGATATAAAGATATTCATTTCAATTAAGGGTATATTAGATAAAATACTTCCACTTTAGGCTTAATAGAATTAGAACTAAGTGTGGAAAATCAAACATCTGTGCAAAAACTCCATGTAGTAGGTAATGAAACACTTCTAACAACAAATGGCGTATTAGAAAGAGATTTCCTCATTAAATATAGATGTAAGTTAGATTATGAAACTTGTACATTACAAACCCATATAAATGATGAGCAGGTCACCTTGCCCATTAACACTCAGCTAAAAATAGCTAACACACTAGCAATACAATCAAGAACTCAAATAGTACACACACTATTAGCGCAAATAGCGGAAGATAGCTAAGTTAACATCAAGGAGATAGCACAGTGTAGCTAATAGAGCTATACCCAAAGATAGGCATACGCACATACAAACAAATTATTAGTACTGCAAATTTTGAAGTCACTTTAAAAAATATTTCATTCAAAGTAGAACAAATAGCTAATTTTTATGTTGTAGGAAGAAAAATGTAGTGTATAAAAAGCATAATGTATGTATATACACACAAACGCCAACACCATACGCGACGTAGGCACGTGCAATGTGAGCGGAGACCCAACATAAGTACATCGAACTCTTATATAAGAATGTCCACGTTATGAAGCGCGAACAGCGCAGTGCGCACGTTTTTGATAACGCTGCACTCTAATGTTCACTGCCCTCGAACGAATGTACGCTGGCATTGACCGTGATACTTTCCGCTGACATTGCAAAATCCCTCTTTATGTATTAAGAACCATATTATATACTAAGTTTTCGCACATAAGATATTATCTGTCTGTACACTAGAAGTCGCCGAATTAAATTGTGCGCTAGCTCTCGCGCCGTTATACAAATCTTTGAGCCCATCATTACATGGCGATCCTGCCAAATATGATTACCATCATTACAACAAGGCGACCCTGCCAACCTGTCAATTATTAAAAACCCAAAAATTTTAAAAACCACAACACTCTTAAAATAATTCTAAAACTCCAATAAGAAGATGAACACCGAGTTCCACCGACTATTTGAAAAAGTTCAACAACTGGCAGAGCAACACATCCACAAAGAAGCAAACGCCCAGAGCCTGACGTTATACCCTGTTGATGGAAGCACTCCAACCCCACGCTTAATACAACAGAATTTTGAAAAAGTAACAAAAATCGAAGAATACGTGCCAATCTACAACTCCAAACAAACCACCACTTTACAAACCATCTACTTCACGAGCAGGCCCTAAACCCATAACCATAGAGGATTCTAAACAAAGGAACGCTATACACACTCCACAACCACACAAAGACGAACAATCGACAAAACGTCACCGGAGAAAGCGAGCAGGGAAAAACGTGCAAACTCGCACAAAAATAGCATTATTCTGGCGAGATTTCAACCTCGCGAACACCAAAATTATACAAAAAAAAATTAAAACTAAAAAACATAAATTAAAATACCTAAATGTTAGAGCATAGAATTATAAAGATTGTAATGATATAAGAATAAGTTAGATAAGATTAAAAACAAAAATAAATAAATAATAATAATAATATATTTTTATATAATGGGTAAAACTCAATCAAAAATTCAAAATCAGAATAGAGACCCACAAGTAACAATATTAAATAGTCAAGTTCAACATTCTGCATCCAACATCCTAGAGGATCAAGATTTAAAAATAATAATCATATTGATAATAGTATGTGCTCAATTAGGAATTACACTACTATCCATGTATAATAAGTATACCAAAAAACAAAATTTAAAAGCGGCAAATTCAGTATTTGATTTGACCGAAATAATGTCCAGAAAATAGAATGGAATTAAACTCATTAAAATATTTAGAAAACTTAGAAACAAAGTTAAAAAAAAACACCAAGTGGAATTTATACATATTCATATGTGGAAACACTACTGTTAAGTATTGAGTTCTTTATTTGTTAAGTACTCTTTACGGTATAAGAACAGGTTAAGGTGTTGTGTTAAGTAAAGTGATGAAATAAAGCAGTTCAGTACCAACCTAAGCGACTACATTGCAGTGGCGACGAGCGTAAAAAAGACAAAGTAAAAAGTAATTAGTGTAATACACAAACAATTTAAAATGGCTATAGTAAATGAAAGCGTGGTGGTCGCAACCGCAGCAACAACAACGAGTGTGCGCGAATTTCGTCCGCATCTTGACGGCTGGAGAAACTGGATGGAGGTATTGGACTCCCATTTTATCGAAATTTCGGGTCAAGACGACCAAGTGAAGCGATCAATTTTATTGAAAGCCATCGGTATGGAGGCCTATGGGTTATTAAGGGATTTGTGTGACCCTGATTTGCCCGCAAGCAAGACATATGACCAGCTGTGTGCGCTTCTGGAATTACATTATTCGAAAATGGTGATTGTGTTTAGGGAGCGCAAAGCGTTTTTTTGCAGCATCGCGGGATAGGAGCGAAGCAGTTTCGGTATGGTACGCCAAGTTAAAGAGGTTAGCCATGGATTGAAAATTTGGCAGCCTGCTAAATGAATTCGTCTTAAATAAATTTGTAACCGGACTGGAGGGAAGATCATTCGAAAGGTTATGCGAAGAGGACGAATCGCTAACAATGGAAAAAGCGCTCAAGATCGCTATGATTGTGGAGGCGAAAGTCGCTGCACAGCAACAGCAAAAACAACTGCAACTGGTAGAAGGAGATTTAGCGGTCAACGCAATAGCTCAACGAACCGCTAGAACATCCAAAGGCAAACGAGGTCAAGGCCGTGACAAGGGCAAAAGCGGAGAGAGTAGCAGCAAAGAATACAGCGCTGGGCCCTCACTTTGTCAGGGTTCAATTATGTGTCGCGGTCAGTCGCATACAATTAGGCTAATAGTGAGTGAAACGCGGAGCCCACCAATTTTCGGTAGGGATTTTATGTCAAAATTCGGAATGGGGATAAATGCAGTTAACGGATCAGTTAATATTGTAAATAGTTTAAAAAAAAAATTTAATTCTGTTTTCAAAGGGGGTTTAGGTAGATATACCGGGAGTAAAGTTAAGCTAGAGTTGGAGGAAAAAGCTAAGCCGATATTTTGCAAGCCTAGATCAGTGCCGTTGGCCTGGAAAGTAAAGGTAGAAGATCAGATTAACGAATTGGTGGTGAAAGGTGTGTTAGTACCGGTCGATAATTCCGATTGGGGTACGCCTTTGGTATTGGTCCTAAAGGCAAATGGAGACTTGCGAATTTGCGGGGACTACAAGTCAACAATAAATAAGAATTTAACGTAGTAAATTATATAGACGATATATCTGGGGCGACCTTCGAGGAGCACAAGAGCACATTAGAAAAGGTACTTAACAGGTTGGAAGAAGTCGGTTTACGGTTGAACGTGAGCAAATGCGTTTTCTTTGAAAAAAAATTTCACACTTAGGTTTTGATATAACTCCAGAAGGATTATCGAAGAATAGAGAAATAATTCTATCGGTAGTTGAGGCACCTGTCCCTAAGAATGTATCTGAAATGAGAGCTTTTGTGGGATTGGTAAACTGTTACTCTAAGTTCATTCCCAACTTTGCTAATAAAATGGAGCCACTATATGCGTTGTTGCGTAAGAATTCAAAATTCAGTTGGACAAAAGCAAGTCAGGAAGCCTATAAAACTTTAAAGAAGGAGATCACATCTGATAGGTTTCTGGCACCCTTTGATCCTAGCCATCCAATAATATTGGAAACGGATGCTTCAAATGTGGCAGTGGTTGGAACTCTTTCACATGTGTATCCTAACGGGAGTGTTAAACCCATTGCTTTTATCTCTCGAGGGCTCACCGCAGCGGAGAGAAATTATAGTGCGCTTCAAAAAGAACCCTTAGCAATAGTTTTTAGCGTGACTAAGCTTAGGCACTATTTACTGGGCAACAAGTTTGTATTACAGACTGACCATTCTGAGCCACTTCTGTCAATTTTTGGGGAAAATAAGGGCTTGCCTGTCATGGCAGCAGCCAGAATACAGCGCTGGGCCCTCACTTTGTCAGGGTTCAATTATACAATCCGGCATGTTAAAGGTTTCCACAATTTCACAGACAATTTGTCGCGCTTGCCCCAACATGCGGTAAGACAGGAGAGCATAGGGAAAAATTATGTGAATTTTATTTCAGAAAATAACGCAATGAAGTTAGATTTCAAAGCGATTGCTAAAGAAACATCTCGGGACCCTATTCTGGCGAAGTTAAAAGAAGCTGTTCACAGGGGTGCCGTGCATACTCTGGAAGGGGATGATTTTAAACCTTTTAAAGATAAAAAGTCGGAATTATCTGTGGAATACGGATGTATTTTGTGGGGTTACCGGACAGTGATAGCCCAACGACTCCGACCTAGTGTTCTTAGGGAGCTTCACAGATCTCACTTGGGTATAGTAAAATCTAAAGCTTTAGCTAGATCATACGTATGGTGGCCTAAAATGGATAGTGATATTGAAGCATTGGTTGCGGGATGTCTTCCTTGTAAAATTATACAAGAAAGCCCAAACAAAAGTAGATTAATCCCTTGGGTGCCACCAGAAACGCCTTGGTCGCGTATTCATATAGATTTTGCCGGGCCCAAGAAGAGTTTTTATTTCTTAATCATAGTAGGTTTGGGTTGGTTGATACTTTGGTTACTGACAACGGCCGAAAATTTACAGCCAGTGAGTTCAAACAGTTTTTACAGATGAATGGTATTAGGCATGTACTCACACCACCATCGTTTCCAGCTACGAACGGGCAGGCGGAAAATTTTGTTAAGACATTTAAAAAATCGTTAGAGGCAAGGCCTCGAAGTACGTTCGACTTCTGTTAAAGTTAAGTCGGTGTGGGTTCGGTTGAGTGGAACTCCCGATTAGCACTGGTCTCGCTCTGAGCACTTGACCCCATAAGGGCTTGTGCCAAACCTCACATGGTCTCTCTGCTTGCACAGATAACCTTGGGACCATATTTAGTGACCACACGTTTTGACTGAGAAAGCGGCTTTCAGTTGGGACCCTTCTTGCATGGACACAACCAAAAATAAAAACACAAACACAAACACAAAAAAAATTTCCGCGCATATCCCCTCAGGGACGCGCAAAACCCTGGCTAGGCAAATGCCCACCAGCAACACTCCCGCCCTTGATTCGAAGACAAGCAGCATAAGGACTGCCCCTTCAACAAGCACCACAGCTTCGGCTAATAAGCCACCCAAGAGCTCTTCGCTGTCCCCAGGCTCTTCAGCGGCTGCTAGGGTATTGACTCACAAACGAGCAGCAGTCGCTCCGCCTAAGCCCTCTTCCGCAAACGCCTCGATATTGCCTCACAAGTCGATGGAAACTGCTCCCCGTACCGCTCCTCCTTCAGGTGCAACTACCAACGTGAACCCGAGTACAAGGGCGTACAGGACGCGTAGAGTGGCTTGCCGTATTTTGACGAGGCTCAACGCTACAGAACCCTCTCAACTGTCAGAATACGACAAGGGCAAGCTTGAGTGGGCAAAAGCACACGCTGATGTGCGTGTCCACTGCTCCACTGCACAAGCAGCCGGTAACCCCAAGAGGCAGAGATCAGCCGATCGTCCGGGCAATCCACCCAAAGCATCCCTAAGCGCGTAAGGCTGACTACTCCCAAGCCTCAGCTCTCCAAACCGCTTAGTGAGATTGTGAAAGAGAGCCTCACATGGGCTGTGGTCGACTCTGCCAATGCCGATGGGACCATTACTCCTGCCAATTGGAGACAGGTCGAAATGGCACTGTTACCAATATTCGATGAGGTTATGTCCCTCAACCCTGGTCCTTCACCCAGCTGCCGTGACGCAGGGTGGTATCAAGGACATATTAAGATCGTATCTTGCTCGGCCCAACGCTCGGCCGATCTATACAAGGTAGCGATCAATAGGATAGGTGAGATATGGCCGGGTGCAAAGTTCAATGCTGTACCTTTGGACCAGGTTCCCCAACGCCCTCGCTCCAAAACATGGCTTCCTGCCGAGCCCTCTGAGAATGAGGCAAACTTAAATATCCTCAAGCTCAGCAATACCGATCTTCCCACCAATGGCTGGAAGGTCGCGAAAGTTGGTGACCCCAAAGTCACTTTGTGTGAGGTCACCATCATTTTGAACGAGCAATCCCTTGTATCCATCAACTCCCGCGAGGGGGTGATTAATTATGGGTTTGGAGCCATCTCCGCCTCTACAAGTGCGATGCCCAAGCAGCCCAACAGCCTCCCTAGCTGCTCGGGCCCGGCTCTCACCCCTTTGCCGGGTAGTGACAATGAGAGTATGTGATCCGTAACAACCAGAAGCAGCCGCTTCTCATACTTCCGAACTGGTCGGAGAATTCTTCGACCACATGGACACGGATGCGGCTGGTGGATACATCTCTCCAATGTCCGAAGAGAAAGAGTAGAATTCCACAATAATCACTCTTCCAGACAATGCTGAAGGTACTACAGATTAACCTTCAGCATTCGAAAACTGCCTCGGCAGCCCTGCTTCTCCGCCTCTCGGATATAGGGGAGGAGCTCATTCTCGTCCAAGAACCTTGGGTCGTAAATGACCGGGTTTCTGGACTCAATGCATACGGATATCGTATGGTCAACCAAGATCCTGCATTCTGGTAAAAAAAAACAGCTCTTTTACTCAATAGATTCAGTGACAAAGACAATGTTGCCATGGTCATTGAAATGGGTCCACGGACCTTCTGGATCTCCTCGAACTACATGGCTCATGACTATGGCGACTCCCCGCCACCAGACATACAGAAGCAAATGATTGCTGTAGCCCACCAGAAACAGATTCCGGTCATTATCGGCGCCGATGCCAATGCCCATCACGAAATATGGGGCAGCTCCGGCACAAATGATCGAGGTGAGTGTCTTTTCGACTTTATCATTTCAAATAACTTAGGCATTGCTAACCGGGGAAATGAGCCGACCTTCCTTACATCCGTCAGGAAGGAAGTACTTGACATCACCCTCGTCAGCGATAACTACTCCAACATGATAAGCAATTGTTTCGTCTCACAGGAATGCTCCTTTTCGGACCACTGCTATATCACCTTTGACATTGACTTGAGGGAGACTACAGGCAATACAGAATCTCTTAAACCAGTCAATAGAAAAAACACGAACTGGCCTCTTTTCCGGCTCAAACTGGGGTCATGCTTAGCAACGACTCCCCCTATTATCCACAACTCTCCCGACATTGATCGGGCGGTCGACGATCTGACCACAGATTTTAAAAAAGCCACTCATATTTCTTGCATCACTCCCGAACCACGGGGCAAACATAAACCTCCGTGGTGGAACTCGGAAATTGCAAGTCTTCGCAAAACTTGTAGAATGCTTTTCAACAAAGCTAAAGTTACAGCTGATTGGGCCCCTTTCAAAAATAAACAAAAAGAGTTGAAATACGCCATTAGGTGAGGGAAACGAGCGTCATGGAGGGAATTTTGCGAAAGCATTGAATCGACGTCCGAGGCTAGCCGTCTTCGTAAAATTCTGCACTCCTCTACCAAAGCCCTTGACTGTATCCAAAAACCAGATGGCAGCTGGACTCACTCAAGCGCCGAAACCCTTGATATCCTGCTAGACACCCACTTCCCAGGGAGTTTAGCCTCAGCGGATCAAGCACTCTACCAGGTGGAGCAGGTTTCCCATGATACCCGCCCCACATTCCAAATGACAAAAAGTCACCTTGAGTGGTACATTCAAACCTTTAAGCCATAAAAATCCCCTGGACCGCACGGCATCATTCCTGCCGATATCCAAAATGGGGAAGAGATTATCCTTCCATGGCTGCTACAAATGTATAATGCAAGCCTCAGATTGCAATATATTCCCTTACGCTGGCGCACGGCTCGGGTCGTCTTCATACCAAAAGTTGGGAAGGCCTCGCACACCAAACCTAAGGATTACAGACCCATGTCTAACATCCTTTCTTCTTAAGGTTCTAGAAAGAGCTCTTGACCTACATATCAGGACATCGATCAACCCTTCTCTTCTCTCTGTAACTCAACACGCTTACTCTAAAGGCAAATCGGTTGAAACAGCACTTCATTCTCTCATTTCTCAAGTTGACAAATCCTTGGCGAACAAGGAATTCGCACTTGCCACATTTCTGGACATCGAGGGAGCATTCAACAATGTATGCCCCAACGCTGTCATTTCCGCACTCTATAACCTTAACCTGAATTCAGGTCTTCTTAAATTTATAGAGCTTCTACTAAAATCTGGAATCATCACCTCCACGATCGGCAGTGCCCAATCCAGGAGGGTGGTTAACAGGGGCACGCCACAAGGGGGTGTTTTATCACCCCTCCTCTGGAACCTGGCAGTTAACACACTACTGGTGAGATTGGAATCTACTGGATGCAAAGTGATAGCCTATGCGGACGACACAGCAATCGCGGCATCCAAATTCCCCCAAACACTTTCCGAAAAACTTAACTATTCACTCTCTATTGTGTCGAACTGGTGTCGCGAATTCGAACTTGGGGTTAACCCATCCAAAACCGCGACTATGCTTTTCACTAGGAAGTACAAAATTCACAAAGTTTACAATGTATACTCTAAACGGCACTCCGCTCTCTTTGAGCACACACGTTAAGTACTTAGGCCTGATTCTCGACCCAAAGCTTAATTGGAAAGCCAATCTAGCTGAGAGGGCACGTAAGGCAACATGCGCTATATATTGCTCTAAAAGAGCAGTTGGTGCACGATGGGGACTTCGTCCTCTAGTCGTGCTCTGACTCTACACGGCGATCGTTGAACCAAACCTGTTATATGGGTCGGTCTTCTGGTGGCAAGCTCTCGAAAAAGCCTGTAATATCAAACCCCTTGATAAAATCAGAAGATCCATTGCTCTACTGATCACAGGCGTTCTTCGTAGCACACCTACGAAAGCCCTTTTTGCCATGCTGCACTGGCTCCCCTAGGGGATCCTGGTTAAGCAACAAGCCAAGCTGACAGCGATTAGACGCTCTTTCGCACTGGCGCATAACCCTGACAGGCCATGTTTCAATTCTGAATCAGGATCCACCTGTCCCCAACTTTATTGATTATATGTCGGTCTATCCCGATTTGAATAGGGAATTCGACCTCACTATTCGAAGTTGAAACGACTGGACCTCAGAAAACCGAATCGTCTGTGAAACAGTCGAAATCTACACCGACGGTTCCAGGCTTGGAAGTAGAGTCGGCAGCGGTATTTATTCCGACAAGCTGGACTGAAACATCTCCCTACGTCTCCCAGACCAATGCAGCGTTTTTCAAGCTGAGGTCATGGCCATTTACCACGCAGCCAAATGGATGCTGAGTAGTGATATCGGCGCAGTTGACGTATCTATCTTCTCAGACAGCCAGGCCGCCATTAAATTTCTTTTTGGCTCCACGGCCACATCAAGACTAGTTCATGAATGTCGAACATCTTTAAATGAGCTCGCAAGTTATTCTCGGGTGCACCTAGTCTGGGTTCCCGGACACAGCGAAATCCCGGGAAACTGCGAGGCGGACGAGCTTGCCAAGGCAGGCACGCTAATGCACGATATTCACCCCTCTGTAAACATCGGCATTCCACTGGCAACAGCCAAGCTCGAAATCAAACGGAAATATCTGGCTGACGCCTACAAATCCTGGGCTAACGAGGAATCCTGCCACACGGCTAGACTAACTTGGGCAAGCATGGACAAAAACAGAACCAATCAACTTCTTCGACTTGATCGCGTATCACTGTCGAAAACTGTGTCGGTTTTGACTGGCCACTGCATAATGGGACAGCACGCAGAAAGACTGGGCCTACCCTCAAATGACTTTTGCCGAGGCTGTGGCTTCGAGGAGGAGGACGAGACGGTTTTCCACCTCTTATGCCACTGCCCATCCTTGAGCAGAAGAGGAATTCGCACCTTTGGTGCCCCATTTCTTACAAGCCTGACAGAGCTGTCATCCATTAATGTTAGGGACATAGCCAGGTTCATCAAAGTATCAGGATGGTTTCCTGAAACATGACGGGAGAGTCGTGCTTTTCCAGGCTCTGTCCTTGCGCTGACTATCACCATCCCAAGTATGGGAACTTTCTTTGCTTGAACGGCGCCACACCGTGGTATCACAATGGGCCATTATGTGTGCTCAAGTGTGCTTTTGGCAAACTGGGCGGCCACTCCTACCTACCTACCTAAGTACGGCACATTAAGGCAGAGACCGGTTCGGATGTCACACAGACTTTATCGAAGGCTTGGGCAATGTCTAGAAATATTGCTGAACAGTAATTCTTCTGTTCGAAAGCTCTTCTAATTTCGCTTGTTATACGGTGCACCTGCTCTATTGTACCGTGCTCTTTTCTGAATCTAAATTGATGGGTAGGAATGTTGCCATTTTGATTTAGATAGGGCATAATTTTCCCAAGTAACAAATTTTCGAAGTTTTTTGAGAGAGTGTGTAGAAGGTTTTAGGTAAAGTAGGGACCTCTAAGTTATTGCATGAAGCATTAGGGCAAACAACAATTTGTAGATGCGCAGGAAACGCTGCTCCTTTTTCTTCATTGCTTTTGGTCCAACTTCTATTTCCAAGCCTTACTGGTGGCTCACTTTCCTTTGGGATTTTTTCCACCTTTGTAGCTCTCCAATGTGAGTAATTGGTGTATTTAAGCGGGCCCAGATCTTTAATATAGGTGTCAATACTTGCTTCAGCTTGCTTTTGAAGTACATCTTTAAGGTTATTTTGTGACAATTTTAATTTCCTCTTTAGGGCAGGTGACTTATATTTCTGCCATTTTCGTCTTAGGCGTGTTTTCTCCTTAACGAGGCAGTGCACATGGGCTGAATTTATATAACAGGTAGCAACCTGCATCGTTTTTTTTGCTGGTGTTTTGCACGCAGCCGCTGATGCTAACAAGGAAATAAACTCGTGGAGCGCTCTTTCTAAGTCATCCTTGTTTTTAGAAGGAGATTCAAGACAAATATGTGTATTCACGTATGTCTTATACTTGAGCCAGTTCATTTTGCTGGTGGTCAATTTGGGCGATTTATGTACAAGTTCAGGAGTTCTGTTGAAGTATATGATACAGGTGACTGAACGGAGGACAAGTCGGAAATTACTTCAGAGGAAAACAGTGCCCTGTTTATGTTTTTGATCACAGCGAAATCAATAAGATCTGGCTCCGCTGGCCAGTACGTGGTTGGCCATTTGAGACAAAATCTAGATGATTTCGATGATCAATTAACAAATCGTACAACTGTTTGCCTTTAGGGTATACAAGACGAGAGCACCAACGGGTGGAGAACTAGCTAGACTTTCAGTAGGTGCTTTTTTCAATACGTTTGCGTATGTCATTGAGGAGGACGAGGGCGCCTCATTGGCTGGATTTATTCTACGGTAGTTAGGTGCAATATTGCTACGTTCACAGCGAACTAGCTTTTGTGTTGTACGCGCCTTCATCTTCAGGTCCGTGTAAACTGGACACCCTCTATAGTTGGCTGTATTGTTACCACCGGAGCTGCTGCATTTTTTTTACATTTTTATCGAAAATTGTCAAATTTACATTCAACTGAGGGGTGAGAATCGCCGCAAGCGACACATATTGTGCGTAGAGTGCAGTAAGATTTCGTGTGCCCATATTCCAGGCAATTTGAGCATTGTACCGGACCTTTGCGCTTGTGGGGCTCTTCAATTGAAATTCTACGATGTATTAAGTAACGTAGACTATAAACAGGGTGGGCTTCATGTTTTCAGAATTCTCGTTTTTGAAACGAGCTCCACCTTAAATAATGGTTGAGATATTTTTATTCTTGTTTTTATGTTAAATATTGCTTTTGCATTGTATCCGGCATCTCCCAGCGCTTCCATTATTTCATCTGGTTCGACTTCTGGTTCTATTTCCTTTTATTAAAAAGTTAGGCCTTTGCTGCTCTTCAATTGGTACATGTAATATTTTTTTTTTTGTTATCATCGAGGTAATTACTAATAGAGCGATAATTTTTTCGTTATATATTTGGATGTTAGTCTTGTATGTTACCTTTTTTGAGTAAAATTATATGAAAATTATTCTTGCCTATTAGGCCAGCAATATTTTCAACCAGAACGTTTGAAATTTTTTCGCACAGGTAGATTGGCGGCGGTTTAATGATTTTTTCAAATGAATTTACTTGACATTATTTTATTTTCTTTGGTTGTCTCATCATTAAGTGTGACAAACCTGTTATTATACATTGAATTAGTAGGTTGATCAATTCCATTTTTTTTAATATATTTTTGCTGACTTATTATTTGAATATATATATATATATATATATATATATATATATATATATATATATATATATATATATATATATATATATATATATATATATATATATATATATATATATATATATATATATATATATATATATATATATATATATATATATATATATATATATATATATATATATATATATATATATATATATATATATATATATATATATATATATATATATATATATATATATATATATATATATATATATATATATATATATATATATATATATATATATATATATATATATATATATATATATATATATATATATATATATATATATATATATATATATATATATATATATATATATATATATATATATATATATATCCAAAACATGTTGGAAAGTGAACTATTTTCATTTAAATCAATTGATACAGTGGGGGATGAAAATGAAGCCGTTAATTTCCCAATAGAATTTCTAAATTCTTTGGATTTACCAGGTCTTCCGTCACATAATCTACAATTGAAAGTTGGTTCCCAAATCATTTTGTTACGAAATCTCAATGCACAAAAACTTTGTAACGGAACGAGATTATTTATTAAAAAACTTGCGGGACACGTAATTGAGGCAACTATCATTAATGGAAACTTCAAAAATTATATATATATATAATGCATTGATCTCATCTGCATAGGTCGATCGTGGTATAACTGGTAGTGTTTGATGGAAATCTCCAGACAACAAAATGAGAGCACCACCGAAAAGTCTATCATTACCATTCAAATCTAGCAATGTACGATTTAGTGCTTCCAATGAATATGTGTGTGCCATTGTACACTCATCCCAGATAATGATGTGGCAGCTTGATAGTACTTTATCCATACTGGAAAGCTTTTTAATGTTGCATACAGCATTGTCATTCGTTTGTATATTTAATGGCAATTTCAGTGCAGAGTGTGCTGTTCTGCCTCCGTCTAATGATGTCGCAGCAATTCCAGATGATGCGATGGCCAAAGCAATTTTACTTTCAGAACGTATTTGTGCTGCAGTTCCGCCTGGTGCATCCAAAAATAAGAAACCACCTTCTTCAGCAGCGACTGCCTGCATAATTGTAGTGAAAATTCTTTTTGCTCTGGTAGTAATTTTGGTTCATTTGTTTGAACATATTCAACCAACTGATCAATATTGTATGATTGTTCACGTTGCATATCTCGGTTAAACAAATCACTTGCTGGTCGATTGGGGGATGGCATTCCCAATTTCATGAGTGATTCATTCGAAATATTCATGCATAAATCTTCCAGCTTGAAACTTCATTATATATTTCAGGCGTGAAATCTAAACTAAGATCTGCACAAATTGTACGAAGCGCATGAAGTATATCTTCACTCATTGCATCCTTATATTTTTCCCATAATTCAGTTGGATTTGTTGGATAGCATGTTGTTAATAAAATGGCAAACAATATTCGTATTTGGCGTGGCGTTGAACTGGCAGCAGCGTCGGCAAGAGTTAAATCCCAATGCAAATCTCCTTCTAATAATCATAATGCTCGGCATGAATCATGATACATTGTATGTAGCTGACCATTTACAGTTTTCATATATTCGAACGATGTTGGTCTAGGAATATTAATTAACAACAATCGTAAAAAAAGCATTCTCGCTATTTGGGATGAACTGTGTATAGTCGGCCTAATGCATTAGTACAAAATATTCTTGGATAACCGGCAACAGCTTTTCCTCTTTTACGGGGTTCCCATGTTTTTCTCGACTTATTCCACGTAAAATAGGTTGGTACTTCAGCATAGAGCAATGTTCTCGCAAATCGACCATAATAATTTTGTTGTTGGCATAAACGAAAAAAATCAGTCAATGTTGTTGTTGGTTGAATAACTGCTCGTTCTGCTGCATTTTGGTCAGTAAAATATACTCGTTTTCCGTTTTCGAGGTGAATAGCCAAATGAACGACATCTGGATATCTTTCATGAATACGGAAAGAAAGAATTCGCCATACAGCTTCATTGCTGCTGATGTATCTGCCCATTTGGTAGCGTGCAACCTCATCATTTTCATTCACACCTTTTACAGCGAAAACGGCCATGTCGCTACCTGTATGTACATATTTACAGATGTATTTAATTGACTTAACTGAACTGCAATATTCAACATTAATATGAGCTTTATATGTTTTGGATAACAGTGGGGAGTATGGTACAACCCATTTGTTATCAATTTCTATCTCATTTCTGGCAGTCATCATAAAGGAATATTCACCATCTTCAGTCGATCGTCTACGATACAAAGGATATCCATCATTTCCCGTGATTGTATACGATAGCAAATCCTTTGGAAATCGTTTCGTGCATTTACCATTGTCCATGCATGGTGAATTCATACTGATGGCACCGCAAGGACCATGGATCATGTTTGTAGTCACAATTTGGAATAACTCTGGATCAATGTCCGGATCTGGGATTTCGGCAGAGATTATGTTATCCATTTCTTCAGGTCTAATTTTGTTGATTAGCCAAATCAAAATATAGGCATGTGGCAGTCCACGTTTTTGCCACTCAATTGAGTACATCCAAAAACATGATGTCTGACCATCAAATCAATTAGTGACTTTAATTTTTGCTTAAATACACTCGCTGTAATATCGTGTCGATCACTTGCTGCTGGCCAGGCAATAAATATTTTATTATTTCCTCCCATTTTGGATTAGAGGTGAAGGTGATGAATAAGTCTGGCCGACCGTAACCGCGAACATACGCCATAGCATCCTGAATGTACTCTTGCATATGACGTGCCTGTGTATGATGATGGTAATATACACATATTTCCTATTTCATTCGGATTGAAATTGCCGTCAATAATGTTATTAATTGTATCGCAAAAATGAATGTATTCTTCGGCGCGCAATTTAGCTTGATTGAATCGGATATAACGTAATCGCTCGCTTTGGATTTCGATAAACTGATGGAACGAATGGCGGCATTTTAAAATATGATTGTCTTGGTTGGTCCTAATCATAATTCTATGCGAATAAAAATTCATTGCGCTGACTTTTTTATTCGATTCTTCACCTGTAAAATGGAGAAAAGGCTATGTAAATGTATGTTAATATTAAACATTTGAGTAGTTAAGTGTACCTGTTGCTGGATTTGTTTGTTTGATATTGATATGATAACCATCTTCGCCTTCCGAAAATATGAATGGATATTGCAAGGCGTCATAGGAACGATCCGTATCCTGAATAGTTTGAAGAAGTGTTATTTCGGCGTAAAATACGAATATCTCTATTTTCAAATGCATCACCAACCATTACAATCCCAACTTCATTAACAGTGGGAGCATTGAATCGACGCGAATGCTCTCCAACTGGAACTTTATCGGCTTTAATGACAATCATATAATTGTCGTTCACTAATTTATCCGACATTTGATGGAACAATTGAATCAGTTGATTTTTTTCTGTCAAAAAAGTTTGTAATGTTGATACTATTGCTCGTTGTTCAATTTGCTGAATCCGATTATAATCACAACGAACATTAACTTGTTCTTCTGCGTCTCCTACAAAATATATTTGCAAGAATTTGGGAGTTTCAGTTGGAATTGGAAGCAAGGAGCCAATATTATGATACACTTGTATTTTAAACGTCGAATTGAAATTACGACCTCGTTCATCGACGGATGAAATTATTTTTGCAGCAAAAGATGTCATTTGAAAGCAACTATTAAATTTTCTGATCTTTTTTAGAAAAAATTTGAATCTTCATTATCTCCGGACATTAATGATTTCAATGGCTCTGGTGGTGGGTGTAATACGGGTAAAACAACTTTTCCAGAGGCACAACACATCCCAGCGGTCTAATTTTGAAATTTTATAGCGTGACAATAAGTACATTCTTTATCCATGTTGCCAATCATAATTTTTATGGGAGCACAATATTCAATTTCTGGATCATAATCAAATGCGCTACGATTAAAAGATGAGAATGTAAATGCTCTGGCTGCCTGCATACGTTCTCTGTTTGTGAGTAGATATAAATTGCGATTTGCATCCGTTCTATGTTGGCGTCTGTCTCTGATTAATGGCCGGCGTTCATTCTGATGTTCAGTAGTTTGTGCTGAACGTAATCGCGATACTCTTAATCTGGTTGCTTCATTCACTTGTAATCTTTGTGCCGTGTTTAAATTTGCTCGATCCGTATTTCTTCTTTGTGATGCCGAAGTTCTGCGACCAAGATTTGAACGACGTCGTGGCATTTTATTGTCACACTAATTAGATGTGGAGAGAAATTGTTTGGTTTTGAGTTACGTGTGTTGCAATTTTATATTGTGGAAAATATAAATATGATCATATTGTAAAAACACATAATATATTCCCACTTTTTTTATTTTACCTTTGAAAAACAATCGAATTTAAATCTTTTGTGTTGTTAAATTTGTCTTCAATGTGTTTTTTATATACAGAAAATCTAATAACTAAAAATGAAATGTCAAATATTAATACATATTGAATTGATATGAACCCCTATCAAAAAAATCTTTCTCTAAACCTAAGGTATAGTGTTTGTACGAAATGTCTGAAAAAAAACTTTTGTGGCACCACCTGGCGGATGAAATATATACTATAACCTCACAGGCCACGACACAAATATATGTTGTAAATTTAGTTATGATACCTTTTATGGTTCCGGAGATCCTTCGAGACGTACCTACGCACGAACAATTTTATATATTAAGATATCTATACGAGTATATATAAAAATGGTATGAAAAATGTATAGAAATTCATCAATTGAAAACGGCTGGGCCGAATTCTGTAGATTTTTTTGTGAATTGTTCGTATTTTCGAGGAGAAGGTTTTTACGGAAGAAAATTTTGGAAAATCCCTCCGGAAAAGTCGGAAAATTGGAAAAATCGAAAATTGATTTTTTGTATGAAATTTTGTGTGAAATTATTCCTTAATGGCTGAAAAGCTGTTTCGCGTACTTCACCTTCATTTTTTCGAAATGTGTAGGCTCAATGTGCTGTCTTGTTAATTTGGGCAAAGCTTAGTGGTTGCATTTTTTTCACTTTGCCACAACTCACGCAAGATCTTAAAGCTTACTGCACCGTCTTATGTACTAATGTCGCTCTTAAGCAATCCATTTCTCAGAGATTTTACTAAATGGGGGAAATAAAAAATACAATATATTTTTTTCCCATTGAATAAGAAACAGGGGTTCTTTGCAGTTACAATAAAATTTGAAAACATCTTTCTGTTTGCTGAGCCTTGGTCGCATGTAATTGCCCGAACCGTAACTCCGATTTCTTTTAACATTTTTAGGTTTTCCAAAACAATATTGCTTTGACTACTTTCGGTTCTTGTTATGTTTTTTGTTTCTTAATTACTAGTAACTACGACTTTTTATAATAAAAATTTAATGATAATAGTAATGATAATATTTATAAGATAAATTTAAAAAGTAATGTCTACGTTTATGAAGACAACAATTGTAATCATAAAGAAAAATGTGCTAGAAGCCCAATAGTAAATGCAAAATGTGCATTGTCAAGCTATCTAGGCAAACAGCGTAAACTTGCGAGCCGTACATGGATGCATTTGTATTTCTGCATACATACTGGCATATACGAGTATACAAATAATAAGGAAAAAGGTAGCTTAGAGCGATAAAATTCAGTTCTCTGCTCTGTCTCTCTCAGCTTTCGTATAGTTACCCCCGACCGATCTCTTCTAAGTCGAAAAATAAGTGACATTTCAGATTGTGACTCTTATTTCTTTACTCTATGGTACATAATTTTATCAGTCAGTTCACCACCTGCAGTTAGCCTAGTCGTCTGGATGGACAGATTACATCAGCTGTAGGCCCAGGTTCGATTCCTGGGAGGGTTCATAATTGATGTGCTGTTGATTTCTGAGACATAATAAAAAATGCTTGGGGAAAAATTGCTCTTTCATTGAAAGATCTCTGATGAGGATAAGTTGCGTGTCCGAAATAGCTATAAGATCTGCCAAAAAATGTTTCAATAATTCTTCTTCTTCTTCTGAAAAATTATTACGGTGGCTTAACTACACATACGCAATTGCATCTACTGTTGTAACTTGTCTTGTCAATAAATTCGATACAAAAATAATCTTCATAGAATTGACGACTATCGACTTACTCACATTTACAGAATGAATACGGTAAAAATAGGTGACATCTATGTCTACTGACGAATCTTCACAAGAAATTGTAAACTTTATAGAATGTATTCTAGAAGGTTAGTGTGATCAGGCTTAATTAGCCTGCCATTAACAAAAGCAATGTACTATGACACCACTGAAATGTAATAAAAAACAGAGAGAGAGACCTAACGGAACAAAAGAGGGGTAATAATGAGACAGAGTTGATTAAAGTGTGGTGGAATGAGACAGTACATGGACAGAATTTGATCAGTCAGTTCACCACCTGCAGTTAGCCTAGTCGTGTGGATGGACAGATTACAACAGCTGTAGGCCCAGGTTCGATTCCTGGGAGGGTTCATAATTGGTGTGCTGTTGATTTCTGAGACTTAATAAAAGATGCTTGGGGAAAAATTGCCTTTCATTGAAAGATCTCTGATGAGGACAAGTGGCGTGTCCGAAATAGCTTTAAGATCTGCCAAAAAATGTTTCAATAATTCTTCTTCTTCTTCTAAAAATGATTACGGTGGCTTAACCACACATACGCAATTGCATCTACTGTTGTAACTAGTCTTGTCAATAAATTCATTACAAAAATAATCTTCATATGCACAGAATTGACGACTATCGACTTACTCACAATATTAAGAATAGTTTCTACTTTAGCATAAATTATCCAGTAATAAATAATTTTACTGAACCACATTGAATTGCTGCTGCTATTGGAGATCATTACAGCAAAGAAATTTATATCTTCTATATTGGTCATAACGGTGCTTCTTAACTCACATACATAAATTCATGTGGGCATGAAATTTTATTAGAATTTGTACGATTTCAATACCTTTGTTTATGTCAGTTTTTTGATGCTTTTGCGCAATTCGTCTAAAGAAGCTCATAAATTTCAGCAAATCTAATCCAATCAAACATTTCGTTCGTCAATGAATATGTGCAATTTTGGGAAGTTTTGTTTTTTCGTATATGCTATATTAAATAAATTGTTAGATTGGATTTTATTCTTATGGTAGGAAATGGAAGAATTTTGCAGATGTACTAAAATTTTTGATATTTTTTTTATATTAATACATTATTTACAAAATTAAAATAAGCTTAACTTAATATAATTAAATTAATATCATTATAATATATAAAAAAATATGCAGTCGCATAGAAGAACTTAGACAGCAAATAAAAAAATATAACTGAAAAGAATTCCCAATTATTATTCACGAATGTAGGTCAAGACAGATTATTTGATTGAAAGTATTATCTATTTACATTTGTAAGTGGATACACATCCAAAGACAAGTTCACATGCATAAAGAAGCTCGAAGCAGTAAGCAGTTTTTGCACATTTTTATTAGTTTCCATAACTAAAGTCTCTACGTCAAAGCGATTGTGTTGCCGGTTGTAGTCTTTCGAATGGCGTTTGTGAAAAAAACATGCAGTCAGTCGACTTGGGTAAGCCCTGCACACATCATGTAGACATTTTTTGAGGTAAATGTCAAATGTAATTGGCAAAAAGACGCACATTATATTAAAATAGGTTTTACTAAACTTTATTTATCCTAATATAAATTTAAAATTTCTTGGATTTTTAAATACTTGAAATAATTTCTTATAAATTTTTGATTATAATAATTTTCGATTATGAAGTGGTTTATTATGCTTTGGAACACAATTATGGTTGAACTACATTTTTCCATAGGAAATAAATGTTTATATATAGGTTATTGCATTATATACGGCTTTATATACAAAACTTTGTAAATCATTGTATAACAAGAACATATGCATTTATTACTAGATATTGAAGTTCATAAAATTATTTCAAACATAAACATCATATACTATATAAATGCGGAGAATCAGTGTTCATAGATATGGATGCACATATTCATGTACGTACGAGTGGTTTAATAAAGTAAAAAAAAAACGTTGAAAACCTTGATTTTGTTGACTGTACCCTTAATGTTTTATTATTATTTAGATAAATTTTCTGATGAAATAGGCAACAGACGAACATTTGAATATTAAAATATTAACACTAATTTTAGCAAAATGTTTTTTGTGCATAATTATTCTTTCTTCGGATAGACTCAAAATATGTTTGATCACATGCTGCTGACGCGAAAATATGAAATATAAGATCGAAAGAGTAAATTTTGCTGATATTTGTCCATACTGAAAATATTAACATATCCAAAATTTCATGACAAATTGAATTCTAATTCTGCTACACTTTATATTTAAAGAAGCCACACCGCACATCATACAACAAAAACTCCTATACGAGAAATAACGCTTTTATTTTTATTTCATTCTTTTTATCGCACAATTCGCTACTTGAGAAAATGGTCAACGGACAAATATGTGCATAAATATGTACATACATATGTACATACTTATGTATGTATGTATGTATATGATTTGTCAAGGTTGAATTTCATAATACTCCACCGTTTCCAGTCGTCTTCTATAACAGAAATGAAATAATTTTGCTCTAGTTTTGGTCCAGTAAAATGATATAATACTGGTTAATTTATGGAAAATAGTAAAATACTTTTACTACTATTTATAAAAATGATTATTAATATAACAAAAAAGCCGATAAAACACAGCATTTTGCTGGGACTCGAGTCAAACTTTTTGCTGGTGCAATTCTAAATTAACTAAAATTTCTATAATTCTGTACAAACCATTCCGCAAAAAATAAGTTTTAGTTTTCTGCTGGTGCAGTCATGAAGTTTTGCTGTGCAATTCGATGGTGGCTTTTTTTGGGCATAAAACAATAATTTAAATAAATACATAATATTTATTAATTTTATACACCAATTTTTTCTTTTTTTTTACTAATTTACAATATAAATTTTAAATATATACCCATAATTAGTTATAGAAATATACATGCCTACCTACGTAAATGAAATTATTCAAATGAAATTAACTTGCATATAGTAGTACTAATATTAATTTCAATATTAGTTTACAATTTTTTGGAATTTTTACAAAATTTTGTTTGAAATGAAAAGAATTCTGTTCCTGAATATATTTAATATTATACACTGCCGCATAATATTATATACATAATATTATATCTGAATAACATGTGTGCAGGCGTCAACAAAGTCCACTTGGCTGATTGCTTCTTTTTCTACAGCCACTCAAAATGCATGTACACACCAGTACACACTACAACCGGCCCTCTGGTGACATGAAGCTAATGCCTCGTCTTCGATTGCTGCCAAATATGGTTACCATCATTACATGGCGATCCTGCCAAACTGGTACTTCTGATGTCGTGTCCTGCCGAATTTAATTGATTTATTAAATTGATGTCCACGATTGCGCGAACCTTGGCTATAGTAAATGAAGACATCACATGCAATTTCTACCACGTCCACATCCAGAAGGAAGACTCCAAGCTACAATCTCACACCCACTTACAAAAAAGACAGTAATAAGACAACGTAAAATCGATCAAAGTTGTTTTCAAAATGCAGTGCGGTCTAAAAATAATGAATAATTGTGAGCGTTCACCGAACCAACAAAATTTACGCGTCAATTTTAATGAGAGATGTTCCGAAGTGAAGAAGCGACAGGAGGAGTACCTAACCGCCAAATATGGTTACCATCAGATGATTGTAATACGAATGCGACTGGCTTTGGAGATGTGGCTGTATGATGAACTGCAGAAAGTCTTTGATCTACCGGGCGAAGCCATCGAGGTAGACAACGATAAAATTTTAGATATGGATACAGATGATTTAAGAATATCTCATATCATTAAATTATTTTGTCAGTCTGTAAACGACCACAATCGGAAATATCGAAATTTAGCAGTTATCTTTTGGAGTATGCTTAAACGCTGTAAACATATAAAACTATTTTTGTATCTCCTTTTCTTAAAATATTTTTGTATTTAATATAAATAAGAAAATATCTTTAGTTGTAAATGTTCAGACATTAAAAAAATAATATCAAAGGAAATGGTTATAATTTTGCTTTACATAATTTTGTCTTTAGAAACAGAGTAAGCGAAACTTCTTACAAATAATTTATTTTTATAGTTAAGCAACTTAATACATTTAAATATTAGTGAAGAATCTTTAATACTTTTTATACGTATACATACAAGACTTTTGATTTAATTTAAAGACCATATATAATATAAATGTTATTATTATAAGTATATTAATACGCATCATTGACAATTCATAAACAAATGTAATGGAAAGAAAGAAACAATAAACAAAAGCATTAGGAATCCAAGAAAAATTATAAAATTTATTGCAAAATGTTGCAAAAACAACAACAAAATTTTGTTATGTAAAATCTCAGATTAAAATGAAATAAATTTTGGGTTTAAATTTTAATAGTAAATTCACAAAAACAAAATTTTACTTTTGAGTTTTGAAAAGAAAATATGTGTAGTTAAACGAGTAATGGAAAAAAAATTTTAGCAATTTATATAGTCAAAAAATTTACAGTTGCCACTAACCATTAATATCATTTTTTACAATGATAAGAATAACATTTTGATTTCGACATACTATAAAAAATTAAACTCTAAAATTGATGAAAAGCGCTAATAATTAAAAGCGGCATGAGGCAAAGTTAAGAGAGGAAACAGATAACTGTATATCTCGGCAGAAGTCTGATCAACTTCAAATTTGGGATTGCACATCTATAAATGACGTCAGTATTAGAGGAAATCAAAGAATTTAAAATGGCAAAATAAATAAGAGAAGGTGCTCGAGAAAAATTGAGAATAATGACCACGTGGGATGTGGTGATAATTCTGCGAATCTACATTCGAACCAGAAGAAGCTATCACCAAATATGAATAAAAGATACAGTGATAAATCAGCGAAACTAGATTCGATACTGAGGAAGCTGATATCAAGGAGGAATAAAGAATATATAAAGCATGCAGGAATCAATGATAAATCAGCGAGAGTAGACTCGATTCTGATGAAATTCATATCCAAAACTAAGAAAAAGAAAACATAATGAATAAGCTATAGCAAACAATGAAGAAATATTTAAAATATGTGCCAAAGAAGAATTTAAGGAAATGAATGCGCAAATAAAAATAAAGAACAAAAATCATCTAATTAACAATTATGACATGTGCCGCCCCAGAGAGAATATTAAACGAATTAAATGAATATACGAGTATGCTGATAGATGAGTATGATAATGCAACACATGGAGGTCATTTAAGAATTAGAAAAGCCTTGATAACAATTAAAAACACGCTAAGAAAAAATTTGAGACGCCATTTTAGGTCCATTTAAAGTTTAAAAATAAAAGAAATTTTTTTATTTTCTAATAATAATATCAAGCTATACACTACAATAACACACAACAATACACTACAAGACAGTTTAGTAAGAAAATGTTAAAAGAAAAACAAGTTATAATTTGTAAAAATTTAAATAACATATTTTCAAATAGTTAAGTAAGAAATTCGGAGAGTAAATTGCCTATTAGAAATAAATGGAGAAATAAAAGAAGTCCATAAAAACTTATAAAAAAAAATATATACCTTTGTAAATATAAACAAGTAAAATTTTAAGTAATTAATATAACATAAATATTTTCCAAAAAATATTTTTTTGGTTAAACACCAAACATTTTTTTCCCCCATTAGGATAAGGGTGTAGTGTATGTATTGTACACACAAACGCCAACACCATATGCGGTCTAGGCACATGCAATGTGCGCGGAGATCCAACATAAGTACATCGAACTCTCATATAAGAAGAACGTGGACACGTTATGAAGCGCGAACAGCGCACGTTTTTGATTATGCTGCATTCTAATGTTCAATGGCCTTGAACGAATGTACGCTGGCATTGACCGTGATACTTTCCGCTGACATCGCAAAAGCCCTCTTTATGTATTAAGAACCATATTTTATACTAAGTTTTAGCACATATGAAATTAAAGTATAAATAACAATAAGGTTTTATCAATAAATCAGATTCGATCTGGAAACCAAACTTATCGCTTCTCATTTAATATTTGGCTGTACTCTTGTAGTCGCCGAATTAAATTGTGCGCTAGCTCTCGCGCCGTTATACAAATCTTTGAGCCCATCATTACAATATATATATATATATATATATATATATATATATATATATATATATATATATATATATATATATATATATATATACGAGGGCGGATTGATACTGAAGCTACCTAGCGGTAGATGGCAGCACAAACACAAAAATTTTTTTTTTTTAGAAATTGCGATCTGTCAAACGTCAGCTGTTAAAATTTCACCCAAATTCATCGATTAGTTTACTTGTTGTAGTCGTTTGAAGTAAGCAACTTTTGTGTTTCTTGAAAAATGGAAAAAAGCGAATTTCGTGCAGTGATTAAACACTATTATTTGAAAAAGAAAACGGCGAAAGAGACAAAAGAAAAGCTCGATAAACATTACGGTAAGTCTGCTCCGTCAGATTACATGGTAAAATATTGGATTGCTGAATTTAAACGCGGCCGAACAAGCACTGCAACAATACCATCAACAGGAAGGCCAAAAGAGGTGGTTACTGAAGGAAATATCAAGAAAATCCTCGATATCGTTATGAATGATCGCCGAGTCAAGTTGCGTGAGTTTGTTGAAATGGTAAACATATCATATGAACGTGTTTTCAACATTTTGCATGAACATTTGCATATGAAAAAGCTATCGGCAAGATGGGTGCCGCGTTTGCTCAGTGTCGAACAAAAACGAGTTCGACAGACCACTTCACAGCGGTATTTGGACATGATAAAGCGTAATCCTCTTGATTTTTGGCGTCGATTAATAACTGTTGATGAAACGTGGGCCCACCACTACACACCTGAAAACAAAAATCAATCGAAACAATGGGTGGAAGCTGGTGGAAGTGCTCCGAAGAAAGCGAAAGCAGTGAAATCGGCTGGAAAGGTTATGGCCACTGTATTTTGAGATGCACACGGAATATTGCTCATCGATTATCTTGAAAAAGGATCCACAATCACAGGAAAGTATTATCGTGCATTATTGGATCAATTGATTGATGCAATCAAGGAAAAACGACCACATTTAAAGAAGAAAAAAAATGCTCTTTCTTCAAGACAACGCACCGGTTCACACAGCATGCGATGCTAAAATTACGTGAAATACACTTCGAATTGGTTAATCATCCACTTTATAGTCCAGATTTAGCTCCTAGTGACTTTTTCCTGTTTCCAAACTTGAAAAAATGGCTCGCAGGAAAAAGATTCATCTCAAACGAAGAAGTGATTACCGAAACTAACGCGTATTTTGAGGGGTTCCCGAAATCGTATTATTCAGATGGTATAAAAAAGTTGGAATATCGTCTTACTAAGTGTGCCGAAGTAAAAGGAGACTATGTTGAGAAATAAATGGTTTTTGAAAAAAAAAATGTTTTTTCCTACTTAGGTAGCTTCAATATCAATCCGCCCTCGTATATATACATATCCATATACAGAAACATACATATACATATACATGCACATATACATATACATATACATATTCATATAGGTATACACATAAACAAATACATCTACATATACATATTCATATTGATAAACATATAAATATACATTTACATACTCACATACATATACATATACATGTACATCTACATATATATATAGTTATATGGATACATGTACCTTGGTATACCCAGGGACTCCAAATTCTCTGCCGTTAAAAAAAAGATTTATTTATCATTAGTTGGCAATCTGTATAGATTTGTTAATCATTGGTTTTGAAGAAAATCAGCCACACTACTATAGTTTTGCGAATATATAAGTGTGCGCAAAACGAGACATTTCTCTATATTCTCTGATTGGCACTTCCACTTGAGCCAATTGGGTTATACGGACTCCAAGTATGTGGAACAGCCTAGTGGTGACACCTAGCGAAAATCTTACAGCAATCAAAAATCTTACGGATAATAAACAATTCTGGTTGGTATACAATAAATGAAGACATACTCGTACATCTATTATAATGCAATTGTTAATCTGCTCTCACCGATTTATATCGGAGACTTTCACTAGGTACGCACCTTCATGTATTACAGAGAGATGCAGATATTGTTTTTTTTTAAGTGTAAGAATTATCTCTTTTGTTAGTAATTCGTCGGTTCAGTTCTCTTTTAAGGCTATTGCTAAAAATGTTTAAATAGTAATTAAGTTTAATTTGTAAAATTATTGTGAATTTCCATTTTGGAGCTCTTTATTTTCTTATGCGTTTTGTTCGCTTCTTACTGTTGCGCCTTTTATCTAAAGGAGCCCCGAGATACTGAGATGTATTTTTAACTGGAATACTTACGTTGGTTACCTTTAGGTTGGTATAATTCCATTGCGATGAGTAAAACCAATGTGAGCTCTTTTGAGTTCATTAATGCGAATTCTCCAATTTGTAATCAACTCATCAATCCATGGTCCAGTTGACTGCATCGGTAAGTTTCTTCAAATATCTTTGACAGTACAGCCAAGAAGTGAATAGGTCTGTACTATTTGAATGCAACTTTATGGCATCCCGTTAATATTTTTGCCGAGATCATATCATATCCTGCTGCTTTATTATAGTTTTATCTCCTTAATTAAGCTTTCGTTACATTTTTGTTTTGTTGTCAGCGGTATTCCTCTGCCATGGAAACTTTTCGAACTTAAAAAAATTTGTTTGGCTTATACCCAAAAACTACTTTAACAAAGCAGCAGAGTTAAAGGCTTTTTCGTTATCACTTCTGGCCCACATACCATTAAGAGTTCGAGGAGGGGGCTTACTTCCTATTATACCTATTATTTTTGTGGATCTAGTGGCTTTCTTTAGTTGCTGCGGCAGCTTGAGTTACTTGGCGCGTTCGCACATCCTCAAAGCGTGCGAATCTTTCTATCGGTTCAAGACGCACCAATTCAAGCACCCCACTTTCAAGCACCCTGATGAGTCCGAGAGAGGCAACCACCATGCGTCGGGCACCGTAAGCGGCACCCCCGCGCGCACCATTCGCGCTGCCAGCGGAAGGGTTAGCTCGGTCGGCCTCGGGACTCTACAGGGTCATCCGCCACCCGTCCGTAGTACGCAGCCTGGGACAATCTCCCGCAACCGGCACGGCGTTACCGCTCTCCTCGGCGTCAAGCCACATCACAGGAGCGCCCACTGGAGCGAGGTCCGTCACACGCCCCGAGGAATGGAAACCTGTCGAATCAGGGGAAGAAAGCGCAGGCCTTGATCGACCAAGCGCTCCACTTCTTGGCTTAGCTGAAGAGTACACTAGCCAATGCTGCGACCTCCGGTCTGTGTTGCCAAATGCCTCTTGGCAACTTTCAATATATTCCTTCATTGCAGTTGAAAAACGACGACAATGGCACAGCTGTGAATGAAGTTACGCACTCGTGGGAATATATTGAGAATATCGACTGAGAGCAACCATGCACTCACAGCCGAACCTCCTTCCGAGAGGCACAGTTCCGAAGAGATTTACCGGTTTTTTGGATAGAAGATATATGTACTTCAACCACGAGAGTCGTTGAACTTCTGATACCATCCTCAAAATCAATTTATATTATATAATGTATATATATAGTGAATTGGAGACAAAGGAGTTATTGTTTTTAACGCAATGCAAGCTCAATTGCAATTATAGAAATTATATATATAAAGTGAATTGGACACAAATGTGTTATTGTTTATAGCAAACTTAAATCGCACAAGCTTTTGAATATAATTTATGAACCAAATTAAATTTGCATGGCATATATTTTATACGAAATAAAACGATTTAAAATTAAACTTTATTTTCCTGTAGATCTAGTTGGTTTCTTTAGTTGTTTTGAAAGTTTGAGAAAATTGATTTATTCAAATCTCTCTTCCAGACCATAATTTCAAATAGCTTCGAGACGCTCGAAAACTATGGATAACATTATTTTCAATAGGGGAGATCTTTGCCGATACCACTCCTTATTGGTTTGTCTTTTTCTCTAATAAGGTTTTGTGCATCATTAGACCTGTTAATTGAATTCTAATTTTGGCTTCATAATTAAATGGACTAGCATGTACAGGTGCTGATAGCGTTTTAATTATACAAAGCGAAATCGATATCACCTGGAAAATATTGGTGTTTACGTGGGTGGTTATATATTTTTGTATGTAGGATAATTTGTTTTAATATTTGTAGCTTTTATAATGCTACTTTTATGACGGATAGTGAGCATGTAATAGCAATGGCGTATGACTTGCTGAAAGCTCACACGTTGCACTTTCCGATAAAATACATTCTCTCAATGAAAGATATCACATCTTATTTGTCGTAATGATCCATTCTCGTTGAATACAATACGGTGTTATTATAATCTCCTGCCGAAATTAATTTCTCTCCAAAAATATTGAGAAATTTCTTGGATGTTCTGTAATAGTGAATCTTGGTGGAATCTTGAGTATACCGCGCTGAGAATAATACCTTCTCTCCAAAATTGGAATGAATCGGAAGTGGCTTGTAAGTAATCCTTTGCAACATTTTCAAGAGTGTGTCTCATAGGTGTTTAATTAGTATACCAATTCAACCATACCGCTCTGCCAAATGGGTTTCTGAGATCATCATAACACAACTATTTCATAATTTTGGGAACAATTTTGACTTTCTTGATTATGTTGCCTTGCACCGTTTATATTCTAATAAGGGAGTTTGATGAATTTTATTTCAGTACTTGCATAAGCTACTGATAAATTCCTGGAGCATATTTAACACATTTGCAATAAATTGAGGCATACTGCTTGTTAAGGTAGCAACTATAATATAGAGGGATGATTGTGGAGTATCCTGCACTACAAGTGTAAGATTTATTTGGAAAATCCTAATCCTAATCCTAATCAGTTACAATAGGGGCCCCCCAACATGCTTCTCTGTAGTACTCTGGATCTTTTGTACTTGTCTCTAGATACTCTATTCGTTATGAATGATTCAAGGAGTTGGAAAACTCATACAAGGAGACATTTTTATATTATATTTATTTATTTATGTATTGCAACATACTTTACAAATAAATTTATAAAATATTGGATTGTGTAGGACAACGAGGCCATTTACTCCTGTTGTATAAAAATTGTTTATATTAAATTAAGTAGGTCATGTTTCCATAAGGCTTCTTTAATTAATTTTATGGTGACTTTTTCTCTGCAGTCAAATATTATTCCTGTTTTATCCATTTTTAAATGGGTCCATTTTAGTAAAATAATGCCTAGTGCTAAATATCGTCCTCCCCAGACGAACTCTTGCCAAGTAATACACTCTTCCCTTGTGAAGTTCTCATTATAGCTCTGTCGAATTTGTAACGACTCGTTTTCGCCGGGGTAAGCTCGCCGGATTGCCAGGAGTCGTTTACAGAAAATCTCTTAAGTATTCAAAGCTTGTTTACGTTGATTTAATTATTTTATTTATTTATTAATTTAAAAAAAAAAAAGCTTAACTACTTGATACAATTATTTTACTAATCTTAAATACGGACACAGTTGAACTATATGTCCCCCTAGCTTCTGTTGCGTTTGTCAATGTGGGTTTCTAGCAGAGAATCGATTAAAAACCATAATCTCCTCTAGATTCCCCTAGCTTCTGTTGCGTTTGTCAATGTGGGTTTCTAGCAGAGAATCGATTAAAAACCATAATCTCCTCTAGATTCCCCTAGCTTCTGTTGCGACTGTCAATGTGGGTTTCTAGCAGAGAATCGATTAAAAACCATAATCTCCTCTAGATTCCCCTAGCTTCTGTTGCGTTTGTCAATGTGGGTTTCTAGCAGAGAATCGATTAAAAACCATAATCTCCTCTAGATTCCCCTAGCTTCTGTTGCGACTGTCAATGTGGGTTTCTAGCAGAGAATCGATTAAAAACCATAATCTCCTCTAGATTCCCCTAGCTTCTGTTGCGTTTGTCAATGTGGGTTTCTAGCAGAGAATCGATTAAAAACCATAATCTCCTCTAGATTCCCCTAGCTTCTGTTGCGTTTGTCAATGTGGGTTTCTAGCAGAGAATCGATTAAAAACCATAATCTCCTCTAGATTCCCCTAGCTTCTGTTGCGACTGTCAATGTGGGTTTCTAGCAGAGAATCGATTAAAAACCATAATCTCCTCTAGATTCCCCTAGCTTCTGTTGCGTTTGTCAATGTGGGTTTCTAGCAGAGAATCGATTAAAAACCATAATCTCCTCTAGATTCCCCTAGCTTCTGTTGCGTTTGTCAATGTGGGTTTCTAGCAGAGAATCGATTAAAAACCATAATCTCCTCTAGATTCCCCTAGCTTCTGTTGCGACTGTCAATGTGTATAACTTTGTTTAGTACGATGCGTCCGGTCTGCCTGATGCCGAAATAAAGAAAGACCGTCCTGTCTGCCTGATGCCGAATGAAAGAAAGAGCGTCCTGTCTGCCTGATGCCGAATGAAAGAAAGAGAGTGGGTTGCCAGTTGCTCCTGCTTTTATGCTCCAGGTTTAGCGTAGATCATCCAATCGTTGTTGTTGTGCGGGAACTGTAGTTTGTTGTGGCGTGTTGCTACGGTTTCCCGCATTGTTCTTCTCGTTTGAATGTGACCTTGGGCCACCTTCAGCACATTGTTGTTGCTTTCTCGCTGTTGTTCTTGTAAGCTTTTTGCCCTTGGGCCACCTTCAATATTGTGTTGCTGTTGTGATGATTTACCTTGTTGTTGTTCCTTGTGTTGTTTGTTGTTGTTGCTATTTCTCCTTCGGCCACCTTCAGCACTTTGTTGATATTTTATATCGCTGGCATAAAATATTTAAAATATTAAATATTGGATATTTAATTTTTTGCTTCTCCTCTTTATGCTTTGTCCGGTCTGTTGGTGTGCTTAGCGATCGGTCTGTCGTGTTCCACTTTGTGTTTGGCCTTCGTTTTTGGGTGTTGTTAGTGGGTTATTTTCCGAACTAACGCAGTCGGCAACTTCTGTCGCGATCTCTTGTAAAATTCTAGCATTGCTTTAGGCACTGTTGTTGTAATTTTATATTATTTTAGCTGTGGTCAGCCGGTTGCACAATTGTTTGTGTGATTTTCTCCTGTGTTATCTTGCGTTGTTGACTTCGTTGCATGTTTTTCGTCGCTTATCACAGGGTTCCACTGTCTGACTTAATTGTGGCTGTGTCTTCTGTCCTCCCAATGCAGAGTATAACACTTGTTGTTGGTAGCATTACTATGGTGGGAGGAGTCTTAGACTCACTTGCATGATGGCTGCTGCACTAAATATGATGGCGGTTGTGTGTGTGGTTTTAGCAATGAAAGTGGGAGGTGCCAAAGTCTTAGGACTATTTACGTGTATATTTTAGGGTTGGTTGTTTAAGCACTTGGCCCCTATTTTAAATATACACGTTTGGGGCGTTATGGCAAAACTAAATATGTAGGGGCAAATTTACGCCTAAAATTTGCTCCTCACATGTCCTCCCTACTTTGCGGCCGATGGAAAATGGTCACCTTACCCTGCCAGAGGGTGATGATTTTGCATGATCCTCGCTGGAATCGGATTCCTTTCCGTTGTGTACACTGTTCTCGTCAGATGCGTTTGTTAGTTAGCGTATGCTGTGATGCCACCTGGCGCGCAGAATGGTTTCAGCTCGCTAATATGCGCTGTCTTTGTCTCCTTGGTTCCTTCACGTTTCATCTTTACAATGACTGGGGAGGTGAAGGTGTCTATCCGGTATGGCCCATCGTAGCGTGGGGCCAACTTGGCGGCGAAGTGATCAATGGCTTTGGACAAATGGTGCTGTTTTGCTAACACCAATTGTCCAACTTCTGGTTTCCAGGGCCTTCGTCGTAGGTTATAATGACGCCGTTGATCTTGAGCCGCTCGCTCCAGATTCCTTGTCACTAATGTGTATGCTTCCTTTAGTAGTTCGGCTCTTTCGTTGGGTGTTTGTTTCCTTTGTCCTGTTCCTGGGGTGGTTTCATCGTACAACGCTCCTGGGCGTCGTGGCTCCCGTCCTTGTATTAGGAACGCGGGGCTATAGCCAGTTGTCTCGGATACGCTGGTATTGATCGCCAGGGTTAACTCCGGCAGTAGGTCATCCCACTTTTGTTGCTGTTTACCGGCGTATTGGGCGATCATGGTCTTGACTGTGCGGTTGGCGCGTTCGGCAGCATTTTCCTGTGGTGTGTACGGTGCGGTAAACTGGTGCTTGATACCGTAGTCTTCTACAAAGCGCTGAAAGGACTTGCTTGTAAACTGTGATCCGTTGTCCGTCACTAAGACCTTAGGAACTCCGAAACGGGCTAAGATGCGCTCCCGAAAGGCCCGTTGTAGAGTCTCGGTGGTGGCCTTCCGAAGAGGCGCCATCTCTGTCCATTTTGAGAACTTATCATGGAAAACTAGTACCATTGTGTTTCCATGCTTCGAGCGGGGTAGAGGTCCAACAAAATCCGCGCACAATATGGCCCATGGCTCCAGGGATATTTGCGTCAACATTTCTCCAGCAGGTTGTTGTTGGCTGGGCTTGTACTTCTGGCATAGTGTGCACTGACGAACGTAGCGGCTGGTGTCCCGGAACAGTCCTGGCCAGTAGTACCTATTTGCAACTCGGGCTATCGTTTTCCGGATGCCTAGGTGTCCTGCGGTTGGCGCGTCGTGGTTCTCTTGCAAAATTCGTACCCTCAGAGGCCTAGGTACGCACAGCTTCCATGGTGTACAGTCCTCATCACCCGTGCGATTTGGTATATGGCGATACAGCTGCCCGTTTTCCAGTGTGTAGTCGGAGAATTTAGCCGGGTTGGCAAGTATTTCTCCTTTTCGCTTGAGCCACCACTTGCAATTTTGCTCTGCTTGGTCCTGCACAGTGACAGTGCATGCAGCCTCGACCGGTTGTCTTGATAGTGCGTCTGCCAGTACATTTAGTTTTCCTTTGCGGTATTGTACCTCGAATGAATGCTGCTGAAGTTCTAGCGCCCACCGTGCTATGCGTCCTGAAGGGCTCTCGATGGAATTTAGCCACTTCAGCGATAGGTGGTCGGTGATCACGGTAAAGTGGTAGCCCTCCAGATATGGCCGCATTTTCCGAATGCCCCATATTATGGCTAGACACTCCTTCTCAGTTGGGGAGTAGTTTAGCTCAGCTCCATTCAGGTGTCTACTAGCGTACGCGATTACTCGCTCCGCCCCCTCGATCTCCTGCGTAAGCACTGCTCCCAACCCGTAGTCACTGGCGTCGGTCTGGAGCGTGAACTTCTGGCTAAAGTCTGGGCAGGCGAGGATCGGAGCTTCCGTCAATCGTTGTTTCAGTAATTCAAAAGCCTCCTGTTGTTCGGTACCCCATCGGAAATGTTTTCCTTTCTTAAGCAGCATCGTTAAAGGGTGTACTGCTTTTGCAAAGTCGGGTACAAAACGGCGGTACCAAGATGCGATGCCCAAGCAGCGACGTAGCTGTCGTATGTTCTCTGGTGGTTGCAGCTCCCGTATGGCAGCGATTTTATCTGGGTCAGTATGTATTCCTTTGTCGCTGACCACGTGTCCCAGATATTTTAGCTCCTTCCGAAAGAATGCACACTTCTCCAGATTTAGTTTCAAATTTGCCTCCCTCAACCGTCGGAACACCTCTTGCAGGTTTCTCATGTGCTCTTCTAGGTCTCTCCCTGTGACAATAATGTCATCAAGGTAGGCAAACGCGTGTGGCTCCATGTCGTGGCCAATAACTTGGTCCAGTGCTCTTTGAAAGGTTGCTGGTGCGGAGTGTAGCCCGAAAGGCATAACACGCCACTGGAAGAGGCCTCTGCCGGGTACCGTGAATGCGGTATACTGCTTGCTGTGCTCCTCCATTGGTATCTGCCAATACCCGTTCTTCAGATCGAGACTACTGATGTATTTAGCCTCACGCAGTCGGTCTAAGATGTGTTGGATTCGCGGCAGTGGGTATGCGTCGGGTATGGACCTGGCGTTGAGTTGCCGATAATCGATGCACAGACGCCATTTCCCATCCCGTTTCCTTACTAGCACAATCGGTGCGCTGTGGGGGCTATGCGAGGGTTCGATACAGCCTTTAGCTATTAATTCGTCCACTTCCGCGCCAATGATTTCTTGCTGCGCTGGATTTCTCGGGTAGTATCGTTGTTTGATGGGTCGGTCATCGCGCATCACTATTTTGTGGCTTGTGATATTGGTCACGTTTGGCCCGTCTGTGAATTTAGCCAACTCTGTGGCCAGAAACAGTTTTATCTTTGATTCGTCCGTAGCGGCTTCATGTCGTATGGTTGTGCACGATGCGATAACTTGTGATTGCACACCATCCGTCTTGGGGCCTAGCTGGATTTCCTGGCCTCCACATGTCATGGATAGGCCTTGCTGTGTCATGAAGTCCAGGCCGAGCAGTAAGTCGTCGGTGGAGTCGGGCATGCTAAGTAGCTCCAGCTGACATACCTTTCCACCAAGCTTGACACACGTCACAAACGCTTGAGTAATATCCCTTGTTCGACCATCCGCCATCCGTGCTCTAGTGTATGTAGAGTTTACTCTACCGGTGGTAGCACCTAAATGGGAAATGAGTCGCTCGCTGATGAAACTCCTTGTGGCGCCTGTGTCTAGTGTGGCCGTGATGTTTTCTGTGCCAATGGTGACGGCGGCACAGATACGCTGTCCATCGTAGCGTAGTGCACTTACTGCGTTTGAGGCTTGTTGTCCGTGGGCTGCTCCATGCCTCGTTGCTGGCGGCAGCCCCGCTCGTTTCCCCCTACCGTCCTACAGCATTCAACTGTTCTAGTTCCTCTCCTACCGCACTCCCAACAGAAAAGTACTTGGGCATTGCGGCAGTGTCGCGCTATGTGATCAGACTGACCACATCTTCTGCATGCTGTTCGTGGATTTATAGGTACCACCTTGTTGGTACAGTTGGCTGGTGCTACTTGTCGGTTTCTGGTTTCGCATGGGGACATGCGCTCGACCCGTGGTTGTATCTCGTGGCGTGTTGGTGGTGGTCGTGGTGGCGGTGGTCGTGGTGGTGCTGCTCGTGAAGCCTCGTTGTCACCACGTATGCCCTCGAGGTCTTCCGCCATTTCCACCAATTCTTCCAGCGTATCGAAATCCTTTCGACGGACATACCACTGGTATTCCTCTAGGCTGTTGCGAAAGATTCGCTCTAACTTCTGGGCCTCCGTGTATCCTGCGTGACGCATCAGGTTTTGAATTTCTACCACGTACTGTTTGAAGTGTTCACGTGGGTTTTGCCGTCGTTGGCGAATTTCATCCTCCAGCTTTTCGAAGTACCTGGTGGGTAGGAAAAACTTCAAGAAGTCCTTTTTGAATAAAACCCAATCAACCCATGCTCGGTTATTGTTTCTATACCAGAGCAGAGCACGCTCCTTTAGGAGTTCTGGCATAGTTCGAGGCAGCATGTGCTTGTTTAGTCCATAGACTTCCGATAATTCTTCCACTCGCTCTATGAAAGCTATCGGGTCATGCCCTCCATCATATTTCAAGGACCATTTCCTAACGTGGTCGATGACTGCCGAGTAGATGGCTATCCCGCTTCGCGAGACTTCGGGGACTACTGTCTGGAACGCGGTATCATATACAGCTGGAACATTTCCGGCTGCCCATAGCGTGTCTTTCTTCGTGGCTGTCGATGCTCCGGGGCTTATAGGTCGCTCTGCGCTGGGGCTAGCTCTCAAGTGTGGACTGGGTCCTGGCGACAAACTCCTCGTGAGTCGGGCCTGTAGCTCTGCCAGCCGAACCTCCTGGTCTAGAGTCATCTCTGTGTCGGTGATGAACTCCGCAAGCCTCTTTCGTAGCTCTTCCACTGTGCCCGTGGCCTCTAGGCCAAACTCGACACAACAGACTACCAGTTGGTCTTTTCGCACGGTGTACACCCAACTCGTCTTTCCCATCCTGTGTCAGACTCTGGTGATGGGACGTGGGTTGGATAATATAGCTTTGTTGTATTTACTCTCTTTATTCTGAGAGTCCCTGCTCGGGCGCCACTGTAACGACTCGTTTTCTACCACGTACTGTTTGATTTAATTATTTTATTTATTTATTAATTTAAAAAAAAAAAAGCTTAACTACTTGATACAATTATTTTACTAATCTTAAATACGGACACAGTTGAACTATATGTCCCCCTAGCTTCTGTTGCGTTTGTCAATGTGGGTTTCTAGCAGAGAATCGATTAAAAACCATAATCTCCTCTAGATTCCCCTAGCTTCTGTTGCGTTTGTCAATGTGGGTTTCTAGCAGAGAATCGATTAAAAACCATAATCTCCTCTAGATTCCCCTAGCTTCTGTTGCGACTGTCAATGTGGGTTTCTAGCAGAGAATCGATTAAAAACCATAATCTCCTCTAGATTCCCCTAGCTTCTGTTGCGACTGTCAATGTGGGTTTCTAGCAGAGAATCGATTAAAAACCATAATCTCCTCTAGATTCCCCTAGCTTCTGTTGCGACTGTCAATGTGGGTTTCTAGCAGAGAATCGATTAAAAACCATAATCTCCTCTAGATTCCCCTAGCTTCTGTTGCGTTTGTCAATGTGGGTTTCTAGCAGAGAATCGATTAAAAACCATAATCTCCTCTAGATTCCCCTAGCTTCTGTTGCGACTGTCAATGTGGGTTTCTAGCAGAGAATCGATTAAAAACCATAATCTCCTCTAGATTCCCCTAGCTTCTGTTGCGTTTGTCAATGTGGGTTTCTAGCAGAGAATCGATTAAAAACCATAATCTCCTCTAGATTCCCCTAGCTTCTGTTGCGTTTGTCAATGTGGGTTTCTAGCAGAGAATCGATTAAAAACCATAATCTCCTCTAGATTCCCCTAGCTTCTGTTGCGACTGTCAATGTGTATAACTTTGTTTAGTACGATGCGTCCGGTCTGCCTGATGCCGAAATAAAGAAAGACCGTCCTGTCTGCCTGATGCCGAATGAAAGAAAGAGCGTCCTGTCTGCCTGATGCCGAATGAAAGAAAGAGAGTGGGTTGCCAGTTGCTCCTGCTTTTATGCTCCAGGTTTAGCGTAGATCATCCAATCGTTGTTGTTGTGCGGGAACTGTAGTTTGTTGTGGCGTGTTGCTACGGTTTCCCGCATTGTTCTTCTCGTTTGAATGTGACCTTGGGCCACCTTCAGCACATTGTTGTTGCTTTCTCGCTGTTGTTCTTGTAAGCTTTTTGCCCTTGGGCCACCTTCAATATTGTGTTGCTGTTGTGATGATTTACCTTGTTGTTGTTCCTTGTGTTGTTTGTTGTTGTTGCTATTTCTCCTTCGGCCACCTTCAGCACTTTGTTGATATTTTATATCGCTGGCATAAAATATTTAAAATATTAAATATTGGATATTTAATTTTTTGCTTCTCCTCTTTATGCTTTGTCCGGTCTGTTGGTGTGCTTAGCGATCGGTCTGTCGTGTTCCACTTTGTGTTTGGCCTTCGTTTTTGGGTGTTGTTAGTGGGTTATTTTCCGAACTAACGCAGTCGGCAACTTCTGTCGCGATCTCTTGTAAAATTCTAGCATTGCTTTAGGCACTGTTGTTGTAATTTTATATTATTTTAGCTGTGGTCAGCCGGTTGCACAATTGTTTGTGTGATTTTCTCCTGTGTTATCTTGCGTTGTTGACTTCGTTGCATGTTTTTCGTCGCTTATCACAGGGTTCCACTGTCTGACTTAATTGTGGCTGTGTCTTCTGTCCTCCCAATGCAGAGTATAACACTTGTTGTTGGTAGCATTACTATGGTGGGAGGAGTCTTAGACTCACTTGCATGATGGCTGCTGCACTAAATATGATGGCGGTTGTGTGTGTGGTTTTAGCAATGAAAGTGGGAGGTGCCAAAGTCTTAGGACTATTTACGTGTATATTTTAGGGTTGGTTGTTTAAGCACTTGGCCCCTATTTTAAATATACACGTTTGGGGCGTTATGGCAAAACTAAATATGTAGGGGCAAATTTACGCCTAAAATTTGCTCCTCACAAATTGGAAGCGGATTATGTGTCTTAATTAAAGACCCTGATGGTTCCCACTTGTCATATATTTCCTTCTTTGATATGCAATAAAGCAACTTATTATCAATGTGTCTAAGCAAGGATTATTAGCAACTAATGGCAGTGATATAGCCTGCTTCGCTGCTGCGTCTGCACATTCATTCCCTGGTATCCCAACATTCCCAGGTATCCACATGATTTTTATAAAGCTGTGTAGTAAAAAGAAATCCTTTAGATGGCCTTCGTAATATGTATCTCGCGATTTATAAGTGCGATCAGATTACGCTAGATACCGCTAGCAAGATAAGATTTCGTTCCAAAAAAACTTCTCAGCTAGTTTTGTGATTTCTTGACTCAGTCTTGTTCGTCAAAGATGGACACCAGCAAAGAGAAAATATACCATATTTTGCAGTTTTTCTTCGATAAAAGAGAAAACGCAATGCAGGCGGCTGAAAATGATACTGTAACAGCCTATCACGCGCAATATTAATTTCATCGATTAAATTCCGGTAATTTTGATGTCAAAGATGCACCATACTCTGGAAGGCCAAAAGTCAAAAATAAAATCATGGAAATTATCGATTCCGACCGTCATGTAAGCAGTGTATCGATTGGCCAGGAACTAAACGTTGCACAAAAAAGAGTTTGGGCCACTTGAATAAAGCTGCATAAAAAAAGAAGCTCGATGTGGCTCGGGTGGCACACGACTTAACGCAAAAACCTCATGGACCGAATTTTTATCAGCGAATCTGTGATGAAAAGCGAAAACAGTCGTTATCGAATAGCGGTAAGCAGCACAAACGGTGGCCAAGCCAAGATTGATGGCCATGAAGGTTTTGCTATGAGTTTGGTGGGACTGGCAGGGAATCATTTACTATAAGCTGCTCCCTTCCGGCCAAACTCTTAATTGGACCTGTACTGTCAACAATTGGACCGTCTGAAAGAATCAATCATCCAGACGCCGCCAGCTTCTCCCAATAGGAGAGGAACTGTGTTCCATCAAGACAACGCTAGGCCACACACATCGATAGTATCTCTCCTGAAGATCAGGGAGCTTCGTTAGGAGGATATTATGCATCCAAATTATGGTCCGGACCTGGCATCAAGTGATTACCATTGATTGAGGAGGAATCAAGAAAATAATCCGGACCTACAAAATGGATTCGGTGGAATGAAAACAGTATACATCCTATTTTGAAGAACGCTGTCGCTGTCTAGAGAGGCATGGGCACAATTCGAAACAATCAGGCTGCTCGAAAATATATCCATGGACCATCCGTATTTCACGAATGACTACTACCATGAAATCTCAGACCTTGTCACTCAATACCGAGAAGAGTTTGAAACCGCACTGATGACAAGAACCAGCACCCATCATCCAGCACCTACAACGCCAGCAAACCGTTCTCATTCAAAGAAAGCAGTACCCCGTCCTGCCGCAAGGATTCCATCGCCTCCAGAGAGGCAAGTGAATGGTGCCACACCCAACATAAGCGGCATCATGAGCAAATAACAAGCGTTATTATCGTCTCTTCGCCGGCTACTTTCTGGATTGTCGAACATCATAACCGAACAACCACAGGAGTACTACGAGGGTAACATAAAACGCATCAACAAATTATGGGACGAGATCGAGACCATAAATTACCAGATCCTTGAGGAAATATCAATACCAGAAGACGGAGGGTATGACCATTTAGCGGACGAGATCGAGACCATAAATTACCAGATCCTTGAGGAAATATCAATACCAGAAGACGGAGGGTATGACCATTTAGCATACCTGAACATGGAAGATCAGGTTCATCAGCAGTTGATTGTTTTGTCCACCAAAGCGAGGGCTCCGACTTCCACATTGCAGCCTGAATCACTTGCATGCCGTTTGCCCAAAATTTCCATACCAAAATTTGTACGCAACTACCTCAAATGGCACCAATAGTTTTATATTTTTTCTCAGAAATGGTGCATAGGAATCCAATTGCCCCAACACGAAAAAAGTAGTGTTTGAAGTCGAATGTCACCGGAGAAGCAGAAAGCCTAATCATGCATCTGCCATTAAACCAGGATAATTATGAAACAACGTGGAACCTCCTCCAAGACCGGTACCACAATAAACGAGTGCTGGCCTCCATACTACTCCAACAAATCATAGGGCACTCAAGCCTAACACCTGCAAACACAGCTTCGGGGCACAAAAAAAATCCTCTATAATGTTGTAAGAGATACCATCTTGGCCATCAACAATATAGGAGTCCACACATACTCGTGGAGCCTAATATTGCTGCATATCCTCGTGAAGAAGTTGACCGCAAGAATCACTTGCTGTACGACCAAACATTAAATAATCCAAAGGAGATTCAAACGGTAGAAGGCTTTATGCACTTCCTCGAGCATCGCTTCCAATCTCTGGAAGCTCTCGGTGGACGAGAAGGACCACACTCACCAAGGGTAGTGTCAACAGTTACTACTGCCACTACGAAATGCAACTTTTGTCAAGGCACAAATTATCCGCTGAATTATTGTAAATAGTTTTTACAATTATCAGCAGTACCTAAACTAAACTGGGCTCAAAGACAACAACTATGCGTTAATTGTCTAATGGGCAACCACACGTCAAAAACATGCAGCGCAACGATTCAAAGCGAATTCTTTACGATTTTACTGCTAATCCAATGTCCACGATTTGACTACACGTCTTTTTTTTATTTTTTTTATTTCCCTTTATTTCATACATCTGTCACCATTATATTGACACCTAGTACATGATTTGACAATTTGTTTGGAAATTAATATTAAAAACACATTTTGGCCAGTGCCAAGAAGTGATACAACAAAAATTATTTACATTAATTATAATAGTTCACTATAATTATATTATAACAATTCATGATCAAAATTATGTTTATAATAATTATTTACATTTACATTTATAATACTATTACTACTATGTGTAGTCTGGATTTCCTAGTGCAGTAGGTCGTTTGGTCGAGTTCTCTTTAAACGGCGCATGGTGGTTCTTCTAGATGTAGCAACTCGTTTATTTCTTCGTTATTATGCCCATGCAGTGTATCGTAGTGTTTTGAGGATATCTTTTTTCTTTTTCTTCGTCAATTCTTGTCATATTTAGTTTGCGGTGTATATCTTCATTTGTTGTGTATCAACCAGACTTTATGATAACTCTTCATATTCTAGATTGCTGTCTTTGAATTTTTTGTATGTGTGACCGCTTTGCCGATCCCCATACTTGGAGTCCGTACGTCCAAATTGGCTTTATAGTACACTTGTATAGCAGCAACCTGTTGTTAATTGTGAGTTTAGATTGCTTACCCATTAACCAATATAGTTGCCAACATTTTTCTTTTATTTGTTTCGTTTTTTGTTTGATGTGGTAGTGCCAATTTAGCTTTGAGTCCATGTGTATACCAAGGTATTTAGTTGTATACCCTATTTTTATAACTTTATTGTTTATTTTAATAGGTATTGGGATAAATTTTGTTTTAGTTGTAAAAATTATTTGTACAGTCTTATCTTCATTAATTTTCAAGCACCATTTATCAAACCATTCCTTAACATTCTCTGTGTATATCTGCAGATTTGCAGTCGCAGTATTTAGATTTTTTTCAGATGCTAAGAGGATTGTGTCGTCAGCAAAGGTAGCAATTGTGGTATTCAGTTCTTTTGGAGGTGGTATATCTGAGGTAAATATGACATATAGCAGTGGTCCTACAACATTCCCTTGAGGAACTCCAGCTGTTGTAAGATGAATAGACGAACACTCTTCATTAACTTTTGACGTAAAAGTAACAATCACTAAGAAGATAACTTTCAACAATCAAATAGTAGTCAAGTGGCAGCATCGTCTTCAGTTTATGCAGCAGTCCTTTATGCCATACTTTGTCAAATGCTTTTGAAACGTCTAAGAATACAGCAACGCAGTACCGCTTATATTCTATGTCTGTTTCAATTTTGTTTGTTATACGGTGTATCTGTTGAATTGTTGAATGTCGTTTTCTGAAGCCGAATTGATGATTTGCTATAATGTTTTTATTGTCAAGGATCTGGCTAAGTCTATCATGTAATAGTTTTTCAGCCACTTACACAGATTATGGGAAGTAGGCTAATTGGTCTATACGACGAAGCAGTTGTAGCATCTTTTCCCTGCTTCGGTAGTGCAATAATTTCAGGAACTTTCCATACTTTGGGAAAAAATTGTAGTCGGAACATTGAGATGATAACAATCCTTAAGTAGTTATAACCTATAGTAGGTAGCTCAGCGAGAGCTTTTCTTGTCAACATATCGTATCCTGGTGCTTTTTTGTGGTTTATTCGTTTTTTAATGCAATTCATTATTTCTTTTGTGTTTGTTTTCTTAATTTTGGTTGTAATGTCTATATTTAAGTCATTGCGTGTTTCAATATATTTATCTTCGTCATTTGATAGGACTTTTTCAAAGTATTTAGCCAATGCAGTTGCTTTTTCTTCATTGGTAGTAGCCCATGAGTTGTCATCTTTCTGTAGTGCTGGTTGATACCTTATCTGAGTTTTTAATTTCTTTGTGCACAATGAGTAGTTAGTATCCTGGGTAGGCGTCAAGTTTTTTAGGTAATTTTCAACTTCTATATTTTGTCTCTTAGTTAATATTTTCTTGATTTTTTGCAGGCTATATTTAAATTGTGTTTATCCTCAGGCGATCTAGTTAGCTGCCACCTCTTTCTCAGCTTTCTCTTCACAATAATTTGCTTTCTTATGAAAATATCCGTTGCAGGTTTATTTCTTCTAAATTTATGCTTGATTGGCTTGATTTGATTCCTGCGTTTAGGACCACATCGTTGAAGTGAATAATGGCACGTTCAATTTCTAATTGTGTTTTCAGTGTGATAGACATATTGAGTTGATTTTCAATATGCTGTCTATACTCATTCCAGTTTGTTTTGTGGTTAAAAATCTTAGCTATTGGTTCTATGGGTTTTATGTCAGTTGTGTAGTCAAGTATTATCGGAGAGTGGTCTGAAGAAAGTTCAAAACAAGCTTTAATTTTTAATTGGTTACACTTCATGTTTTTTGTTATACTGAAGTCGATTAGATCTGGTATCTTCTTCCTATCTGTTGGCCAGTATGTGGGTTCACCTGAGCTTAAAAATCTGCAGTTATTTTTGTTTATAGCATTAATCAGATTTCGTCCTTTTTTATTGGTTAGCCTAAATCCCCAGTCAGTGTGTTTTGCATTCAGATCTCCAGCTGCAATGAATCTAACGCCAAGCGTCTTTATGTAGTCATCATATTGATCCGTCGTTATTAGGTGTCTGGGGGGACAGCAAACTGAGGAAATGAGTATTGTCCCACTTGTATCCTCAATTTGCACAGTAGTGGATTGAATATGAGGTGTTGCATATGGTTGCCGTTCAGTATGTTTTAATAGTGAATTTATTATGATAGCTGTCCCACCACGAGCTTTACCATCAGGATGATTTGTCACATTAATTTTATATTCAGGAAATACTAAATACCTTTTGTTCGTAAATGTGTTTCTGAAACTAGAGCTATATCAATTTTCTTGTCAGACAAAAATTGCTTCAACTCAAAATAATGTTTTGTTAGGCCATTTGCATTCCAGGCTACAATTATTAAACTATTACATTCGTGCATTTGAGCTTGTAAGTAACATTGTAATGATATTCATCATATTAGTCATTTGAGTGATTAAGGATTTCACCATGTCTTTAAGTTCATTAATATCACCATCGTTTGAATTTTTTGTATTTTCTTCAGTTTTATTTGGATTTGACGACCCTGCAATTTCTGGTTTAATTACTGATCCATCCATATTTTTGGTCTGATGTATCCTTTTTGCGTAGAGATGGAAACCTTTGAATTTTTATGGCTTTGCATATTTCACAGCCTTTGTAGTTTGCAGTATGATTTCCGCCGTTGGTTATTTTTTTTTTTGACATTCACTTGTTAGATGCTTTCCAGCGCATTTCACACATACTGTATCCCTTGTATAGTAGTTTTTTGTATGTCCGTATTTTTGGCATTTAATGCATTACGCGACTTCTCTTTTATGATGAGGTGCCTCAAAAACTACTATGCAATGCATTAATTTGTTAATGCTATAAATATCTTTATTGTTAGTATTTGTTTCCAGTTCTATGCTAAACAGTGGTAGCGGTTTTTTTGTTGTCCGTTGAGTTATGTTAGTTATGTTTAAAATTTTGTGACCGTTTTCACCAAGCTCATTTTTAATTTCTTCTTGGTCTGCGGAGGGGTGCATATTGCGAAGAATGACTTTGAAACCTCTTTCATTTTTGGGTTTAAATCTGTACAGCTTCGTATCTTTTTGCTTTAGCATTTGGAATATTTTTGTGTATGTTTCCGAGTCATTCGTTTGAACTCGTACTTCATTGTTTGTTAATATTTTAAATATGAAGTTACTGTCTGCAACAGCGGTAAGCGCATTTTTTAACGTATTTATGCATTCTACGCCTTGTACGTATATAGGGGGTGATTTGTTTAAACTTTTTTTTTCGGACTAGTTGTTTTTTCTTTTTCGGACTCATTTTGATCAACTTGTCCACTGTGCGAGGGTTCAGCAAGTTCGTCATCATCAACGGTCAAAGCAGCAAATCTGTTTTTTCTTTCTGAAGTAGTATCGCTCAACCAGTAGTTTGATAACTTACTTTGGCTTAGGGTTTTTGCTATTTTTTGCTATTTGTTAGTGTTGGGCGTCCTTTTCGCTTTATCTGTCGTGGGTGAGGTTCGTGCTCTCTTTGGTAGCTATTGCAGTTGACTTACCTGCACGCCTTTTGGTGGAATTTGCACACAGGCAGAAGAACATGTTGATGTCGCAGTTGTAGTCGAGAATGTAGTTGTTGTACCGTACGTAGAGAAGGCAGATGTTGTTGTTGCTGACAAATTTGTTGTAGTTGGCGCACAATCCACAGCTATACTGGAGCAGGACATTGTTGGGGGTTTGCCATGTGCACTTCACGAAGAGTGGAGTGACTCGCTCATAGATCTCGTTCTCTCCCACGGGGGAGAGCGCGGCAAACTCATGGCGATTACCGACTATACTTTGTTTTTAGTTTTTTACAAATTTTATTTATTATTATTTTTGCTATATTTTAATCTTATTTATGTATGTTTGTAAAATATCACGAAAAACAAAACCGCTAACAGCACCAATCGCTTCATTGTCACATTGACCAAAGCTTCATTGTAAACAAGATGGAAGCTGGTATCGCATCAGATTATCTGAATGAACTTCAATACAGGCACAAGTAGAGAGAGGAGGTGGATAATGCAAGACCAGGTATGGTGGTAATAGTCAAATAAAACAACTTACCACCCCTTCGCTGGCCACTAGGAAGGATAATCAAAACATACGAAGACCAAGATGGCGCAGTACGTGTGGCTGAAATTCAAACGTCAACTGGAGTATGGGTGCGTCAAATCTACAGGCTCGCACTATTTCCTGTAACGGACCCTGATGCGGATAACGATTTCGGTGTACCTTCCCAGTTCAGCAATAACAACCTAATCAGCCTCTCACAACCGCCCAACTACGTTCAAACGATTCGAATGCAATACCAACAAAAAGGAGGGAGACTCACCGACCAGCTCGCCCCTGTTGACAGTTATTGTTTCTTTGGTACTGATCCCAGCAATATTAAGCAGCTCAGTCCGTTCAACGATTTTGGTAAGGACAATGGGATATATTTTGAAGTCAACAGCAGAATGGAAAATGGTGATGACTTGGCCTCATTCTGGGCAGAAATCGATGCCTTCTCTTCCGGCATATTAGCACTCCACAACTTATGTACAAGAGCAGAACAAAACTCGACGTGTTATGCCCTAAATAGCAACCACAATCAGACACGGGATGAGCAACTGCAGGACAAAGATAAGCTATTGATATTGCAACTGTCAGTTCATTACCCATACAACAATATTCTATATTCTGCTGCATTTCCATTTTTCAATATTTTGTTGTGTATTCATTTTTACCGTACCAACTAAGTTTTTTAGAATTCTAAATAATTGTAGTTAGAATTGTATTTAAAGCCATAATTGGAAAATAAAATTGTGAACTATAACCAAGCTTCAAGAAGTGAAGTTTATTTCATCTCTCAGCAAGTTGTTCAAGTTGAAGTGCTTGAAACAACTAACTCAAATTCCTACCTCCTATCCGGGTTAAAGTAACTGTATAGGAATCAAAGTAAGGAATAAAACAAAAGGTATATTGAAATTACCTTCAACAAGTTATCGAACAAAACACTGCATATTTGACATAAATCGAATCATATGAACCATGCTAAATAAAATTTCAATTTCATGTAAAAATAGTGTCTTCTTACTCCACCCTATATTAGTCACTCAACAAATGCCTGAGGTAAGTCTAAATATATTGCAGTGCAATACTCTTTAATCTCTAGGGCAGACTGTATTTCTCATACAATTCGAAGGCAAATTTATGTTCTGGGAATACATTATAAGTCTCGAGATACTGTTGCAATTTTCCCAATAAAAGTTTTTCAGATAACCTAGAAAGCATTGGCATAAGCCTAATAGGCCAATAAGAGGATAGAATCATTGGATACCAGGCTTAAACAGCACGGTAATTCCAGAGAATATCCTAGTCTCAGTATTGCATTGTATAGGAAGATAAGCATCTGGCCAGAGAATCGATGTGTCTGGATAAGTGTTACGATCGCTCTCAACTCGTCCAAAGAAAGACCTACGCTACCACACGTGTCGTCTTTGCAACCAACCACACACAGACAATAGAAGAACGCCCCCTGGCCACATCACATGACGCTCCGGAATGCACCAGCTGCAACCATTGTCGAACCTATGGTGAGGACCACCACACGCAGCTCCTTTGAAGACGACGATCATTCATGGCCAGGTTCCCTGCAGGCATCTCGTATTTTCCGCACTCCATCATTCCAGCAACTTCAGTTGCACCCACCCCCCCTTGTGCGCCGATCTACAGCCAATTAAATTTTAATTGTTTTTCAATTATTTTTAAAGTTAAATGTTATCCTCGAAATATATAAAAAGATAAAGAGTATTTTCGTTGAAGAAATCTAAAGGCGTAAATATATATTTGCCATGCGAGATGTGAAAAGAATTATATGCTGCATTTTGTTAAGCTTTGGGAACAAGCTGCAGGTGAAAATTAGCTACTAACTTAAAAAAATTTAATTACAATAAGAACAAATTTATTTATTATTATATTGCAACTAATTTTCAATAAAATTTTTATTAACATCCAACAATTTAATAGAAATATTTTATAATTTGCAAATATTCCTAAATAAAAGGTTATGAAATTGTATATTGGAAAAAATCTAATAATTCTTTTTTTATAAGTTATTAATAAGTCATATTTATTACAAGCAACAAATTTTAGATCACTAGTGCCAAGAAAGAATTGTATTCGAAACATTCAGTTTATAACATTCCGTAAGTATTTATTTCATATTGTAGGTATCTCTGCGAGTGCCTTTGCCTCTTAACATATCATATCCTGTCTTTTTGTGATTTATCCTTTTTTATAAAAATGTATCATTTCTGCTATGTTTGTTTTCTTTATTTTGGTTTGGTCTATATTTAAGTTATTGCATGTTGTTTCAGTATACTTGGATGTGTCAATTGATAGAACTTTTCGAAGTATTTAGCCAGTGTTGTTGATTTTTCTTTATTGGTAGCAGCCCCATGAGCTCTCATCTTTCCGTAGTGGTTCCGGCTACCTTATCTGATTTTTTATATTATTTGTGCATTTCCATGATGAGTAGTTTGTATCGTCAAATTTTTTGACTTCTATATTTTGTATGTTGGTCAAATTTTTTGACTTCTATATTTTGTATGTTGGTTAAACTTTTCTTAAGATTTTTGCAGGCTAGGTTTAAATTATGTTTATCGTCAGTTGATCTAGTTACCTGCAATCTTTTCCTCAGCTTTCTTTTCTCCCCGATTTGTTTCATAATGAAAATATCGGTTGAAATTTATTTACTCTAGATTTATACTCTTGGGTTGATTTACTTCCTGCGTCTAGGAATACATCGTTGATGTGTATGGCATGTTCATTGTCTAATTGTGTTTTCAGTGAGATATTCACTTCCAGTTGATTGTCAATATACTGTCGATACACATTCTAGTTTGCTCTGTTGCTGAAAATCTGCATGGCTGGTTATAAAGTCTCGATGGCATTTGTGTCATCAAGCATTATAGGAAAGTGGTCCGAAGATAGTTCAAAACAGGGTAACATTTTTACTTGGTCCCTCTTCGTCTTTTGTTATGCTAAAGTCAATTAAATTATTTTCTTTCTGTCTGTTGGCCAGTTTGTGGGTTCGCCCACATTAATTATTTTTGGTTATAGCTTTCGTTCTTTTTTATTAGTTAACCTATATTCGAAATCAGTGTGGTTTGCATTCAGATATCCAGCTGGAATTAATCTTGTGCCAAGCGTCTTGATGTAGTAATCATATTATTTCGTCGTTATCAGATGTGTGCGAGGAAAGTATATTGAGGAGATAAGAATTGATCCATGTTTATGATGTGCCTGCCTCTCATTATGTCTTAAGAGTGAATTTATTATGATAGCTGTACGCCATGAGCTTGTTTTCCATCAGGATGGTCTATCACATGAATTATATATCCAGGTAATACTAAAGAGCTTTTGTTCGTGAAATGTGCTTCTGAAATTAGTGTTATATATATTCTTATCATATAACATCTTCAACTCAAGGTAATTTTGTGTTAGGCCATTTGCATCCCAAAATAAAATTTTAAAACCATTACTTTCATACATTTAAGTTTGTAAGTAAAACTATAATAATATTCATCACATTTGGGTGATTAGTCCTTAAGGTCATCAATATCATTAATTTTTGAGTTTTTTTAATTTTCTCATGTTGTCTTTTGAGTTAAAAAACCTGTTACTTGCGCATAACTTACTCCTGGATTCACTGTTCTTTAAGTAATATTTGTACTCTGTATTAATATTTGTACTAAGTAATATTTGTACTCTGTAAATGGAAACCTTCAAATTATGGCTTTGTATTGTTCACACCCATTGTAGTTTGCAGTCTGGTTTCCGCCGCATAGTGAACATTTTATTTCATCTGCGTTGTTCATTTTCTCTTGACTTCACTTGTTAGCTACTTGACATATACTGGGTTTATTGTCCGTTGGTCCATGTTCGATATGTTTAAAACTTTGTTACCTTTTTCACCAAGCTCCTTCTTAATTTCTTCTTGATCAGCAGAGGTGCGCATATTTCTAAGAACAACTTTGAATCCCCTTTAAATGTATATAACGTTGTACCTTTTTGTTTTAGCACTGCATGCAATGAAACGGATTATATTCCCCCAGAGATAGATAATCTGCCAAGCACTCCAACCTTTTTGCACAGCCCTGCTATACATAATTTACCCCCAATCGACCCCTTTGCAGAAAGCCTTGCGGCAAAAGCTTCGGCCCTTCGGTCATAACTGTGTAGGTCGAAGTCTCACGGTCAACACTGACTATGTGACGCCTATTCTTAGCCTGCGGAAACAAATAAAGGTAACTCTTGAGAAGGAGGGAACGCCTGGAGGAATGAATTCTAAATGCAAAACCTACAACCTTTTCACGGACGGTGTTGGAGCAGGTGTCTACTTCCCCGAACTAGATATCAAAACGCCGTTCAGACTACCAAACTACTATAGCATTTTTCAAGCGGAAGTTTTTGAAGCAGAGAAAGCCGCAGAGCTCGCCGGCGTAGCAGAAACTACGAACTCCACAATAAACTTCTACATACATAACCAGGCTGCGATCAAAGCTATAACTTCATACTGTGCATCTTTCAGAAATGTTCTGTAATACAGTGCAGCAATGGTTAGACTGACCACCAATCGGAAGCTACCTATCTACTGGGTGCCAGGGCATAAGAACATAGAAGGAATTGAGAGTGCGGATGCCATTGCCAATAGCGGAATTTTATTACCAACCGAGCAAGTAACGTGATGCCTCTAAGAATGATCAATAGCCGTATTGAAGATGACATGATAAGAAAGGTGAAAGAACGGTGGAGTGTCACATGTACCGATATTATCACTTCCGAGAAAGTGCAAGGAACCTTCCTGCATTTATTTATTTGCAGGGTTGATTTATAATTATTGTTTATTATTAGAAAACTTAACCTATCTAACATTGATACATACTTAATTCTTTTACAATGTGTTTTCCTGAAGTACGGCCGTGGTTTAGAATATATTACCAGACCGAAACTTTTACAATGATATAATATTTCACTATATTTACGGGCGGTGGCGAGGAAACCCACGTTGCGGCGAAATAGTCCGTGGTGTTGACTTTTCTCCTGTAGATTAGGTCACAAGCGTATGGCAAGAAAGGCAGCCGAATCAAGGCATTCTCGGGGAAACTATAGCGTCAAAATGTCATTGAATATCGCTAGGCGCTGCCTTGATCAAGAGCTGAGAGAGGCAGACGAATCCCGAAGATCTCAGTCTCGCAAAAAGCCAAAGTTTCAAGCGAGTATCCTATGTCCTGGTTAACACTGAGAAAGGCAGACGAACCCAGAAATTCTCAGTGTAAAGAAAGCGTCAGTGTTCAGTGAATACTCGCTAGGTGCTGCTTTGAACAAGAGCTGAGAAAGGCAGACGAATCCCGAAATTCTCAGTCTTGCAAAAGTAAGGATTTCAAGCGAATATCCTATGTCTAGGTTAGCACTGAGAAAAGCAGATGAATCTCGAAATTCTCAGTGACCTAGGAGTTACCTGTACTGGTGTTGTCACTCTGCTGGCTCGCCGAAGAAGAAGGGCTGAGTTACGCTCTGTACGCGTTTATATAATCCCTGGTCAGCTGTTTGTGGTGTTAGGTGTTCGGGCGCGTTACCATATGGCCACCAAGTGTGCTACGTTCGATGTTGCAATTGTGTAGCTCTAGTGGCCGTTAGATGGCGGTGATAGTTTTTAGGTGTGCGCAACTCACATGTGCGCGTGTGTGCCCACGTTGTGAGACCAATATACGAGGATGTTCGGCATTTTGGTCCCTCACACTCCCCACTTACTTCGGGGTGGGAAAGCGCACACTGATGATACTCTTGCTGATATTGACCCGGTATGGGAGTCGTATGAAACGGAGTCGTTCCTGAGTTTTCCGGGTTTGCGCCTTTTCCATCTCTCCCGCGATGTGGCTTACCAGAGTTTGTGGGAGACACTGACCTTTGGGTCCCAAGAGTTCCGGCATTTTGTTCAACTGTAAATATTCTTCTTGAGGCCCAGTTATCAATGTTTCCCCTGTTTCCACGATGCTCCTCCTTGCTGGCTATCACTGCTGCGGCTTCTGCTGTTATTGTTACTTCTGCGGCGATTGACCGGACTGTGTAAATTTGGCGTGAGCGTCAGCTGACTTGTTTTGTATAGCTGGCAGGATTTACAGCCTAGTACGTATTTCTTCACGTCTCGAAACATTCCGGGCCAGTAGTAGCGGTTGTTGATCCGTGCAATCGTTTCTCGGATGCCCATGTGGCCTGCGCTGGGGGTCGTTGTGGTTTTCTGCCAGAGCTCGTGGTCGTTGAAACGATGGGACACAAAGTTTCCATGTTACACAATCCTCGTCTTGTGAGTGTGTAGGCATATGACGGTACAGATTGTTATTCTTAAGTAAATAATCTGCGAATTTGTAACAAGCGCTTCTATAGGCTGCGTAGACAGCGCATCGGCAACCACGTTTTGTTTACCCTGCGGTACTGTACGTCGAATGTATATTGTTGTAATTCCAAGGCCCACCGCACGATCCTACCAGATGGGCTTTCAATTGATTTCAACCATTTCAAACATAAGTGGTCCGTGATAACGGAGAAGTGGTACCCTTCGAGATATTGACGCATTTTCCGAATGCCCCACACGATAGCGAGACATTCCTTCTCCGTAGCTGTGTAGTTTTTCCTTGCTTGATTGAGATGTCGACTGGCGTAAGCTATGACTCTCTCTCCTTCATCTATGTCTTGTGTTAGTATCGTCCCGAGCCCATATTCACTGGCATCTGTTTGTAGTGTGAACTTTCGAGTAAAATCGGGGCATGCAAGAATCGGGGAATTTGTCAACTTCGTTTTCAAACTCTCAAATGCTTTATTCGGTTCGTCCGCTCATTTTCATCGCCTCCCCTTTTTAAGAAGTCCTGTCAGGGGTGTGACCACTCCATAAAAGTCGGGTACGAACCCTCGGTACCAAGAGGCTACTCCAAGAAAACGGCGGAGTTCTCGCAGGTTGTGGGGGTGTGGTAGGTTCCTGATTGCGGACACGTTTACCGGATCGGTATGAATGCCGTATTCTCTGATTACACTTTATCACTGCCGTGCCGACGTGCAAATGCCCCACTAACGAAACTTCTGGTCGCACCCGTGTCTCTAGTGGCCAAAACGTGCTCCTCATCTACGATTACGTAGTTCGAGATGCGGGTGCCATCGTACTTTAGAGATTTTCTTATTGGCGAGGGGGTTGCTCGTTCTGTGGCCCCGTCAAGGCTCGCATCTGAGGGGGCTCCCGTTCGTTTACCGATCTCTTTCGACAGCAGTCAATAACACGTAAATTCCTTTGTCCGCACTCCCAACAGAATAGTACTCTTGGGTTACGGCATTCCCTTGCGAAATGTCTCTCTACTCCACAGCGGTGGCAAGCATAGTGGGGGTTAATGGGTGCTTCCATCATATTTGCTCTAGTGTGTTCACTCGTATTTTGCCGGAATGGGATTATATGCCGCGGCGGAAGGTGGCTCTGCCTGGTGTTTCGTGACTCTTGCCAGTTAGGGTATTGATCCTTAGCTTGAATATGCGTGCGCGATGTGGTGGCCTTTTGCTCCTTTTGTGTTCCTTCAAAGTCCTCTGCCAATTTGATTAGTTCATCCAGTGATGTGAAATCATTACGATGAATGTATATTCTATACTCAGGTAGAGTGTTGTGGAAAATCCTGTCTCTCTTTTGCTCTTCATTGCAGCCAACTATTCTCATCATGTTTTGCAGAGTAATGACGAAGTCTTTAAACTGTTCGCCCGGTTTCTGTGTGCGTATTCTGATTTTGTCTTTCAGGTCCTCCAGATAGTTGGGTGGTAAGGAAAACAGTGGAAAATCCGTTTTGAATTAGCTGAAAGTTATCCATGGCCGCTTACTATTGTGGTACCATATAAGCGCCTTCCCCGTCAGGATTTGGGGCATACTCCGTGGAAGCAGGTTCTTATTTATGCTGTAGACTTCCGACAGCTCTTCGATCCGTTCGAGAAAAGATAACGGATCTCCAACACCGTCATATTTGACTGGCCATTTCCTTACTTGATCTATGACCATAGCGTAGTGTTCTGGACTGTGTGCTACGATGGGTTCCACTTGGCCAGTTTGAGGAATTTTTTTCAGGGTGAAATCCGTCGCAGCTCTGGTGTTCGTGGTTCTACCTTCCCCATAGGATGGCAGTGGCTTTGACAACGTGGCGTGGCCACCTGCTGAGGCCTTATATGTCCCTGATGCTGCGTCGTTAAATGTGCTTCTGGGTCCTGTAGGTGGTTTTTTTTTCTTTTAATATTTAACGAGGAGGAAAACATCTAAAGTCACAACCCCGTCAGTGCGGGATTCTAACTCCGCTAAAACCGCCTCTCGTCATTACGGCGATTTCCCCCGGAAACACTGATTAGGTTTTACGTCGGGAGGCCGTAAGAGCATTTACTGCTCACACGTCAGTATTAGGTCTGTCATTATGTCAGTCCTCCGTGTCTCAGTATCGGAGAGGCGCTGGCGGCTGTGTTCAGCGTTACGCGCTCGTTCTGCGATTCGCAGCGCCTTCATGATGGTGGCCGCTGCCGAGCAAACTGCTTCCCACTTGACGAGCGTATCGCACATATGGGTAATCAGGTTGTCCATTGTTGGTGGTTCATCGAGGACAGCACCGGGTGCCTTTGAAGTGTGGGCAGTCGAAAAACACGTGCTGTGAGTTCTCGTGCACCCCAGGGCAGTACGGACAGTATGGGTCTTCCTCATACTTTCTCTCATGGAGGTACTCTTTAAAGCAGCCGTGACCAGTTAGCAACTGTGTGACGTAGTAGTTCAGTTCCCCGTGCGTCCTTGTTACCCATGGTGTGATGCGAGGGATCAGCATGAAGGTCCATCGACCCTTTTCGGATTGCTCCCACCTCTGTTGCCATTCAGCAATGGTGTTTTTTCTTTCCGCGGCTTTGTCGATGTTTGCGGGTCTCGTCCTCTGCTTGTAGAGCCGGTGTACCTCCTTCGCCAGCAAGTCAATGGGTGGTTTGCTGCTTATTATCTCTATTGCTTCGTCCGATACACTGCGAAATGCGCTAGCCACGCGTAGTGCGCTCAGCCTATGTACTGACTGGACGTATTTAATGAAAGCTTTAAAGAGCTAGTAACCGTCGATAGCAATCTCCGTTGACTTGAGCGTGGGCCTCCAATATTCGGCATCATGCGTGTAATTGCTCCGTTTAATCTCGTGGCCTTTTCGGAGCCTACTTTCAGATGCTCTTTGATGGTAAGCTTGGAGTCAATAATTACTCCCAGGTACCGAAGTTGTGGTTGGGATGCGATCTGATGGTTTCCCACTGTGATGGTGAACCTCTCGGTTACTTTCCTCGTACTCAGTAGTATCGCCTCTATTTTATGTGCGGCCAGTTCCAGCTTTGCACTAGTGAGCCATTCCATAACACACCCAATTGCATCATTGCATCTATTCTGCAGTGTGTGGATGTGTTTTGCAACCGCCACCATTGCGATGTCGTCTGCGTACCCGATGAGCGTTACATCCATTGGAAGGTCCAACCGGAGTATGCCATCATACATGATGTTCCACAGGATAGGGCCGAGTACAGATCCTTGTGGGACGCCACCCGTGACTGCAGAGCGACGAACGCCCTCATCAGTGTCGTATAACAGCACTCTGTTCTGGAAGTAGCTGGATATCAACCTTTGTAAGTACACCGGAACGCAGAAACTCTGAAGTGCTTCCATAATTAGAGGCCAGCTCGCTGAGTTGAACGCATTTTTTACATCCAGCGTCACCACCGCTACTTCTTTGTACCTCCTCGCCATCCCTTGCCACTTGTTGCATCACGGGCTATGTCCGTTACGGCCTGAATGGCATCTACCGTCGAACGTCCCCTTCGGAAACCATATTGACGGTCTGAAAGCCCACCATGTTTTTCTACCGCCTCATGGACTCGTTCGCAGATAATCCGCTCCAAAATTTTGCCTATCGTGTCTAACATGCACTATGGTCGATATGCTGACGGTTGGTCTGGTTGCTTTCCCGTCTTGAGCAGTAGTACCAGTCGCTGCTGTTTCCATCTGTCTGGGAATATCCCTTCGGTTATGCACGTATTGTACATCAAAGCAAAAGCCTCTGGCCTCGCCTCTATTGCCGCTTTTAGTGCCACATTTGGGATGCCATCTAGACCGGGAGCTTCGTTGTCAGCGATTTTCCTCAGGAGCATGATTACATAGCTACTGGTAACAGCTGGGATGTCGGTAATTGGACCCTTGCTATGATTGGGCATTCAATCCGTCTGCTGTGGGAAGACTGTAGCTACAATAGTTCTCATCAGAGCGGCTTCAGTTGGTTGCGGTGACCTGCCCACTCTTAGCTTACTCATGACCACCTTGTAGGCTTTTCACCATGGATCCACATCAGCATTCGCACACAGCGACTTAAAGCACTTACTGCTGCGGATGGCCACTTTCAATGCTTTTCGGCATTTTTTCCGCTCGTAGTGTATCCCATGACTGGCGTTTTCGAGCCCTCTGAGCCTTTCGGCTGGCTTGAATACACTCCTTCCTGGCGGCTACGATCTCCTCATTCCACCAATACACTGGTTTTCTAGCGTGCCGATTTAACACCCTTGGCATCGCCGCGTCGCAGGCTTTGCTGAGTCCGTTGGTGATGCTATCCGTTATGACCGTGGCAGTACCAATGCTGATTTGTTCTTCTTTCCAAACTAGATCAAAGACCTCTGCATCAAAAGCCCGCACTTTCCAGCCTTTTGTCTGCGCATTGCGCATCTGTTTTGTACGCCTTTGTGCCGCGTTATCCAACTCAATAACTATGGCCACATGGTCGCTCTGCGTATATATGTTACTGATAGTCCCTCGCGCGATGCGCTCCGCAGTGCTGTTTGCAAAGGTCAGGTCTATTACCGACGTACCCCTGCCTGAATCAAAAGTGTACTGACCGACCTGATTGAGAATGACGAGGTCCAAGGGCGCCAGGCACTCCAGCAGAATTATGCCACGCTGACTAGTGCTCGTGCTCCCCCAAGTTGTGGACCAAGCGTTGAAATCTCCCGCAATGACCACCGGCGATTTCCCTCGTGCCTTCTCCACCATTTATGTGAGCATACGTTCGAAGTTGGCTATACTCATGCTTGGCAGGGCATAACAGGAAAATAGGTATAGACCATTGAATTTGACCCAGGTGTAGCCGTTTTCTGTAGCAGCCATTCTTTGTTGAAAGCACCTACCGTTCAGGACCCAGATGGCTGCTTTAGTACTGGCATCCGTCACCCACTCGGGCCCATCTATACTTTTATACTGTTCGCACAGTAGGGCTACATCAAAATTTTGCTCGTTCACAGTTTGGTGCAGTAGGTCTTGGGCTGCCGCGCAGTGGGTTTAGATTTAACTGCACTATTTTCATATACCGCTGTTTATTTTCGCCTGCTGGTGCACTGGGCACTTATAACTGCCTGCCGCATGATCTCCCTTACATAGTGCACATTTTCGCTTGTTGGTGCACGTCACTGCTTTGTGGCCGCTTCCGCCGCACTTCCTACACAGATCGGTTCTATCTACCTCTTCCTTGCATTGTTGCACCACGTGTCCGTAGCCCCAACATTTGTAGCAGTGCTTGAGTGTCACCGATTCTCGGACCCTGCAGGAAACCCACCCAATGCGCACCCGCGGGCCTTCAGGACCTTTTTTGCATCGTCCACTGGCAGGCTGATATAGGCGGTTTCAGTGCCGTTATATCCGTTTCGCATACTTCGTACGGCGCATTCGTCTGGTGGCATGATGCCGCATTGCTCGTGAAATGCATCGCAAATCTCCGTTGGGGTGGTAAACTCATCGAGGTCTCTGCACTGGATGTTAAGCATGTGGATCTTCGCTGCCACCGTTGCCGCCTCCTTCAGCACCTCTGCGATCGCAGCTTGGTAAGTCGTTGTCTTGCGTTCTTCAGTCCGTTTCAATTCGAAGATCAGTTCGCCTTTTGCCGTTCTACGAATGGTTTTGACGTCCTCGCCAAGAGCTTTAAGTGTTGTGCTTGTCTTTACCTTCCGCAAGATTTCTGCATACGATGCCTCTCCGGTTTTTGCAATAATGAGAGCATCGGGCCTCGGGCGGATCTCCTTGACTACTTTTTTTGTAGCTTTTGTGGGCTCCTTGGCTCCGATATCCCGCTCGACTGTTGTCTTCCGTTGCACTAGCTGCCAATCGGTCTTAGTGGCTTGCTCCGACCTGTTTGGTGCGGCTCTATCGTTCTGTTGTTGCAGCTGTTGTCGCTGTGGCTTCGGAGACACAACACGAGTGCGTTTTTTTGTTGGAAGTGGAGATACCTCCACCATGCTGTCCTCGTTCTGATCCAAGGTGACGTTTGCGTTGCCTTCGCTGTGGCTTCGCCTGCTTTTTTGCGGATCTCCTCTCTTGTTGCTGATTGGTGCAGTCTACTGATATCCGCGAGAAGGGATCTCATCGCCATGTTTATATTACGCTGACTATCCATCATGCCGGTCAGCTCTTCGGTTTTTTTCCCATTATCATGAGAGTATCCGCACTCACAATGCCCTTCATTTCAGCATTCTCTCTCTCGGGGTTAACAGTCGGTGTTACCAAAAATTGTGTGTCGATCGATGTTGGAGTCGAAACTACCTCGCTATCGGTGTCACAATTCTCATCATATTCTAATCCCCGCACTACGAGCGCTGCACTAATGCACGCAGTCGCTTTGCGCACCCCGGGGGGCGATCGCTGGACACTCATAGTTTCGGTAAATTTACAATATTATCCCTATCCAATTTTCCTTTTCTCTTTTTTTTTTGTTTTTTGTTTTTGTAGGTGGTGTTACACTCTGTAGGTGTTTCGTCTGCAATTCTTGAAGGCGAGTAGACGTTACTGCATTTTCCTCTAGCGCAGGGATTATCGCAGAGAAACGGCGACGTAGGTCTTCTACTGTGCCAGCTGGGTCGTACCCAAACTCCATGGCGTACGTTACCAACTCCTCCTTATATAATGAGTAAATCCAATTCTTCGGCATTTTGCAGTATCGGATTTATACTAATAAAATCTATTAGCTCCAGTCAAAACAATAATCGATCTGGTGCTCGCTTTGTGAAACAGGCCTTACCAAGGAAAGTCGGTATAGCAGCGCAAACCTCGTGGTACCACGTGTTAGGTTGCGTGTGTCGGTATAGCAGCACTGGTGGGAGTTTCCGTTTCCCTTGAGTGCTCGTGTTGAAAGTGAGGTTAGGTTAGGTTTCGTGTCTCATTTTCTTCTCTATGTCAATTATAATCAAGTCCCTGCTCGGGCGCCATGTAAGGAACATTCCTGCCTACGCTTGTGCTGAGGTGACGCTCGTCGTTGTTCAGGGTTCATACAAAATTTATTTACTTGCCGGGTTGATTATAATTATTATTTATTATTAGAAAACTTAACCTATCTAACATCGATATATACTTAATTCTAATACAAAGTGTTTTCCTGAAGTACGGCCGTGGTTTACAATATATTACCAGACCGTAGCTTTTACAATTATATAATATTTCACTATATTTATGTGCGGTGGCGAGGAATCCCACGTTTCGGCGAAATACTCCGTTGACCTGTTGACCTATTTCCTGTACACCGAGAAAGACAGACGAATCCCGGAATTCTCAGTGTAACGAAAGCGACAGTGTTCAGTGAATACTCGCTAGGTGCTGCTTTGGACAAGAGCTGAGAAAGGCAGACGAATCCCGAAATTCTCAGTCTTGCAAAAGTCAGGATCTCAAACGAGTATCCTATGTCCTGGTTAACATTGAGAAAGGCAGACGAATCCCGAAATTCTCAGTGTAACGAAAGCGTCAGTGTTCAGTGAATATTCGCTAGGTGCTGCTTTGAACAAGAGTTGAGAAAGGCAGACGAATCCCGAAATTCTCAGTCTTGCAAGAGTAAGGATTTCAAGCGAATATCCTATGTCTAGGTTAGCACTGAAAAAAGCAGACGAATCCCGAAATTCTCAGTGACCTAGGAGTTACCTGTACTGGTGTTGTCACTCTGCTGGCTTGCCGAAGAAGAAGGGCTGAGTTACGCTCTGTACGAGTTTATATAATCCCTTGTCAGCTGTTTGTGGTGTTAGGTGTTCGGGCGTATTACCATATGGCCACCAACTGTGGTACGTTCGATGTTGCAATTTTGTAGCCCTAGTGGCCGTGATAGTTTTTGGTGTGGGCACCTCCCATGCGCGCGTGCGTGCCCACGTTTTGAGACCAAAATACGAGGCATTTTGGTTGCTCACAAAAGGATTGCAGAATTGTAGGAATACTCACATGTCACTGTCTAACGGCGGTACACGCTAAAAGGATAAGACTCACAAATAACAATGAATGCAGGAAATATGGGAAGCAAGGCACATGAGAAACTCTGGAACATCTAATATGCGTATGCCCCGCAATATCTAAAGCGCGCTTATCACATCTGGGAGCCCCTGGTTTGAAGGGCTAGAAGAGGTCGCACAACTATGGATAGTTTCTCTCTTAAGTTTTGCTAAGTGCGTCTCCCTGTTCAATGATTCATACTACAGCTCTTAAATGGATATCCTTCTGGTACCGCAAAGCACCTTGCAGGTCTATGTGTGGCCTCCACGGATGCCAGTCGAACCTAGCCAACCTATCATCGAATCTAAGATGTATTCAGGCCTTCCAAAGCACATTTTTAGAGTCTGCATTATTTCAGGGACCATTGCTGGTAAGAATACTTGTTCTTGACAACTTCTCGTGCTGTACCTTTCAGCCAGGATTGTAAGCATATCAAGTTTCCCGCATTTGAATATCCGGCAGCTTCCATACAGTTTTCGAAACTGCAACTGAAAAGCGGCCACTCTGCTGGATCGCCATGAAAAGGTGGAAGTTCTTTTGTGCCTGTCTGGCTGCCATTTGTGCAGCTGTTCATACTCTGATTGGTGTAAACCAGACATATAAAAAGAAACTAATAATAAATAATTGATTATAATCTTATAATAATTATAAAACATAAATTTATTCACTTGTATTTATATATATTTTCTGAGCAACTTTAAAAAAATCTTGTTGCTGCAGCTCGGCTCTCACTATTCGAAAGAAAGCAGACATTTTTTATTTTCACTATTTAGGTGTACGTATTCTACATATGTTCAAATCAAACGGTTCAAATCAAGATGTTAGAAATTTATTAAATATTTGGTTAGTTAAGATATAATATTTGTTGGCAGCAACGAGCTGAGTGACACCATTTTTAAAAGTAGGGAAGAAGGGAAGCAGTAGTAAAATTAGCCAAACATTTAATGATTCGAAGTATGTCGACAGCTTCATTGACATATGAAGAGCTTGAAACCGTCGTAATTGAGATCTTAATTCATGGCCGCTAACTCCAATATATACTCAAATGACTTAACAGCCCTAACGGCGGGGCACTTTCCAATTGGTGAACAAATATCTGCATAATTCGACAGAAGCACACCACAATTCAAAATTTCCCTTGACGACAAGCTGGAAATTGGTGTCACAAATTAAGCATGTATTTTGGAAACGTTAGAGCCTAAAGTATCTTAACCAACTAGTAGAAATAACCACACTTGATGAAGTTTTTTTTTTATAATTTTCTTTTATTGGATCTTCTAATTTTAATTTAAAACTAACAATAATTTATTTAAGTTTAAATAAAGTTCATATACTCGTATACAAAAAAAAAATTTACAATTTACAATTTTTATTTACTTACGCGTTGCTACTGCGCCGAGCGAAATTAGTTTTGAAAGTTTTCTACAAGTTTATTCTTAATAATACTTAATATTCATATAATTATCTCAATTTTTTTTTTATTTAAACGTTATAATTATACGCGTTTATAATATTGCAACTAATTTATACATTCAAAAACTAACGAGCAATTTAAGTTTATTCATTATATTCAGCTGGATAATTCACAATGCATTGGTGCTACTAGTTTGTGAGGTCTGTGGGCTTTGTTCTCTTAAGACGTCGTTCCGTTTTGTTTAGTTCGGAGAGTTTCGATGCCTCTTCGTTTATGTGGTGTTGAAGTCGTTCGTAATGCAAGATAGCGACTTTAGTAATTTTGTTGTGAGTTAGAACCAAGCTACCTACGAATAATTGACTCACAGCATCGACTCCTAATAGATGCCACACTCTGTGGGATTAACATGTGCTAAAAGTTATTTAAGAATAGAACATACTTTAGGGTCCAAGTTACGTTTAAGTTAATATGATATGTGTAATGTTATTATGTAAACTTTAAGGGTATTACAGTTCCGCAGTCGAGTCGACGAGGGCAGTCGACAATTTCATAGTAGGTCAGTTGGCTTGACCAACTGACACCAATTAGCAGGTGCGGAACTGGAACACCAGAATGGTCAGTTCACATACTGAGATGAGCATTAAGAAATAGTATATAAGAATTAGTATTTGTAAGAAATAAAGTCTTGTGATTATTATCTTTGAAACCAAAAAGTGTCTCTGTGTATCTTTTAGAGCTAGTAGTTTAGTGTTTTTCAGCTACGCGCCCAGCGAACCGAGACAGGACGTCTCTCGACGACCAGCAAGGACACCCCAACATTCTATATTGATATAGAGCCGTATAATCTATATTGGAGACATTTAAATTGATTTTGTATTGTTTAAATTCAGATGTTATAAATTAATGTTGTTTGAAAACAAACATAAAACATTTGATTTAAATATTTGACATTATAAGCTTAGGGTATTAGGCAAAAATATTTCAAGAAGCGTTTACAACACGTGTTGTTGTATCAAAGTTTTTGTAGTTCGGGAACTACAATTTGCGTAGCAATGTTGAAAAGAACTTTCAATGCTATTATTACGTGTCGCATACGTTACGGGTTTATTTTTAAATATGGATTCAAATTTCCGGGAATGAATCAAGACACTTTTGCCTGTAAATCAAATTTCGGTTTTTGCGAATTGGGAGGATTTTTGGGATACATGTGAGGAAAAATTTTGGGATACATGTGGAACTATTTGGACGCCGGTAGACAGCGGAACTTTGTGATGGAAAACAAGTATAGCAGAATATGTATATAAAGATAGAATTTACAGTGGAATGCTGTTTAATAAATTTGTTATGATCAAATCATTAGATTAAGAAGTCGGATAATGTTGGTATTTTTATTTTGAAACCAGCATGAATAAAAAAATTTTTTATGAGTTGAAGTGTATTTTATTTTTTGTAGAAGTATGTATTGTAGAGAAAACTGTGTAGTCATAATGAGACTATGGTTTTATGAATTGGCATTCGAAGCAATTGTCAAAAAAAGTTAACGAATCATTAAAGGAGCCAGAAGCAGTAACGGTACAGCAAAGCTTCAATACTGTAGACAGTTTTTCGACTGGGCGACCGAGCGTGCGAAGACTAATTAGTTTGAGTCCGTCATTGGTCAAATACCTCTCAGATTCGGGAGAAGAGAATCTGGAAACCCCCACAGAGATTAACGCTAACGTTTTATCAGAATTTAAGCAAGCACGTCAGGAGTCGAGTTGTATGATCTGAGAACTGAGATACGGCGCTTCGAAGAAGGTTGTGAGTTAGCGCAACAGAGTCTTCCGGAAGCAGAAGGGGACGACTTAATAAAGTGTATTAGGCAAAGAACCACAGGTGATGCGTTTGATTTACTAGCGCATAGCTCAGTTAGCACCCTGCCGGAGTTATACGCACTTTTAGATCGGACATATTTAAAACAAAAGTCGTACGACTGTCTTGTACGGGAAATACAGGAATCAACTCAGAAACCAGGGGAGGAATTGAGAGCCTGGGGACGAAGGCTCCAGTCTCTGGGGAACGCTGCTAAGACAGAAGCCAACAGGCAGTTTCCAGGAAACGTTACAGCATACAAGGCTCAAGTAGAACGAGCTATGATTTCTGTGGTTAAGGCAGGTCTGATAAATAGGGACTTGGCTAATTTTACTCTTAATCTCACGCAGAGGAGTATGCAATACAGCAACGAACGACAACAGGTGGAATCTGTTGGACTAATGTTCCTGCAGAGGTAGGACCGGTACAGCAGCGGAACCCAAGGGGAGTCGGCAGATTGATGGATCGAGTTCCGCAACAAAGAGACCAAGGACTCCTAGTCGAGAGATTCCAGCCGAGGAAACCTATTTGCTCAATCTGCCGTAAGCAAGGTCATACAAGGGATGAATGCATTACACGCAAAAATACGCCTTATTGTATGGAGTGCCAAACATATGGTCATGAGGCAAGTAGACAGTGCCAAGTAGACACTGAATGGAATCAGAGTAGAAGGCAGCCAGCGACGAGGCGCCCGGTTCCACCCTTAAGGGACAGCAGGGGTAGTAGTCCACGAGTTAATTCAACGGAAGGAATTAACCAAGGAAGGAATCCTTTCAACACTGGGAGTGGTCAGCAGCGACCAAATTGGAATTCTAGAAGTGAACCAAGGATAGGCAACACCCAACAGGGGTTGAAATGCTTCTCATGTGGATGGATGGGACATCGGGCAGCGGAATGCAGAGATAGACAATTCCAACAAAGTCACCAGGGAAACTTCCAGCGGCCCAGTCGCGGCCAGTAGACTGGAAAGCCAAAAAGAAGGAAGTAACAGTTAGGCTGGAGGTACGTGTAACTGGTAATGTAGGAATTACAGTCCAGGAAAAGGAGGAGCAAGAGGCTCTCCAATACCACGTACCGAGTAACGTAAGGACAATGGTCCAAGATACGGAGGAGCAAGAGTCTCTCCGGGAAAAATTTTTTGATTGCGGATTGATTTGGGTAACGGTGATGATTCTAGTACTTAGATTGAGTTTTAATAAGGTTAGAGAGTATTGGCCAATCGCCGAGTATGTGGTACGAGGATGTATAGTTAAGATATTCACGGTAATTTTGAGGGAGTACAGGATAACAGTGGTGCAAATTTTGCAAAAGTGTAGCCTGGAGAAAGATACAGACTGCTATATGGGCCGATTTGGACAAACACCACGCCTACCTCCCATATATGGAACTTTTTTCACCTTTTTAAAATGACTATAACTTCGGTCCAATTGACGGAATCGTGACATTCTTTTACAGTTATGGAGATGTAGGTCCTACTAAACACTGTGCAAAAATTGGGCGGTATATATTAATAGCCACGCCCACTAATAACAAATATTAATAGCTTAAGATCTGGTAGAGATTCATTGACGAAATTTTACATGAAGAAACATGTGGACATTATAAAGCTATCTGCAACAAATGGGGCTCATCAGAGAAACGACACGCCCACTTTTGATATAAGGAACTTTCGGGTCTAAAATTAAAATTTGCCTACCTATGCTCGTATTGATGACAGCGGAATAAAAATTTGCAGAAATATACGTGGGCTCCATAACAGTGTGTGTGCAGAATATGGAGATCATAATACAACTATCAATCGATCAAAATATTCCTATTAAAGATTTATCAACGAAACAGGAATGTTGCGGTTACTAACATTAAACACCACACAAAAAATGGGCGTGTTATTTCTACGGCCACGCCCACTATTGACATATTATAACTTACGATCTATACAATATTTTTGGACGAAATTTTATACTGGTACGTATATAAACCCTACAAAGCCATACACAAGATTCGAGGTCGATCAGAGGAAGGATACGCCTCCATCCCATGTAATGAACTTTGGGGACCCCACTTAAACACAATTACCCTATCTATGCTCCTAGGGATGATATATGAAAACAAATTGGCATCTGTATACATTGGGTCTGCACTAGCATGCATTCCAAATATGGGCAGATTATTGCTACTGCTACGCCCACAATTAACCAAAATTCATTACTAGGTTCCAATTAAAGATTTATCAACCAAATTTCATAGGAATGTTGCGGGTACTAACATTAAAGACCACACAAAAAATGGGCGAGTTATTTCTACAGCCACAATATTTGTTGACGAAATTTTATATCAGTACGTATATGGATCCTACAAAGCCATACACAAGAAATGGGGTGGCTATAATCAATTCAAGGTACCGTACCGCAAATTAATGTAGATATGCTCCTAATGATGATTTATGAAGAAAACATCCCTATTGTTGAACTCGTACGCACAAGAAAAGGTAAAGGTTATTTCGAAGTCGGTCTAACCCGACTACAGACTGCTGTACTCGTTTTTAAAATTGATTTAAATATTTGGCATTGTAAGCTTAGGGTATTAGGTGAGTATATTTCAAAAGGTGCAGACAACACGTGTTGTTGCATCAAAGTTTTTGTAGTTCGGAAACTACGATTTGCGTAGCAATGTTGAAGAAAAAATGTAAATGCTATTATTACGTGGCGCATACTCGTACGTTACGGGGTTATTTTTGAATATAGATTCAAATTTCCAATAATGAATCAAGACACTTTTGCCCGTAAATCCAATTTCGGTTTCTGCGAACATATAGCCTTTTCTATGGATTTTTTTTGGAGGATTAAAGATGGTGAGAGGAAATCAAGGAGTATCTGTGAGGAAGTCAAGAACCAATTTGCATTGATGGAAGGACTTAATGGGCGCCGGAAGACAGCGGATATGGAACTTGTGATGGAAGATAAGTAAAGAAAGAATATAAAGATAGAATTTACGGTGGAATATTTTATGTTCACGGCATTTGGGGTATGACAGAGCAAGCGCAAGGGTTACTGCTGATGCAGGAACAAATTGGCGAAGCGAGAAGAAACACGGCAGGTTACGTAAGGACAACGTGTATTACCACAAGCGAATAACACAATTGCAAAATCTGGGGAGAGAGTTCAACAATAACCACGGGTTGTTGTTGCCTCACGCAGTTGGCTACGGCAAAGGAAAATATTTTGCGGAAAATTACGCAGAGTACGTAAATAGTCTGATCTACGAATAGGCTGATACATATAGTTCTGAATTAGAGGGATTAGGACAAAACACTATGAGTTTAGTTTCGCCTGACGAAGAAATAAGGAACAGATTGAAATCAGTACAGTCAGAGGTGGAACTGTTTACTGGGAAAATAGTTGACCAGTTCGAAGCAAGTACGAGCAGGGAAGAAGCTCAGGAACTGTGGAGCTGTGTCGCCATTAGAAGTAGCGGATCAAGCCTTGACGGCAATCCAAAAAAGGACAGAAGAAGAGTTGTTCAATTTTCATAAGAAAACAGAGCATTTGAGAGCACAAAAGGAGTATCTTGAGAATAAGGTAAAGGAACTTTCTCAGAGATTGACGGAAACATAGGGAGCAGCAGCGCTGCTGGAAAAGGAGTGTGCAGAATTAAAAAGAGGACGGGCGACCAATAGGGCCTCACCGAAAAAGGAGAGATCAAAATCAGCATCGGCTGGATTTACACAGACAGTATTGACATTGCGTCCGGAAGTTCGCTGGCCGGAATATTTAACACCAGAATGGATAAACCGCATGGTAAAGCCAAGATTAGTTTTTAGTGAAGAAAAGCAAGCGGAATTTTTGTTTGGCGCATCTGAAATCGGTGTCGGACCATTTTCTCCGGGAAGTCCGATAAATAAAAAGAGCAGGGATATCCGCCAAAAAAGACAGAAGCAATAACAGTGCAGTAAAGTCTCGATACAGTGGACAGTATTTCGCCTGTACGAGCAAACGGTCGAAGACTAATCAGTATGAATCAGACACTGGTCCAAGACGTCTCAGATCCGGGAGAAGAGAATTTGAAAACCCCCCCAAGAGATTAATAAAGCTAATTGAGAAAACACAAAGGAGTAAAACGGGCATTCTGGAAGTTGCTCATGCGGTGGAGAAGTTGGTGCCCAAGTTCTCAGGATTCGAATTGAATGATCTGAGAACTGAGATTAGGTGCTTCAAAGCAGGTTGTGAGCTAGCACAACAGAGTCTTCCGGAAGCGGATGGGCAGCACTTAATAAAGTGTATTAGGCAAAGATCCACAGATGATGCGTTTGATTTACTGGTGCATAGCTCAGTAAGCACCCTGGCAGAATTATAGGCACTTTTCGATCATCATTCAATCGCATTCTATACAGTAGGGCGTGTTTTTGCGTGTCATGCATTCATCCCTTGTATGACCTTGCTTACGGCAGATTGAGCAAATAGGTTTCCTCGGCTGGAATCTCTCGACTAGGAGTCCTTGGTCTCTTTGTTGCGGAACTCGATCCATCAATCTGCCGACTCCCCTTGGGTTCCGCTGCTGTACCGGTCCTACCTCTGCAGGAACATTAGTCCAACAGATTCCACCTGTTGTCGTTCGTTGCTGTATTGCTGCTTCAGCGGAAGAAACCGCTTCCACTAGCTCTGCCATACTTCTCTGCGTGAGATTAAGAGTAAAATTAGCCAAGTCCCTATTTATCAGACCTGCCTTAACCACAGAAATCATAGCTCGATCTACTTGAGCCTTGTATGCTGCAACGTTTCCTGGAAACTGCCTGTTGGCTTCTGTCTTAGCAGCGTTCCCCAGAGACTGGAGCCTTCGTCCCCAGGCTCTCAATTCCTCCCCTGGTTTCTGAGTTGATTCCTGTATTTCCCGTACAAGACAGTCGTACGACTTTTGTTTTAAATATGTCCGATCTAAAAGTGCGTATAACTCCGGCAGGGTGCTAACTGAGCTATGCGCTAGTAAATCAAACGCATCACCTGTGGTTCTTTGCCTAATACACTTTATTAAGTCGTCCCCTTCTGCTTCCGGAAGACTCTGTTGCGCTAACTCACAACCTTCTTCGAAGCGCCGTATCTCAGTTCTCAGATCATACAACTCGACTCCTGACGTGCTTGCTTAAATTCTGATAAAACGTTAGCGTTAATCTCTGTGGGGGTTTCCAGATTCTCTTCTCCCGAATCTGAGAGGTATTTGACCAATGACGGACTCAAACTAATTAGTCTTCGCACGCTCGGTCGCCCAGTCGAAAAACTGTCTACAGTATTGAAGCTTTGCTGTACCTTTACTGCTTCTGGCTCCTTTAATGATTCGTTAACTTTTTTTGACAATTGCTTCGAATGCCAATTCATAAAACCATAGTCTCATTATGACTACATAGTTTTCTCTACAATACATACTTCTACAAAAAATAAAATACACTTCAACTCATAAAAAATTTTTTTATTCATGCTGGTTTCAAAATAAAAATACCAACATTATCCGACTTCTTAATCTAATGATTTGATCATAACAAATTTATTAAACAGCATTCCACTGTAAATTCTATCTTTATATACATATTCTGCTATACTTGTTTTCCATCACAAAGTTCCGCTGTCTACCGGCTTCCATTAAGTCCTTCCACATGTATCCCAAAATTTTTCCTCACATGTATCCCAAAAATCCTCCCAATTCGCAAAAACCGAAATTTGATTTACAGGCAAAAGTGTCTTGATTCATTCCCGGAAATTTGAATCCATATTTAAAAATAAACCCGTAACGTATGCGACACGTAATAATAGCATTGAAAGTTCTTTTCAACATTGCTACGCAAATTGTAGTTCCCGAACTACAAAAACTTTGATACAACAACACGTGTTGTAAACGCTTCTTGAAATATTTTTGCCTAATACCCTAAGCTTATAATGTCAAATATTTAAATCAAATGTTTTATGTTTGTTTTCAAACAACATTAATTTATAACATCTGAATTTAAACAATACAAAATCAATTTAAATGTCTCCAATATAGATTATACGGCTCTATATCAATATAGAATGTTGGGGTGTCCTTGCTGGTCGTCGAGAGACGTCCTGTCTCGGTTCGCTGGGCGCGTAGCTGAAAAACACTAAACTACTAGCTCTAAAAGATACACAGAGACACTTTTTGGTTTCAAAGATAATAATCACAAGACTTTATTTCTTACAAATACTAATTCTTATATACTATTTCTTAATGCTCATCTCAGTATGTGAACTGACCATTCTGGTGTTCCAGTTCCGCACCTGCTAATTGGTGTCAGTTGGTCAAGCCAACTGACCTACTATGAAATTGTCGACTGCCCTCGTCGACTCGACTGCGGAACTGTAATACCCTTAAAGTTTACATAATAACATTACACATATCATATTAACTTAAACTTAACTTGGACCCTAAAGTATGTTCTATTCTTAAATAACTTTTAGCACATGTTAATCCCACAGAGTGTGGCATCTATTAGGAGTCGATGCTGTGAGTCAATTATTCGTAGGTAGCTTGGTTCTAACTCACAACAAAATTACTAAAGTCGCTATCTTGCATTACGAACGACTTCAACACCACATAAACGAAGAGGCATCGAAACTCTCCGAACTAAACAAAACGGAACGACGTCTTAAGAGAACAAAGCCCACAGACCTCACAAACTAGTAGCACCAATGCATTGTGAATTATCCAGCTGAATATAATGAATAAACTTAAATTGCTCGTTAGTTTTTGAATGTATAAATTAGTTGCAATATTATAAACGCGTATAATTATAACGTTTAAATAAATAAAAAATTGAGATAATTATATGAATATTAAGTATTATTAAGAATAAACTTGTAGAAAACTTTCAAAACTAATTTCGCTCGGCGCAGTAGCAACGCGTAAGTAAATAAAAATTGTAAATTGTAAATTTTTTTTTTGTATACGAGTATATGAACTTTATTTAAACTTAAATAAATTATTGTTAGTTTTAAATTAAAATTAGAAGATCCAATAAAAGAAAATTATAAAAAAAAACTTCATCAAGTGTGGTTATTTCTACTAGTTGGTTAAGATACTTTAGGCTCTAACGTTTCCAAAATACATGCTTAATTTGTGACACCAATTTCCAGCTTGTCGTCAAGGGAAATTTTGAATTGTGGTGTGCTTCTGTCGAATTATGCAGATATTTGTTCACCAATTGGAAAGTGCCCCGCCGTTAGGGCTGTTAAGTCATTTGAGTATATATTGGAGTTAGCGGCCATGAATTAAGATCTCAATTACGACGGTTTCAAGCTCTTCATATGTCAATGAAGCTGCCGACATACTTCGAATCATTAAATGTTTGGCTAATTTTACTACTGCTTCCCTTCTTCCCTACTTTTAAAAATGGTGTCACTCAGCTCGTTGCTGCCAACAAATATTATATCTTAACTAACCAAATATTTAATAAATTTCTAACATCTTGATTTGAACCGTTTGATTTGAACATATGTAGAATACGTACACCTAAATAGTGAAAATAAAAAATGTCTGCTTTCTTTCGAATAGTGAGAGCCGAGCTGCAGCAACAAGATTTTTTTAAAGTTGCTCAGAAAATATATATAAATACAAGTGAATAAATTTATGTTTTATAATTATTATAAGATTATAATCAATTATTTATTATTAGTTTCTTTTTATATGTCTGGTTTACACCAATCAGAGTATGAACAGCTGCACAAATGGCAGCCAGACAGGCACAAAAGAACTTCCACCTTTTCATGGCGATCCAGCAGAGTGGCCGCTTTTCAGTAGCAGTTTCGAAAACTGTATGGAAGCTGCCGGATATTCAAATGCGGGAAACTTGATATGCTTACAATCCTGGCTGAAAGGTACAGCACGAGAGGTTGTCAAGAACAAGTATTCTTACCAGCAATGGTCCCTGAAATAATGCAGACTCTAAAAATTTGCTTTGGAAGGCCTGAATACATCTTAGATTCGATGATAGGTTGGCTAGGTTCGACTGGCATCCGTGGAGGCCACACATAGACCTGCAAGGTGCTTTGCGGTGCCAGAAGGATATCCATTTAAGAGCTGTAGTATGAATCATTGAACAGGGAGACGCACTTAGCAAAACTTAAGAGAGAAACTATCCATAGTTGTGCGACCTCTTCTAGCCCTTCAAACCAGGGGCTCCCAGATGTGATAAGCGCGCTTTAGATATTGCGGGGCATACGCATATTAGATGTTCCAGAGTTTCTCATGTGCCTTGCTTCCCATATTTCCTGCATTCATTGTTATTTGTGAGTCTTATCCTTTTAGCGTGTACCGCCGTTAGACAGTGACATGTGAGTATTCCTACAATTCTGCAATCCTTTTGTGAGCAACCAAAATGCCTCGTATTTTGGTCTCAAAACGTGGGCACGCACGCGCGCATGGGAGGTGCCCACACCAAAAACTATCACGGCCACTAGGGCTACAAAATTGCAACATCGAACGTACCACAGTTGGTGGCCATATGGTAATACGCCCGAACACCTAACACCACAAACAGCTGACAAGGGATTATATAAACTCGTACAGAGCGTAACTCAGCCCTTCTTCTTCGGCAAGCCAGCAGAGTGACAACACCAGTACAGGTAACTCCTAGGTCACTGAGAATTTCGGGATTCGTCTGCTTTTTTCAGTGCTAACCTAGACATAGGATATTCGCTTGAAATCCTTGCTTTTGCAAGACTGAGAATTTCGGGATTCGTCTGCCTTTCTCAACTCTTGTTCAAAGCAGCACCTAGCGAATATTCACTGAACACTGACGCTTTCGTTACACTGAGAATTTCGGGATTCGTCTGCCTTTCTCAGCTCTTGTCCAAAGCAGCACCTAGCGAGTATTCACTGAACACTGTCGCTTTCGTTGCACTGAGAATTCCGGGATTCGTCTGTCTTTCTCGGTGTACAGGAAATAGGTCAACAGGTCAACGGAGTATTTCGCCGCAACGTGGGATTCCTCGCCACCGCACATAAATATAGTGAAATATTATATAATTGTAAAAGCTACGGTCTGGTAATATATTGTAAACCACGGCCGTACTTCAGGAAAACACTTTGTATTAGAATTAAGTATATATCGATGTTAGATAGGTTAAGTTTTCTAATAATAAATAATAATTATAATCAACCCGGCAAGTAAATAAATTTTGTATGAACCCTGAACAACGACGAGCGTCACCTCAGCACAAGCGTAGGCAGGAATGTTCCTTACATGGCGCCCGAGCAGGGACTTGATTATAATTGACATAGAGAAGAAAATGAGACACGAAACCTAACCTAACCTCACTTTCAACACGAGCACTCAAGGGAAACGGAAACTCCCACCAGTGCTGCTATACCGACACACGCAACCTAACACGTGGTACCACGAGGTTTGCGCTGCTATACCGACTTTCCTTGGTAAGGCCTGTTTCACAAAGCGAGCACCAGATCGATTATTGTTTTGACTGGAGCTAATAGATTTTATTAGTATAAATCCGATACTGCAAAATGCCGAAGAATTGGATTTACTCATTATATAAGGAGGAGTTGGTAACGTACGCCATGGAGTTTGGGTACGACCCAGCTGGCACAGTAGAAGACCTACGTCGCCGTTTCTCTGCGATAATCCCTGCGCTAGAGGAAAATGCAGTAACGTCTACTCGCCTTCAAGAATTGCAGACGAAACACCTACAGAGTGTAACACCACCTACAAAAACAAAAAACAAAAAAAAAAGAGAAAAGGAAAATTGGATAGGGATAATATTGTAAATTTACCGAAACTATGAGTGTCCAGCGATCGCCCCCCGGGGTGCGCAAAGCGACTGCGTGCATTAGTGCAGCGCTCGTAGTGCGGGGATTAGAATATGATGAGAATTGTGACACCGATAGCGAGGTAGTTTCGACTCCAACATCGATCGACACACAATTTTTGGTAACACCGACTGTTAACCCCGAGAGAGAGAATGCTGAAATGAAGGGCATTGTGAGTGCGGATACTCTCATGATAATGGGAAAAAAACCGAAGAGCTGACCGGCATGATGGATAGTCAGCGTAATATAAACATGGCGATGAGATCCCTTCTCGCGGATATCAGTAGACTGCACCAATCAGCAACAAGAGAGGAGATCCGCAAAAAAGCAGGCGAAGCCACAGCGAAGGCAACGCAAACGTCACCTTGGATCAGAACGAGGACAGCATGGTGGAGGTATCTCCACTTCCAACAAAAAAACGCACTCGTGTTGTGTCTCCGAAGCCACAGCGACAACAGCTGCAACAACAGAACGATAGAGCCGCACCAAACAGGTCGGAGCAAGCCACTAAGACCGATTGGCAGCTAGTGCAACGGAAGACAACAGTCGAGCGGGATATCGGAGCCAAGGAGCCCACAAAAGCTACAAAAAAAGTAGTCAAGGAGATCCGCCCGAGGCCCGATGCTCTCATTATTGCAAAAACCGGAGAGGCATCGTATGCAGAAATCTTGCGGAAGGTAAAGACAAGCACAACACTTAAAGCTCTTGGCGAGGACGTCAAAACCATTCGTAGAACGGCAAAAGGCGAACTGATCTTCGAATTGAAACGGACTGAAGAACGCAAGACAACGACTTACCAAGCTGCGATCGCAGAGGTGCTGAAGGAGGCGGCAACGGTGGCAGCGAAGATCCACATGCTTAACATCCAGTGCAGAGACCTCGATGAGTTTACCACCCCAACGGAGATTTGCGATGCATTTCACGAGCAATGCGGCATCATGCCACCAGACGAATGCGCCGTACGAAGTATGCGAAACGGATATAACGGCACTGAAACCGCCTATATCAGCCTGCCAGTGGACGATGCAAAAAAGGTCCTGAAGGCCCGCGGGTGCGCATTGGGTGGGTTTCCTGCAGGGTCCGAGAATCGGTGACACTCAAGCACTGCTACAAATGTTGGGGCTACGGACACGTGGTGCAACAATGCAAGGAAGAGGTAGATAGAACCGATCTGTGTAGGAAGTGCGGCGGAAGCGGCCACAAAGCAGTGACGTGCACCAACAAGCGAAAATGTGCACTATGTAAGGGGGATCATGCGGCAGGCAGTTATAAGTGCCCAGTGCACCAGCAGGCGAAAATAAACAGCGGTATATGAAAATAGTGCAGTTAAATCTAAACCCACTGCGCGGCAGCCCAAGACCTACTGCACCAAACTGTGAACGAGCAAAATTTTGATGTAGCCCTACTGTGCGAACAGTATAAAAGTATAGATGGGCACGAGTGGGTGACGGATGCCAGTACTAAAGCAGCCATCTGGGTCCTGAACGGTAGGTGCTTTCAACAAAGAATGGCTGCTACAGAAAACGGCTACACCTGGGTCAAATTCAATGGTCTATACCTATTTTCCTGTTATGCCCTGCCAAGCATGAGTATAGCCAACTTCGAACGTATGCTCACATAAATGGTGGAGAAGGCACGAGGGAAATCGCCGGTGGTCATTGCGGGAGATTTCAACGCTTGGTCCACAACTTGGGGGAGCACGAGCACTAGTCAGCGTGGCATAATTCTGCTGGAGTGCCTGGCGCCCTTGGACCTCGTCATTCTCAATCAGGTCGGTCAGTACACTTTTGATTCAGGCAGGGGTACGTCGGTAATAGACCTGACCTTTGCAAACAGCACTGCGGAGCGCATCGCGCGAGGGACTATCAGTAACATATATACGCAGAGCGACCATGTGGCCATAGTTATTGAGTTGGATAACGCGGCACAAAGGCGTACAAAACAGATGCGCAATGCGCAGACAAAAGGCTGGAAAGTGCGGGCTTTTGATGCAGAGGTCTTTGATCTAGTTTGGAAAGAAGAACAAATCAGCATTGGTACTGCCACGGTCATAACGGATAGCATCACCAACGGACTCAGCAAAGCCTGCGACGCGGCGATGCCAAGGGTGTTAAATCGGCACGCTAGAAAACCAGTGTATTGGTGGAATGAGGAGATCGTAGCCGCCAGGAAGGAGTGTATTCAAGCCAGCCGAAAGGCTCAGAGGGCTCGAAAACGCCAGTCATGGGATACACTACGAGCGGAAAAAATGCCGAAAAGCATTGAAAGTGGCCATCCGCAGCAGTAAGTGCGGTAAGTCGCTGTGTGCGAATGCTGATGTGGATCCATGGTGAAAAGCCTACAAGGTGGTCATGAGTAAGCTAAGAGTGGGCAGGTCACCGCAACCAACTGAAGCCGCTCTGATGAGAACTATTGTAGCTACAGTCTTCCCACAGCAGACGGATTGAATGCCCAATCATAGCAAGGGTCCAATTACCGACATCCCAGCTGTTACCAGTAGCTATGTAATCATGCTCCTGAGGAAAATCGCTGACAACGAAGCTCCCGGTCTAGATGGCATCCCAAATGTGGCACTAAAAGCGGCAATAGAGGCGAGGCCAGAGGCTTTTGCTTTGATGTACAATACGTGCATAACCGAAGGGATATTCCCAGACAGATGGAAACAGCAGCGACTGGTACTACTGCTCAAGACGGGAAAGCAACCAGACCAACCGTCAGCATATCGACCATAGTGCATGTTAGACACGATAGGCAAAATTTTGGAGCGGATTATCTGCGAACGAGTCCATGAGGCGGTAGAAAAACATGGTGGGCTTTCAGACCGTCAATATGGTTTCCGAAGGGGACGTTCGACGGTAGATGCCATTCAGGCCGTAACGGACATAGCCCGTGATGCAACAAGTGGCAAGGGATGGCGAGGAGGTACAAAGAAGTAGCGGTGGTGACGCTGGACGTAAAAAATGCGTTCAACTCAGCGAGCTGGCCTCTAATTATGGAAGCACTTCAGAGTTTCTGCGTTCCGGTGTACTTACAAAGGTTGATATCCAGCTACTTCCAGAACAGAGTGCTGTTATACGACACTGATGAGGGCGTTCGTCGCTCTGCAGTCACGGGTGGCGTCCCACAAGGATCTGTACTCGGCCCTATCCTGTGGAACATCATGTATGATGGCATACTCCGGTTGGACCTTCCAATGGATGTAACGCTCATCGGGTACGCAGACGACATCGCAATGGTGGCGGTTGCAAAACACATCCACACACTGCAGAATAGATGCAATGATGCAATTGGGTGTGTTATGGAATGGCTCACTAGTGCAAAGCTGGAACTGGCCGCACATAAAATAGAGGCGATACTACTGAGTACGAGGAAAGTAACCGAGAGGTTCACCATCACAGTGGGAAACCATCAGATCGCATCCCAACCACAACTTCGGTACCTGGGAGTAATTATTGACTCCAAGCTTACCATCAAAGAGCATCTGAAAGTAGGCTCCGAAAAGGCCACGAGATTAAACGGAGCAATTACACGCATGATGCCGAATATTGGAGGCCCACGCTCAAGTCAACGGAGATTGCTATCGACGGTTACTAGCTCTTTAAAGCCTTCATTAAATACGTCCAGTCAGTACATAGGCTGAGCGCACTACGCGTGGCTAGCGCATTTCGCAGCGTATCGGACGAAGCAATAGGGATAATAAGCAGCAAACCACCCATTGACTTGCTGGCGAAGGAGGTACACCGGCTCTACAAGCAGAGGACGAGACCCGCAAACATCGACAAAGCCGCGGAAAGAAAAAACACCATTGCGGAATGGCAACAGAGGTGGGAGCAATCCGAAAAGGGTCGATGGACCTTCATGCTGATCCCTCGCATCACACCATGGGTAACAAGGACGCACGGGGAACTGAACTACTACGTCACACAGTTGCTAACTGGTCACGGCTGCTTTAAAGAGTACCTCCATGAGAGAAAGTATGAGGAAGACCCATACTGTCCGTACTGCCCTGGGGTGCACGAGAACTCACAGCACGTGTTTTTCGACTGCCCACACTTCAAAGGCACCCGGGATGAACTGAGTGCTGTCCTCGATGAACCACCAACAATGGACAACCTGATTACCCATATGTGCGATACGCTCGTCAAATGGGAAGCAGTTTGCTCGGCAGCGGCCACCATCATGAAGGCGCTGCGAATCGCAGAACGAGCGCGTAACGCTGAACACAGCCGCCTGCGCCTCTCCGATACTGAGACACGGAGGACTGACATAATGACAGACCTAATACTGACGTGTGAGCAGTAAATGCTCTTACGGCCTCCCGACGTAAAACCTAATCAGTGTTTCCGGGGGAAATCGCCGTAATGACGAGAGGCGGTTTTAGCGGAGTTAGAATCCCGCACTGACGGGGTTGTGACTTTAGATGTTTTCCTCCTCGTTAAATATTAAAAGAAAAAAAAACCACCTACAGGACCCAGAAGCACATTTAACGACGCAGCATCAGGGACATATAAGGCCTCAGCAGGTGGCCACGCCACGTTGTCAAAGCCACTGCCATCCTATGGGGAAGGTAGAACCACGAACACCAGAGCTGCGACGGATTTCACCCTGAAAAAAATTCCTCAAACTGGCCAAGTGGAACCCATCGTAGCACACAGTCCAGAACACTACGCTATGGTCATAGATCAAGTAAGGAAATGGCCAGTCAAATATGACGGTGTTGGAGATCCGTTATCTTTTCTCGAACGGATCGAAGAGCTGTCGGAAGTCTACAGCATAAATAAGGACCTGCTTCCACGGAGTATGCCCCAAATCCTGACGGGGAAGGCGCTTATATGGTACCACAATAGTAAGCGGCCATGGATAACTTTCAGCTAATTCAAAACGGATTTTCCACTGTTTTCCTTACCACCCAACTATCTGGAGGACCTGAAAGACAAAATCAGAATACGCACACAGAAACCGGGCGAACAGTTTAAAGACTTCGTCATTACTCTGCAAAACATGATGAGAATAGTTGGCTGCAATGAAGAGCAAAAGAGAGACAGGATTTTCCACAACACTCTACCTGAGTATAGAATATACATTCATCGTAATGATTTCACATCACTGGATGAACTAATCAAATTGGCAGAGGACTTTGAAGGAACACAAAATGAGCAAAAGGCCACCACATCGCGCACGCATATTCAAGCTAAGGATCAATACCCTAACTGGCAAGAGTCACGAAACACCAGGCAGAGCCACCTTCCGCCGCGGCATATAATCCCATTCCGGCAAAATACGAGTGAACACACTAGAGCAAATATGATGGAAGCACCCATTAACCCCCACTATGCTTGCCACCGCTGTGGAGTAGAGAGACATTTCGCAAGGGAATGCCGTAACCCAAGAGTACTATTCTGTTGGGAGTGCGGACAAAGGAATTTACGTGTTATTGACTGCTGTCGAAAGAGATCGGTAAACGAACGGGAGCCCCCTCAGATGCGAGCCTTGACGGGGCCACAGAACGAGCAACCCCCTCGCCAATAAGAAAATCTCTAAAGTACGATGGCACCCGCATCTCGAACTACGTAATCGTAGATGAGGAGCACGTTTTGGCCACTAGAGACACGGGTGCGACCAGAAGTTTCGTTAGTGGGGCATTTGCACGTCGGCACGGCAGTGATAAAGTGTAATCAGAGAATACGGCATTCATACCGATCCGGTAAACGTGTCCGCAATCAGGAACCTACCACACCCCCACAACCTGCGAGAACTCCGCCGTTTTCTTGGAGTAGCCTCTTGGTACCGAGGGTTCGTACCCGACTTTTATGGAGTGGTCACACCCCTGACAGGACTTCTTAAAAAGGGGAGGCGATGAAAATGAGCGGACGAACCGAATAAAGCATTTGAGAGTTTGAAAACGAAGTTGACAAATTCCCCGATTCTTGCATGCCCCGATTTTACTCGAAAGTTCACACTACAAACAGATGCCAGTGAATATGGGCTCGGGACGATACTAACACAAGACATAGATGAAGGAGAGAGAGTCATAGCTTACGCCAGTCGACATCTCAATCAAGCAAGGAAAAACTACACAGCTACGGAGAAGGAATGTCTCGCTATCGTGTGGGGCATTCGGAAAATGCGTCAATATCTCGAAGGGTACCACTTCTCCGTTATCACGGACCACTTATGTTTGAAATGGTTGAAATCAATTGAAAGCCCATCTGGTAGGATCGTGCGGTGGGCCTTGGAATTACAACAATATACATTCGACGTACAGTACCGCAGGGTAAACAAAACGTGGTTGCCGATGCGCTGTCTACGCAGCCTATAGAAGCGCTTGTTACAAATTCGCAGATTATTTACTTAAGAATAACAATCTGTACCGTCATATGCCTACACACTCACAAGACGAGGATTGTGTAACATGGAAACTTTGTGTCCCATCGTTTCAACGACCACGAGCTCTGGCAGAAAACCACAACGACCCCAGCGCAGGCCACATGGGCATCCGAGAAACGATTGCACGGATCAACAACCGCTACTACTGGCCCGGAATGTTTCGAGACGTGAAGAAATACGTACTAGGCTGTAAATCCTGCCAGCTATACAAAACAAGTCAGCTGACGCTCACGCCAAATTTACACAGTCCGGTCAATCGCCGCAGAAGTAACAATAACAGCAGAAGCCGCAGCAGTGATAGCCAGCAAGGAGGAGCATCGTGGAAACAGGGGAAACATTGATAACTGGGCCTCAAGAAGAATATTTACAGTTGAACAAAATGCCGGAACTCTTGGGACCCAAAGGTCAGTGTCTCCCACAAACTCTGGTAAGCCACATCGCGGGAGAGATGGAAAAGGCGCAAACCCGGAAAACTCAGGAACGACTCCGTTTCATACGACTCCCATACCGGGTCAATATCAGCAAGAGTATCATCAGTGTGCGCTTTCCCACCCCGAAGTAAGTGGGGAGTGTGAGGGACCAAAATGCCGAACATCCTCGTATATTGGTCTCACAACGTGGGCACACACGCGCACATGTGAGTTGCGCACACCTAAAAACTATCACCGCCATCTAACGGCCACTAGAGCTACACAATTGCAACATCGAACGTAGCACACTTGGTGGCCATATGGTAACACGCCCGAACACCTAACACCACAAACAGCTGACCAGGGATTATATAAACGCGTACAGAGCGTAACTCAGCCCTTCTTCTTCGGCGAGCCAGCAGAGTGACAACACCAGTACAGGTAACTCCTAGGTCACTGAGAATTTCGAGATTCATCTGCTTTTCTCAGTGCTAACCTAGACATAGGATATTCGCTTGAAATCCTTACTTTTGCAAGACTGAGAATTTCGGGATTCGTCTGCCTTTCTCAGCTCTTGTTCAAAGCAGCACCTAGCGAGTATTCACTGAACACTGACGCTTTCTTTACACTGAGAATTTCTGGGTTCGTCTGCCTTTCTCAGTGTTAACCAGGACATAGGATACTCGCTTGAAACTTTGGCTTTTTGCGAGACTGAGATCTTCGGGATTCGTCTGCCTCTCTCAGCTCTTGATCAAGGCAGCGCCTAGCGATATTCAATGACATTTTGACGCTATAGTTTCCCCGAGAATGCCTTGATTCGGCTGCCTTTCTTGCCATACGCTTGTGACCTAATCTACAGGAGAAAAGTCTACACCACGGACTATTTCGCCGCAACGTGGGTTTCCTCGCCACCGCCCGTAAATATAGTGAAATATTATATCATTGTAAAAGCTTCGGTCTGGTAATATATTCTAAACCACGGCCGTACTTCAGGAAAACACATTGTAAAAGAATTAAGTATGTATCAATGTTAGATAGGTTAAGTTTTCTAATAATAAACAATAATTATAAATCAACCCTGCAAATAAATAAATTTTGTATGAACCCTGGACAACGACGAGCGTCACCTCAGCACAAGCGTAGGCAGGAAGGTTCCTTGCACTTTCTCGGAAGTGACAATATCGGTACATGTGACACTCCACCGTTCTTTCACCTTTCTTATCATGTCATCTTCAATACGGCTATTGATCATTCTTAGAGGCATCACGTTACTTGCTCGGTTGGTAATAAAATTCCGCTATTGGCAATGGCATCCGCACTCTCAATTCCTTCTATGTTCTTATGCCCTGGCACCCAGTAGATAGGTAGCTTCCGATTGGTGGTCAGTCTAACCATTGCTGCACTGTATTACAGAACATTTCTGAAAGATGCACAGTATGAAGTTATAGCTTTGATCGCAGCCTGGTTATGTATGTAGAAGTTTATTGTGGAGTTCGTAGTTTCTGCTACGCCGGCGAGCTCTGCGGCTTTCTCTGCTTCAAAAACTTCCGCTTGAAAAATGCTATAGTAGTTTGGTAGTCTGAACGGCGTTTTGATATCTAGTTCGGGGAAGTAGACACCTGCTCCAACACCGTCCGTGAAAAGGTTGTAGGTTTTGCATTTAGAATTCATTCCTCCAGGCGTTCCCTCCTTCTCAAGAGTTACCTTTATTTGTTTCCGCAGGCTAAGAATAGGCGTCACATAGTCAGTGTTGACCGTGAGACTTCGACCTACACAGTTATGACCGAAGGGCCGAAGCTTTTGCCGCAAGGCTTTCTGCAAAGGGGCCGATTGGGGGTAAATTATGTATAGCAGGGCTGTGCAAAAAGGTTGGAGTGCTTGGCAGATTATCTATCTCTGGGGGAATATAATTCGTTTCATTGCATGCAGTGCTAAAACAAAAAGGTACAACGTTATATACATTTAAAGGGGATTCAAAGTTGTTCTTAGAAATATGCGCACCTCTGCTGATCAAGAAGAAATTAAGAAGGAGCTTGGTGAAAAAGGTAACAAAGTTTTAAACATATCGAACATGGACCAACGGACAATAAACCCAGTATATGTCAAGTAGCTAACAAGTGAAGTCAAGAGAAAATGAACAACGCAGATGAAATAAAATGTTCACTATGCGGCGGAAACCAGACTGCAAACTACAATGGGTGTGAACAATACAAAGCCATAATTTGAAGGTTTCCATTTACAGAGTACAAATATTACTTAGTACAAATATTAATACAGAGTACAAATATTACTTAAAGAACAGTGAATCCAGGAGTAAGTTATGCGCAAGTAACAGGTTTTTTAACTCAAAAGACAACATGAGAAAATTAAAAAAACTCAAAAATTAATGATATTGATGACCTTAAGGACTAATCACCCAAATGTGATGAATATTATTATAGTTTTACTTACAAACTTAAATGTATGAAAGTAATGGTTTTAAAATTTTATTTTGGGATGCAAATGGCCTAACACAAAATTACCTTGAGTTGAAGATGTTATATGATAAGAATATATATAACACTAATTTCAGAAGCACATTTCACGAACAAAAGCTCTTTAGTATTACCTGGATATATAATTCATGTGATAGACCATCCTGATGGAAAACAAGCTCATGGCGTACAGCTATCATAATAAATTCACTCTTAAGACATAATGAGAGGCAGGCACATCATAAACATGGATCAATTCTTATCTCCTCAATATACTTTCCTCGCACACATCTGATAACGACGAAATAATATGATTACTACATCAAGACGCTTGGCACAAGATTAATTCCAGCTGGATATCTGAATGCAAACCACACTGATTTCGAATATAGGTTAACTAATAAAAAAGAACGAAAGCTATAACCAAAAATAATTAATGTGGGCGAACCCACAAACTGGCCAACAGACAGAAAGAAAATAATTTAATTGACTTTAGCATAACAAAAGACGAAGAGGGACCAAGTAAAAATGTTACCCTGTTTTGAACTATCTTCGGACCACTTTCCTATAATGCTTGATGACACAAATGCCATCGAGACTTTATAACCAGCCATGCATTGTGAGACTTTACTGCACTGTTATTGCTTCTGGCTTTTTTGGCGGATATCCCTGCTTTTTTTTATTTATCGGACTTCCCGGAGAAAATGGTCCGACACCGATTTCAGATGCGCCAAACAAAAATTCCGCTTGCTTTTCTTCACTAAAAACTAATCTTGGCTTTACCATGCGGTTTATCCATTCTGGTGTTAAATATTCCGGCCAGCGAACTTCCGGACGCAATGTCAATACTGTCTGTGTAAATCCAGCCGATGCTGATTTTGATCTCTCCTTTTTCGGTGAGGCCCTATTGGTCGCCCGTCCTCTTTTTAATTCTGCACACTCCTTTTCCAGCAGCGCTGCTGCTTCCTCTGTTTCCGTCAATCTCTGAGAAAGTTCCTTTACCTTATTCTCAAGATACTCCTTTTGTGCTCTCAAATGCTCTGTTTTCTTATGACAATTGAACAACTCTTCTTCTGTCCTTTTTTGGATTGCCGTCAAGGCTTGATCCGCTACGTCTAATGGCGACACAGCTCCACAGTTCCTGAGCTTCTTCCCTGCTCGTACTTGCTTCGAACTGGTCAACTATTTTCCCAGTAAACAGTTCCACCTCTGACTGTATTGATTTCAATCTGTTCCTTATTTCCTCGTCTGGCGAAACCAAACTCACAATCTGTTGCCCTAGTCCCTCTAATTCATAACTAAGTGTATCTGCCCATTCGTTGACCAGACTATTTATGTACTCTGCGTAATTTTCCGCAAAATATTTTCCTTTGCCGTAGCCAACTGCGTGAGGCAACAACAACCCGTGGTTATTGTTGAACTCTCTCCCCAGATTTTGCAATTGTGTTATTCGCTTGTGGTAATACACGTTGTCCTTACGTAACCTGCCGTGTTTCTTCTCGCTTCGCCAATTTGTTCCTGCATCAGCAGTAACCCTTGCGCTTGCTCTGTCATACCCCAAATGCCGTGAACATAAAATATTCCACCGTAAATTCTATCTTTATATTCTTTCTTTACTTATCTTCCATCACAAGTTCCATATCCGCTGTCTTCCGGCGCCCATTAAGTCCTTCCATCAATGCAAATTGGTTCTTGACTTCCTCACAGATACTCCTTGATTTCCTCTCACCATCTTTAATCCTCCAAAAAAATCCATAGAAAAGGCTATATGTTCGCAGAAACCGAAATTGGATTTACGGGCAAAAGTGTCTTGATTCATTATTGGAAATTTGAATCTATATTCAAAAATAACCCCGTAACGTACGAGTATGCGCCACGTAATAATAGCATTTACATTTTTTCTTCAACATTGCTACGCAAATCGTAGTTTCCGAACTACAAAAACTTTGATGCAACAACACGTGTTGTCTGCACCTTTTGAAATATACTCACCTAATACCCTAAGCTTACAATGCCAAATATTTAAATCAATTTTAAAAACGAGTACAGCAGTCTGTAGTCGGGTTAGACCGACTTTGAAATAACCTTTACCTTTTCTTGTGCGTACGAGTTCAACAATAGGGATGTTTTCTTCATAAATCATCATTAGGAGCATATCTACATTAATTTGCGGTACGGTACCTTGAATTGATTATAGCCACCCCATTTCTTGTGTATGGCTTTGTAGGATCCATATACGTACTGATATAAAATTTCGTCAACAAATATTGTGACTGTAGAAATAACTCGCCCATTTTTTGTGTGGTCTTTAATGTTAGTACCCGCAACATTCCTATGAAATTTGGTTGATAAATCTTTAATTGGAACCTAGTAATGAATTTTGGTTAATTGTGGGCGTAGCAGTAGCAATAATCTGCCCATATTTGGAATGCATGCTAGTGCAGACCCAATGTATACAGATGCCAATTTGTTTTCATATATCATCACTATAAGCATAGATAGGGTAATTGCTTTTAAGAGGGGTCCCCAAAGTTCATTATATGGGAGGAAGGTGTATCCTTTCTCTGATCGACCCCGAATTTAGTATGCTACTTTTTAGGGTCCATATACGTACTAATATAAAATTTCGTCCAAAAATATAGTATAGGTCGTAAGTTATAATAATATGTTAATAGTGGGCGTGGCTGTAGAAATAACTCGCCCATTTTTTGTGTGGTGTTTAATGTTAGTACCCGCAACATTCCTGTGAAATTTCGTTGATAAATCTTTAATAGGAACCTAGTAATGATTTTTGGTTAATTGTGGGCCTGGCAATAGTAATAATCTGCCCACATTTGGAATGCATGCTAGTACAGTCCTAGTGTATACAACTACCAATTTGTTTTCATATATCATCACTACAAGCATAGATAGGGTAGTTGTCTTTAAGTGGGGTCCCCAAAGTTCATTATATGGGAGGGAGGCGGATCCTTCCTCTGATCGACCTCGAATCTTGTGTGTGGCTTTGTACGGTTCATATACGTACTAGTATAAAATTTCGTCCAAAAATATTGTATAGATCGTAAGTTATAAGATGTCAATAGTGGGCGTGGCCGTAGAAATAACACGCCCATTTTTTGTGTGGTGTTTAATGCTCGTAACCGCAACATTCCTGTTTCGTTGATAAATCTTTAATAGGAATATTTTGATCGATTGATAGTTGTATTATGATCTCCATATTCTGCACAAACACTGTTATGGAGCCCACGTATATTTCTGCAAATTTTTATTCCGCTGTCATCAATACGAGCATCGGTAGGCAAATTTTAATTTTAGACCCGAAAGTTCCTTATATCAAAAGTGGGCGTATCGTTTCTCTGATGAGCCCCATTTGTTGCAGATAGCTTTATAATGTCACACATGTTTCTTCATGTAAAATTTCGTCAATGAATCTCTACCAGATCTTAAGTTATTAATATTTGTTATTAGTGGGCGTGGCAGTTAATATATACCGCCCAATTTTTGCACAGTGCTTAGTAGGACCTACATCTCCATAATTGTAAAAATAATGTCACGATTCCGTCAATTGGACCGAAGTTATAGTCATTTTAAAAAGGTGAAAAAAGTTCCTTATATGGGAGGTGGGCGTGGTCTTTGTCCAAATCGGCCCATATAGCAGTCTGTATCTTTCTCCAAGCTACACTTTTGCAAAATTTCATTAAGATAGCTCTAACGGTGTAGAAAAAAAGTGGCCACAGACGGACAGACGGACGGACAAAATAAAAATAGCTTAAAAAGTGATTCTATTCATATCTGTATATATATGTCCATACCTACGACGAATCCTTCTTGAAATTGCAACCCCTCAAAAGCATAAAATTAGTATACCCTATTTACCTCTTTAAAGGTAAAGAGTATAAAAACTTCCAACTCACCAATTTTCTCTCAGCCGGGCATCCTCCTCCTTGACGTCAAGCAAGCCCGCCCCATCACTTCCGCTTTAGCCTTACATTTTACATAAATTTTGCTACACATTATACTTTCTTATATAACTTACATATACCTTTAAATTTAAAATTAAAATGACTCTATACTTATTTTTAATACTTAAATAAATATCAATATAATATCTTATGAATATATATTTATCGACCTGGATGCATCGGGCAGCACCTTCTCTTTACTCCACTTGGCTTTTACTCCTTCCGGGAATCTCAATGGTTCGTTTGGGGTTCTCGTCCAGAGATGACAGTTTCAATATTGATGATATCACAATAAAAACGGACGAGGAAAACTACGCCACAACAAGCAATTTTCCACCGGATGGTCTGCTTCCACTCCTATTACGTTCTCATTAACACTTATTAATTATGGGAATTTTTTTTCTATTTTTTTGAATAATTCTTTGTATTTGAATTTTTTCTTACTTACGAAAAAAATAACGAACACCACGACTATCAACCGACAGACACACGACAAGATTTCAAAAAGACAAGACCCGTTTTCTCTCTCCCACCGCCTTGAATCCTTTCCTTTTCACTTCCTAATCCCCGTTCTTTTTCCAATTTTCGGACTCCTCCGCTATTCCACCATTGACCGTTTCAGCGGTGAAGCCGGTCACTCAACTCACTTTCAAATTTTGACAAGTCTGGGGCAGCGCCATCTCTACCTCAGAACTGTCACTATGCCTAGACTGGCCGAATTCACCAGAACAGCGGATAGATAGAAACAAGAAACAGAAGGGGAGAAGCAAAACAGAAACAAAGAAACATACAGACGGTGGCGACTAAAAAATACGATCGCAACAAACGCTACATGGGCTATGCACAAATAAATTCACATTACACAACTCCCTTAATTGTACTAAGGGTACAGTATATGCGCCGTATTTAAATACTGTTTCAGATGAAGAGTTCGTTCAAACTAAGTTTCCAAGGAGTCGCTTCCATCTACAAATTCCAAAAAAATCCCTGAAAGTAAAACACACCCTAGCGGAGTTATACTCTTAACCTTTGATTTATACCATCTTTCGGACAAAATCGATATTTCCTGGCATACAGTAAAGATAAGGGTGTACATTCCTAATCCAATCCGTTGCAAATCGTGGCAGAAGCTGGGACATACAGCTGAACGCTGGAAAGGAATCCCTGCTTGTGCGAACTGAGCCCTCCCACCATATTCTCTCATTAACTGCTCCCGAACCTTCTGTGCTAACTGTGCAGAAGGTCACCCTTCTTCTTCCAGAAACTGTAAAAGGTTCATTCAAGAAAAATAAATTCTGCCAATAAAAAAAAAACCAATGCAGAATACGAAAAGCCAGGAAAATTCATAGAAATCTAACACCTTTAAATCCCTCTGTATATAGCTATGCTTCCGTACTTTTCTCTCCTAACATAAAACTAAATACTCCAAAAAATCAAACAGAAACAAAACCAAACGAAAACAATGAAACCACAAACCATACAATAAATAAAGTAAAAATTATTCCCAGAACAGAACTAACCGCTACTAGTAAAAACATAACTACTTCAACCAGCTTCTCTCTCGAATCCAACAACAGCAATAAACAAACCAGTTTTAGTAGTTTCTTTACAAAGAAACAAAAAATGACAACGTTTCAAACACCTCTACTTCTAACACTTCCTCTCTTATTAAAAGACCATATTTTAACCATTTTACAAATTCTTCTTTAAAAAACAATAATCAACCACCCATTTTTAGTTCTCTTCGAAATAAAGACAATTATTCATCTAAAACAACACACAAAAATCTTCTTTCGTCTGACGAAGAAGAATAATAAAATAAACACCGCATTTTTTTTATATTCTCCATTTGGTACACAATAAATTAACCTTAAACTCTTACAGTGGAATATAAAAGGATTCGTAAACAACTACCACGAATTACAATTGTTAATAAAGGACTTTAACCCAGACATAATTGAGCTACAAGAAACACACATTCCCTTTTTAACAAATAATAGAATAGTACCAAAGCAATATGTAGGGTACATCCATAACTTGACAACCAACACTACTTCTCAACAAGGCATAGGTTTGCTCATTAAGAATCACACCCCTCACAAACTGGTTTCAATTAATTCTGTTCTAGCAACACATAATCGAAATCAAAATTGGCAGCATTTTCAATATAGTCCATATGTATATCCCCCCTGTCAAAACATCTCTCCGGAAAATTTTCTTTCAATTACACGCTCCATAAATACAGCCTACATTATAGTAGGTGACTTTAATTCATGGAGTCCGCTATCGGGATCAAGAAATTCCAACCAAAGAAGAAGAATCTTGCAGGACCTTATTTTATGTGAAAATTTAACAGTCTTAAATGATGAGTCGCCTACACACTTTTCTACTCATAAAACCATTTCACTCATAGATCTCAGCTTATGCTTCTCACAAATTGCTCCTAAATGTTCTCGGAAAATCTCTGAATATTTGCACGGAAGCTATCATTTCCCGATCTACATTGAAATAAATTCAATATAGAACACAGTAAGATTTTTTTATTTACTTATTTTTTTTTTTTTTTAGGCAATTCTTATTTATTGTAACAACTCATATGGAGACTAACAATAAATATATATATATATCTTAAAACTAGACAACAATGTATCACTGCTCCTTACCACTGTATGGAGAAGATATTAGTGAACACTTATAATTTTAGAAAAACAATAAAAATAAAAGTAATTATAGAAATTAGTAATGATGGCTTATTTAATAATACTTTACAATGGTGATAAGTCTGCTCTCTTCAAGCGGGTCGTGTGCTTGTTTGTAGTAAATTCCTAGCTAGTATATTGGGGTGGTTCGATAATTTTTCCTTCAGCACCTCTGCGATCGCAGCTTGGTAAGTCGTTGTCTTGCGTTCTTCAGTCCGTTTCAATTCGAAGATCAGTTCGCCTTTTGCCGTTCTACGAATGGTTTTGACGTCCTCGCCAAGAGCTTTAAGTGTTGTGCTTGTCTTTACCTTCCGCAAGATTTCTGCATACGATGCCTCTCCGGTTTTTGCAATAATGAGAGCATCGGGCCTCGGGCGGATCTCCTTGACTACTTTTTTTGTAGCTTTTGTGGGCTCCTTGGCTCCGATATCCCGCTCGACTGTTGTCTTCCGTTGCACTAGCTGCCAATCGGTCTTAGTGGCTTGCTCCGACCTGTTTGGTGCGGCTCTATCGTTCTGTTGTTGCAGCTGTTGTCGCTGTGGCTTCGGAGACACAACACGAGTGCGTTTTTTTTTTGGAAGTGGAGATACCTCCACCATGCTGTCCTCGTTCTGATCCAAGGTGACGTTTGCGTTGCCTTCGCTGTGGCTTCGCCTGCTTTTTTGCGGATCTCCTCTCTTGTTGCTGATTGGTGCAGTCTACTGATATCCGCGAGAAGGGATCTCATCGCCATGTTTATATTACGCTGACTATCCATCATGCCGGTCAGCTCTTCGGTTTTTTTCCCATTATCATGAGAGTATCCGCACTCACAATGCCCTTCATTTCAGCATTCTCTCTCTCGGGGTTAACAGTCGGTGTTACCAAAAATTGTGTGTCGATCGATGTTGGAGTCGAAACTACCTCGCTATCGGTGTCACAATTCTCATCATATTCTAATCCCCGCACTACGAGCGCTGCACTAATGCACGCAGTCGCTTTGCGCACCCCGGGGGGCGATCGCTGGACACTCATAGTTTCGGTAAATTTACAATATTATCCCTATCCAATTTTCCTTTTCTCTTTTTTTTTTGTTTTTTGTTTTTGTAGGTGGTGTTACACTCTGTAGGTGTTTCGTCTGCAATTCTTGAAGGCGAGTAGACGTTACTGCATTTTCCTCTAGCGCAGGGATTATCGCAGAGAAACGGCGACGTAGGTCTTCTACTGTGCCAGCTGGGTCGTACCCAAACTCCATGGCGTACGTTACCAACTCCTCCTTATATAATGAGTAAATCCAATTCTTCGGCATTTTGCAGTATCGGATTTATACTAATAAAATCTATTAGCTCCAGTCAAAACAATAATCGATCTGGTGCTCGCTTTGTGAAACAGGCCTTAGCCAGGAAAGTCGGTATAGCAGCGCAAACCTCGTGGTACCACGTGTTAGGTTGCGTGTGTCGGTATAGCAGCACTGGTGGGAGTTTCCGTTTCCCTTGAGTGCTCGTGTTGAAAGTGAGGTTAGGTTAGGTTTCGTGTCTCATTTTCTTCTCTATGTCAATTATAATCAAGTCCCTGCTCGGGCGCCATGTAAGGAACATTCCTGCCTACGCTTGTGCTGAGGTGACGCTCGTCGTTGTTCAGGGTTCATACAAAATTTATTTACTTGCCGGGTTGATTATAATTATTATTTATTATTAGAAAACTTAACCTATCTAACATCGATATATACTTAATTCTAATACAAAGTGTTTTCCTGAAGTACGGCCGTGGTTTACAATATATTACCAGACCGTAGCTTTTACAATTATATAATATTTCACTATATTTATGTGCGGTGGCGAGGAATCCCACGTTGCGGCGAAATACTCCGTTGACCTGTTGACCTATTTCCTGTACACCGAGAAAGACAGACGAATCCCGGAATTCTCAGTGTAACGAAAGCGGCAGTGTTCAGTGAATACTCGCTAGGTGCTGCTTTGGACAAGAGCTGAGAAAGGCAGACGAATCCCGAAATTCTCAGTCTTGCAAAAGTCAGGATCTCAAACGAGTATCCTATGTCCTGGTTAACATTGAGAAAGGCAGACGAATCCCGAAATTCTCAGTGTAACGAAAGCGTCAGTGTTCAGTGAATATTCGCTAGGTGCTGCTTTGAACAAGAGTTGAGAAAGGCAGACGAATCCCGAAATTCTCAGTCTTGCAAAAGTAAGGATTTCAAGCGAATATCCTATGTCTAGGTTAGCACTGAAAAAAGCAGACGAATCCCGAAATTCTCAGTGACCTAGGAGTTACCTGTACTGGTGTTGTCACTCTGCTGGCTTGCCGAAGAAGAAGGGCTGAGTTACGCTCTGTACGAGTTTATATAATCCCTTGTCAGCTGTTTGTGGTGTTAGGTGTTCGGGCGTATTACCATATGGCCACCAACTGTGGTACGTTCGATGTTGCAATTTTGTAGCCCTAGTGGCCGTGATAGTTTTTGGTGTGGGCACCTCCCATGCGCGCGTGCGTGCCCACGTTTTGAGACCAAAATACGAGGCATTTTGGTTGCTCACAAAAGGATTGCAGAATTGTAGGAATACTCACATGTCACTGTCTAACGGCGGTACACGTTAAAAGGATAAGACTCACAAATAACAATGAATGCAGGAAATATGGGAAGCAAGGCACATGAGAAACTCTGGAACATCTAATATGCGTATGCCCCGCAATATCTAAAGCGCGCTTATCACATCTGGGAGCCCCTGGTTTGAAGGGCTAGAAGAGGTCGCACAACTATGGATAGTTTCTCTCTTAAGTTTTGCTAAGTGCGTCTCCCTGTTCAATGATTCATACTACAGCTCTTAAATGGATATCCTTCTGGCACCGCAAAGCACCTTGCAGGTCTATGTGTGGCCTCCACGGATGCCAGTCGAACCTAGCCAACCTATCATCGAATCTAAGATGTATTCAGGCCTTCCAAAGCAAATTTTTAGAGTCTGCATTATTTCAGGGACCATTGCTGGTAAGAATACTTGTTCTTGACAACCTCTCGTGCTGTACCTTTCAGCCAGGATTGTAAGCATATCAAGTTTCCCGCATTTGAATATCCGGCAGCTTCCATACAGTTTTCGAAACTGCTACTGAAAAGCGGCCACTCTGCTGGATCGCCATGAAAAGGTGGAAGTTCTTTTGTGCCTGTCTGGCTGCCATTTGTGCAGCTGTTCATACTCTGATTGGTGTAAACCAGACATATAAAAAGAAACTAATAATAAATAATTGATTATAATCTTATAATAATTATAAAACATAAATTTATTCACTTGTATTTATATATATTTTCTGAGCAACTTTAAAAAAATCTTGTTGCTGCAGCTCGGCTCTCACTATTCGAAAGAAAGCAGACATTTTTTATTTTCACTATTTAGGTGTACGTATTCTACATATGTTCAAATCAAACGGTTCAAATCAAGATGTTAGAAATTTATTAAATATTTGGTTAGTTAAGATATAATATTTGTTGGCAGCAACGAGCTGAGTGACACCATTTTTAAAAGTAGGGAAGAAGGGAAGCAGTAGTAAAATTAGCCAAACATTTAATGATTCGAAGTATGTCGGCAGCTTCATTGACATATGAAGAGCTTGAAACCGTCGTAATTGAGATCTTAATTCATGGCCGCTAACTCCAATATATACTCAAATGACTTAACAGCCCTAACGGCGGGGCACTTTCCAATTGGTGAACAAATATCTGCATAATTCGACAGAAGCACACCACAATTCAAAATTTCCCTTGACGACAAGCTGGAAATTGGTGTCACAAATTAAGCATGTATTTTGGAAACGTTAGAGCCTAAAGTATCTTAACCAACTAGTAGAAATAACCACACTTGATGAAGTTTTTTTTTATAATTTTCTTTTATTGGATCTTCTAATTTTAATTTAAAACTAACAATAATTTATTTAAGTTTAAATAAAGTTCATATACTCGTATACAAAAAAAAAATTTACAATTATAATTTTTATTTACTTACGCGTTGCTACTGCGCCGAGCGAAATTAGTTTTGAAAGTTTTCTACAAGTTTATTCTTAATAATACTTAATATTCATATAATTATCTCAATTTTTTTTTTATTTAAACGTTATAATTATACGCGTTTATAATATTGCAACTAATTTATACATTCAAAAACTAACGAGCAATTTAAGTTTATTCATTATATTCAGCTGGATAATTCACAATGCATTGGTGCTACTAGTTTGTGAGGTCTGTGGGCTTTGTTCTCTTAAGACGTCGTTCCGTTTTGTTTAGTTCGGAGAGTTTCGATGCCTCTTCGTTTATGTGGTGTTGAAGTCGTTCGTAATGCAAGATAGCGACTTTAGTAATTTTGTTGTGAGTTAGAACCAAGCTACCTACGAATAATTGACTCACAGCATCGACTCCTAATAGATGCCACACTCTGTGGGATTAACATGTGCTAAAAGTTATTTAAGAATAGAACATACTTTAGGGTCCAAGTTAAGTTTAAGTTAATATGATATGTGTAATGTTATTATGTAAACTTTAAGGGTATTACAGTTCCGCAGTCGAGTCGACGAGGGCAGTCGACAATTTCATAGTAGGTCAGTTGGCTTGACCAACTGACACCAATTAGCAGGTGCGGAACTGGAACACCAGAATGGTCAGTTCACATACTGAGATGAGCATTAAGAAATAGTATATAAGAATTAGTATTTGTAAGAAATAAAGTCTTGTGATTATTATCTTTGAAACCAAAAAGTGTCTCTGTGTATCTTTTAGAGCTAGTAGTTTAGTGTTTTTCAGCTACGCGCCCAGCGAACCGAGACAGGACGTCTCTCGACGACCAGCAAGGACACCCCAACATTCTATATTGATATAGAGCCGTATAATCTATATTGGAGACATTTAAATTGATTTTGTATTGTTTAAATTCAGATGTTATAAATTAATGTTGTTTGAAAACAAACATAAAACATTTGATTTAAATATTTGACATTATAAGCTTAGGGTATTAGGCAAAAATATTTCAAGAAGCGTTTACAACACGTGTTGTTGTATCAAAGTTTTTGTAGTTCGGGAACTACAATTTGCGTAGCAATGTTGAAAAGAACTTTCAATGCTATTATTACGTGTCGCATACGTTACGGGTTTATTTTTAAATATGGATTCAAATTCCGGGAATGAATCAAGACACTTTTGCCTGTAAATCAAATTTCGGTTTTTGCGAATTGGGAGGATTTTTGGGATACATGTGAGGAAAAATTTTGGGATACATGTGGAACTAATTGGACGCCGGTAGACAGCGGAACTTTGTGATGGAAAACAAGTATAGCAGAATATGTATATAAAGATAGAATTTACAGTGGAATGCTGTTTAATAAATTTGTTATGATCAAATCATTAGATTAAGAAGTCGGATAATGTTGGTATTTTTATTTTGAAACCAGCATGAATAAAAAAATTTTTTATGAGTTGAAGTGTATTTTATTTTTTGTAGAAGTATGTATTGTAGAGAAAACTGTGTAGTCATAATGAGACTATGGTTTTATGAATTGGCATTCGAAGCAATTGTCAAAAAAAGTTAACGAATCATTAAAGGAGCCAGAAGCAGTAAAGGTACAGCAAAGCTTCAATACTGTAGACAGTTTTTCGACTGGGCGACCGAGCGTGCGAAGACTAATTAGTTTGAGTCCGTCATTGGTCAAATACCTCTCAGATTCGGGAGAAGAGAATCTGGAAACCCCCACAGAGATTAACGCTAACGTTTTATCAGAATTTAAGCAAGCACGTCAGGAGTCGAGTTGTATGATCTGAGAACTGAGATACGGCGCTTCGAAGAAGGTTGTGAGTTAGCGCAACAGAGTCTTCCGGAAGCAGAAGGGGACGACTTAATAAAGTGTATTAGGCAAAGAACCACAGGTGATGCGTTTGATTTACTAGCGCATAGCTCAGTTAGCACCCTGCCGGAGTTATACGCACTTTTAGATCGGACATATTTAAAACAAAAGTCGTACGACTGTCTTGTACGGGAAATACAGGAATCAACTCAGAAACCAGGGGAGGAATGGAGAGCCTGGGGACGAAGGCTCCAGTCTCTGGGGAACGCTGCTAAGACAGAAGCCAACAGGCAGTTTCCAGGAAACGTTGCAGCATACAAGGCTCAAGTAGAACGAGCTATGATTTCTGTGGTTAAGGCAGGTCTGATAAATAGGGTCTTGGCTAATTTTACTCTTAATCTCACGCAGAGGAGTATGGCAGAGCTAGTGGAAGCGGTTTCTTCCGCTGAAGCAGCAATACAGCAACGAACGACAACAGGTGGAATCTGTTGGACTAATGTTCCTGCAGAGGTAGGACCGGTACAGCAGCGGAACCCAAGGGGAGTCGGCAGATTGATGGATCGAGTTCCGCAACAAAGAGACCAAGGACTCCTAGTCGAGAGATTCCAGCCGAGGAAACCTATTTGCTCAATCTGCCGTAAGCAAGGTCATACAAGGGATGAATGCATGACACGCAAAAACACGCCCTACTGTATAGAATGCGATTGAATGATGATCGAAAAGTGCCTATAATTCTGCCAGGGTGCTTACTGAGCTATGCACCAGTAAATCAAACGCATCATCTGTGGATCTTTGCCTAATACACTTTATTAAGTGCTGCCCATCCGCTTCCGGAAGACTCTGTTGTGCTAGCTCACAACCTGCTTTGAAGCACCTAATCTCAGTTCTCAGATCATTCAATTCGAATCCTGAGAACTTGGGCACCAACTTCTCCACCGCATGAGCAACTTCCAGAATGCCCATTTTACTCCTTTGTGTTTTCTCAATTAGCTTTATTAATCTCTTGGGGGGGGTTTTCAAATTCTCTTCTCCCGGATCTGAGAAGTCTTGGACCAGTGTCGGATTCATACTGATTAGTCTTCGACCGTTTGCTCGTACAGGCGAAATACTGTCCACTGTATCGAGACTTTACTGCACTGTTATTGCTTCTGGCTTTTTTGGCGGATATCCCTGCTTTTTTTTATTTATCGGACTTCCCGGAGAAAAGGGTCCGACGCCGATTTCAGATGCGCCAAACAAAAATTCCGCTTGCTTTTCTTCACTAAAAACTAATCTTGGCTTTACCATGCGGTTTATCCATTCTGGTGTTAAATATTCCGGCCAGCGAACTTCCGGACGCAATGTCAATACTGTCTGTGTAAATCCAGCCGATGCTGATTTTGATCTCTCCTTTTTCGGTGAGGCCCTATTGGTCGCCCGTCCTCTTTTTAATTCTGCACACTCCTTTTCCAGCAGCGCTGCTGCTTCCTCTGTTTCCGTCAATCTCTGAGAAAGTTCCTTTACCTTATTCTCAAGATACTCCTTTTGTGCTCTCAAATGCTCTGTTTTCTTATGACAATTGAACAACTCTTCTTCTGTCCTTTTTTGGATTGCCGTCAAGGCTTGATCCGCTACTTCTAATGGCGACACAGCTCCACAGTTCCTGAGCTTCTTCCCTGCTCGTACTTGCTTCGAACTGGTCAACTATTTTCCCAGTAAACAGTTCCACCTCTGACTGTACTGATTTCAATCTGTTCCTTATTTCTTCGTCAGGCGAAACTAAACTCATAGTGTTTTGTCCTAATCCCTCTAATTCAGAACTATATGTATCAGCCTATTCTTTGATCAGACTATTTACGTACTCTGCATAATTTTCCGCAAAATATTTTCCTTTGCCGTAGCCAACTGCGTGAGGCAACAACAACCAGTGGTTATTGTTGAACTCTCTCCCCAGATTTTGCAATTGTGTTATTCGCTTGTGGTAATACACGTTGTCCTTACGTAACCTGCCGTGTTTCTTCTCGCTTCGCCAATTTGTTCCTGCATCAGCAGTAACCCTTGCGCTTGCTCTGTCATACCCCAAATGCCGTGAACATAAAATATTCCACCGTAAATTCTATCTTTATATTCTTTCTTTACTTATCTTCCATCACAAGTTCCATATCCGCTGTCTTCCGGCGCCCATTAAGTCCTTCCATCAATGCAAATTGGTTCTTGACTTCCTCACAGATACTCCTTGATTTCCTCTCACCATCTTTAATCCTCCAAAAAAATCCATAGAAAAGGCTATATGTTCGCAGAAACCGAAATTGGATTTACGGGCAAAAGTGTCTTGATTCATTATTGGAAATTTGAATCTATATTCAAAAATAACCCCGTAACGTACGAGTATGCGCCACGTAATAATAGCATTTACATTTTTTCTTCAACATTGCTACGCAAATCGTAGTTTCCGAACTACAAAAACTTTGATGCAACAACACGTGTTGTCTGCACCTTTTGAAATATACTCACCTAATACCCTAAGCTTACAATGCCAAATATTTAAATCAATTTTAAAAACGAGTACAGCAGTCTGTAGTCGGGTTAGACCGACTTCGAAATAACCTTTACCTTTTCTTGTGCGTACGAGTTCAACAATAGGGATGTTTTCTTCATAAATCATCATTAGGAGCATATCTACATTAATTTGCGGTACGGTACCTTGAATTGATTATAGCCACCCCATTTCTTGTGTATGGCTTTGTAGGATCCATATACGTACTGATATAAAATTTCGTCAACAAATATTGTGGCTGTAGAAATAACTCGCCCATTTTTTGTGTGGTCTTTAATGTTAGTACCCGCAACATTCCTATGAAATTTGGTTGATAAATCTTTAATTGGAACCTAGTAATGAATTTTGGTTAATTGTGGGCGTAGCAGTAGCAATAATCTGCCCATATTTGGAATGCATGCTAGTGCAGACCCAATGTATACAGATGCCAATTTGTTTTCATATATCATCACTATAAGCATAGATAGGGTAATTGCTTTTAAGAGGGGTCCCCAAAGTTCATTATATGGGAGGAAGGTGTATCCTTTCTCTGATCGACCCCGAATTTAGTATGCTACTTTTTAGGGTCCATATACGTACTAATATAAAATTTCGTCCAAAAATATAGTATAGGTCGTAAGTTATAATAATATGTTAATAGTGGGCGTGGCTGTATAAATAACTCGCCCATTTTTTGTGTGGTGTTTAATGTTAGTACCCGCAACATTCCTGTGAAATTTCGTTGATAAATCTTTAATAGGAACCTAGTAATGATTTTTGGTTAATTGTGGGCCTGGCAATAGTAATAATCTGCCCACATTTGGAATGCATGCTAGTACAGTCCTAGTGTATACAACTACCAATTTGTTTTCATATATCATCACTACAAGCATAGATAGGGTAGTTGTCTTTAAGTGGGGTCCCCAAAGTTCATTATATGGGAGGGAGGCGGATCCTTCCTCTGATCGACCTCGAATCTTGTGTGTGGCTTTGTACGGTTCATATACGTACTAGTATAAAATTTCGTCCAAAAATATTGTATAGATCGTAAGTTATAAGATGTCAATAGTGGGCGTGGCCGTAGAAATAACACGCCCATTTTTTGTGTGGTGTTTAATGCTCGTAACCGCAACATTCCTGTTTCGTTGATAAATCTTTAATAGGAATATTTTGATCGATTGATAGTTGTATTATGATCTCCATATTCTGCACAAACACTGTTATGGAGCCCACGTATATTTCTGCAAATTTTTATTCCGCTGTCATCAATACGAGCATAGGTAGGCAAATTTTAATTTTAGACCCGAAAGTTCCTTATATCAAAAGTGGGCGTATCGTTTCTCTGATGAGCCCCATTTGTTGCAGATAGCTTTATAATGTCACACATGTTTCTTCATGTAAAATTTCGTCAATGAATCTCTACCAGATCTTAAGTTATTAATATTTGTTATTAGTGGGCGTGGCAGTTAATATATACCGCCCAATTTTTGCACAGTGCTTAGTAGGACCTACATCTCCATAATTGTAAAAATAATGTCACGATTCCGTCAATTGGACCGAAGTTATAGTCATTTTAAAAAGGTGAAAAAAGTTCCTTATATGGGAGGTGGGCGTGGTCTTTGTCCAAATCGGCCCATATAGCAGTCTGTATCTTTCTCCAAGCTACACTTTTGCAAAATTTCATTAAGATAGCTCTAACGGTGTAGAAAAAAAGTGGCCACAGACGGACAGACGGACGGACAAAATAAAAATAGCTTAAAAAGTGATTCTATTCATATCTGTATATATATGTCCATACCTACGACGAATCCTTCTTGAAATTGCAACCCCTCAAAAGCATAAAATTAGTATACCCTATTTACCTCTTTAAAGGTAAAGAGTATAAAAACTTCCAACTCACCAATTTTCTCTCAGCCGGGCATCCTCCTCCTTGACGTCAAGCAAGCCCGCCCCATCACTTCCGCTTTAGCCTTACATTTTACATAAATTTTCGCTACACATTATACTTTCTTATATAACTTACTTAAAATTAAAATGACTCTATACTTATTTTTAATACTTAAATAAATATCAATATAATATCTTATGAATATATATTTATCGACCTGGATGCATCGGGCAGCACCTTCTCTTTACTCCACTTGGCTTTTACTCCTTCCGGGAATCTCAATGGTTCGTTTGGGGTTCTCGTCCAGAGATGACAGTTTCAATATTGATGATATCACAATAAAAACGGACGAGGAAAACTACGCCACAACAAGCAATTTTCCACCGGATGGTCTGCTTCCACTCCTATTACGTTCTCATTAACACTTATTAATTATGGGAATTTTTTTTCTATTTTTTTGAATAATTCTTTGTATTTGAATTTTTTCTTACTTACGAAAAAAATAACGAACACCACGACTATCAACCGACAGACACACGACAAGATTTCAAAAAGACAAGACCCGTTTTCTCTCTCCCACCGCCTTGAATCCTTTCCTTTTCACTTCCTAATCCCCGTTCTTTTTCCAATTTTCGGACTCCTCCGCTATTCCACCATTGACCGTTTCAGCGGTGAAGCCGGTCACTCAACTCACTTTCAAATTTTGACAAGTCTGGGGCAGCGCCATCTCTACCTCAGAACTGTCACTATGCCTAGACTGGCCGAATTCACCAGAACAGCGGATAGATAGAAACAAGAAACAGAAGGGGAGAAGCAAAACAGAAACAAAGAAACATACAGACGGTGGCGACTAAAAAATACGATCGCAACAAACGCTACATGGGCTATGCACAAATAAATTCACATTACACAACTCCCTTAATTGTACTAAGGGTACAGTATATGCGCCGTATTTAAATACTGTTTCAGATGAAGAGTTCGTTCAAACTAAGTTTCCAAGGAGTCGCTTCCATCTACAAATTCCAAAAAAATCCCTGAAAGTAAAACACACCCTAGCGGAGTTATACTCTTAACCTTTGATTTATACCATCTTTCGGACAAAATCGATATTTCCTGGCATACAGTAAAGATAAGGGTGTACATTCCTAATCCAATCCGTTGCAAATCGTGGCAGAAGCTGGGACATACAGCTGAACGCTGGAAAGGAATCCCTGCTTGTGCGAACTGAGCCCTCCCACCATATTCTCTCATTAACTGCTCCCGAACCTTCTGTGCTAACTGTGCAGAAGGTCACCCTTCTTCTTCCAGAAACTGTAAAAGGTTCATTCAAGAAAAATAAATTCTGCCAATAAAAAAAAAACCAATGCAGAATACGGGAAGCCAGGAAAATTCATAGAAATCTAACACCTTTAAATCCCTCTGTATATAGCTATGCTTCCGTACTTTTCTCTCCTAACATAAAACTAAATACTCCAAAAAATCAAACAGAAACAAAACCAAACGAAAACAATGAAACCACAAACCATACAATAAATAAAGTAAAAATTATTCCCAGAACAGAACTAACCGCTACTAGTAAAAAAATAACTACTTCAACCAGCTTCTCTCTCGAATCCAACAACAGCAATAAACAAACCAGTTTTAGTAGTTTCTTTACAAAGAAACAAAAAATGACAACGTTTCAAACACCTCTACTTCTAACACTTCCTCTCTTATTAAAATACCATATTTTAACCATTTTACAAATTCTTCTTTAAAAAACAATAATCAACCACCCATTTTTAGTTCTCTTCGAAATAAAGACAATTATTCATCTAAAACAACACACAAAAATCTTCTTTCGTCTGACGAAGAAGAATAATAAAATAAACACCGCATTTTTTTTATATTCTCCATTTGGTACACAATAAATTAACCTTAAACTCTTACAGTGGAATATAAAAGGATTCGTAAACAACTACCACGAATTACAATTGTTAATAAAGGACTTTAACCCAGACATAATTGAGCTACAAGAAACACACATTCCCTTTTCAACAAATAATAGAATAGTACCAAAGCAATATGTAGGGTACATCCATAACTTGACAACCAACACTACTTCTCAACAAGGCATAGGTTTGCTCATTAAGAATCACACCCCTCACAAACTGGTTTCAATTAATTCTGTTCTAGCAACACATAATCGAAATCAAAATTGGCAGCATTTTCAATATAGTCCATATGTATATCCCCCCTGTCAAAACATCTCTCCGGAAAATTTTCTTTCAATTACACGCTCCATAAATACAGCCTACATTATAGTAGGTGACTTTAATTCATGGAGTCCGCTATCGGGATCAAGAAATTCCAACCAAAGAAGAAGAATCTTGCAGGACCTTATTTTATGTGAAAATTTAACAGTCTTAAATGATGAGTCGCCTACACACTTTTCTACTCATAAAACCATTTCACTCATAGATCTCAGCATTTGCTTCTCACAAATTGCTCCTAAATGTTCTCGGAAAATCTCTGAATATTTGCACGGAAGCTATCATTTCCCGATCTACATTGAAATAAATTCAATATAGAACACAGTAAGATTTTTTTATTTACTTTTTTTTTTTTTTTTTAGGCAATTCATATTTATTGTAACAACTCATATGGAGACTAACAATAAATATATATATCTTAAAACTAGACAACAATGTATCACTGCTCCTTACCACTGTATGGAGAAGATATTAGTGAACACTTATAATTTTAGAAAAACAATAAAAATAAAAGTAATTATAGAAATTAGTAATGATGGCTTATTTAATAATACTTTACAATGGTGATAAGTCTGCTCTCTTCAAGCGGGTCGTGTGCTTGTTTGTAGTAAATTCCTAGCTAGTATATTGGGGTGGTTCGATAATTTTAGTTGGTACTTCTTTTTGACATCTGAATGCCTCTGACCTATTAGAGGCACACCTAGATTTCGGTGAATGTTTAGGTTTTTCATGAACCACGGTGCACCAGTAATCGTGCGTAGTATTTTATACTGGGTGCTTTGCAACAGTTCCGTGTTTGATGTTTTTGCTTCTCCCCACAGCTGAATTCCATATGTCCAGATGGGTACTATTATAAGAGTACTTTGTAGTCCAGGCTTAGTTTTGAATTTGAATTTAAAAGCCAGTTAAGACTTGCAGCTTTTAGTTTGATGTGCGCTCTTTTCTTTTCTATGTGTGTTCTCCAGGTAAGGCGTCTGTCGAGGTGAATGCCTAAATATTTCACTTCTGTCTCCTGTGGGATAGTTTTGTTGTTGAGTATGATTGGAGTACACGTGTGTTTGTTGAGTGTAAATGTTATGTGTGTGCTTTTTTGTTCATTAACTGCGATGCGCCAGTTCAAAAGCCAATTTTCAACCACTTGTAAATGTTCGTTGAGATCACGCGACGCTATTTTACGGTGATTGTGGCAAGTGTCATCGGCTAAAGTTGAGGTGAGCAGATATTTGTTTCTTGGTAAATCTGAGGTGTATAGTGTGTACAGTATCGGTCCAAGAATACTTCCTTGAGGTACTCCAACAATATATCCATTTGAATGATGAAAGGTAATCTTCACATTTGACTTGAAATCGCCTACCCTCTAAGTATGATTCCAGGATACAATGGATATTTGGAGGCAGAAGTTTTCTTATTTTGTAGACTAGTCCCGGGGCACGCCACACTTTGTCAAAGGCTTGTGCGACATCGAAGAACACTGCAGAGCAGTATTGTTTCTCCTCGAACGCCTTTCTGATTTGAGACACTAGTCGGTGTACTTGTTCAATAGTGCCATGCTTTTTTCGAAAGCCAAACTGGTGGTTAGGTATTACTTTATTCTTTATTTCAATAATTTTTCGAATAGTTTCGAGACGACGGATAGCAAGCTTATTGGTCTGTATGACGAGACTTGCGTTGAAGTTTTGGCAGGTTTGGGTATCATGATTACGTGGGACAGTTTCCAAACTTGAGGAAAGTAACCTTGTCTAAGAATTGTGTTAAATAATATTGTTAAATGCTTTACTGCAAGCGGAGGTAGCTCCATCAACATCTTTGTGGTTATCAGATCGTGGCCGCTTTCTTTTTATATAAATGAGTTGAGATAAAATGACACACTTCTTTAAGCCTCAACCGTAGATCCATCTGGGGAAATAGATTTTTTAATGTTGGTATTTTGAAGTTGTGACTAGGAGGATTTGGTTGGAATGCGATTTTAAGATGTTGAGCAAAAGCGTGCCCCTTCTCCTCATTGCTTCTTGCCCATCTTCCGTCTATAAGTCTTATAGGCGAGTCCGATTCTGTAGGTTTATTCGTGTTTTTGACTGCCTTCCATAAGGAGTAGTTTGTGGATTCAAGGGGGTTGAGGTGCGAGATGTAGGCCTGTATACCTCTTTCAGTTTCGTCGCGCAATGTGTTTCGCAGTTCGTTTTTAGCTGTCGTGAATTTTTGCTTTAGCGCTGGTGACCTGTGCTTTTGCCACAGTCGTCTGAGCCGTCTCTTTGCCGTTATCAGTCTTTCAATTTCGAATGATGTTGAGCATATTGATTTGCGTAGGTTTAGGCCGTTTTTGCGGTATAGCGTGGATTGCTGCTGATATCAGTGTGCAGTTGAATGATTGTACTGCGCAATCTAATTCATCCGGGCTTTTAAGACTACATTTATCAGGAAGGTGACTGCACATATATTTACGAAATTTTAACCCATTTGTTTTACCTGTTACTAATCGAAAAGGTTGGTTTGTGTCTTCTAGGTATTTCCTTAGGTGCATTATAACTAGAATGATCTGAACTCAGCTCAAAGGATATTCCGTAGACAGAAGTTTTTGGTGAAGTCCTTTCGTTATTGCAAAATCTGGTAAGTCCGGGATCTTCCGTTGATCCGTAGGCCAGTAAGTGGGTTTACCAGAAGACACATAGTCTATTTTGTTACGCCGATTAGTCAAGGCCTAGTATAACTGTTTACCCTTGGGATTTATAAGGCGTGAACCCCAATGCGTATGTTTAGCGTTGTAATCACCGGCTGCTATAAATTTTTCTCCCAACGACTTGAAAAAAATTTCAAACTGAGCTGTTATGACAGTGTGTCTAGGTGGGCAATAAACAGATGATACCGTTATTTTGGCGTCCCAACATTGCAGGCAGATGGAGGTCGCTTGGAGATATTCCTTGTCTAAGTTTTCTAGTGAGTGGTCTTTTATGCGGTTTTTTATGACTATGCCTGTCCCACCTCGAGCTTTGCCATCCGGATGCAACGTTTTGTAGAACTTATAACCTTTTATTTTAAAATTGTGATTCAGAGTAAGATGAGTTTCAGAAATGAGTAATATGTCTTTTTTGCAGTTAATAAGGAAATTTTGCACTTCAAGTTGGTGCTGGCTAATACCGTTCGCTTTCCAATGACAAATTTTTAGCGTATTCATTTGTTTGCAAGTATGGATTTCAAAAGTTGATTTTGATTATTTATTAGTTCTTGCATCATTGATAGCGTTGAGGACATGAACTGTGTCATACATTGCGTTAAGGTTAAGAGCACTGCCTCTAGATTTTGCGATTGTTTATTGGTATTTGAATTTTCAGCTAAATTTGATTTCTGTGCATCAGAGTAACTCATGTCAGGTGGAGCATGTTTGTCGTTGAACGTAGTCGGGATTTGGTTTAGAGGCGCTACGTAAGTAATTTCGTGTCGACCTCTATCCTTCTGTTGGCGCATTTTATTTTTCAGCTCAGCATACACTGTGCAAGCTCTATAGTTTGCTGTATGACTTCCGCCGCAATTATTGCATTTTTTAGTAAGAACATTTTCATTTTTTTTATCGACCGTACAGGCAGAGGATGGGTGGACGTCACCACAGCCAACGCAAATGGGGCTGCAATATGATTTGGTATGACCAAACTCCTGGCAGTTTGTACATTGTACAGGGCCGTTGCGTTTGTGGGGTTCTTCAACTAAAATTCGGCGGTGCATAAGGTATCGCATATTATAGATTGGATAGACTTCTTTTTTTTACAGCTTTGTTGATTCTGATTCAAGCTCCACTCGGAACATTGGTTGTGGGATATTATTCTTATTATTTATGTTAAATATGGATTTTGGGTTGAAACCGGCTTCGATCAGTGCTTCTTTCATCTCAGATTGGACGACATCTGATTATATTCAGTTTAATACGACCATCAAACCTTTACTGCTTTTCAGTTGATACGTATAATAGTTTTTTTTTCTACTGTCAAGGTAGTTGATTGCCAAGCGATAATTTTTGCCAGTACAGATATGTATTTTTGTTTTGTGTAGGTCACCCTTCTTTAGTGCAACTATATGGAAGTTCTTTTGCCCTATCAAGCTAAATAGTCTGGAGACCAGCATATTAGAGTTCGCGCAGATAAATTGGGGGAGTTTTGACTTCTTTAAGTATTTCTGTACCTTCATTTTTTTGCTCTGGATCTGCTACATTATCGACAAGCAAGGAAAAAAGCAAGATAAAACGAAAATTTAACATAGACCTAGCCCACTGCACAGTTTTTAACTCAATTTGTGAGAAACAGTTTCTAACATGCGTTCAATCCAGTAATGTGAATAAAGATGCTGCAAAAATATAAAAAATCATCCGTAGCGCCGCAAATATAGCAATACCATAGTCTAAAGAAAATGTAGTTAAAGCTAGTTTTCCTTGGTGGAGTACCCACTTGTCCAACCTGCGAGAGGAAAAACAAAATTCAGGGTACAGATATAAGAGACATATAAGCATACCTAATCTGATCTTATACAGAAAAGCCAGTGCTGTATTCGGAAAAGCAATCAAAAACTCCAAAGCAGATTGTCTTTAAAAAACTCACCGCAAACCAGCCCCAAAAAATCTGGTCCTACATTAGGGGCCTTGTAGGAGGCAAGCACCTTGAAAAAATAAAAAAAAACAGTAAAAAATGGTGCGAACCTATTATCCAAATCCACAGACATAGCTAATTTCTTCGCCACATCATGGTCTAATCTTTCGCAGAAGCATAATTTTCACCCACACTTTAGAATTGAAAAAAACACAGCTCTTCAAACCCAATATATAACCAACAAATTATCTCCTTTAGCCAAACAAATAAAATCAAATATAACTATACTAGAACTCGAGTCCGCCCTATCCAATCCTAATAGCAAAACACATGGTTTTGACCGTATATCGTATTAAATGTTGAAAAACCTACCGAAACCCGCAAGATTAAAATCATAAACTTATACAATACTATCCTTGAACAAGGCATTTACCCTCAAAATTGGCGAATAGCTGAGGTTGTTCCCATACCAAAACCCAATAAAAGCAAGTATGAGTTTAATGGTTTCAGACCTATATCCCTTTTACCTTGTACCGGAAAAATACTCGAGAGAATAATAGCTAAAAGAATAATGTGGTTTATATCAAAAAACAATTTAACGAGTCATAACCAAGTAGCTTTTAAGCGGAAACAACGCACAATTGATACACTCCATCACGTTGAACATTGCGCTACAACTCCACTTTCCACCAAAAACACCATGTCACCGTTTTAGCTACTGATTTCCATAGAGCATTTGACTGCATAGGAATACATGTTGTCCTTCAACAACTTGCGACTTGGGGTATAGGAAAGATAACCGAACAATAAGAGTAAGAATTAACACAGAACTATCAAATACATATCCCCTCGTCAATGGCATTCCTCAGGGTTCCCTCCTATCGTTTGTTCTATTTATTACTGCATTCGGCCAATTCAGTAAATTACCCGATAGATACAAAAATATTCAACACACAATTTATGCATGCGACGCCATTATATTTTCTAAAACAAAATATCTCGATACTATTAAATCTACTTTCACAAAAATACTTAATGAAATTAGAAATTGGGGCAACTTCTCTAAGTAAATGTAAAATACTAGGTTTGATAAAAAAATAACCGTTATTTTCAATTTTTTCAAAAAGTATTTATTTATTCATCAACAACTATCTTGTCCCCTTCAAAGTAATTCCCCTCAGATATAATACACTTATGCCAGCGTTTTTTCCAATCCTCGAAACACTTCTGAAACGCTTTTTTTGGTATCGCCAACAGCTCCTGTTTCGATTTCTCTTTTATCTCCTCAATCGTAGCAAAACGCTTTCCTTTCATCGGTGTCTTCAGTTTTAGAAAGAGGAAAAAGTCAGCGGGGGCCAAGTCCGGTGAATAACGTAGATGAGGCATGGTAACAGTTTTGTTTTTGGCCAAAAACAGCTGCTGAGCGATGTCCATGCGACGTTGTTTTTGCTCAAAATTTAGCAATTTTGGAACAATCTTCGTTTCATGCCTAAAACATCCGTAAAAATTGCTTGGCATGAGCCGAACGATATGCCAACATCATCAGCAACCTCTCTGATAGTGATTCGACGATTATCCAAAATCATTTTCTTTACTGCGTCAATGTTTTCATCGGTTGTTGACGTGCTCGGACGACCAGGACGAGCATCGTCATTGACATCTTCTCGGCCTTCCTTAAACCGGTTATACCACAATTGAACTTGTGTTCTGCTCATAGTAGACTCGCCAAAGGCCACAGTCAACATTTCAAATGTCCTTGCGCATTTAATTTAATTTTTTACACAAAACTGAATACAGTTTCTTTGATCCATTTTTTCGAATAGTACAAAATCGAAGAGCACACCAAAACACGACTAACCTTTTTATCTGTCAAAAACAAACTGACAATCCAAAAAGGTTGGTATTGCCAACATATATAACAGACATGTGTACCAACATAACAGAAAAAAAAATGCGAACATCGAACATACGTAGCTCACGAAAAGATCAAAATAACGGTTATTTTTTGATCACACCTCGTATTTGTTTGTAAAAAGTATGAGTGTATTGCGACTTGATGGTCAAGAAATTGATCGTGTGGCCGCAGTGTTACTAGCTTCCATTGGCTCTGCTGCAACCGTATATTTCTCTTACCGTTTACCCTCAATCACTTCCTTATTGGCCCTCGCCCTTGCTCTAGTCTGGACTAGCGCCACCTTTTACTGTTGCGGGTTCCTGCTAAGCGCATCTACATTCCGATTTTTTCCCCAGAATTATATATGACTTCAAAATCATACTCGGACAACTTGGGCCCGAACTTTGTCAGCCAAGAGGTCTGATTTCTGAAGTTTGCTATGCATTGCACTGACGTGTTAAAACTAATTGGGCGCTTTTGGAGATACGCCTGAACCTTTGGTATTGTAGAATATATTTTCTAAACTTATATCCCTCTGATTTCTAAGGGCGTCTCTTAGACGTTGAGTAGCTTCAGCTAGTTTTTGCTTCTACATGGGTGATCGAACCCTCTGCCACTGTTTTCTAGTACGTCTCTTCTCTCTTGCCAGCGCATCAATATCTCCGGAAGTGACAGTTCTTTTAGAGAACGAAGATGAATTAGTTGCACCAGTTACATGCACGGCTGCAGAGACCAGTAGTACGCTAAGTTCGTCAAGAAGGAAGTCTATATCCTCTGTTTTTAACAGTGGATCAGTCTTGACAGCTGGTTTTGCGGTTTGTTATTTTCATTGGCTGTGTATTACACATGGGATGTTTCTGCAAGTTAATTATAACAGGGGATTGATCTGACGATAAGTCGAAGCATTCTTCCGCTGAGGAGTGTCGGCCAATATTTCTAGTGTCCCCAAAATCAATTAGGTCCCGAATTTTGCTAGAATCTTATATCCAGTAGGTGCAATATCCAGTTTAATTTTCATATTAATTACAGTAGAGTACAGCTGCTTTCCTTTTTGGATTTATAAGCCCAGAACTCCAAAGCGTATGCTTGGCATTAAAGACTCCCGCTCCCAAAAAGTTTGTGCCCAGAGTGTTGAAAAATCATAAATCTACCTTCAGTCATGTTGTACCTTGGCAATACCCTGCGATTATTATAATTTCATTGCCCCAGCACTGCAGCGAGACCGATGTTGTTTGTATGTATTCTTTTGAGAATTCTTCGATTGCATGGTGTTTAAGATGGTTCTTAACTAGAATTCTTGTTCCACCACGTGCTTTACCGCCTAGTCGAATTGTGCTGTAAAATTTATAGCCTGGTAGTTTAAAATAGGTGTTTGAGGTTAAATTTAGAATTTAATTTTTGAGTTTGCAAACGCCGTTGGCATTATAATGATATATTTTTAAGAAGTTCTTTTTGGATAAAAGTAACTGCATCGACAGATTTTTCGATTTGACAAATTCTTGCATGGTGTTCATGAATTGAGTCATTCTGCACGTTAAATTGGTAATGAGAGGTTCTAACGACGAAGAGAAGATTCCTCTTTGTATTGTTCGTTTGGCATACCTCTAGCAATTTCGAAATATGATGATATCCAGCCAATCTGTTGTTTGGAACGATATTAGCTGAAGCGCATTGAACAGGGTTTACTTCCACACGTTGTACTGGTCTTTACATTTGAGATGATTTATTCCTCATTTCTCTTGCCTCTTACGGGGCACTTGGTAGCTTTTTCGTTTCTGGCTCAAGTTCAATTTTTAATAACGGTTGGGGGATATTGTTTCTGTTTTCTATATTAAAAACAGATTTGTTGCGAAAGCCTGAACTTTTAAATGCCTCTTTGACTTCGCTTCAGTCAACATTGCTATCTATAACTTTGATTACCATGTACAAGCCTCTACTACTTTTCAGTTAGTAAGTATAGAATTTTTTATTGCTACCTTCAAAATGAGCAATAATTTTGGGGGAGCTGTTTTCAGTGGCTGCTTGGATCTTCGTCTCTTTTATGGTGCCTTTAAGTATTGCGACGATGTAGAAATCGCTACCTATAAGACACGCTAATCCAGCAACTATCGTGTTTGTGCATTCTTCTCGCAACTATATAGGTGGTGGTTTAGATGGCTTGGGTGTGGTAGTGGCAGAAACGCTATTTGTGGCAAAAAGAGGAAATCTATTTTCACCCAGAGGATTTTCTTGTTCTGTTTTTACAATTTTAGTGGATTGGCTATTAGATTTATTTTGGGGACTTAGTTTTGTCTTCGATTGCACGAGAATATAGCGGTAAAGTCCTGTCTGTATTGTCGGCGATAATGTTTTCACTGCAGCTTCATCAGTGTGTACTAAGTTTTGAGTAAGGCTTTTTTTGCTGGTACTTACACTGGGAGGAAGATCTTTCATAACATTTTGAGAGAGCTTATTGTTGTTGTTTGTGCTGGTGTTTAGTATGAGTGATTGCTGTTTGTTAATTTGTGTAGATGTTTTGGCTGGGGAGTACGGCATTGTGCACTCCAAGACGAGTTTAGTTGCAGGTGTGTCTGTATGGAAGCGAGCGACTCAGCGGAGCCGACTACGTGAGGGGGGGCCATATGAAGCGGCCCCCGAAACACCGAGTAGATCTAGGCTATTCCAGCTTTTGCTATCGCTGCACGACTTCACTTCAGGTAGCGAATGAAGCAAGCTTGAAACGCTCGCGTGCATGTTTTCGGTGCACTGCTATAGCGCTTCGAGCAAAGGTAGCGAAAAGTCAGGCTGAGACACAGCACGCTCATCCGTTGACCGATGCAACCGTTTGTTTATATCACTATTCAAATTGCTTGAATTTTTGAATTTATATATGTACTAGCTAACCCGGCAGCGTTGTTTTGCCTATATTTTTTTTAAATAAATGCTAAATAATAAAAAATTGGAATTAATTTTAAAGTATGAAAATTTTTATTGAAAACAAATAAAATAATAAATTATTGTAATGCTAATCTGTGCACGATATTTCTTGTTTCTCCTTTTTCGGCATAAGCAAATAAATCGGTGGGTTTACCAACGCGTGAACACAGATTTGCATTGACTGGCTTTGTGCTTTGTTGATGGTCATGGCAAAAGCTAAACGAACTGGGAACTGCGGTCGTTTTAATTGTATTGGTGCATCTGTTGGAATCATTGGAATTCGTGGCAAAAAACCATGTTCGCCTTTGAAGTTTCAATTAATGATAGTTGCCTCAATAACGTGTCCCGCAAGTTTTTTAATAACTAATCTCGTTCCGTTACAAGGATTTGGCGCATTGAGATTTCGTAACAAAATGATTGGGGAACCAACTTTCAATTGTAAATTATGTGACGGAAGACCTGGTAAATCCAAAGAATTTAGAAATTCTATTGGGAAATTAACGGCTTCATTTTCATCCACCACTGGATTTGGCGTGGCGTTGAACTGGCAGCAGCGTCGGCAATAGTTAAATCCCAATGAAATCTCCTTCTAATAATCCTAATGCTCGTAATGAATCATGATTCGTTGTATGTAGTTGACCATTTACAGTTTTCAAATATTCGAACGATGTTGGTCCAGGAATATTAATTAACAACAATCGTAAAAAAAGCATTCTCGCTGTTTGGGATGAACTGTGTATAGTCGGCCTAATGCATTAGTACAAAATATTCCTGGATAATCGGCAACAGCTTCTCTTCTTTTACGGGGTTCCCATGTTTTTCTCGACTTATTCCACGTGAAATAGGTTGGTACTTCAGCATAGAGCATTGTTCTCGCAAATCGACCATAATCATTTTGTTGTTGGCATAAACGAAAAAAATCAGTCAATGTTGTTGTTGGTTGAATAATTGATTGTTCTGCTGCATTTTGTTCAGTAAAATATACTCGTTTCCAGGTGAATAGCCAAATGAACGACAACTGGATCTCTTTCATGAATGCTGCTGTATCTGCCCATTTGGTAGCGTGCAACCTCATCATTTTCATTCACACCTTCTACAGCGAAAACGGCAATGTCGCTACCTGTATGTACATATTTACAGATGTATTTAATTGACTTAACTGAACTGCAATATTCAACATTAATCTGAGCTTTATATATGGTACAACCCATTTCTTATCAATTTCTATATCATTTCTGGCAGTCATCATAAAGGAATATCCACCATCTTCAGTCGATCGTCTACGGTAAAAAGGATATGCAACATTTTCATTGATTGTATACGATAGCAAATCCAGTCGAAATCGCTTTGTGCATTTACCATTGCCCATGCATGGTGAATTCATATTGATGGCACCGTAAGGACATATTTGTAGTCACAATCAGAGAGAGATTATGTTATCCATTTCTTCAGGTATAATTTTGTTGATTAGCCAAATCAAAATATGGGCATGTGGCAGTCCACGTTTTTGCCACTCAATTGAGTATATCCAACAGCGAGTTTCACCAAAAACATGATGTTTGACAATCATATCAATTAGTGACTTTAATTTTTGCTTGAATACACGCGCTGTAATATCGTGTCGATCACTTGCTGCTTGGCCAGGCAATAAATATTTTATTATTTCATCACATTTTGGATTAGAGGTGAAGGTGATGAATAAGTCTGGCCGACCGTAAGCGCGAACATAAGCCATAGCAACCTCAATGTACTCTTGCATATGACGGGCACTGCCTGTGTATGATGATGGTAATATACACATATTTCCTATTTCATTCGGATTGAAATTGCCGTCAATATTGTTATTAATTGCATCGCACAAATGAATGTATTCTTCGGCGCACAATTTAGCTCGATTGAATCGGATACAACGTAATCGCTCGCTTTCGATTTTCTCATACATATCTACGGTAAACTAATGGAACAAATGGCGGCATTTTAAAATATGATTGTCCTGGTTGGACTTAATCATAATTCTATGCGAATAAAAATTCATTGCGCTGACTTTTTTATTCGATTCTTCACCTGTAAAATGAAGAAAAGGCTGTGTAAATGTATGTTAGTATTAATAATTTGAGTAGTTAAGTGTACCTGTTGCTGGATTTGTTTGTTTGATATTGATATGATAACCATCTTCGCCTTCCCAAAATATTAATGGATATTGCAAGGCGTCATAGGAACGATCCGTATCCTGAATATTCTGAAAAGTGTTATTTTGGCGCTAAATACGAATATCTCTATTTTCAAATGCATCACCAACCATTACAATCTCAACTTCATTAACAGTGGGAGCATTGAATCGACTCGAATGCTCTCCAGCTGGAACTTTGTCGGCTTTAATGACAATCATATAATTGTCGTTCACTAATTTATCCGACATTTGATGGAACAATTGAGTCAGTTGATTTTTTTCTGTCAAAAAAGTTTGTAATGTTGATACTATTGCTCGTTGTTCAATTTGCTGAATCCGATTATAATCACAACGAACATTAACTTGTTCTTCTGCGAGACAGTTACTGCTGTCGAGACAGTGTCCCCGGAGGTCACTACATTGAGATTGGTGCTGGATGCAGTGTGTCAGAGAATGAAGCAGTGTGAGACCAAAACTCACTCTAGCATTATTCCTGGTCTTAGGGCCGAAGTTCAGTCCTTAAAATCGCAGGTGGCAAATAGGACAATGCCGCTAATGCCTGTAACTTTCGGTTATGCGGTATCCCATGCAGCCCACAGGAGGATTTACATGGAATATTTGATACCATATGTTATACTGGTAACACTAGCAACACCCTAAGACAAGAATTTCGTCTTAAAGTCTATTGCGAATTTTAAACGTGAGACACATGGTACCCTGCGATTATAGCATGCTGGATTCGACTCTACTGTCCCAATTTACATGAACGAATTTCTAACAAAGGTAAATTATGATATAATGCGTTCAGCTGTCCGGTTGAAAAAGTAACATCAATTGTTCGCGGTATTTACTTTGAGGGGTTTAGTATTTGTAAAGAACACAGAGAGTGAAGGGGCAAAGAACATAGCCTCAATTCAGCTGATGAGCAGTTTTTTTCGTGGAGAGGATGAACAGCTCTCACAATTTTACTACTGCATAATTGATTTCTCTCAACTAAATTTTGTACATGTAAGTTTAAATTGCTGCATTGTTTATTTGGTCTATAATATGTTCTATTTTGAGTGCTTTGATGTAAAATTCATATATGTAGTTTTAAGTCAGTTACTAGTTTGCACGGTTATCCACAATTCATTGCGCTACTTCAAATTCGTTTGGAAGCTACTCATGAGCACAGCGATTAACAATAGTGCCGGTATTGCCATGCCTTTACTTGCTTGCCACAAATATAAATGCTTTAATTAATTTTTCAGAGAATTCCAATGAAAGTAACTTTAATATGATTCGTTTTCTTAACAGAATTGAAATGGGAACATAGATACGAGGGCGGATTGATATTGAAGCTACCTAATTAGGAAAAAAACAATTTTTTTTCTCAAAAACCATTTATTTCTCAACATAGTCTGCTTTTACTTCGACACACTTAGTAAGACGATATTCCAACTTTTTTATACAATCTGAATAATACGATTTCGGGAACCCCTCAAAATACGCGTTAATTTCGGTAATCACTTCTTCGTTTGAGATGAATCTTTTTCCTGCGAGCCATTTTTTCAAGTCTTGAAACAGGAAAAAGTCACTAGGAGCTAAATCTGGACTATAAGGTGGATGACTAACCTATTCGAAGTGTATTTCACGTAATTTTAGCATCGTATCTAATGCTGTGTGAACCGGTGCGTTGTCTTGAAGAAAGAGCATTTTTTTCTTCTTTAAATGTGGTCGTTTTTCCTTGATTGCATCAATCAATTGATCCAATAATGCACGATAATACTTTCCAGTGATTGTGGATCCTTTTTGAAGATAATCGATGAGCAATATTCCGTGTGCATCCCAAAATACAGTGGCCATAGCCTTGCCAGCCGATTTCACTGCCTTCGCCTTCTTCGGAGCACTTCCACCCATTGTTTCGATTGATTTTTGGTTTCAGGTGTGTAGTGGTAAAGTAAAGCGTTTGACTGTGTTGACCATGATGTGTCACCAAAATTAATGCAGACCTGAATAATATATATGTATGGGCAGGAATGAATGGTTTGTGTCCTAATCCGGCTAAATCTAAGTGTTTGGTGATCTACAAGAAACACTTCGTAACTGTGGGTCACCCTGGGATATTTATGTATTCGTCGGCAATTAATTATGTAATTGTGATTAAAAATTTGGGGGTCATATTTGATGGTGCTCTGTCGTGGAATAATCATATTGCATTAACGGTTGGTAAAGTCTATGGTATGCTGCGATCCCTATGAGCTAGGAAAAATTTTACTCCTCACAGGATTAGAATGATATTAACCAACTCCTACCTTCTCCCAACTATATTATGGTTGTGAAATATTTGGGAATTGTGGCAAAAACTCAATATGTTATTTAACAATATAATGAGGCATATTTATGGTTTAAGTCGAAGAGATCGTATGTCTGGGCACGGAATAGCAATTTTTCATATCACATTCGATCAGTTTCTTGACACTTGAAGTATTCTATTGTTGCATAAGATTATTGGCACTCAAGAGCCTCCATATTTGTTAGGCGCCTTAAATTTACTCTCTCTGTCCATTCTAATTAGCCTGTCCCGTTGAGACATTCCTCACTTATGTCTGATCGTCAATTTTTCGTTAATGCTGTGAGACTTTGGAATTCACTGCCTGTACGGATTAACGGTATTGGCACTTCTAATCTATTCAAAATTGAGCTTAATAAACACTTCCAGGGGCAATGAATTTATGAGCTGAATTGAGTTGCGCTGTAGATTGTGTGTGACCGCGTACACTGTTTATATGTATGTATCCTTTTGTGACTAATAACAAATTTAAAGCTGTACATTTTTATTGATTCAAAGCTGTATTGTATTGATGATTTGTTGAAATGCATATTGTAATGTTCTGTTTTCTGTACTCTGTAAATTATTGTATTTAATAGTATAAGTTAAATTATGTCCGGATTATTGGACTAAATTGAATCATTTCATGTTATTGGGACAATTTTAGAAGGTTTTGCCTTAATGTCCCAAGTTGCATGAATGTTTGTTTGTTAGTGACGCTAAGGCTCGAGAACGGCTGGACCAATCTTGATGGTATTTTCAGAGGTTGTTCGTTGTGGATCTGGGAAGGTGGAGAAAATTTAAAAATTCCAAAAAGGACTTTTTTCCATAAAAACATTTTTTTCTTTCAAATTTTTTTTCCAATTGTTTCTTGCAAATCTATCGATCTCAAAACATTCGGAAAAGTCGGAAAATTCTGAAAATTCGAAAATTAGAAAAACCTAATCTCACTTTTTGTTCTCATTTTTTTTGTATGTGCGTGGTGTTGCACGCGCACATTTAGTTTCATATTGGTGTTGTAGGAATTGACTGATACTCCAATAACTCAACAGATGGAGCTGTAGACGCTTATTTATTTTGACAGCTGCGTATATTGTTTGTTCTTTCTGATTTGTTTATTCGAACAGTGCGGACACGGTCAATTGACTTTCTGACATTTTTCCAAATTTTAATTGATTTCTCGAGTTAAATTCATTACATTAAATTGTTAAATTGTTTACATTCACAAAATATTTGATTTTAAATCTGTGGATCATCAGTTTTTGAGTGAAATTATTGACATTTCAAACAAAAAAAGTGAGTTCATTATTTTCGTTTGTTGGTGAATACCTAACTACATTTCCATTGGCATTTATTTGTGTTATTTCTTCAGCTGATTTGTAAATTATTTGAATCGTTCAATTTCGGTCATTTGCTTTCTTTATTTCGGCTATTCAAAAGGTAAATTATTCAAAATTATTCCGTGAAAACTTTATGTGTGTTTCATACAAAGTGATCAATTACAGATTGAAATTTGTTACGATGCCACAAAGAGGTCGCGCTAATATCGGTCGGCGTTCCCGACTTACAACGGACCAACGTAATTATACAGCACGTCGTACGGAAGAAGAAAAATCTACTGCAAGGGAATCTGCTCGAATCGGAATGATTGAACATCGTTCGCGACAATCACAAGAGGCTCACGAAGCACGAAGAAGTTTTTCAGTGAAATTATTGACATTTCAAACAAAAAAAGTGAGTTCATTATTTTCGTTTGTTGGTGAATAACTAACCTCATTTCCATTGGAATTTATTTGTGTTATTTCTTCAGCTGATTTGTAAATTATTTGAATCGTTCAATTTCGGTCATTTGCTTTCTTTATTTCGGCTATTCAAAAGGTAAATTATTGAAAATTATTCCGTGAAAGCTTTATGTGTGTTTCATACAAAGTGATCAATTACAGATTGAAATTTGTTACGATGCCACAAAGAGGTCGCGCTAATATCGGTCGGCGTTCCCGACGTACCACGGACCAACGTAATTATACAGCACGTCGTACGGAAGAGGAAAATGCTACTGCAAGGGAATCTGCTCGAATCGGAATGATTGAACATCGTGCGCGATAATCACAAGAGGCTCACGAAGCTTACAATGAGCAACAACGATTGAGAAGAAGACAAGTGCGTGCTCAGGAAATTCATGAAGCAAGAGAACAACGTTCGGCTTCTCACCGACAATACCAGCAACAACAACGATTGCCTAATTTGAATATCGAACGTGCAGCCTTTCGATATTAGCCGGACATTGAATACGGTGCTCACGAATCAGTTCGATTTGGTTCGATGTCTGTCGTTTGCCCGCATTGCGATGCACTGAAATTTCCAAAAGAACCGGCCGGATTGTGTTGCGCAAGCGGAAAAGTGAAATTACCAGAGTTACTTCCTCCACCAGAGCCATTGCAGCCGTTGCTTTACGGTGAATCACCAAATTCGAATCATTTTTTACAAAATTCCAAGATGTGTAACGATTGTTTTCAAATGACGTCGTTTGGTGGGGAAATTGTGAATGAACATAATTACAATCCCACATCCAAGGTTAGTTCACCAACAATCTAACACTTATTATCTCGCCAATAAAATACAGAAATTAACATATTTGTCTGCAACTGCCGCATCCTGATCAAGATCACAAATACCTCCAAATATATTTCCTTGGAGATTCAAATGAAGAAGTGAATCGACGTTGTGCAATTTTCAATGCGACGAAAAGAGAAATTGTGCAGCAATTGCAAGAAATGCTTCATGAACACAACGAACTAATTCGATTATTCAAAACTTCGTTAGAAAGGATGCCATCTGATGGTCACAGAATCGTCATAAAAGCGGACAAACGACCAGCAGGCACTCATGAACGGCAATATAATGCACCGACGGCCGATGAAATATCAATTGTTGCTGTTGGCGATAATTTAGAATCCCGTGATATTGTTATTAAACGTCGAGCTGGAGATGCATTAGAGCGAATCAGTGAAACTCATCGATCGTATGACTCACTACAATATCCGCTTATGCTCTGTCGTGGTGAAGATGGATATCACTTGAGATACAATATGATCAATCCAGCCAATCGTTAGTAAAAGAAAAACCAACACTCTAGATTGTAACTTCATTGTTTGTTAAGAAGGTCAGTTCAATGAACTTTTACGCGTATCGATTGATGATTCGCGAAGGAATTGACAACCATCGCTTGTGATATCGCCGGTCATTTCAACAGTGTGCAGTTGATGTGTACTTCGATCTGAAGAGTATATTCACTTTCGAGATGCGGTCAATAGCGATGAAGATGTGACAAACTTGGCCGACTCACGATTTTGCCATCAACATACATTGGCAGCCAAAGGCACATGCACGATTACTCGCAGAATGCGATGACATACGTGCGGAATTATGGACGGCCGGATTTGTTTGTTACATTCACTTGCAATCCAAAATGCCCACAGATAACGGAATTATTGAATCGCGGTCAATCAGCAAGCGATCGTCACGATGTCACAGCACGAGTTTTCAAACAACAGCTACGATATTTGATGGACTTTTTTCGTGAAGCAACGTATATATGGTGCTGTTAGATGCTGGATGTTCTCTGTTGGGTGGCAAAAAAGAGGTTTGCCGCATGCACACATTCTTCTTTGGATGGTGGACAAGATTACACCAGATCAAATTGATGACATCATTTCTGCGGAAATTCCTGATCCAGAGATAGATCCAGAATTATACGAAGTAGTGAAAACCAATATGGTTCATGGACCTTGCGGAACTACAATCCCACTTCGGTTTGTATGTCTGACATTAAATGCACGAAACACTATCCACGTGCTTTTCTTTCGGAAACGCAAACTGGAAATGATGCATGTCCACTCTATCGGCGTCGCTCATCAGACAACAATTGCAGAACATTCAGGATTCAATTTAGAGGAGTGAATATCGAAGTTGACAACACATGGATCGTACCTTATTCGCCAATATTGTCTAAGACATTCAAAACTCATATCAATGTTGAGTATTGCAGTTCTGTGAAATCGATCAATTACGTTTGCAAGTACGTCACCAAAGGAAGCGACATGGCGGTTATTGGCCTTGAACGAGATGAGATCAGCAAGTATCAAATGGGTCAATACGTGAACTGCAATGAAGCGCTTTGGAGAATATTTTCTTTTGTAATTCATGAGCGTATTCCGACTATTGTGCATCTCGCAGTTCATTTGGAGAAAGGCCAAAGAGTGTATTTCAAACCAGAGACTGCAGTACAGCGAGCGGAAACACCACCAGCAACAATATTGACGAGTTTTTTCTCAGAGATGCACTGAATCGTGAATTGGAACGTGAGCGTGCATACGACAGTATAACTTTGGAACAACAAGCACAAAAAAATGTTCCATTATTGAATGAGCAGCAAAAGAGTGCGTATGATGAATTGATGAAGGCTGTCAATGATGGAAACGGTGGACTCATTGATTTTGGCAACAATACGATCTCAAAATATCATTGCGTTGGCTCTCGCATCTACTGGGATTGCTGCAACTCTACTAGAAGGTGGAAGAACGGCACATTCGGCACTGAAGCTTCCGTTAAACAAGCAAATCAATGAAACACCTGTTTGCAACATTTCAAAGCAATCAGCTATGGCAAAAGTGTTGAAGAATTGTAATTTGATAGTATGGGATGAGTGCACAATGGCTCACAAACGGTCTCTAGAAGCACTTGACAGAACAATGAAAGATCTGCGGAATAATAATCGTCGCTTTAGTGGCGCAATGATACTGTTAGCAGGCGATTTTTGACAAACACTTCCTGTTATTCCGAAATCAACAGCGGCGAATGAATTGAACGCATGTCTCAAGTCATCGTATTTGTGGCGGTACGTGGAAACCATATGATTGACTATGAATATGCGAGTGTTCCTGCAACAGGATAGCACCGCAGAAGTTTTCTCTAAAGAACTGTTAAGAATTGGAAATGGGCAAATTCCGGTTGATACTTCCAGTGGTTTGATGTCAATTCCACCTGCCATTTGTCAATTCACTTCAACGAAAGCAGAACTCATCACGAATGTTTATCCGAACATTGGCCAAAATTATCGTAACTACGATTGGTTGAGTGCACGCGCAATTTTAGCTGCCAAAAATACCGATGTTAAACTGGACGATTCAAAGTCAAATTCCGGGAGATTTGCGCTCATACAAATCGATCCATCGTGTTGAAAATGAAGACGAAGCCGTGAATTATCCAGTGGAATTTCTAAATTCTTTGATCTGTCATTATTATGCTTCGCAATCTTCATGCGCCGAAACTTTGTAATGGAACCCGACTGATTGTGACGCAGCTATCGAATAATGCGATAGTTGCAAGAATTTTTAAAGGGACTTAAAAGGGGGCAGAATGCTTGATTCTACGAATTCCTTTGAGTTCCAACTATTTGCAATTTCAGTTCAAACGTATTCAGTTTCTAGTGAAACTTGCATTTGCGATGACAATCAACAGGTCACAAGGACAGTCGCTGGAAGTGTGTGGCATAAATCTAGAAATGCCATGTTTTTCACACGGCCAGCTATACGTGGCGTGTTCACGAGTTGGAAAACCATCTTCTCTGTACATTTACGCACCGGAACAGAAAACAAAAAATGTTGTTTATCAAGCTACGTTACATTGAAAAAAATGTAGAAAAATCGCAAATAAATTATTTTCAACACAATATAAATTCAACTTTCTTTTATTTTCAAAACACATAATTTCAAGCAGGGCAACGCCTGCGGGGTCAGCTAGTTATATATATATATATATATATATATATATATATATATATATATATATATATATATATATATATATATATATATATATATGTATATATACATATATATATTTATATATATATATATATATATATATATATATATATATATATATATATATTATATATTTATAAATATTTATATATATATATATATATATATATATATATATATGTATATATAGGCAGAAGTATATATTGTAGTGTATGTATGCATGCATGCTCAGCATAGCGCATAACTAGAGCGCGAGTATGCAAGCCGTAGCGTGCTGCCTTCGAGCGACCACCAAAGCAGTTCATTACCTAGTGCGGCGCGCTTGCACTCTTTCAAGTGCAAGGGCGTCAAATTGCACACGGGTAATGCACTCGAAATAACTGTCGATGCAGACAGTCAGCGCCGCAGCGAACATATGATGAGCAGGCATGTAGAAAGTATATAAGATTTCCCCTCTACTAAATATTTAAGAATATATATGAACCAATCAATACATTTCATTTACTTGCATATTATGTATTTAAATAAGTTATGCAAGAGTAAGTGAATTAATTGATATTGATTGGTGAATAAGAAATAGTCCATAAGAAGTTTCTTGTAAACTAAAAATACAAATTAAAATCAGACTTAGGCTGACCTCCAAACGAAACACTTGTCTATTTATTATCTTTCCCTTGGGGCGAATATTTTAGGAATATCTGAGCCTTGAGGCTTAATTACCAAGAGCGGCCTATGGCCTAATCTCTCGGCGTCATTTCCACGCCTTTATAAGGATATCTGCTATATTAGGGCGACCCAGTATGAATAAATGCATATTGCATTATCAATGAATCAGGGCGCTAGATAGTACATATATATATATAGGTCATTATTCTCCATTGAACATTACATGGCGATCCTGTCCAAACGGACTTTGGAACGTTATCCAGAAAATATCTTATAATCATTCCAGCCCCAGTAGATTTCATCAAATTAAATGACTCAGGCTGAAATCGATGAAATTTTTACCAAGTGGGAGGCGTACATGAAAAACGCCACGGAGGACATTGAAGAAGACTACGTCCCACAGCCGGTGTGTCAACAAACAACCAAGGAAAGTATACACCAACCTCGCGAAAACTTGGGCCGCAGTGCGAAGACACTACCTCCACAGCAGAATAAACAAAAAACCAGAGCCGGCAAAGCTGTAAGGCTTCGCAAACAAAGAGCTGGGTTACATCGAGTGATTCCAATCACAAAAGACGGCGAGCTAAAGAAGAGCTTAATACTCAAATTGAAGCAATTGAGAAATGGGACAAAAGCAGACGAAAAATGAGGAGATCAATCTAGCTCCTAACAACAACAATGCGAATCGCCAGATGAAAACAACAAGTGACAGCGATTCTTTATATAGAAGTATAGTAGCATTTTTAACATTAGCTATTTTTATCCCTATAATTATTAAAATAAATTAATATTACAAAAAATATGTTAAGCGTCAAATCCGCAAAAGCACGTATATACTAAGTAAGGTGTAGATAAAAAAGAACAACAAATTTTTTTTAATTATAATGCAATATTTTATCTTTAAGAAGTACGGTAATTGCAAAATTAACTCTAATCACCATTCAAGGCATTACAAATAATTAATGTCGCTACCGAAAGTTGTGCAGATTCTGAAAAATTTAAAGAAGAATCCAATACGCACATATACTTCTAAATTCATTGCAGACACTCTGCAAGAATTAGAAATCATTCGCTTCAACTTAAGCACCGCCGAGTTTAATAGCTAAATCCGAACACACTATGGCAACTTCCGATCCTCTTCCCAACTGTTCTGTTGCAGTTTTTGATATTTGCACAACAGCAAGAATCATATCTGATTTTAATTGCAAAATATCAACTCTATCGAAATTCATTGGTCTTGTTGAATTTTATGCAAAGACAGTTCCAAACTCTCAAATACCTACACTGGTAGAATTTATATATGCAACGAAATTTTCAGACTCTGTCCACAATAAGTTGCTAGTTGAGCCAAAGCAGTCACTGAAGAACAACTAGCAAACGCCCTCAACAGAAACTTCAGTGTGCATAGCAATGCAAATAAAATTCAAGCAGATCGGACTACTATCTACCAAGGAAAATTTAAAGTATTCCAATATACTACAAAAATAGAGAGCTTAATTGCAGGCCTCAGTAGTATACAGATCAATGAACAGGGTAATGAAAGCAAGGAATTAGTGATAGAACTTAATGATCAGTTTGGCCTTGCAGCATTTAAAAAGGGTTTGAATAATAATTTAAAACCCACAGTAATAGCAGCTAGGCCGCAGACATTAGCAGAAGCCATCCATATAGCAACAGAATTAAAAGCAGAAAATACACCATATGCACAGTTTAATAGACCACATAATTTCAGTATGAACACTAAACGAAATTACAATAACAATAGCGTACGACGGTACGAGAATACGAACAGAAACCAAAACGAACGTGACAAACAGTCGCACCGAAATTACAACAATAACACACGGCGATATGAAAATACAAACGGATACCAAAATGCCCGTGATAATCAGTCCCATCAAAATTACAATAACTACAATAAGCGATAAAGCAATCAAAACAACGGTAGGCAGGGAAACTGACCTACCCCCGGCCAAGTGTCCGGGGCACACCGCGAAAATACTGAGCACTTCATGTGATTAACAATGAAATACCAATAGCAACAAATGGTATACTAGGAAGGGATTTCCTATTAAAACATCAATGTAAATTAGACTATGAAACGTGCACACTACAAATGCACATAAATGACGAAGTTACAGTACCAATAAACACACTGCTAAAAATAGCTAACACTATATCTTTACTACCAAGAAGTCAGGTACTACACGCTCTGTCAGTACAAATAGCAGAGGACAGTTTAGTACACAGCAGGGAAATAGCAAAGGGTGTTTTTGTGGCCAATACTTTGATACCCAAAGATGGACATAAACACATAGCGATTATCAAGACCAAAAAAAAATTTTTATATTGTAGCAAGAAATATAAATACAACAAGCAATAGTAATTATAGACTTTCAGAAATCAATGATCTTCTAATGCTCGACAATTTAGGTAGAAAAGAAAAAAATTCAATAGTCGACATATGTCGCAAATATCAACACATTTTTTATTTAGAAGGAGAAACATTATCAGTAAATAATTTTTATGAGCAAAGCATATCCACCATAAACAATGTCCAGTATATATAAGAAACTATAGGCTACCAAATGTACAAAAAGATGAGATAGATCAACAAGTTTACGAACAACTACAAAATGACATTATTGAACCGTCTGTTAGTTCTTACAATTCTCCCCAATTGGTTGTACCTAAAAAGAGTAATAATGGTGACAAGAAATGGAGATGGGTTGTTGACTTTAGATCACTAAACAAAAAGAAAGTAGATGACAAGTTTCCACTATCTCGTTTAGATGACGTGCTAGACAAATTAAATAAAGCCAAATATTTCTCAACCTTGGACATGACTAGCTCTTTTCACCAAATTCCTCTTGAGCCAAAATGCAGACCTCTCACAGCATTTTCAACCAGTTCAGGACATTTTCAGTTCAAACGCCTACCATTCGGTTTAAAAATCTCTACAAACAGTTTTCAACGCATGCTTTCGCTTGCGCTGAGTGGACTCCAAGAGTCGGCTTTCCTTTACGTTGATGATATCATTGTATTTGGAGCAAATCTTAGAGAACACAATATTAATCTAACGAAAGTATTTGAAAAACTACAGCAATATAATTTAAAATTAAATCCAACCAAATGTAACTTTTTAAAATCCGAAGAGTCTATTTAGGTCATTTAATAACTGCTAACACTACCGATCCAAGCAAATATGATGCCATTAAAAACTACCCTAAGCCCTTAAATGCTGATGACACTAGACGAACTACTATATAGCGAATAGAAGGTTTGTTGCATTCTGTTATTATTACAGAAGATTTGTCAACAATTTCGCACATATTGCAAAACCACTAAATGCATTATTAAAGAAAAATGCCATAATTCATTGGGATGACAAATGTGAAACTGCATTCCAAACACTAAAGCAGAAACTTATATCTCCTCCTATACTAAATTACCCAGATTTTACCAAAACTTGTATACTCACCACTGATGCGTCCAATCATGCGTTGGGTGCAATCTTATCGCAAGGAGAGGTTGGTAAAGATAAGCCAATCGCTTATACGAGTAGAACACTCAACAAACATGAGTTGAATAAACCAGTGATTGAGAAGGAACTTTTGGCGATTCATTGGGGTATTAACTATTTTAGGCCATATTTATTTGGCAAAAAGTTCATAGTATACACTGACCACAGACCACTTGTGAGTCTTTTCACACACAAAAATCCCTCTTCAAAACTTACGAGAATTAGGATGGATCTCATGGAATATGATTTCACTATCCTATTCAAACAAGGCAAAATGAATACTAATGCCGATGCCCTATCAAGAATTACGCTTCAGTCTGATGAACTAAAAACATGCTACCAAAGAGCATACATATTATAACCCGAGCCATGGCGAGAAAACGCTCAAAAGCGGAAAACGTTCAAAAACAGAGCACAGGAGAACCAGTGCAGTCTGATCAGCTACACGTATGGCATGCAACTTCGATATCTGATACTAAGAACATGAATAAATTGCAAGTTAAAAAAATAAATAATGGAGGAATAAAATCCAAAGAGGCCCAATTTAAAAATAAAAGCAGATAAACGAATAGTGATTGCAGGATATGAGAATGACACTCTACCATAGTAAAAATTGGTTTTGAAGAATCACATATCAAAAATGAGCAATGCACATATACAAAGACTATGCATAGCATCTGATGGCGACCTACTAACTAAAATAGGAGTATCAGAATTTAAGAAAATTTATAATGATCTGCAGAGAACTCAAACAAATAGTTTGAAGTTGCTCATATATGAACCTCCCATAGAAATATCAGACAAAGTTGAAATGAAGCAATTGATAAAAAACTACCATGACACAAAATATGGTGGGCATAGTGGCATACAAAAAAACGGTAGCTAGATTGAAACAGAAATATATATGGAAAGGTATGATGAAGATGGTAAAAGCATACATAAATGATTGTGATATGTGTGCAAGAGCTAAAATTCTACGTCACACAAAAGAACAATTCACTGTCACAGAAACACCGAGCAGCTCTTTTGAACTAATGACAATTGACACTGTAGGACCCCTACGGCCGTCAAATACCTTTAGATACATTCTCACAGCACAGTGGGATCTAACAAAATTTGTGATTTGCAGTTCCTTTAGAATCCAAAGATGCAGTAACTGTAGCTAGAACAATAGTTGATCATATCATGCTGAAGTATGGATGTTTTAAAAAATTGAGGACAGACAAGGGAACTGAATTCACAAACGAGTTATTAAACAACAAAATGTAAACTTTTAAATATTGAAAAAAACAGTTGCAGCCCCGTTTCATTATGAATCCTTGGGTTCCATTGAAAGAAACCATAGAGTACTAAATGAATACCTTATGTGCCTACAACAGCAAGACACATGGGATAAAATTTTGCCATATTACACATTCTTCTATAACACAACACCACATGTAACTACAGGTTACACTCCTTTCGAATTGGTTTTCGGAAAATTATGCACATTACTATGTGAAATATTTAGAGATAAAGATATGATATATGATATTGATAATTATTGCAATGAATTGAAATTAAAATTAAAATACGCTCAGCAACAAGCTAGCACATTGTGAGCACAAAACAAAATTGTGCAAAATCTGAACCAAAAAAATGTAAGCAAAGCTAAATTTAAAGAAAATAACTATGTATATTTAAGAAATTGTAATAGAAAGAAACTATACTTACTATATAAGGGACCATACAAAATCATAAAACAAAAAGGTCCAAATAGTTACATAGAATTAAATAACAACATTGTAAAAATATATAATAATAACCTAATTAAATGTAAGCATAAGAAATTTTAAAAGAAAAATTACATATTTATATAGCTTGCCTTTTATTGTCAACTAGTATAAATAAATCTTGTAGGGGAAGGATGTAGTGTATGTATGCATGCATGCTCAGCATAGCGCATAACTAGAGCGCGAGTATGCAAGCCGTAGCGTGCTGCCTTCGAGCGACCACCAAAGCAGTTCATTACCTAGTGCGGCGCGCTTGCACTCTTTCAAGTGCAAGGGCGTCAAATTGCACACGGGTAATGCACTCGAAATAACTGTCGATGCAGACAGTCAGCGCCGCAGCGAACATATGATGAGCAGGCATGTAGAAAGTATATAAGATTTCCCCTCTACTAAATATTTAAGAATATATATGAACCAATCAATACATTTCATTTACTTGCATATTATGTATTTAAATAAGTTATGCAAGAGTAAGTGAATTAATTGATATTGATTGGTGAATAAGAAATAGTCCATAAGAAGTTTCTTGTAAACTAAAAATACAAATTAAAATCAGACTTAGGCTGACCTCCAAACGAAACACTTGTCTATTTATTATCTTTCCCTTGTGGCGAATATTTTAGGAATATCTGAGCCTTGAGGCTTAATTACCAAGAGCGGCCTATGGCCTAATCTCTCGGCGTCATTTCCACGCCTTTATAAGGATATCTGCTATATTAGGGCGACCCAGTATGAATAAATGCATATTGCATTATCAATGAATCAGGGCGCTAGATATATATATATATATATATATATATATATATATATATATATATATATATATATATATATATATATTTATATATATATATTTATATATATATATATATATATATATATATATATAAATATATATAATATATATATATATATATATATATATATATATATATATATATATATATATATATATATATATATATATATATATATATATATATATATATTTATATATATATATATATATATATATATATATATATATATATATATATATTATATATATATATATATATATATATATATATATATATATATATATATACTATTCGAAAAAAATGGATCAAAGAAACTGTATTCAGTTTTGTGTAAAAAATTAAATTAAATGCGCAAGGACATTTGAAATGTTGACTGTGGCCTTTGGCGAGTCTACTATGAGCAGAACACAAGTTCAATTGTGGTATAACCGGTTTAAGGAAGGCCGAGAAGATGTCAATGAGGATGCTCGTCCGGGTCGCCCTAGCACGTCCACAACCGATGAAAACATTGACGCAGTGAAGAAAATGATTTTGGATAATCGTCGAATCACTATCAGAGAGGTTGCTGATGATGTTGGCAAATCGTTCGGCTCATGCCAAGCAATTTTGACGGATGTTTTAGGCATGAAACGTGCGACAGCGAAGATTGCTCCAAAATTGCTAAATTTTGAGCAAAAAGAAGTTAGTGCCATGGACATCGTTCAGGAGCTGTTTTTGGCCAAAAACAAAACCGTTATCATGCCTCAACCACCGTATTCACCGGACTTGGCCCCCGCTGACTTTTTCCTCTTTCCAAAACTGAAGACACCGATGAAAGGAAAGCGTTTTGCTACGATTGAGGAGATAAAAGAGAAATCGAAACAGGAGCTGTTGGCGATACCAAAAAAAGCGTTTCAGAAGTGTTTCGAGGATTGGAAAAAACGCTGGCATAAATGTATTATATCTGAGGGGAATTACTTTGAAAGGCACAAGACAGTTGTTGATGAATAAATAAATACTTTATTTTTTGATCACACCTCGTATGTATATATATATATATATATATATATATATATATATATATATATATATATATATATATATATATATATATATATATATATATATATATATATATATATATATATATATATATATATATATATATATATATGTATATATATAAATATACATATATATGTATATATATAAATATACATATATATATATATATATATATACATATATATATATATATATACATATATATATATATATATATATATATATACATATATATATATACATATATATATATATATATATATATATATATATATATATATATATATATATATATATATATATATATATATATATATATATATATATATATATATATGTATATATATATATGTATATATATATATATATATATATATGTATATATATATATATATATGTATATATATATATATATATATATATGTATATTTATATATATACATATATATGTATATTTATATATATACATATATATATATATATATATATATGTATATATATGCATATGTATATGTGTATGCATTTGTATATTTGTATGTATCTGCTAATGTATATATACAATCATTTCCCTCCAATTTTAATGACTTTTTAAATAGTGTTTGTTGCGACGTGACAAGTGAAAAGTGTATGAGAAATGAATGTATGCAATGAGAGTTTACTTTGATTTATGGTTTGATTCCTTTAAGCTTCATAAGCAAATTGGTAGAACCTGTTTAGTGGAAGCACTGGGGCATTGTTAACAATCGGGTGATGCTAAGTTACACTGAGGGATCACTAAAGGATCTAATGTTGGGAATTGAGTTTGCCTGCTTTCAAATTACACACATTTGTAAAGCGCTCTCAACAAAAATACTTTGAGACCACAAAAATTAACCTGAATCCTGGAGAAGTAGTCATACAAATTGATTTTGCAGAAAATTATAAGCTCACAATACAAAATGAAATACAGTCAGCTCACTTAAGCTATACCCAAGTTACACTTTTTACATGCGTGGCATGGCTTCATGGAGAAATCCAATATTTTGTTATTTGTTAGTGACAAGCTTGCACACAATAAATATGACGTCTATTTTTTTTTCTAAAATTATTAATCAGTTAGAAACAAGTCATACAATTTCAAAGGTATTGGTATTTTCTGATGGATGTAGCAGTCAGGTTAAAAATAAGTTCATATTAAGAACTATTCCACATTTCGTGCATCGCTTCAATTTAGACTTATTCCAATGGAATTTTTTCGCGACATCACATGGTGAAACGTAAAGTTTGGTAATTGGGCAGAACCAAGAACTTTTATGAGTTTTTCGACTGCGCAAGGCAGAACATTTCAGGCATAAATATTGCTTATATGTAATCAGAAGAAGTGGATAACTTATCTGATCCTCTTTATAAAATGCGGTTAAATACTAAGAATATTCCTTATATAAGAAGCTACCACTTCTTCTAATATACTAATAAAATGTATATAAAAGCCGCTATAACATCTAATTTAAAGTACACTAACATTAATATATAAAACGACATATTCGTTAAAATAAAAATAAATTGTTTAAAAATATTTAATATTACTTTTTCTAAGGGAAGAAATATATGAAACGTCCGTCACGTAACGTCCGAACGAAAAAAATTTTTAACTGTGACGAAAGTGGCAATAAATATTAGATCCAGTAGGAGGCCTTCGGAAGCTTATTTTATGTGCTACGATTTGTTCTTAAACACTTTTTTTATGCAACCATTATATTCGCAGAAAAACATGAGGAATTTGTGTAAACCTCTATAATCACTTCCTTTTTTTGTAACGGGCGAACGCAGTTTTTCAAATACAATATCTCTGAGAAAAGACTTGAGAACCCTAATATTTTTCTATATATATATTTTGCATTTTTAAAATAATCTAGCAGTGAAGGCATTTAAAAAAGTATGTCCAATTTCTGTGCAAATTACATGAAAAAAAGCGTCCGAACGTAACGTCCGACCGCTAGGATTTGCCCATATGTATATGTAGTTTTCTGTGTCTATAGTGTTCTGGTTGTAAATTGTTGATAGATTGTTTCCAAGTCTTTTATTTTCCTTAACAAATACATTGTCCCCCGTTCTGAAATATCTCCCTTTTCGGAGCCGGTTGAAATATTGGAGTTTAGTTTGTTCGGTAACTCGTAATCTGGCTTCCACCTACCCTCTCATTACCTCGGAAATAGAATTAACTATGTCGACAGACCTCTGATTAGTAGCACAGTGGATTGTGCGGTTATACCTGGATGCCGCTAGCAAAACTAGCTCCCCTATATCCGAGGAATAGTCCGCTGCTTTGATACATCTTGAAATCTGCGTCAAAGTGCTGTAGAAGCATTCAACCTGTCCATTAGATGTGCTGTGAAGGGGCGGAACTGCATGAACGCTAGCATCGAATGTGAATCCTTAAAGATATTGAGGGTTTCCAGTAGGGGTCCTTTGAGGTCCACTATACTTCTGGATCTTATGGGTTGTACAATAGCAAACTTGAAGAACTTGTACAGGCATGTGAAGAAATGGTGACCGGCAGTTGAAAAGATATGCAGAAGCAAAATTTCGCCCGGATGCGTGGGAATTGGGGTTTTTCCTATTCGGGTTGCGTGTGTGTTTCATACAATCGACCTTCCTGACATATGTGCCAGCTGCTTGCATTGTTTACGGACACCGGGGAAATATTCCCTCCGCAACTCCTGACGTGTAGTTTCATTCGGGGAACGATGGGCTCTGTTGTGCTCTCTGGCTAGGATTTCTTGCTGCTCGCTTGGGTTGGTGATGTCGTTTACCTTTCTCTCACTGAATCGGAACTTCACGAATGGGAAGAGTTCCGGCAAAGTGTCTTCCAAATATTGCAACGTAACTCGATCGCAATATATTCCATTCGCAACATTGATGTAAAAGGACTCGCTCAGCAGCTGGGCAAGTCCGAAGGTGAGGCATAAGTTGTTTCTGGAATACTGTGGATGTATTTTTCCTCGACTTCTCGCTTGGAAGATAAGCTGATTTCTGAAGCAATTGGCGGGGTCGGAGTGACCTCCCATCCCTAAAAAATTCACCTCGTCGAAAGTTGTTTCCCCGCAACATCGGCACCGGGTTCATCTCATCTGTAGTTTCGGGTGAGCGGATGATCTTCACTCCGGAGGCTTCCATTGGTCCAGCCACCAGGTGGAGAGCCACTTAACTCAGCGCCCAGGTAATTGACTCTTGGATGTTTCGAATCGTGTGACGGTGGTAGCGATGAATGTGGCCTCTTTGTAGTTGGTTCCCTTCCTTGAAATTGTTGGCCATCCGAGTATCCTTTCCGCATACAAGGAGAGCTGGTTGAAGCCCCAAACCAGTTTGCTTTAAAGGGATTTGTTGGGGAGTCCTCTATGGTGGGGCGTAGCGTAAACGGTTTGTCCGATCGGGGTGGAGTTCTCAGCTGGGCGATGTTACCAGTTCCTGGACGACCAATGACTAGTCGAGCTGCCTTGGGCTGGTACATCCGAATAGGCTGCTGGTTGAAGCTATAATTGAATGAGGGTGTCTTCTCTGGGGCCCGCATCGCCGCAATTACTAGTCTAGCTGAGTTTGTTTCTAGCTCCAAAACCAGAGCGAAGGATGCTCTCGTATCCGGTGAACGGGCGGAAAGATCCGATTAACTCATGGGCTGGCTGAGCCTCGAAATGAACACGCTCCAAGCCAGGTTTCTATGCTCTTCATTCAGGACTTTCTTCGGCGATGCGTCACCAGAACTGCTCGTGTCATATTGGTTGATTAGAATGGTGATTCACTTTTGAATCTCGTCATAATAGTTAGAGACGGACCAACGCCTTTACCTGAGCCTCAGCATTTCTTGTTGAGGCGCATAAAGGAGTCTTCTGTCTGGGTATGTTAAGCCCAAACGAGCCAGTAATGCGTCAAGGTTAGTAGGCATATTAAAAGATATTGGAAAGGGATCGGCCTCTCCCATTGCTTTGCTCCGGATCAAGTGGACGGCCTGATAATGGCGAGGATTTCTTTATAAACCTGCGAAAAGGGAATAAGCGCTTGTGGCAGCATTCCGCCAGGAAGCGTACTGCCATCTACTGCCACCAAACTCGCGAAGGGCTTGAATGATCAGGGAACGTGGCCGGGGCTGCTTTTCCCTTGTCACAGTGGAAGTCCTTGGAGTGGCGAGTCATGCACCGTCTTTTTCGATGCTCTCTACGTGCCAAGGATGTGCTAGCTACCACACAGCGCCCTTCGCGTTTTATCGCGATGATCGCGTAGTGTAGCTGTGCAACGTTTTTTTGGGTAGTGCTAAAAATTTTAGTAGGTTTATTAATTTAAAATATTTTTTTTAAATAAAATTTTGTTTGTCGTAAAACCTGGAGGGCTCCGCATGAATCGCAGATTTTAACGCAGTATAGCATGTGTACCACCACATATCGTTATTCGCGTTTTATATCGGTGAACGTGGAGATGGGTTTCGGTTCCACCGTGTTTAATAATGAACCTTGCAATGGTCAATATGCAGCGAACCACCTTTTTCGGTAGCGCTAAAAATTGCATTATATTTATGAATAATTATAAATATTTACATATATTATTTAAAATTCCCGTAGGAGTCGCAGATTTTAACTTAATATATACCACGTGTAGGTTACAAAAACTGGAGGGACCCGTAGGAATTGCAGATTTTACCTCAATATATACCACGTGTATGTTACAAATTCTGGAGGGTCCCGTAGGAATCGCAGATTTTGTTTTTTGTTAAACCCTCTCAAGGGTAGGGTATCAGCCTGGGCAGCGACTTTTTCGCGTGCTCCACATTGACGATATAAAAACTGGAGGGTCCTGTAGGAATCGCAGACTTTGTTTTTAATTAACCCCTCCAGTTAAATACTCACCTGAGCAAAATCAATAATAACAAAAATCATTAATTTATTTTGTATTATTTTATTATTGCAATTTCCATAGAAGTCTTTCTACTTCGATCTATTGTCAATTTAAATAAGCGACCCCATGTAGTCTGGTTCTTTTTATATGTTTTCACCGCCGACAAGCACATGGTGACAGCGCGTCGAGGCGGCGTTGCGCGACAGCGTTTCACAGCTGCGCTTGGCGCCAACGACATACAACACATGTCTTGCCAATTCCTCCGGGACCGAAAACCATCACTGTCTACTGTATTAACGCGTAACGGCTGCGCCGCGGACGCTGTTGCCGCATATTTTGTACAACGTTTTGTACTGCTGCGCAAGCGCATGCCGCCAATGTCATGTATTTTCTCGCGTACCGAGAACCAGCACCGTCTACCGTGCTCCTCCGCAGCGGATGGCAGCAGACGCTGTTGTAGCATATTCCGAACAATGCTTTGTACTACTGCGCTAGCGCATGGCGCCAGTACTCTCTGTTTTGTGTTTTCTCGGGTACCAACAACCGGCACCGTCTACCGTGCTACTGCGCAGCGGATGCCAGCAGACGCCGTTGCAGCATAAATCGTACCATGCTTTGCACCGCTACGCAAGTGTACGGCGACGATGACATGCAACACGTGTGTTGCTAACGTATATGTATAGAAGTTGCGGCAATTTTTAAGTTTAATGAGGGTTTCATTTTGGACTCAAGTGTAACATAGCTTTGACCGAGAGTATGAATTGACAAGAGGCTCGAGTACTTTATCGTCACAAAATTTCAAAGATGTATGACGTTTTCGTAAAAAGTTACAAGCATTTGATTGTTGCAAACTTTGATAGGTGTAGGACGCACCGTATAGTAGTTAGGGCCATTTGAAGTTTTATCAGTGTTTCATTTTGGACTCAAGATTAGCATAGCTATGAGCGATAGCGTTAATTGACAAGAGGCACGAGTACTTTATATTTGAAGGTTTTATGACGCTCCAGTAAAAAGTTACAAGCATTTGAATGTTGCAAACTTTGATTGGTGTAGAACGCACCATATAGAAGGTAGTACACGTCTTTTGAAGCACCACTGTCGAACTTTTTAATCTTTTCCTTACACCAATTGACACCGACATTTTTTTTTAGCGATAGTCAAATTATGTGGGATCCAACGCGAACAAATCTTTTTTACAACCAAATGTTCATGCAAAATTGAATATATGGAAGTGGAAGTAATGCCCAAGATGTCCTCTATCTCACGATATGTCACATGCCGATCTTGCATTATTAGTTCACGCACTGCATCGATGTTTTGTGGCACAACAAACGATTTTGGGCGACCTTCACGGAGTTCTTCGGAGACCGAACTACGACCACGATTGAATTCACTATGCCAGCGATATACTATGGTATTAGATGGTGGTTTATCGCCATACAAAGAACTGAGTTCATTGACACATTCTTATTGAGATAATCCACGTCGAAAAAAAAATAATCCAACGAAAACCTTAACTTGAAATTTCAATTTTTGGCCAAATTAATTTTCTTAACTCACTGTAACGAAAAAAAATAGTACATACTCGTACTTTATTATGAAGAATAATGAAAATAATAATAATTATAATAATAATAGTATAATAATAAAAATATAATAATAATAGTATATTAGTAATAATAATAAAACTATGATAATGCTTCAGAAAATTTTTTTTTATTTTGTAGACGTTTTCTTCCATTTCTTTATTTAATTTTTTGATTTTAAAAAACATTCTCGCCCGAAAAAACAATTTTTTTACTTTAATATTGCAATCAATATCGGAGGCTTGCTCAATATGTTTGTGAATAAAATTATTCGCAATGTGTATATCGTCTCCGTTAATTGCTCCAAAAATATTCTGTAATGCACTTATACAAACCATCATATTTTCTGATGGTTTGGCTAGCCCCCCTTCACTTAACTGGTTAATCCACGTATACAAATAAGCGTCTTGTCTTGAATTGCAGTGTGGTCGATGTCTTCACGCAATTTGTGGTATATGTATCCAGCAAGATTTTCAAGACCATCGTACGCCAGGCCTTCCAACGCTGTTTGTTCCATTGTGGTGTTGTTGATTTCATGCGGGAACCATATAGTATTTAATATGATACCTTGATGTATAGAGACAAATTAATTTAAATAAAATTATTGTCTGCACGAATGACACCGAAAAGGGTTTCTAGGACAACATGGTTCAGTCGGTATGCTAATACATACTTTGCTTTGCAACGCTTATTCATATGGCCATACAACATCTTCAACGCATTGTTTGACTCGATAATCCCTGCAAGTATAACACTTTGATATATTATTGGAAACATATAACATACTCGTAATTTAATTTTGACCTTTTTTAAATGGTAGCAAACTTAATTTTCCAATGACCCTCATGTTTTTCATCAATTCCGTTATTTCATCTATTATTTTCTTTTGGACATTGAGGGCAAATCCGTAACCGTGGCAACGTTCGTTTTAGTCTGCACGTAACACCCTAACATTCATGACATCGAACCAGTCGTTCGTCAGTAAATGTAACGTACGTATTATTATAATTATTTTAAATACATTTAAAAATATATCTATTACCAGTTTGAATAGTTGGAAGCATTCGTTCCAATTTTGTCCATTCAAGAGTCCCAAGCTTGCAGCAATGGTATTCGAAAATAGTTTGGTGGTCATTTTCACTTTCTGCCCGTGAGCACCAGTGACGTTGAGGTAATTGGCCGAAATTGTCTGTATTACGGAAAAATCCGTCGAGGTAGATGCCAGGAGCTGCAATATTATTTCTTTTTGTAGAGGCTTCTCATTTATTATAAAAGCGGTGTCAATAAAGTGATTTCGTAACAGCTTTATCAAATGAGGTATATCTGCAAAACCGAAAATTTCCTCGTCATCGTAGATGATCCTCAAAATCCAATGTGTGAAATAAAGGAATTTCAAATAAACGATATTCTTTAATTTACCAAGGCTTATCTTCCTTTACATAAGGATCCGTGAATAGGGCTCTGTTGCCACCTAGGTCACATAAGATTGCAGCAACATTGCAACAACATCGCAACGTTTGGTCTCTTTTAAAATTCTTTCCAAGACTTTAATCGTCATTCTGCAGTCGAAGACATAAAAAATTGGTTGCTTTCAATTAGACATTAATCGTAATATAAATAAATATATATTAAAATATACGTATACAAGAGTGCATTTTAAATTTTATCCAACGTACCTCTTCTTTATTGCACATAACTAACAGGAGCTAGAGTCCGATGGCTTATCATAACAATAAGTTTTCTTTATCTTCATCTCATCGAAACTCAAAACGTATATCTTTTGAAATGCATCCATTTGCGTAGAGGCGGCCAATATTTTCAACATACGCTATAATAAACCCCTCGAAATGTCTATTTTTTATGCCCAGTGTTGCAATGTACGAACTGCAGGCAGTGGAAAGCCTTTTCGGTGCAACAACCTATACGCTTTTGCACTTGCAGCGTACAAGGTAATAGATTGGGCAATATCTTTCTCGCTCCAAAATAGCGTCTTCACACCATTTTTTTAGTTTTTTTATCTGCCCTCTGGTGAAAATTCCTTCCAATTTGTCTTTCATATTTTTACAAGCGTACCCTGCTTCGGCTACACGCTTTTTTAGCACTTCAACATTATAAACATTTTTTGACTTTCTAAGTTTATAAGCACTCTTCAGTGCAATAAGCTCCCTGTGATGCTTATTTTGTGCCCATCGCAGATGCTGTATGAGTAGTATAAAATATACATATTACACATTTGAAAATAATTATTCTTTAAATCTTAAATTTATTATTACACTTACATTTGATTTTGCAAATACTCCACTTCTTCAAATATATTTCTGTTACTATCGACGATTCCTCGCGATGTTGTGGCTTCTATAAGTATATTTGTAGGGTAGAAGAAAAAGTTTTCATTGTTCTCATCTACAGGACGCGGGTCTTCTGCGGTCACACTTAGAGCCTCTTTGGAGACACAGCTCTTTACCAAAAGGTCATCTAAAACTTACAACTTTAATATGCTCCGGATTTTTAAAAGGCGGTGCAAAAATTGTTGGCACAGCGCCAGGGTTCAACAATCTGCGCGTAGCGGAGCCTGGAAGAATTGTAAAAGTTCAGCAATACGAATACAATTTAAATAATTTATATTTTTTCCATTTGATACTTCAAGCTATTTGCAAAGTCATCATTTGTGAAATGCTCCATGCAAATGTAGCTGGTCTTCGGATTGAAAACATTTTTTCGCCGGCAAAAAGTTATCCACCTTTTTATAACAGTCGCATCGGTCGAAAAGGTGAAAAACTGCATTCCGACGCTTTATTTTCATTTTGTTATTACAACCTGCCACCGCAGATTTAATTTTTAATAATTGTCTCTTTATTTTCTTGTTTATTTTATTATTTATTAAAAATACACTACCCGCACTATGTATTTATTGCTACGGTGACGTCACAGCCCAGCAACGAAATGTCAAACTCAGAAAGAAAATAATAACGGACCTGCGTTCTTCTCTATCATTCTTGACTACAGAGTATGGAGATAGAACCAATTCTCGAACAGCTAGAAGAACTACAGAAAAAAATTAACGAATTGTGTCAGATGCCAGAGAACTCACTCAACGATTACAACCAAAAACGAAGATGCGAAATGTCAGCGGTAGAAGCAGCAGCAATGATATCAATGTCAAGAAAAAAAATTATTTCTATTAAACCTAGACCAAAAAGGTCTTTAAATTACGTGGGTAGTGAGATTTTGAAATGAGCGATATATACAATGGATCAAAGATGAGGAAGAAATATATGATCATCTACAAAAAATTTATATTCGGCAGCCTGGAACACTGAAAGTACTACATAAAGAGATTACAGTTTTGGGAGCAAGGGTTCACAGGGCTATCTAACGCATTGATCGAGACAATTGCTAATATAGAAGAACTATAGTCTACGGTTAGAGTAATAAGAAGTCAACAACTTACAGCCAATAGGAATCTAACACAGTTCATTACTCTGTGGAATATTGTAACCGAGCAGCTGATGGAGCAACAAGGAATACAGCAGCTAGAAGCAGCCACTATCGATAATTTACTGCACGGTACTCTATATCCATTATTCATACCGTTAAACGAGCTACTAAAGGCAGCGTTAAAGCACTTGATGGAATCAACTGGTATGCCAAATAACCAGAACGGCTATACCAACTAGCATCGGCATGGGCGCAAGCTCAACACAAGAGTTTACGTTAGTAATACGAAAGCTGTACACACGACAATTACATTGGTTTAACAACAATTGAAAAGGAGCATTGCAAAATATTGGGATCTATGCAGTGAATGTGTACTCATCCAGGAAAAATGCTAATCAGAAAAATGCAGCAGCATTTGCGAAATCGAAGCCCTCAAACATGAGCAAGAAAAATGCGAACATGTAATAGCAACAGCAATGAGTGGATTTCTCATAGCAACCGATTCATTAAATCCAATTTCCATTGACATCTGTGTACCAAGATAAAATAGTTCGGACAGAATTAGAAGGTACTAGACTCATGCACATAGACAAAAATTGCAGAGTAATAAGCAAAGAGATGGTTTTAATATACAAACCACAGACAAATCACAATTACAATATAACCACCGCAGAACTGGGAACGATAAAAACAGCGGACGAGCTGAGAAACATATTAGCAGTACTGAAGATACCCTACAGGGTAAATGAAACGCAATAACTACCTGGAATACAGCTGATAAAACATGCAGAACTGTTATCCACAAACATGAAAACCATAAACGAACTACTAAAATAAGCCAGAAACAAAGACGCAATGATAACATTCAACGAGTTGCAATAGCAATAGTATTGCATATAATACTTGTAATAGCACTACTTTTTATTGTAAAACGATGCATGCGACAGGAGCAACCACCAGCAATAGAATACGGAGTTCATCGATCAAAAGCAGACCAGGAGAACGAGACGGTAGTAATAAATTAAATTAGATAATAAATAAAAATAAAAAAAAAAATCTATATAAAACTGCAAAAAGAAAAATGATAATTATTGAACATTATATATACACATATATCAGAGGCCCAAATTATTGCCAAAGAACCATTACAAAATACATACATAAATTGAATAACTTAAAATAAATGAACAAACAATTGATATGCTACAGCGAAAATATGAGTAATTAAAATTAAATAACAGATATTATTAAAATAAATTGTTTATGCACATTTCTATTAAATAATTAATATTTAAATGATTATTAATGACAAATGAATGGCAACCAACTCTTATGAAACCAAAAGTGCATTCATTTTTTACTAAGAATTTAATACCATATGTGAATTAATATCAAAACGAATAGTAAAATAAAAAATATATATATTTATATAAAAATGATAATAATAATAAACATATTGTAATAGAAGATAAGCTATTGAATGGCAGTCATACTACCTTCTCTAAAAAGAGGTGAGCCAAGTTTTGCCTTCTTACTGTTCCATTCACACACTTTGTCACATGTTGTCACATATTTATTATTCACACAATAACTAGCAAAGACGTGTGTACTTTTAGGAAGCACTTACAATTTAAGAACAATTGTGAACAAGAGTTGGTAGGATGCTTTCGAAATACATACGTGTACTATTGAATAGCCCTGAACTTTCCATCATATTGAAAGCATCAGCAGTTTCCCAAGCGGTCGTTAAACTACTTTGGTTGCAACACAAGTTGCAGCGAACGTATGCAGCATCTAAGAGTAGGAGATAAGAAAGTATGAAATGTATAACATAGAATTAAGATATAAATAGCAGCAAATATTAAATAAAGCAGCTGATTAACTTTAGAGCAAAGATTGAAGTGTTCTCAGTTTGAAAGTGTTTGGTAGCTGAAAAGCTCCTAAGTAAAATTGGCAGCTGAAAAGCGCCATTAAAGTACGACAGCAGCATTTGAGCCCAGGAGCAGCAACCACCCCCCAACAGAGCGACATAGCGATAATAGACATGGAGCGAATTACAAAGCAATACACACAGGTGCGTAAGGCTAAAAAAATTGTGGCGAAAGGGGGCGTTCGGCGCAGAGTTTTTTGACATCAGTCAGCGTCTATTAAAGGTGAAACTGCAACCACCATGGCTGCGGAAATCCTTAAAGATTCCTTTTTACTGGTGGACCGACGAAATTGCTGAGGTTCGAAGAGCTGCCATCAAGCAAGACATAAGGCGAAAAGATCTAGATCGACCCCGAATTTCGAGAAAATACAGGCGGCATATAAGGCACACAGAATGAATTTGAATGCGGCTACTACAAAGAGCAAAAAATCGTGCTTCAGAGAGCTCTAGGAGAGTGCAGACAAAGACCCATGGGGCTAGCATAGAAAACGGTCATGCGTCTTTGGATCCCAGGTAGCTGCTGTACGAGACAGAGGCGGAAGTAAAACAATACCAAATAATCGGCGGCTGTGTTCTATGCAGCACGTATCTAGGCAGGAACTAAAATGATGCATCTCAGATAGGCTTGAGTGACGCAAGTCCGCTTAGACTCACCTGCATCTACCGAATGGTCTCCGACGACGCAATTTCCGTCTTTGCTGCAAAAATGACCGTGCAGCTATGGCAGCGGGTGTCGCAGTGACTGTACAGCCGACAGAGGAACTATAGGCGAACGAAGGCTATTATTATTTTTTTGTTTTCTTTTGTTCTCTCTATAATTTTTTTTATTTTTACATTCTTTCCTCTTTTTTCTTATATTTTTGTATTTCTGTTTTCTTTTGTATTTTTCTCTTTTTATATCTGTATATTTTTTATTTCCCCTTTTTTATATTTTGGCCCTTAATTGACTCACTAGCAAATTATTTTTTATTTATTATATTTTTTTTTTGGTTTGTTCTCTTTATAATTTTTTAAATTTTACATTCTTTTCTCCTTATTTTGCTTATATTTTCACATTTCAATGTTCCTTTTGTATTTTTCCCTTTTTATATATGTATATTTCTTTTTCACCTTTTTTATATTTTGGTCCCTAATTGACTCTTTTCTTACTGGAAAAATACAAATTTAGCTTATGCTACGCTACTCTACACCGCGTCCTCTGGAACTATTGGTTCTGGATGCGTCAAGTCTATCGGTGAACTCTGCGTTCTTTCTGGAACGATACGTATAAAGATGATGCAAGCTTACGCGAGTAGTTGCTTCTCTGATGAAGTCAAAATAAATCTTCGCTTAGTAATTGTCTGTGGCGATCTTCTAATTGGAGAAACATTACGAAGTTAATCGTTAAAGCTTGACAACGTTAAGCTGGATATTTTCGTGGTAAGAATAAAATTTGCGCCAGGAGATTATTCTGTTTGCGACTCTAAATGAATGATGGAAGTGGGAACTCCGACTGGTGTTGTAGCCGTCTCCCACTATAATTACGGAGTAACCTCGGACTTTGGCTCTCATTATCGCTTTTTCTTCCGAATGTACTCGTATACACACTGACAAATGTAATAATGGCAGATACGCTGGATTTTCAATTATGGAAACACAATTGTTAATGTTTTCATACCGTCAACATAATAAAATTTTAGATAGGGATTAGATTATTCATCTGGTGCCATCTTCATTTTCTTATAGCTCTCCTCTCGCGCATGGATAAAAGACTTTCCACAAATTTTTTGTTTCTTTTAACAGAACATTATTTCGAGACAGGATCGTTTCAAATCTCATTGTTTGACTCTTTGTTTTTTATTTTTATTCTTCTTCTACGTCTTCTTAATTAACTTTTTTCAAATTTCATTATTTGTCTCTTTGTTGTTTATTGTTATTATTCTTCTACCAATAAACAGGATATAAAAAAATATATATATTTATATACATACGAGTATATATATATATATATATATATATATATATATATATATATATATATATATATATATATATATATATATATATATATATATATACATATATATATATATATATATATATATATATATATATATATATATATATATATATATATATATATATATATATATATATATATATATATATATTAAAACCAATAATAGCCTCCGATATTGATTGCAATATTAAAGTAAAAAAATTGTTTTTCCGGGCGAGAATGTTTTTTAAAATCAAAAAATGAAATCAATTTATTTATTTCATTTTTTGATTTTAAAAAACATTCTCGCCCGGAAAAACAATTTTTTTACTTTAATATTGCAATCAATATCGGAGGCTATTATTGGTTTTAATATATATATATATATATATATATATATATATATATATATATATATATATATATATATATATATATATTAAAACCAATAATAGCCTCCGATATTGATTGCAATATTAAAGTAAAAAAATTGTTTTTCCGGGCGAGAATGTTTTTTAAAATCAAAAAATGAAATAAATAAATTGAAGAAAACGCCTACAAAATAAAAAATTTCTGAAGCATTATCATAGTTTTATTATTATTACTAATATACTAATATTATTATACTTTTATTATTATACTATTATTATTATTATTATTATTATTACTTTTATTATTCTTCATAATAAACTATTTGAAAAAATACATACACTTCATTTTTGTTTGCACAACTGATTTATTCAATTTAGCATTTATGAGGGGCGGTTTTCTAATAGTTGCGCCAATACATTTGTAATATATTGGTATATGTATTTAAAGGTTTCTATTTTTAATATTACACAGCAATGTTTACTTTTTTGTTTACCAAATCTACGCAAGTTTTCTCTTTGCAACCATACTACTGTGAAGTAGATGCGCAGAACGAAAAATTTTTGTACACCGCTTTGCACAATATGTGTTTCTATTATTTTTGCTCTGTAGTTGCGACACGACCATCCACTTATCTTTGCAAAACCATGCTGTTGTAAGAGATTCCATTATTACATCAGTTCAATCCAGTTGTTCGAGAATTGCTTCCGCAGTAGTAATGTACTCGTACACCAGAGACATCAGTAGGATTATCTATAAATTGTTTTATTCTTATTCTATATATATAGGATATATATATATATATATATATATATATATATATATATATATATATATATATATATATATATATATATATATATATATATATATATATATATATATATATATATATATATATATATATATATATATATATATATATATATATATATATATATATATATATATATATATATATATATATATATATATATATATATATATATATATATATATATATATATATATATATATATATATATATATATATATATATATATATATATATATATATATATATATATATATATATATATATATATATATATATATATATATATATATATATATATATATATATATATATATATATATATATATATATATATATATATATATATATATATATATATATATATATATATATATATATATATATATATATATATATATATATATATATATATATATATATATATATATTTATTTATTTATATATTGATCAGGCTTTTCTGCATATTGAATTATTTCCTAATAGTTATATACAATTAATTAATTATAAAGTGCATAGTAAAAGATGTATAATTTAGCTTTGCTTCATCAGCAGTAGCTCCCCGACCACTGCAGAGGTCCTAGCCATAAAGGAGGTAGCCCTCTACTTAAATAGACAGGCCGTAACAAAGAATATTATAAATATCAACTCGGATAAACAGGCGGCCATCATGCCAATGAATTCGGTGGCACTGAAATCAAAGGTTTCTCAGGACTGCCGGCAGCCGTAAATGATATCAGTATCGTTTTCAGGGTACGCCTTATATGGGTTCCGGGACAAAAGAATATTGAAAGTCACTGTAGGGCTGATTAGTTAGCCAGACGGGGCACGAACCTACCTTTATGCACGGACAGATGCGATGTTGGAATACCAATCGCCACCTGTAAACTGATGCTGAAGGATAGGGTCGTGCGTGAGGCCAATGAGTTTTGGGCACACGAGGGCACTTACTTAACAACCAGGCTAATGTGGCCGGAGCTTAATAGAAGGAAATCTAGAAACTTGCTTGCCCTGTCGAGAGAGGATATCTCTAAGGTCGTGGCTTGTGTAACTGGTCACTGGCTGTTCGGCAGAAGTGTCTAGCGCGAAGGTCAAACAAATCCTGCGCTTTATTAGGGCTTCGAAATGGTTCGTCGACTGAATCGGAGGTGCGTTGCTACGCGGTGGTATCACAATGGACCCATGGTCGTCTGCGTGAGCTGGTCCTTAGACCGGCTGCCATGTTAACCTAACCTAACCTATCCACTAATAAATTAAAAGCAATATTGACTGCCACAAGCACATAAAGAATAAGTAAACAGACAAGTAAAAGGAATGTTAAAGGACAACATTATCACACCGAGCACCTCCCCGTAGAATTCACCAATTATTTTGGTACCGAATAAGACAGGCAGTCAAGATCAAAACAAATGGAGAATGGTCGTCGACTTAAGGAAATTGAACGACGCCACTATTAAGCAAATGTTTCCAATCCCACGAATTGCAGAAATCCTGGATCAATTGGGACATAGTGGATATTTTTCTACACTTGATTTAGCGAGTGGCTACCACCAAGTTCTGGTGGATACTCACGATACGCAAAAGACCTCGTTTAGTACCGGTTTGGAGCACTATGTGTTCAATAGGATGCCGTTTGGATTAACAGAAGCACCGACTACCTTCCAAAGGCTAACGAATCATGTGCTTACAATGGTTAGACTGTTTTGTGTATCTCGAAGATATTGTAATTTATGGGAACAATTGGCAACAGCATTCGTAATGCCTGTGCAAGGTGCTCCAGAAATTACGAGAACACAATTTGAAATTGAACACGTAGAAGGGAAAATTTTGGCGAAGGGAGGTGGTTTATTTAGGCCATCGTTGCTCAGAGGCAGGAGCACTGCCTGACACGCCGAAGGTGGAATGCGTAAAAAATTTATCAATTCCGAGGAATAGAAAGCAAGTGCAAGCATTCCTAGGACTAGTGGACTATTATAGAAAGTTCACAAAGGAAAGAAGGACTAGCCGTAATTGTGTTGCCAATTCATAAATTGCTACGTAAGGAAGCAAAGTTCGAATGGACAGAAAGCTGTCAAAGGGTATTCAAAAGGCTAAAGGAAATTATTAGCTCGCCACCGATTTTGGCGCTAAAGCACCGACTGATGCTAGCAATGAAGAATTGGCGGCGGTTTTGACTCACGGGAAATCGGAAATGACCGACCGATAGCATTCGCAAGCAGGGCGCTCAGCAATACGGAGAAAAGATATTCTACGATTGAGAATGAATTTCTAGTCATTGTTTGGGCTACGAAGAATTTCAGGTCATATCTGCTAGGACGCCCATTGAAAATATATACTGATCACCAGCCGTTGAGAGCCATAGCCACTTTGGAAGACCAAACTTCTAGGCTAGCCAGGTTCAGACACAAATTGTCTGAGTATGATTTTGAAATCATATACAAACCTGGGAAAAAGTATCTAAATGCGACACGATTCGCCTCTTGGTGGGCATCAGAGATTGTGGAAAACGTACGAAAGGATTAGGAGAGTATACGGCAGGAAAGTATGATCAAAGAAATTAAACGGTCTGTGAAGAACTCTCCGAAGTGTCAGGCCAATAAGAGTTCGAGGCTGGCAAAGATGCCAATGGTACTAACGATACCCCGAAGCGACCATTTGATAAAGTGCATATGGATATTGTAGAGATATAGCGAAAGACAGTTTCGGGAAATAAGTACGTCATGACATTTCAGGATGATTTCTCGAAGTATATGGCGTGCGTGGCCATACCAGATGCTAGAACAACCACGGTCACCAAGGCATTCTTTGACGAAATTGTTGCACGATACAACATACCAAAAGTTTCGATAACCGACAATGGTTCAAATTTTGTATCGAAATTATTCTCAGAAACCTGAAAAATTCTGGGAATCAAGAATTTACATATAACACCATATCATCCACAGGCTAATGGTTCATTGGTGCGTAGTCATCGACCTCTGGCCGAGTACTTGAGGAGTTTTGTCAAGGAAGACGGCTCGAATTGGGATCAATGGTTGACCACAGCAATGCATGTGCACAATAATACTGCGCATGTATCAACAAGGCAAACACCGTTTAGGACGCTTTACGGATTTGACTTTGATATGCCCAGCAATTTGAAGCGAAAGTGCGCGCCGCTTTACAACGCGGGAGATCCTAATAAAGTACGTAAGTATCAGTTCTAGAGAGCACATGAACTAGTCAGGGAAAATCAGAAACATGCAAAGAAAATAGCTAGAAGTACCTACAACAAGACTCTAAACCCATCCGTGTTTAACGTAGGAGACAAGGTGCTAATGAATAATCAGGCTAGGAAAAACAAATTCTCACCTGTTAAGATATATATATATATATAAAACATATAGACCCTACCTTCTCTTTTTGGGACCCTAATAACCTAGACATTTAAAGTATAACATATGTAGATACGTCTATGTGAAGTTTTGAAAGTATAATGAATTTGTACATAGGGTTGAAGAGGAAAAATTAAAATGAAATATTGAAGAGAACAGGTATACATATGTATTTACATAGCGGGTAGGAGTATTAGTACTAGTTGTAAGTTAGATTAGTTGAGAGGGGTTGCCTGGAAGTTATGTATGTAGTCATATACAAGTTACAGCATGTAGGAGTATACACTCGTTTATTGATATATACGAGTACTAATGAACAATGATTCTACACAAACGGGTTTTTTTTTGAATATTTTCGCTATTGTCAGAAGGACAAATAGTTATGCCCAGAATTGAGACACAATAAAGTTGGAGCCCTATATGGCAATGTCAATGAATAGTCCAGTCCTCTTTTCCTCCGGGATATAGTAATATAATAACAAATCCGGTAACGTAAGGGGAAAAGACGAGTGGACATAAGTTGTGTTGTATAGTATTCAACTGAAAAATAAGCACACTATATAGTATACTCCTTAGTATTTAGGAATAAGAAAAATATTTGTATAAAAATTTGAAACATATACGGTTTTAGATCACGTCACTGATGATACTGGCGGGGATTCACAGAACCTTTGCAGGAGTCCTGTTGGACAAATTACACATCACGGACATATTATTGGAAACAACAGGCGACGTGTGGTTCGCCTAGGAGTATTGGGTCATTGTGACTGAATTACCATGAACGGAGGTGGGGATTATTCTGAAGCAAGTTGAAGATATGCAGGAGATAACCAGCAAATTATGTGAGAAACATGCAGCGGCCAGCGGTACTGAGTAAAGGCGTAGATGCAATTCTTCAAAACAGGAAATAGGGGAGATAATAATAAGGTTCCTGAAGAAAGAAAAATCATTATCTCTACGGGGTCCCTAGTCTTTATTAGACGCTGGCGGTGAAATACTGAAATGGGCAATACGAACTATGGATCACCAGGACGCGGACCGCATTTATGGTCACCTGCAGGAGTTCGATACTGAGCAAACTAAAACATTATCACTGCTAGGAAAAGAAGTAACCGTGATAAGGACGGGATACCAGGGCCTACATGAAGCGGTGAACTGTACTTTCGCGAAGTTAGCATGGGGAAGAAACAGAAGGAGGTATATATTTAAAAAAGAACATAGCTGCAACGCTTAATATAATTAAATATCTATCTTCAAAACATTGTTTGATTCACTCAGCTACATTAATTAATATAACCAAGTCCTTAATTATATCAAAATTATCATATGGATTAGAAATATATAGACATTGCGCTAAAAGTAATTTAAAACTTATTACACCAGCATATCACATCACTGCTCGAAGGAGTATACGAGCATATCCAACATCACCAATTCATTGTATTCTCACCGAAGCTGGCTTACCAAGTATTGATGAAATGGTCACACGCAATATATTAAAACTTAATCCTAAGGTTGCTGCAATAATATAATTTTGCACAAAACGTGAAGAGAGCTTTACAATACAAACGCAGCCTTTGAAGAAACTCCACCATCATAAAGTGTATTAAATATGTGAAAGGATTGGGATTTTCCACGCTTCCCATAATGAAAAATATGATAATTAATCACCTTGGCGACACTTGAAATCCTGGTTCCTTCTCGGCCTAAAACCATAATCGAAAACGTATTCAAACGTATCAATGCTTATTCCGAGAATTAATTCAACCCCTTCTAGAAAAATCTTGGAAGTGTCTCTTCACAGATGCCTCCATTATGGATAACAACACCTCCTTTGCTGTAGTGGACAATCTCGGAAACACCGTTAGTACTGGCCTTCTACAACCACGAGGACTATTCAAAAAGTATCGCGAATTTTGAATTTTCGCGGGCTACGGATGTTCGATTTTCGATCTTTTTGTGGCGTTATGTTGGTACTCATGACCCTCCCGTATGTTGACAATGTCGGCCCTTTTAAACGCTCAGTCAGTTTTTGACAGTTATTGTGCGTGAACGTGTTTTACCTTGTCTTCGATTTTTGTCTATCCCGAAAAATGGATCAAAGAATCCCAATTCTTTCACATATTTAATACACTTTATTTATTTATTTTTTTTCCATAAATATTATTTATTGAATCTTTCTTAGAATATAAGAAACTCACAAAAAAAATTTTCGAATCGTAAGAACTAATTTAAAATTAATATGTTCTTCGCCAATGGTCCGAACATAACATGAATTAGCATAGGATTACATTGGCACACATTGCATTATACAGTATAGTTCAGATTATATACGAGTATATATAGTTAATTTCTATTGTAGTAGGTTAATGGGATCTTTCATTTTTAATCGTTTGTGACCTTTGTTTGACAATAGCTCCCTTGCTAAGGTGTTCCGGTGTAGTTTCAGCTTCTGTGAGTAACTTCTGCAGAATTTTTTTATTTCTTCTTTTATTGTAGATACGTTTAATCTCTGTGGATATTCTCATTGTTTAAGTACCAGGATACACCTGTAATTATCCTAAGGGATTTTGATTGGCTACGTTGGAGTTTAACAATATTAGATGGCGATGCGGTTCCCCACAGCTGGATTCTGTAGGTCCATATTGGCTTTACAACGGCTTTGTATAGTAATATTTAGTAAGATAGGGATAGTTTTGACTTTTTGCTTACAAGCCAGTGAAATTGATTCATTTTCAGTTTTATTTGAGTGTTTTTAGCTTCTATATGTTTACCCCATGTGAACCTCCGGTCAAGGTGAATGGTTTAATGTTTGCGGTCTGTTGGATGGATTGTCCGTTTATTTTTAGAGAAGGGCATGTTCCCATTCTCAGAGCGAACGTGACGTGAGCGTATTTGGATTCGTTAACTTTAATTCTCCAGTTAGCTAGCCAGACCTCCAGCAAGTTAAGATGTTTTTGGAGGTGACTGATAGCTATTTTAGGGCAAGCGTTTCAGCATAAAATGGCTGTATCATCCGCAAACGTCGAGGTAAGTGTGTGACTGCTGGTCGGCAAGTCTGATGTGTAGAGCAAGTAGAGCAGAGGACCCAGTAAACTCCCCTGCGGTACACCGGCATGAATGTAACATGGATCTGAAGTGAACCCTTTATAAATTACAACAAATTTTCTCTGCGGCAAATAGTTTGCGAGTAGATTGTGGACGTTTCCAGGCATTAACTTTTTAAGCTTGTATAAGAGGCCCTCGTGCCATACTTTGTCAAAAGCCTGAATTATATCCATGAAGACTGCTGGGCAATATTCTTTATTTTCGAATGTCTTCCTAATAATCGAGACAATGCGATGCACGTGCTATGATGTTTTCTGAAGCCAAACTGGTGTTGAGGGATCATTTGCCCATCTGTTATTATAGGGGGTATTGCGTTAACAAACAGTTTTTCAAATGTTTCCGAAAGCAGAGGTTGGAGGCTAATAGGCCTGTTAAGACGACACGAGCGTATGGTCCTTGCCGGGTTTCGCTACCATAATGATTTTGGATATTTTCCAGTCTACTGGGTAATAGCCGAAACGAAGGATAGTGTTGAAGAGATGCAATAAATGAATACAAGCTGAATAGGGTGGTTCTTTTATCATCCTACCTGCCATTTGGTCATGTCCCGGGGCTTTTTTAATGTTTAGGTCTTTGTACACCGCGTGAAATACATTTTTCTTTTTTATTACGAGAGGTATTTGTGTGTGCTTCGAAATCAAAGTCGGAAATCGGAAGCTCGTTGTTGCCGGATTTGGGTTGAAAACTCCTTTAAGGTGGCTAGCTAACAGAGTACTTTTTACTGCAACTTCTGGCCCAGGTTCCGTCACTTAATCGTAGAGGCGGGTCGGCGAGGACGGGACGTTTCAAGTTTCTCGCTGCTCTCCACAAGAAATAATCAGTAGATATAGTGGGTGATAAGTTTTCTAGATACTGCTGAAGTTTTTTCACTTTTGTCGCTTTAAGGATCCTTCTAAACTTCTTGGAGTAGCATGACAGTTGATTTTTAAGGTTTTGTGATCTGGATTGTTGTCATTTCCATCTAAGATTCCTTTCCTGTTTAATTAGAGCTTCGATCTCATTAGAACTGAAGATTGAGTTTCTAATTCTGCATTGCTTTTTTTACAGGAGTAGCTAAGCCCCTAATAGCATCATCTGATTTAATATTTTAATCGCACAATCTATATCATGGGAGTTTGTCAGTTTACAGTCATGGTGAAGGTGAGTACTTATGAATTTTTTGTAGTTTATGTAGTTGGTAAATTTATTGAAGATAGATATTTCATTATATTAAGCGTTGCAACTATGTTCTTTTTTAAATATATACCTCCTTCTGTTTCTTCCCCATGCTTTCCAAAGCTTAGTTCATCTTCTCTAACTCCGCGAAGGTACTGTTCACCGCTTCATGTAGGCCCTCGTCTAATAGGGACTAGGGACCTGCGAATTCTACCCCGTAGAGACAATGATTTTTCTTTCTTCAGGATCCTTATTATTATCTCCCCTATTTCCTGTTTTGAAAACTGACTGAGCGTGTAAAAGGGCCGACATTGTCAACATACGGGAGGGTCATGAGTACCAACATAACGCCACAAAAAGATCGAAAATCGAACATCCGTAGCCCGCGAAAATTCAAAATTCGCGATACTTTTTGAATAGTCCTCGTGGTTGTAGAAGGCCAGTACTAACGGTGTTTCCGAGATTGTCCACTACAGCAAAGGAGGTGTTGTTATCCATAATGGAGGCATCTGTGAAGAGACACTTCCAAGATTTTTCTAGAAGGGGTTGAATTAATTCTCGGAATAAGCATTGATACGTTTGAATACGTTTTCGATTATGGTTTTAGGCCGAGAAGGAACCAGGATTTCAAGTGTCGCCAAGGTGATTAATTATCATATTTTTCATTATGGGAAGCGTGGAAAATCCCAATCCTTTCACATATTTAATACACTTTATGATGGTGGAGTTTCTTCAAAGGCTGCGTTTGTATTGTAAAGCTCTCTTCACGTTTTGTGCAAAATTATATTATTGCAGCAACCTTAGGATTAAGTTTTAATGTATTGCGTGTGACCATTTCATCAATACTTGGTAAGCCAGCTTCGGTGAGAATACAATGAATTGGTGATGTTGGATATGCTCGTATACTCCTTCGAGCAGTGATGTGATATGCTGGTGTAATAAGTTTTAAATTACTTTTAGCGCAATGTCTATATATTTCTAATCCATATGATAATTTTGATATAATTAAGGACTTGGTTATATTAATTAATGTAGCTGAGTGAATCAAACAATGTTTTGAAGATAGATATTTAATTATATTAAGCGTTGCAGCTATGTTCTTTTTTAAATATATACCTCCTTCTGTTTCTTCCCCATGCTAACTCCGCGAAAGTACTGTTCACCGCTTCATGTAGGCCCTGGTATCCCGTCCTTATCACGGTTACTTCTTTTCCTAGCAGTGATAATGTTTTAGTTTGCTCAGTATCGAACTCCTGCAGGTGACTATAAATGCGGTCCGCGTCCTGGTGATCCATAGTTCGTATTGCCCCTTTCAGTATTTCACCGCCAGCGTCTAATAAAGACTAGGGACCCCGTAGAGATAATGATTTTTCTTTCTTCAGGAACCTTATTATTATCTCCCCTATTTCCTGTTTTGAAGCATTGCATCTACGCCTTTACTCAGTACCGCTGGCCGCTGCATGTTTCTCACATAATTTGCTGGTTATCTCCTGCATATCTTCAACTTGCTTCAGAATAATCCCCACCTCCGTTAATGGTAATTCAGTCACAATGACCCAATGGTCCTTTGCGAACCACACGTCCCCTGTTGTCTCTATGTCCGTGATGGGAAATTTGTCCAAAGGTTCTGTGAATCCCCGCCAGTATCATCAGTGACGTGATCTAAAACCGTATATGTTTCAAATTTTTATACAAATATTTTTCTTATTCCTAAATACTAAGGAGTGTACTTTATAGTGTGCTTATGTTGCAGTTGAATACTATACCACACAACTTATGTCCACTCGCCTTTTCCCCTTACATTACCGGATTTATTATCATATTACTATATCCCGGAGGAAAAGAGGACTGGACTATTCATTGACATTGCCATATAGGGCTCCAACTTTATTTTATCTCAATTCTGGGCAAAACTATTTGTCCTTCTGTCATAAGCGAGAATATTCAAAATAAACCCGTTTATGTAGAATCATTGTTCATTTGTATATATCCATAAACGGGTGTAAACTTCATGCTGTAACTTGTATATGACTACATACATCCCTTCCAGGCAACCCCTCTCAACTAGTCTAACCTACAACTAGTACTAGTACTCGTACCATCTATGTATATATACTCGTATATGTATACCTGTCCTCTTCATTATTTCATTATAATTTTTCCTCTTCAACCCTATGTGCAAATTTATTATACTTTCAAAACTTCACATAGACGTATCTACATATGTCATACTTTAAATGTCTAGGTTTTTAGGGTCCCAAAAACAGAACGTAGGATCTATATGTTATATATATAATGCATAGTAACCTGCTCCCAAAAGTGAATTTATAGCCGAATTAACGAAGCATTTCCGTACTGAAATTCAGTTACTTTGCCATTTCTTTGTTCCGCATGATTTTTATATTATTTATCGTGCATTGACCTAGTCCCAATTTCAGTAAAAATTATGGTTTCGTATGATTGCCCTTAATTGTTACGACTGTTGTAGCGAATCTCTGCTACAGTAAATGAACTTATCCAAACAGGTGAGAATTTGTTTTTCCTAGCCTGATTATTCATTAGCACCTTGTCTCCCACGTTAAACACGGATGGGTTTAGAGTCTTGTTGTAGGTCTCTCTGGCTATTTTCTTTGAACGCTTCTGATTTTCCCTGACTAGTTCATGTGCTCTCTAGAACTGATACTTACGTACTTTATTAGGATCTCCCGCGTTGTAAAGCGGCGCGCACTTTCGCTTCAAATTGTTGGGCATATCAAAGTCAAATCCGTAAAACGTCCTAAACGGTGTTTGCTTTGTTGATACATGCGCAGTATTATTGTGCACATGCATTGCTGTGGTCAACCATTGATCCCAATTCGAGCCGTCTTCCTTGGCAAAACTCCTCAAGTACTCGACCAGAGGTCGATGACTACGCACCAATGAACCATTAGCCTGTGGATGATATGGTGTTATATGTAATTTCTTGATTCCCAGCATTTTTCAGGTTTCTGAGAATAATTTGGATACAAAATTTGAACCATTGTCGGTTATCGAAACTTTTGGTATGTTGTATCGTGCAACAATTTCGTCAAAGAATGCCTTGGTCTCCGTGCTTGCTCTAGCATCTGGTATGGCCACGCACGCCATATACTTCGAAAAATCATCCTGAAATGTCATGACGTACTTATTTCCCGAAACTGTCTTTCGCTATATCTCTACAATATCCATATGCACTTTATCAAATGGTCGCTTCGGGGTATCGTTGGTACCATTGGCATCTTTGTCAGCCTCGAACTCTCATTGGCCTGACACTTCGGAGATTTCTTCACATAGCGTTGAATATCTTTGATCATACTTTCCTGCCGTATACTCTCCTAATCCTTTCGTACGTTTTCCACTATCCCTGATGCCCACCAAGAGGTGAATCGTGAAATCGTCTTAACATGTTCTGAATGCCTTTTTCGTTTTCTAGCCATTCCACGCCGCTGGTAGGTTGCTTGTATGTTTTTTCATATTCCATTTCTTTTTCTGTTACACTTGTATTTTCTTCCTGGCGACCGCACCTGGTATTTTCCTTGTTGGCTCTTGTGTTTGCCCTATTGATATCTTCCTTGCCTGCGGTACTATTCTGAGCGCATCCGCGTTTAGATACTTTTTCCCAGGTTTGTATATGATTTCAAAATCATACTCATACAATATGTGTCTGAACCTGGCTAGCCTAGAAGTTTGGTCTTCCAAAGTGGCTATGGCTCTCAACGGCTGGTGATCAGTATATATTTTAAATGGGCGTCCTAGCAGATATGACTTGAAATTCTTCGTAGCCCAAACAATGACTAGAAATTCATTCTCAATCGTAGAATATCTTTTCTCCGTATTGCTGAGCGCCCTGCTTGCGGATGCTATCGGTCGGTCATTTCCGACTTCCCCTTGCGACAAAACCGCCGCCAATGCTTCATTGCTAGCATTAGTGGTCAAAAAAAGGTTTGTACAAAATCGGGGTTCGCCAAAATCGGTGGCGAGCTAATAATTTCCTTTAGCCTTTTGAATACCCTTTGACAGCTTTCTGTCCATTCGAACTTTGCTTCCTTACGTAGCAATTTATGAATTGGCAACACAATTACGGCTAGTCCTTCTTTCCTTTGTGAACTTTCTATAATAGTCCACTAGTCCTAGGAATGCTTGCACTTTCTTTCTATTCCTCGGAATTGATAAATTTTTTACGCATTCCACCTTCGGCGTGTCAGGCAGTGCTCCTGCCTCTGAGCAACGATGGCCTAAATAAACCACCTCCCTTCGCCAAAATTTTCCCTTCTACGTGTTCAATTTCAAATTGTGTTCTCGTAATTTCTGGAGCACCTTGCACAGGCATTACGAATGCTGCCAATTGTTCCCATAAATTACAATATCTTCGAGATACACAAAACAGTCTGACCATTGTAAGCACATGATTCGTTAGCCTTTGGAAGGTAGTCGGTGCTTCTGTTAATCCAAACGGCAACCTATTGAACACATAGTGCTCCAAACCGGTACTAAACGAGGTCTTTTGCGTATCGTGAGTATCCACCAGAACTTGGTGGTAGCCACTCGCTAAATCAAGTGTAGAAAAATATCCACTATGTCCCAATTGATCCAGGATTACTGCAATTCGTGGGATTGGAAACATTTGCTTAATAGTGACGTCGTTCAATTTCCTTAAGTCGACGACCATTCTCCATTTGTTTTGACCTTGAGTGCCTGTCTTACTCGGTACCAAAATAATTGGTGAATTCTACGGGGAGGTACTCGGTGTGATAATGTTGTTTTTTAACATTCCTTTTACTTGTCTGTTTACTTATTCTTTATGTGCTTGTGGCAGTCTATATTGCTTTTAGTTTATTAGTGGATAGGTTAGGTTAGGTTAACATGGCAGCCGGTCTAAGGACCAGCTCACGCAGACGACCATGGGTCCATTGTGATACCACCGAGTAAAAACGCACCTCCAATTCAGTCGTCGAACCATTTCGAAGCCCTAATAAAGCTCAGGATTTGTTTGACCTTCGCGCTAGACACTTCTGTAAGAGACCTAAAAGCGTATTTGCCTAAAGAGCCCGCTCTGCTTCAAGCCAGAGCGGGGCAACTACAGAAGAGATGTTCCACAGTCTCATCCTCCTCGTTATCCCTACAGCTTCTGCAGTATTCATGAGAGAATACTCCCATCCAAATAGCATGCCTGCCGAACAGCCAGTGACCAGTTACACAAGCCACGACCTTAGAGATATCCTCCCTCGACAGGGTAAGCAAGTTTCTAGATTTCCTTCTATTAAGCTCCGGCCACATTAGCCTGATTGTTACGCAAGTGCCCTCGTGTGCCCAAAACCCATTGGTCTCACGCACGACCCTATCCTTCAGCATCAGTTTACGTGTGGTAATTGGTATTCCAACATCGCATCTGTCCGTGCATAAAGGTAGGTTGGTGCCCCGTCGGTCTAACTCATCAGCCCTACAGTTACTTTCAATATCCCTATGTCCCGGAAATCCTATAAGGCGTACCCTGAAAACGATTCTGATATCATTTACGGTTGCCCGGCAGTCCTGAGAAACCTTTGATTTCAGTGCCACCGAATTCATTAACATGATGGCCGCCTGGGTATCCGAGTTGATATTTATAATATTCTTTGTTACGGCATGTCTATTTAAGTAGACGGCTACCTTCTTTATGGCGAGGACCGTTGCTTGATAAACACTGCAGTGGTCGGGGAGACGGAAAGAAAGCTCCAGTCCCAGTTCTTTTGAGAAAACTCCAAAACCGACTCTATCGTCAAGTTTGGATCCGTCAGTGTAGAAATTAAGTTCCCCCCTTCTCCATGGCATTGGTGTTTGCCACTCTCTTCTAAACGGAATATATGTCTGGAAGTGCCTATCGAAGTTGAGAATAGGTATAGAGTGGTCAATGTGTTGGATAGAACTACTCTAGGTATGCGCAATAGTCGAGTGACCTATCTGCCGATCATGGCAGAACGCCGCACATTTCAGCTGATGTGGCGGCCACTTGTTTCCCTACCAGCTCTAATGTGGGTAAGTTGAGTATTACTTCTAAAGCTTTAGTAGGCGTGGTCCTTAAAGCGCCAGAGACGCATAAAAAATCCGTTCTTCGGCCCTTGCTCAGAAGCTTCAAATAGCTTTCTTTCTGTGTGGCTGACCATACCAGTGTTCCATATAGCAATATGGGTCTGACCACCGAAATGTATAGCCAGTGCATAATTCGTGGGAATAGCCCGCACCTGATTCCGACCGCTTTTTTACATGTATACAAAGCAATGTTGGCCTTTCTGACCCTTTCTTCAATATTGGGTTTCCAGGTAAGTTTTCTATCTAGTACTAGTCCCAAATATCTAACTGTCTCCTTCATCGGAATTTCCACACCTTTGTATGTTAGCGGAGAAACATCAGGAGATCTGTTTTTTTTAGAAAAGAGGATTAATTCCATTTTATCAGTTATTAACCCTAATCCCCTTCTTCCCGTCCAACCAGTAAGCGTGGCCATGCTAGAGCGCAAAATATCCATAATAGTGTTTGGATATTTCCCTCTAATCACAATTGCCAAGTCATCAGCATAGGCGACGACATGGCAATCGTCCCTCTCTAGGGCTAGCAGTAATAAATTTACCGCTAAATTCCAGAGCAGGGGGGAGAGGACTCCTCCCTGAGGAGTGCCTCTGCAGACCTGTCTGCTTAAGGTGTGGGAACCTAAGCTGGCAGTTACCTTTCTGCTGACGAGTATAGTCTCTATCAGCGCTACCATATTAGGATCAACGCCCAGAGCTTTTAACGCTCCTGCTGCTTTGTTGTTGAAAGCGCCTTCTATGTCAATGAATGCCGCTAGTGCGAAATCCTTCTGCTGGATGGCTTTTTCCACTATACCAATAAGTACGTGTAACGCCGTCTCTGTCGATTTGCCCTTCGTGTATGCATGTTGTGCCGAGGAGCTTATACCAGTTGGTATAGCTTCCCGTAAGTGTGCATCTATCAATCTCTCCAACGTTTTTGAAGTCTTTAGGATTTACATGTGAGGACCTGCCCGCTTTGGGTATGAAGGAAACCTTCGTTTCTCTCCATCTTAGCGGAATATAGCCCAGGATAAGACAGCTTCTAATTGCAGTCACAACCCAGGGCGTAATTATGTCCCGTGATTGTTGCAATTCTGCTGGGTAAATTCCATCCGGACCAGGAGATTTGTATGGACCAAAGGTGTTAATGGCCCACTCGGCTTCCTCGACTGTAACTAGCGCATTTCCTATCTCAGACTGCCTGCCGCTAGAAGTCGAGCTATTACCCTCCACCGTGCTACTACCTGGAAAGTGCGTATTTAGGAGAAGAGCCAAAGATTCCTCGCTCAATTCGCTCCACACATCACCCGAACCCTCTACGTAGCCCAGGTTGTGTGGTGTCATCGCTAGGGTTCTTCGTAGTCTAGCTGCTTCCGATGTTTCTTCCACATCCCTACAATAATTTTGCCAGGACTGTCGCTGCGCAGTTCTGGTTGCTCTCTTGTATATTTTTAGCTCAGCCTTGTAGGCTTCCCAGTCCGCGGGCAGACCCGAAGTTTTAGCCCTGTTAAATAACCGCCTATTGGACTTCCGGAGAGGGCCTGGATCCATTGACCACCAAGGTGGTTTGTTCTTGCCTCTCAGTTTTACAACCGGGCACCCGGCTGTCAGTGAACTATTCAGGGCCGTGGTTACCTGATTGATCAGCCAGTCTAATTCCACAGGGTCTGTGGGGTCAGACGGGGGATTTATTAGTGAGGCCCTGAGAGTATTCCTATACTTTCCCCAGACCGTTCTCCGTATATTTCTAAGCGACTTAACTGGAGATACTGGGAAGTTCAATTCGTATTCTATATAACGATGGTCAGAGTAGGAATTTTAATTCGACATTCTCCATCTTTTTACATTATTCGCAAAATTGTCGAAGGTCAGAGTTATATCTAACACTTCCTTCCTATTCTGTGCAATAAAAGTCGGCTCTGAGCCTAAGTTCAGCACACTAAGCTTATTTTCTATAATAAAATCTAAAACTGACTCACCTCTTGCGTTATTGTTTGTGCTTCCCCACAATGTATTGTGAGCATTTACGTCGCTGGAGACAACCAAGTTCCTGTAGGCTTCGGCTACCTCCATGACCAATTTCCGAACCTCCTTCGGTGGGGGGTCCTCATCATGTGGCATATATGCAGAGGCTAACCAGAAACTGCTATTTTGCAGCTCAATGCTTGTCGTAACTGTATCGCCATTACTTAACTGTGGAAGCAAGAAGATGTTAATGTTATCCTTTGCTAATATACAAGCACGAGGCTTACCTGTGTTTTTTGAGAGGACCGCCCTAATACGGAATTAGTGGTTGATCCACTTTAGTTAAATTTCATGTTCAATGTCTGGTATGTATGTCAGATGGTCTCCTTCCATCAAAAATATGTCATCATATGACGCACAAATTGTCTCTATTGAGTTCTTCTCCTCCAAATTCGTGTTTGAATCTAACTTTAGTGACTAATACTTTCTCAATTCTTTTCTTACGTCTAACTGCTTAACCTGATTAACCGATCCCAGACTCAACTCTCTAAACTTATCATAATTCGTAAACCTAGGACTAAAGTTTTTATCTACCACAAAGTCCTTCTCTGAGGCGTTCAGTACACAAGCGAATACCATACCTCTATCGACGTGTATTATGGTCTCTCCCATGTATACCCCCTCCGCCAGCTGTTGCTTGTGCAAAACAACCGTCGAAAATTTCGATCTTACATGGAACGTAACCACTCTTGACGATCTTGCATTAACCGCATGCGGACTCCTAATGCTAATTCTGTTCACAGTCTCTCCCCACCACGATTTTAGTGGACTTTCTAGAACCCTATGCTTGTCTTTATCAAAGAATAGTATTTTCTTTGTCAGCGCATCCAGATTGTTGCGGTTCCAAAAGCCCTTCCAAGTATTCCATCGGCTGCGAAGCATTCCTTATCCAGCTGTACTGCGTCCATATTAAAGATTACGCTGTTCGCTTTGCTATGGTTCACTATTACCGTTGTCCCACCAAATGCACCGTTCACAGTCCTTACGACAGCCTTGTTAATTGTCAATGCTTTTCGGAGTACACTAAACTTCACGAGGCTAGTGTCTGCACCTGAATCCATTAGTAGCAATAATTTTGCGCTGGTACCTATTTGCCGGGTATCTCAACTAATGCGTCACCTATCCTGCGAATAACGAAGCAATGCCATTTTCTCTCAAAACCGAATCATATTTGCTTCTCAACTCTTTGACTCTCCTCCACCAAAAACTGCATTTATCTCTAACGTGTTTATACCCCTTGCCAACTACTTCAGCGAACTTAGCCCTCGCTCCCTATTATGCACTAACGACCTTTATAATATATTTCCTAATCTTATTAAAATTTTAAAGCTAGAGTCACAACAGTTAGCCAAATTAATAAGAAATCAATAATAACAACGTGGAAAGCTTCTCCCTCGCTCTCCTCCTGGTAAACATTTCTTACAATATTGGGTAAACGAGATACTCCCTTCGTCACCCTTGTTCTAAATTTTAATTCTTTCTTCTCGAGTCTGCAGTCTACTGGCTTTAACTGGGCCGCCGCAAGCTTCCCCGTTCCTCCTGTTGAGGTCTTTGTCTATATCTGCACTCAGCTGATCGATGGCCCATTCGCCCACATGAGAAGCATTTCAATCCCTGTGATGTGTTGCTTAACTTAGTTTCATCTCCGAAATTCGGCCCCGAACATGTTTGATTATTTCCAGTTCTGAAAGGATTTCTTCGTTCACCGGCACTAGTGCCCTGTCTGCTGAAATTATTTCCGAATTCTCTGTTAGGTGGATCCTGTCGTCATGTTGCTGGTAGCCGCTTTCTGTGATCTGGTCCACCTCCACATCGGTTATTTGCCTGATGACCATACATTTGACATTCCATACAATAAGGCATGTTTTTGCATGATAAACACTCGTCCATTGTATGACCCGGCTTGTTGGAGAATGAACACGTGGCTTTCTTCTTCAGGAACCTTCTATTCGGGGTTCTCCAACCCCCGAGTCTATTCTCATACTTAGTTGTATTGGGTTTTGCCCTGGAGACACAAAATCCTATGTCATTGCCCTCTCTGCCGTGTAATCCTTGCATACCCCCGATCATATGCACACTCCCTAGATTGACCTGGCTTCATTCAACTAATGACTGTGCCCTTATAGCATCTTCCACCAGTTTCTCGAGCGTATCAGACCTGCCGTTTAGCATGTGAATCTTAAGTGCTGTGTCGCGTAGACTCACAACAAAAGCTGTCAATACTGATTTCTCTACTTCATCCAACGGAGCTCTATCGCAAATACCATTGTATTTATTCCTTACTATTTCCCTGGCCATAACCTGTAGCGCATCTTCGTGTCTAGCGAACTCCCAGATGTTCTCAGTTGGTAGCTCTTTCACCCCTTCAAGAGTCCTCACCTTGATGTACATCTTCCTTAACAGGTCATACAGATCCTCAGTACTTCCGAATATCTTGGGCAATACTAATTTGTAGGCGTCTCCAAGCAACCTATGCTTTATACACTCAAGTAAATCTTGTAGTTCATCAGTTGGATGCTTTTTTGGCTAATTCAAAACCCTGAATGAATTTATGTACCTCCGACCGTAAACTGTCTGACTCGGCCCCGGTGAATGCCGGTACTAGCCGGACTTCTGAGCTCATAATTTCCTCTATACCCATTTTTCCTTTACTGTCTGATATACCGTTTACTAAATTAATTTCTGCTTCACTTGTGACACGCGACTAAACTTGTTTGTGAGCTCAACAGTTTTCGCTGTGCTGCCTGAATTGCAGAATTAACTGTTTTCGAATCGTTATCTTTCTGCTCTTTTCCTATTCAAACCTGACGGCGCTAATGGTGCAATAATATCCTGATTAAATTCCTGAGAAAATAATACGATTTAGTCCCCAGTTGCCCTAGCCAAAATCCTGGTCCATAATCGTCACTTACTACAACCTTTGGTCTATGAACCCTACTTGTTCCTTCGGGTGACAAATATTCTGGCCAGCGAAACTGTATATACTGAGATATAGACGCTGATCTCACCCTTCCAGTCACTGGATCAACGTTTACACTGTTCTTTCTGAATTCTAGATTTTCCTTCTCTAAGTCCGATGCCGCCTCCTCGGTTTCTTGGAGCTGTCTAGATAGTTACTTTGTCTTATTCTCCAGATATTTCATGCTCGCCTTTAATTCTTTGGTATCTTTGAAATCTGAACATTAGTCAATGCCTCATCTACTGCCTCCAAAGGAGATAACATTCCACTTTCCATCGCTAATTTCCAGAGCACCTGTACTTCGATCTTGCTAGTTGCTGCCTCCAGCAGTTCATATAACTTCTCAGTTAATAAGGAAACTTCTGATCTTAGGTACTTTAACTTATCTCTTGCCTCGCCTTCCGATGAATTCGAGCTCTCTACCTGTGCATCTAACTCTTCCAAGTCTAACCAATTCTAAAGTTTCCTCAACCACTCCTGTATTAGATTGTTGATTTAACATGGATATTCTTCTTTGAAATACTCGTGTTCACTGCAACACTCTTTATAGGTTAACAACTCCTTGTTGATGCAATTGAACGTATCTAATAGTGCCTATAGTTTCGCTATCCGCCTATCGTAGTAATCCCGTTTTTTACGCGACTTACTAAAATTCTGAATTTTCATTTGAATCTTTTCACCCTGTACGTATTGCGCCTCAAGCAATTTCTTAGCTTCCTTTGGTACTTCCATAGACCGAATTAGTTCTTATCTACGGACCCGTGACTTCCAACAAATCAATATTGCAACTTAATTTTGTAATTTTTAAATTTGCCTTGATAATTCCTGATTAATTGGCTATCGCCAAATCGTTGAATTTTCAGCAAAATATTAATTAAATATTTTTGCTCCAATCGTAGTTTCGGAACTAAACAAACTTTGATGCAACAACCCGTGTTATATTCTGGCCTAATACCCTTAGTTTAATCTGCTTAATTGTGCTTTAGAATTAGAATCAATGCTAAAAAAAACTGAATCTCCCTACCGACACACAAAAAAATCCTCGCGAACCAAGCCGACATACATCGGCCGTCAGAGTATACTAACGAAAGATGGTTGCCAACCGAGTTGCGGGTACTTCTGTCACCAGCGCCATTCGGGGTAGCTGAAGTATATACTTACAATACGCTAAAATACGACCCAAAACTCACGATTTTACCGCTTGCTTTCTCCATTGTTGCTTCCAAATTAGTCCCAAATCCTGTGGTGAAAATTTGTTTGGTTGCAGGTGCTGCTGCCTGCTTCAAAACTTTTCCCGTCTTGGGTTTCCTCTTGAATGGTTGATCCCTCGATGCCTCTTTACAATCGTCGTGGTTCGTCCTCAATTAGAGAATACCAGCTGCGCCAAAAATGTTGGGGTGTATCCACACATGTATCCTTATCTGTTGGCCGGATCCTACCGGCTGCGCCAAAAATTTTGGGGTGTGATTGCTGCTGCTGGGCCCCAATGCTGCTGTCGTATTTTAACGGTGCTTCTCAGCTGCGAATTGTACTCAGGCGCCTTTCAGCTGCCAATCACTTGCAAAATGAGAACACTTCAATCTTTGTTCTAAAGTCAATCTGCTCCTATATTCAATAATTGCTCCCATTTATATCTTAATTTTGCAGGTGCTTTCAATGTGATTGAAAGTTCAAGGCGATTCAATCGTACGCATGTGTACTTCGAAAGTATGCTACCAACTCTTGTCTTAAATTGTAAGTGCTTCCAAAAAGTAGACACGTGTTTGCTAGTTATTGTGCACATAATAGTTTAATATATGTATGAATTATAAATATGTGACAACTTTATAGTGTATGAATGAAACTGTGAGCAGGCTAAACATGGGTCACAACAGTGCGCAAAGGCTAGATTTATGATGAAGCTTCCTCTTGCATTGCAGAATGTGTAATGGCTTGGCAGATTCAACAGCACTAATTCAAGAAGCAGGAAACATTCATCGACTACTCGGCTTCTAACATTTGTGTCAGAACTGCCACAAATCCGAGACCATGCGTTGAAGTCACCGACAATGATTATGGGGTATTTGCTCTGCCATGTTCAAATATGTTTCACGAATGGGTGTGTTTTAAATCCTACGAGCGCTGCTTTTATTCATCATAAGACAATGATGATCATACATTCAGTATAATCTATAAAAACAATGGTCATCTCTGGCTACCTTACGAACATAAATTTGCGTTGAGATGATCAGTTGAGTGCTGAAGACAGAGTAGAAAGTGTTATATTTTCGTTAGCTCAAGTAGGCATAAAATTCTCACAAAAGAACTCAGAGCCATTACGCAAGGACGTATTAATTTGAGAAAAGAATACGAAATGTACTCAGTATGAGGTAAATGTAGTAATTCGCCTATAGAAAAGCAAACGCTATTAGGTGTTCGTGTATTGTCTAATGCAATCGTCCGATTTCCGAATTAGATGTATGAGTATGTTTCGAAGTGTAAGGTATTCTATCAATTGTAGTAAAGATAACTTTATCTAGAGTAATGAATTCAATTAGATCACACACTGAAAGTACCCTTGAAGAGCGGATGTGTTTTTTAGTGTTGTCTTGTGAAATTAAAGTTTTCGAGTTAGTAAGCATTAACAATAATAAAAACATAAATTCACAAACATAAACTGTAAACTAAGAACAATTCCGAGAGCTTGCTTATGAGCACATCTCGCTCTCCCCAACCAGAGCGAAAGCTCGTTAAACCAAATAACGCAACGTGTAATGTGACCAAAAATCTGAATCTTTCTGTCAAAACAGACAATTTGTTGCTTGAGCAGTCGGTCGAACATTCGATGACGAAAGCTCAGCCCATAAACAGCAAGGCAATCCGAATGCTCTCAATAAATTATGTTATTCAGCGCCAACGCGCTAACTCATTTTCTGCTCTCTCACAACAAACACACTACAGCCAGCAACAATACACTATCAGGTAATATCAAACTAGGGGAGTAATGTAGATCGCCGGATCGCGGTGTACTTTGGATAACACTAAATGGTCTACACGTCCTCCCGGTGCTGCTGTTTTCTCTCACGGGAGTATAGCAGCACCAATTGCACCACCCGTAATTTTCGTCCCCGGAATTCTCTCTGGACCAACTTCCGTACTTTAAATTCCCTGGGCCGCAATTTTCTGGAATTAGTTCTCTTCTGAGTGTGAATGGTTCCAAGCTAAGGCCGAAGCCACCCCGTCCCTGTAAAACCCTCACAGGCCTCAAACGACTTTCAACGTCTGATACCGTTAAGTTGGTTGAGTTTCATTTCCGATTAGCACTGGTTCCAGCAATTGTTCCAATAAGGGCTTGTGCCAACCCTTGCATGTTCTCTCTACTTGCACAGATAAGCATGGGACCTTGCATTATGACCACATATTCGGACTGAAGTAACGGCTTTGAGTGGGTACCCCTAGGCAATCTCAAACGGCATTATAATAACTGACAATTTCAAAAACTTTGGGAAGTAATTGCTATATTTGGTAGTTCCTTCAGCATTTTGTTTGTGATAAGGTCGTCACCTTAAGGTATTTTGGACTTATTTCCTTCTGCGCTATCATTTCCACATCCTAAAATTAAATATTTCAGGCGGTTCCCAATGCCGGGCGGCTTCATTTGACTTGCAGCTTTCCATAGCCAGTAGTTGGTATCTGCGGTTGGTAGGGTACCTTGAAATGATTACATCGACCCCATTTCTTGTGTATGGCTTTGTAGTGTCAATATAACCACTAATATAAAATTTCGTCATAAAATATTGTATACGTCGAAACTCATAATAATATGTCAATAGTGGGCGTGGCTGTAGAAAAAACACGCCCATTTTTTGTGCAGTGTTTAATGTTACTACCCGCAACATTCCTGTGAAATTTCGTTGAAAAATCTTTAATAGGAACCTAATATGATTTTGGGTTAATTGTAGGCGTGGCAGTAGTAATCATCTGCCCCTACTTGGAATGCATTCTAGTACAGACCCAGTGTATATATCATCCAATTTGTTTTCATTTATCATCACTAGAAGCATAGATATGGTAAATGTCTTTAAGTGGGGTCCCCAAAGTTCATTATATGGGAGGGATGCGTATCCTTCCTCTGATCGACTCCGAATCTTGTATATGGCTTTGTAGGGTACGTTCTAATATAAAAATATTGTATAGGTCATAAGTTATAATAATATGTGAATAATGGGTGTCGCTGTAGAAATAAAAAGCTCATTTTTTTTGTGGTGTTTAATATTAGTACCCGCAACCTTCCAGTGAAATTTCGTTGATAAATCTTTAATAGGAACACAGTAATGATTTTGGCTAATTGTGGGCGTGGCAGTTGTATTATGATCTCCATATTCTGCACACACACTACTATGGACCCCATGTATGTTTCAGCCAATTTTTATTCCGCTGGCATCAATACGAGCATTGCTAGAGTAATTTTAATTTTAGACCCGAAAGTTCCCTATATCAAAAGTGGGGGTGTCTTTTCCCTGATGAGCCCCACTTGTGGCAGATAGCTTTATAATGTCCACATCTTCCTTCCCGTAATTTCGTCCGTAAATCTCTACCAGATCTTAAGTTATGAATATTTGTTAATAGTGGGCGTGGCAGTTAATATATACCTCCCACTTTCTGCACAGTGTTTAGTAGGACCCACGTCTCCATAACTGCCAAATAATGTCACGATTCCGTCAATTGGACCGAAGTTATAGTCATTTTAAAAAAGGTGAAAAAAGTTCCTTATATGGGAGGTAGGCGTGGTCTTTGTCCAAATCGGCCCATAAACAATCTGGTTCTGTATCTTTATCCAGACTATACTTTTGCAAAATTTCATTAAGATAGATTTATAGAAAAAAAGTGGCCACAGACGGACAGATGGACAGACGGACGAACAAAATAAAAATTGCTTAGAAAGTGATTTTAATTATTTCTGTATATATATATATATGTCCATACAACGCCTCCTTCTTGAAATTGCAACTCCTATCAAAAGCACAATATTAGTATACTCAATTTACCTTTTTTAAAGGTAAAGGGTATAAAAACTGGTGTGCCGAGATTAGCTGCAGTGGTAAGTATTAGGGTAAACGTCTGTAGCGTTCCGTCGGCATCATGTATGGTTTTAAGGGCAACGTTCAACGAACTGACACATTTTCTAAATTTCAACCAATTAATCGATTTGTTAAATTGCCTGATTTGGTTTCAATTTGGGGCTTAGAGATAAGGGTCAAGATTGCTGGCAAATGGTTAGAGGAGAGGTTATAACAAACTTCTGCCGAAATTAGGTCACGATCAATATTTTTAGTGATGACAAAATCTGTTAAATCTGGTATTTTACTACGATCAGACCGCCAGTATATAGATTTTCCAAATGATATAAAATCCATATTACGGTTTCGAAGCATTGCGTCAAAGAGTTGCCTACCTTTCGGTGAAATAAGTCTAGAACCCTAGTGTGTGGGTTTGGCTTAGTAGTCTCCCGCAACAAGAAATCTATATCTAGGACTTTTGAAAAAGTCATTGAACTGTTGAGAATTTATTTTAAACTTTGTAGTACAGTATATTGCGCCATCTCTTCAAGACATATAAATGTTGCTTGGAGAAAGTTGTTGCAATGATCTTCGATTTAGTGATGTTTTAATCTAGCTTTAATAAGGATACCAGTGCCACCTAATGCTTTATCGTATGGATGTTATGTGTCATAGAAATGGTATCCATTAACATTAAAATTATATTTAGATGCTAGATGGGTTTCCGTAATGAGCATAATATCAATGGTTTTGTCAAATAGAAAAGTGTGCAACCCAAGATTGTGTTGGCTAATGCCGTTTGCACAACAACATTGGAGAGGTTGATGGATGCACACTTATGGGAAGTTATACCAACGGGTAGAATCTCCTCGGCACAGCATGCATACACGGCACGGCGTTCATTGACATAGAAGGTGCTTTTAACAACGTAAATGCGAACGCCATTACGGGAGCGTTAGAAGCTCTGGTCGTTGTTCTAATGTGGTTGCACTGCTTGAGAATATACTCGTCAAAAGAAAGCAAACTGCCAGCTAAGGAACTTGCACTTTAAATAGACAAGTCTGCAGAGGTACTCTTTAGGGAGTAGTTCTCTCTTTTCTGCTCTAGAATTTGGACGTAAATCCTTTACTGCTATCCCTAGAGAAGGGTTAACACGTCATCGCCTATGCTGACAATTTAACAATTGTCATTAGAGGAAAATATTCTAATGAAGATTATGCTTTCTAAAATGGTCACGCTTACTTGTTCGATCGAAAGAAGGGAACTAGGGGACCAAGATAAAATCTGAGCAAGGTCCAAAGAACGGCTTTTCTATGCATTTCTGGTACTTTAAGGACCAACCTAACTAAAGCATTAGAAGTGATACTCAAATGGCTGCTAAGGCCAAAATAAACGGCGCTATGGAATGATCGGCAGACTGATCACTCGACTATCGTGCAAACCTGTAGTAGTTGTATCCAGCGCATCGACCACTCTATATCTAATCTCTACTTCGATACTCACTTCAAGACACACGTCTTGAAGGGAGTGACAAACATCCATGCCATGGATTAGGGGGAACTGAATTTCTACACCGATGGATCCAAGCTTGATGATACAGTCAGGTTTTGAGTATTCTGAAAAGAACTGGGGCTGGAACTTTCGTTCCATCTCCCTGACCAGTGCAGTGTTTATCAAGCAGAGGTCCTAGCCATAAAGACGGTAGCCGTCTACTTAAATAGACATGCCGTAACAAAGAATATTATAAATATCTACTCGGATAGCCAGGCGGCCATCTTGTCAATGAATTCGATGGCACTGAAATAAAAGTTTGCTCAGGACAGCCAGCAGCCCTAAATAATATCAGTACCATTTTCAAGGCACGCAGTATATGGTTTGCGGTACATAGGTATATTGAGGGGAACTGTAGGGCTGATGAGTTAGCCAGACGGGGCACCAACCTTACCTTTATGCACGGAAAGATGTGAAGTTGGAATACCAATTGCCACCTGTAAACTGTTGGTTCTTCCACCGCGATGTTACGATGCTAAAGATATTGCAAATTGTAAATTTCAAAAGATATTGCAAGCTGTAATTTAGTTAAAGGAACTAAATAAACTGTTTTTAAGTTTTTGATATTCAAAACTCTTTTAATAAAATTTATGTAAAATAAATTGAATTTTATAATTACAGAATGAACTTATAGGTTCTTTACTGTAGTTTGCACAAACTGCTTGCATTTTTAAAGATTGTCTTGAAATTTCTAAGGGAATTCTTGGTTTGTCAACACTGCTTATTTGTTCGCATTCTGTGGAACGCTTAAAAAATAAATAAAAATTAAAAATACTAATTAATTATGGATGGTACTTCAATTCAAAAAGAAAAAGTATAGACCGAAGGAAGTAGTATTTTTAAATTTATGGGAGGAGAAAATGTAAGATCTTCGTGGTATGGGCGGAAAACACGCAATTAAATTTAATAAAATTGTCTTCCTCCGCATCAATTCCATATTTATTTTACTGCTCAATTTTCATAAAATTTTCTCTCAAAACTAAATATTTATTAGTAATAAATAACATTTTTCCGATTTTATTCAACATAATGTATCTTGTAATGTTTCGACAGGAAGCATTTTGGCGGGGAACTTAACCACTATTAAACCTTTTTTTCAGTGGGAATGATTGACATAGAGTCACGAGCTTCGCTCTCTCAAAAAATAGTTAACCACGGTAGAGCTTTAGGTGGGAAAAGCAGAATAGCTAGTCCGACCATTCCTAGGATCATAAGAAAATGGAGAGTATCAGATGAGGATTCATCATCTAACAATAAGATAGATGAATTTTCAAATATGGATATTTTGGGATGGGTTCATTTATTATTAAATATATATTTTTTATTATTAAAAATTATTTTGGAAATTCTGATGTGCAGATCATTGTTTGGGGATTAGGTTTTATACTTTCGTTAGCAACAGTATGCCCGCGAAATTGTGTTTTATATTTCAAAACATCTGATTTGTCACAATTGGACTAAGGTTAGTTTCTGTAAGTCTTTGAAAGATTAATTGATCCAGATGCTCTTGCAACGAAGTAAAGAAGATAATAATATAATGAAGATGAACTAGTCAAATTTTGTTAATGTGATTTCCTAATATACTATTAATCAGGTTTTGGAATGTTGCGGGCCTTTTTGAGCCCAAACGGTATTGGAGGAAATTCGTTGAGCTCGCATTCTACACTTAATGCAGTTGTAAATAATTATATCTTATTGCTTTTTGGTAGATCCAGCGTAGTGAAATGATACCAACTCTCTAATGTTTACAAAATGACATTCATGTTTGGTATGGGGTATTTAGCAATGGTCACCTAATTTAATTTGCGGTAGTCAATCACCGCTAGCTGCTATTCTCGTATGATATTTAGATTTTATTCATTTATTTGCTTATGTTTTTGTGCTTTCGATGTTCCGTTATAAAATATGTTAGAACATATTTTAATAACACAAATAAACTTATCATACTGTAAATAAAACATTTTGACCAATTAATAAATTAATAAAATTTGTATTATTTTCAGTGCAATTTTTTCTCAATGAATTGAATAAACAATTAAATCAAAAACACAAAAAAGGGATCATATTCGAGCTCTTTCCGATAATGCTGGAGTGTCAAATCGTTGCAGTCATCGTGTAGTGAGTCAAAACCAGGCTATATGCCTGTAGTTGATTCACAACACGAGTTCCTCGAAAACACTATACACACTGTGTAGATATTGTTTAGAATATATATTTAAGTATTAAATTTTAACAAATTATAATTAGTAATAAGACAGCATGTAAACTTTTAGGGTGTTACAGTTCCGAATTTGAGTTCACAATTGGCAAAAAACACTATCGACATGTTTACAATTAGTAGGTAGGTTGAACGAGCAACTAGGTAATTGCGTAACTAGAGCACCAGTAAAGTAGAACAGTAAATAATAATTCATGCAATCTAATATTAAGAACTATAAATAAGACCAGCGGTACTAAATAAAGTGACTCTTTAACTTTGAATCTCAAAAAGCAATTAAGTGTGTTCATTTCCGCACCTTCTAAAGGTCGATGATAACACATAAGTATACGCGGACTGAGGCAGCTACAAAGCACCCAGTAAATGTCCAGCGTGGAGTACAGTCCAACATGCAAACAACACCACAATAATTTGGCGCAGGAGGAAATCCTGAAGCAAGCAGAGCATCCTACAACTACTGAGGGGTCCCTGAAGCAGGAAAGGCAAACGTACAACTAAAGCAGGAAAATAGTAAGTGCAGTATGTAGAAGTATTTAAGTAAATTTAAGTAGATACTTCTGCGACCCGAAAGGCGCTGCCCAGTGTCGCGTCCCCAGTCGCCTGGCCAAAAAAAGTAATCGTTGTTCAATTTTAACAAAAGTTAATATACGCCCATTTTTTAACTAAATTAAGAAAAAATTTAAAAATTTTAAAAATCGGACCACTGTTATGCCTACCTCCCATATAAAGTAAACCTTTTTATCGCTATAAAATCGGAATTTTTAACACTAGAAAGATAAAATTTTGTATGTTTGAGCTTGGTAATGCCTTTATTCATTAATCCAAAAATGGGTGGAATACTACGCCTACTTTAAAAGTCTTTTTTTGAAAATATTTGTTTCGCATTGCTGAAATTCAATATACATATGTCCTATTTCGACATCTTCTGCATAACTTAAAAAAGTAGGTAGTCTGCAACGCATTCTTTAAAAGTTAGTTTAAGTTTCGAATTAATGAAAATCGCTGTATTCTTCTATTTTGTTGTGTTTTAATGTTATGGCAAATATATTTAAAAAAAAAACAGAATGAAAGAAAAATAGATTTACTTTATTAAAAATATACATTCATACATACAATCTTGCGTAATCTAGATGTAGTCGTACTAACCATTTGCAATCCATCAAAAAATAAAATTCAAATTCCGAATTTAATAAATAAGTAAGAACAAAATTCAGGTTCAGGCACCATCGATCATGGTTAAATACATCTTGAATGATACACTTACAAGAAAACTATTAATATAAATGGAAAAGACACACAGTTTTAATATTTCTTTTGCAAATCCTTTCTTTGTATGGTGAATTAACTCAGCACTCTCTTTCATAAAAATGAATTTGATGTTACAAATTTTCACAAAAGTTTCAACAGCTAAAAGCTCTTGCAGAGGGATTTCTGCTGATGTTTCCGAAACAATAAAAGGACGAGGTTATAACTCATACTTGTGCTTGGAAATAATAAAGCCTTCCTATTAATATTGTATCTTGTTCACTCACACATTCATCAAAACACATTGCTACACTCTCGTGACTTAAAATGAAATAAGTTTGAACAAAAATTCTCCTCATTCGATGGCATTTTCCCCACAATAATTTAAATTTTCCATTTAAAAGACGTATATTTAAGTTTATTTTCCACAAATAATTGTACTGCAATTTACTTATTTGTGGTATCAGCTGCACACCAAGCTTGAAAATGTGGGCAATTTGCACTGAAGATGCTACTACAAAAATCATAATAGAAAGGTATTCTTCTAAAAAATTCTGGGGACACTTGGGAACAATTTTTTATTTCTTTACCGATACTTAACAATTACTTATTTTGACTTATTTTCTTTTGTGTTATTATTTTAAATAAAGGTACTTTCGAGTGGTCAAACAAAGAAGTCAAAAATAAAGCACCCAGGAGGAAATATATCTAGCTTTCAGAAAAGTCTAAATTGTTACAATAGAGAAATATATATGTCTATATTAGCAGTTTGAAATTTGTGAAAAATTTGTCAACATCCCTTGAAGTTGCCTGTTCACTTCGTCTTTATGGGCTAGTAGCAATCTACATTGCTTCTGATTTATTGGCGATTGATCCGCCCTAACCGTTTTTACATGCTTAATGTCTCCATCAGACAAAAATAAATCATGAAATGACGCACAAATGGCTTCTATGGACGCCTTTTCCTCTGAATTCTCCTCCGTGTATCTACTTGCTTAATCTGGTTAGCCGATCCCAAATTCGGTTCCTTAAAATTATCGTAACTTGTGCACTTAGGCCGAAAATCCTTATCTGCAAAGTAATCCTTCTCAGTAGCATTTAGTATACAAACGTACACCATGGAGACACATCCCGCAAGCTGAGGCTTGTTTAAGACAACGGTCGAATGCTTCGTATTTATATGTAGAGTAGCTCCTCTGGCTGACCTCGCGCTTATTACCTCCAAAATACTATTTTTAACTCTATTTAGTACTCCTGCTTCCCTACACTTTTTGCTATTGTTTAAAACGCCTTATGCTTTAGCTTGCCTCAGCTGAAAAATAGGAACAAAGTTCGAAGCAGTTTGAAGCAGACACCTTTCACCATGACCATGTGAACGAATTCAACAAGAAATAGCTTTGCTTGCAGAAATGCATGTGGATAGCTACACTGCATATGCACATATGTGCATACTCTTATGTATATAAGAAATATATAATATTTTATATATTTAATTATCGATCACGTTAGTAATTAATTAATATATAAGAATTGAATTATTTGAAAATAAACTGAGTAAATAACTCACTCTGGTGAAATAAACATTCTGTTTTTACTTGCTTCAATTTTCCGTTTGAACTCGGTTAAAGTAACGCTGTTCCACAATTAGATATTCTAGTGGCACTGCCAGCATATTATCTTTAATTATTCCCAAATAGAGATTCTGTTTTAAGTGCCGCATATCAATTCAAAATAAACCAGTTTTGAATATTTTGGATGACCCCGCCGTGATTCAAATAATTCACTTCCATACGAACTCATTCTGGAGAGTCAAACCATGGAGGATTTAGCAGCAAATCAATTGGAATTTCGTAAGAATATTCAGCGGCTTATTGCAAACTTCAAAGCAGATCCAGTTTAAGGCTATAACTGCCCCCGCCCCGTTAAAACCTTGGCAGCCCTCAAAGTACTTTCGATGTCCGTCATCATTAAGTCAACTCTAGCATAGTCTCCCTACATAGCATAGATAACCATGGGACCTTTTTGGTGGCCACTATTGTTCGGTCGGAGATAGCGGCTTTAAGTGGGGTCGCAAAAAAATGGACACTTATAAACTCACAAAACCCAACAAAACAACACCCAACACTACAGGGGAGCGAAAAACGCTGGTCAGGCAGAAGCCCACCACCGAATTACCATCTGGTCAGGTGGTATCCACTTCGTCGCCTACAAAGCCGACATTTAATCGGGGAACTCCCATGAATACCCGAAATCCTGCCACTACCATATCGGCCAATGCACTGGTTAGGCCCCTAGCAGCCGCAGAGTTGGCGCGCGTGCCCAAAACCGCAGCCACATACAGCAATCCATCTTCAGGTGCAATCCGCGTTAACGCCTCCAGTAGCGCCTATAGGGCGCGCAGGTCAGCACACCGAATTAGTAGTATAGAAAGGTCTCTTCGGGACCATTTTGCTCCATTCCTGCTCCATTCGCATGTTTTTTCGATGTTCTGTATGGGGATTGTGGAGTAAAAATGTAGAAATGAGCAAAAAGAAGTATGGGAATGTAAGAATTGAAAATATATTTTGCTCCCTATGGAAAATCAATGTAATAAGTTGTAAAATGTTTAGTATTTTTAAAGATTTTGGTACAAATGTGCCGGAGTAAAGTTGTGTTTTGTTCCGAATTGCTCCAAAAATTCTTCATATTCATAGTTGTGGTCCAGAAAATACAGTTGTATAGTCGCAGCGCCAAAATTGTTTTGTTGTTGTTGTGGTGGTGAGTTGGATTGCCTGGTGATGGGCTTGGGTATAGAGGGTAGGCGGGGGCAGGGCTGAGCTTTTGATGATAATAGCTGAAGAAATAGTCAGCCACAGCCTAGTTGTTTTTTTTATATTTAACGAGGAGGATTTTGCTAAGTGTTGTGCTGTTTCGCATTCCAATCCAAAATCTTGGACCAATCGAATATACATAGTAGGTGTCCACCCCTGTCCACCTTCAATTTTCAAATAAGATGGGACGGCCTCCAGTCGTTCAGGTTTTAAATTGCAAGCTAGACAAAATTAGTATTATGTAAATTAATAAAATATAAAAAATTTCCAATTATATTCTCTTACCTTTTATAGCTGTATCAATTGTGTGCTCTGCCATAGCTCTGTATGTTGTCCACTTTCCTCCCGCTATTGTTATTGACCTTGATGGGCTTACATGAACAATATGGTTTCTAGCTAAAGATTGTGTGTCTTCTTAATTTGGATCAGCCACAAGGGGTCTAATACCACTCCAGTCAGACAAAACATCACCACGGCGAACTTCCACATCCGCGTTCAAATCATTTTTTATTTCAATTAGAATAAACTGTATTTCCTCTTCAGTAGGTTTAGTGATTATGTGTTATTTCACATGGTAAATCAGTAGTTCCGGCAATAGTTTATCTCTTCCAGGGCAAAAAAAATATCACACGTCCATCTGAGATTGAATGATCTAAGAGCCCCATTTGATCCGGACTGTAATAACCTGGTAGCACAATATGGACGCCTGAGCTGGACGAACATATCACTTTAACATTAGGATCATCCATTTTCCGAATAGTATCAGTAAATGGCCCTGAAGCATTTATGATACATTTTGCTTTAACAGAAAATTCTTGTCCTGAAATTTTATCTTTGACTTTGGCGCCACACAATACTTTAATTCCGTTTCCAGTATCTTTTTTTATTAGCTCCATAACCTCCATATGATCGCAGACTGTAGCTCCATGCCATACTGCAGTTAATGCTACAGCTAAACATATTCGGGCATCGTCCTGCTGACCTGGGTATAGTAAATTCAAATTTAATAAACTGTTCGGAATTTCCAAGTTAACCTAGTTAACCTAGTGCCAACAATTTTAAAAATTATTTAAAAAATAATTTGTATATACTCGTATATTAAATTAGATTATACTAGTAGTATAGAAAGATCTCTTCTGGACCATTTTGCTCTTTTTGGATTGTGGAGTAAAGATGTAGAAATGGGTAAAAAGAATGTACGAATATGTGTTTGTAAGAATTGTAAATATATTTTGCTCCGTATGAAAAATCGGAAAAATAAGTCGAAAAAGGTTTAAGTATTATTAAAGATTTTGGTATAAATGTGCTGCAGTAGAGTTGTGTTTTGTTCCGATTAGCTCCAAAAATTCTCCATATTGTATAGTCATAGTTGTGGTCCAGAAAATACCTATGTATATTCAGGCGCGAAACTATTTTGTTGTTGTTGTGGTGGTCAGTTGGATTGCCTGTACTAGAAATTTGAATGGGTTTGATGGGCTTGAGTATAGACTAGAGGGGGGTGGTGGCGGATCTGAGCGTTTAATGATAATAGCTGATGAAATAATTAGAAGGCAGCAGGTAGCCACAGCCTAGTTGTATGTGTGTGTTTTTTTTATATTTAACGAGGAGGAAAACATCTAAAGTCATAACCCCGTCAGTGCGGGATTCTAACTCTGCTAAAACCTCCTCTTCGTTATTACGGTGTTTCCCCCCGGAGACATCGATTAGGTTTTATGTCGGGAGGCCGTAAGAGCATTTACTGCTCACACGTCAGTATTAGCTCTGTCTATGTGTCAATCCTATGTACCTCGAGGTCCGCATGACGCTGGCGATTGCGTTCATCATAGCTCGCTTGCTCAGTATTTCGCAGCGCAATCATAATTGATGCCGCTGCCGAGCATACTGTTTTCCACTTAGTGAGCGTATCGCACATGTGCTCACAGAGGTTGTCCATTGTTGGGGGTTCCCCTAGGACGACACCCAGTGTCTCCCGAACATCCTTAAATTCCTGGCAGTTGAAAAACACGTGCTGTGCGTTCTCGTCCATCCCCGGGTTGTGCGGGCAGTATGGGTCCCCCTCAAACTTCCGCTCAAATAGGTACTGCTTAAAGCATCCGTGGCCACTTAGTAGTGGTTTAGCTCTCCATGCTTTCTTGTTAATCATGTTGTTATGCTTGGGATCGGCCTGAAGGTCCATCTACCTTTGTCCGTTTGATCCCATCTGCGTTGCCATTCCGCTATGGTATTGGCTCTTTCCACTGCTTTGTCGACGTTTGTGGGTCTCGCTCTCTGTTTGTAGAGGGGGTGCATCTCCTTCGCCAGCAAGTCAATGGGCAGTTTAGAAGCTATGACGCCAATTGCTTCGTCCGATACAGTGCGGAAAGCACTAGCCACCCTTAGCGTGCTGGGTGTATACATAGTCTGTTTAGAAGCACTAAGTCCTTTGAGCGGATACCATTTATTTCTGGTCAGGTTTGTCTAGCTATATTGCATCCTTTAACTTGAGACCAGATCCTGCCCGCTGTGCCTAAGGCTATTGTACAAATTGGGAGCTTGGTAGCAATAGAAATACCAAGGTTCGACCTATCTGGTTCAATCAGAATGGTAGTACACTCACGGGCGAGTTCACCCGCTTTACAGTTCTGTTGTGGGTCAGAATCAAGGTACTTGCGTGTTGTAGACTCACAGCACCAACTCCTAACAGATACTACACAACTAGTGTAGTTAACATTTAACAAATATTTACGCACATGCTTTTAAGGTACGCTAAGTATTCTAGCGTTTATTATTCAAAACTTTAGGGTATTACAGTTCCGCTTTCGTGTTGACATTGGCCTGTAGAATGCACCATGGACATTCTTATATAGAGTAGGTCAGTTAGAGTAACCAACTGACACCAATCAACAGTTGCGTAACTGGAACACCAGGAAGGAGCTGACCTAGACTGTATTCATTGTCAAACAGTATTTAAGTTGGATTTCATTTATTCATCATTTTTGGGGATATGCCATCTGTTCTGGCTCTTGGAAATGACAAAGGAAGCGTAGGGTTAATGCTGATACAAGAACAAATTGGTGAGTCAATCCAAAAATTGGTTCGTAAGTTTAGGAAAGACGGCAAGTTACGGAAGTACTACTGGTATTACCGCTAGTGATTAACAGATTTGCAAAATCTGGGGCGAGAGTTCAACAGGAACCACGAGTTGTTGTTACCTCACGCAGTCAAGTACAGCAAAGGAAAAAACTTTGCAAAAAATTTCACAGAGTATATCAATAGCTTGGGCAACGAATGGGCAGCAACTATGAGGCCAGTTTCATCTGACGAGGAAATAAGGAATAAATTAAAATCGGTACAGTCAGAGGAGAACAGTTCACTGCGATACTAGTTGACCAGTTCGAAGTGAGTGCGAGCAGGGAAGAAGCTCAGGAATTGTGGAAGCAGGCAACCGCCGCAGGAGCTGTGTCCCCATTAAGGTAGCAGATCAAGGTCAAAATAGAATAGGGGAGAAATTGTTCCAATTTCACAAGGAAACGGAAGATTTGAGAGCACAAAAGGAGTACTTGAGAATAAGGCAAAGGAAGTTTCTCAAAGGTTAACAGAAACAGAGGAAGCAGCATCGCTTTTAGAGAGTGTGCCAAATTTAAAAGAGGCAGGGCGACTAGTACTACCTGAACGAGTAGAGACAGATGAAAATCAGCATCGGCTAGATATACACAAACAGTGTAGATATTACCTCCGGAAGTTGCCTGGCCGGAATATTTAACACCGGAAGGGATAAGTCGCGCGTTGAAGCCAACAGTAGTATTTACTGAAGAGAGGCAGACAGAATTTTTGTTTGGCGCATCTGAAGTCGGTGCCGAGCCTTTTTCGTTTGGAAGTCCGGTACACAATAAAACCCTAGTATATCCACTAAAGGAGCCAGAACCAATAAGAGAGCAGCAAACTGTAGACAGTCATTAGCCTGCGCAAGCAGATAGTCGAAGACTAATTAGCTTGAGTCCGTCACTGAGAAGTGAACCTGGAAACTGCCCAAAAGATAACGCTCAAATTCTACCAGCAATACGTCAAACAAAAATAAACAAAATTGGTATAGAAGAGATCTCAATGGCAGTGGCCAGACTAGTACCTGTGATCACTGGTACATTCATGGTTGTGAACTTGCAGTTACATTCATGGTTGTGAACTTGCAAAGAGAAGATAAGGCCCGATGAATTACAGGATTTCTTTGACTGTGTAAAGCAGAGGTTGTTTGGAGATGCATACAACCTTATGCTGCCAAAGCAATTCGCAAGTGCGGGCGAGCTTTACATGCTCCTAAGAAGAATTTATTTAAAGGAGAGAACTCTGGAAGACGTAACCAAAGAAATCAGAATCGGGAAGCAGCTGGCAAGTGAAAACATAAGGGCCTTTGCTAGGCGTTTAGGGTCACTTCAGATGATGGCAAAGGATATAATAAGAAATAAGTACAATGGCGTTGGAGATACAGCATTATTATACGAACTTGACAAGTCGGCGTTAACCACTTTGGTTGCGGATCTCCGCAACACCGCTCTACAGATTCATATGCTGAATAGCCGAAGAATTAGCAGAAGAGGCGATTAGAGCGCCATTCTTGGTGGAGCGGAGTACGTCTGGTTTGGGCACCGGGAAGCAGGCAGGACATGTTCAATTCTACTATCATAGATAGAGACGTTAGCAATAAGCACCCAAACATGTCCAGAGGAGCGTATAACACAGATGTCTGCTATAACAGAGAGATGAACCCAACAAATTCGGACAGGAGATCTTAGCAAAGAATTTGCTCATTCTGCCATAAGCCAGGACATAAAAGGGATGAGTGCTTTACACGGAAAAATACACTATACTGTTCGGAATGCCAAATTGCCTCGTGAGGCAAGTAGGCATTGCCAAGAAGACACAAAATGGGATCAGAGTGGGAGGCAGCCAACTACGAGGCGTTCGGATCCACCTAGGAGGGGCAGCGGGGGCAACTTCAGTAGACCCCGAGTTAATTCAACAGAAGGAAGAAATCCCTTCAACACTGGAGGTAATCAGCAACGTCCGAATTGGAAATTAAGCAAGGAGGAGCCACACCACACAGGGGTTGAAATACTTTTCATGTGGTCAAATGGGACATCGGTCAGCAGAATGCAGGCAGAAACAGTTCCAACAAGGAAACCAGGGAAACTTCCAGCGGCCCAGTCGGGGCCAGTAGACCAAAGCAAAGGAAGAAAGAATTAGGCCAAAAATACGCGTGATCAGTAATGCAAAAACTATATTCCAGGAGAAGGAGGAGCAAGAGGTTCTCCAATACCACGTACCGAGTAATGTAAAAACTATGGTTCAAGATACGGAGGAGCAAGGGTCTCTCTGGGAAAAAATGTTTGAATGCGTTTTGGTTTGGGTAACTGTTATGATTCCAGTAATTAAGTTAAGTTAGAAAAGGTTACAAAGTATAGACCAATCGAACACAAGGCGGTACGGGAGTCTACATTTAGGATATTAATGATCGTTTGTAAGATATATATCGTCAATGATAACTGCGGTGCATGGATGTAAAAAATTAAAGAGATCGAAAGAAGATACGCGTCTATATTGGGGACAAAAGGACGTTGCTTCGTTGTAAGCAGGACGGGAGATGCATTCGAGATACCCTGGAAGGAGCCAGCTGGTGGAAAGCTAGCTCTTTTAGTAGATTCAGGGGCGGACATCAGCCTCGTAAAATCTAGGGTTTTACGGAAAGGGCTGTGGATTAATCTGGCGGACGTAAGAACACTTAACGGAGCGTTTGGTGGATGCATCAGGACGCTCAGTTCAGTTGAGGTAAAGTTAGAGCTTATTGGTATGAGTTTTAGAATGCACGCAGTGGAATTGGATAAGGAGGCTATCCCGGCAGATGGGATACTTGGGCGCGATAATCATTGAGGCCGCACCATACTGGATGTGCGAAACATTAATAGTTACTTTTCCATTACAGCCATGGAAGGAAGGAAACGTGAATAAAGTTAAGTTATAGTAGTTCGGAAGCCCTTAATGCAAGATGGATAAGAGTTGTTACGTTCCATGTAAACTCCAAATGTCAGACGGTTTTTTTGCACAAACAACAGCTGGCGGAGGGGGTATACATGGCAGAAACCATAACATCCGTCGACAGAGGTATGGTATATGCTTGTGCACTGAACGGCTCAAAGAGGGAGTTTATTTAAGATAAAAACTTTAGTCCTAAGTTTACGAATTATGATAAGTTTAAAGAGCCGAGTCTAGGATCGGTTAATCAGGTTAGGCAGTTAGACGTAAAAAAAGAATGTAGAAAGTATTAGTCACTAAAGTTAGATTCAAACATGAATTTGGAGGAGAAGAACTCAATAGAGATAATTTGTGCGTCGTATGATGAGATATTTTTGATGGAAGGAGACGCTCTGACGTACACACCAGACGTTGAGCATTAAATATCTACTAGTGGATGAACCACCAATAAACTAAAAGCAATATAGACTGCCACAAGCACATAAAGAATAAGTAAACAGACAAGTAAAAGGAATGGTAAAGGAAAAAATTATCACACCGAGTACCTCCCAGTGGAATTCACCAGTTATTTTGGTACCGAATAAGACAGGCACTCAAGGTCAAAACAAATGGAGAATGGTCGTCGACTTAAGGAAATTGAAAGACGCCACTATTACGCAAATGTTTTCAATCCCACGAATTGAAGAAATCCTGGATCAATTGGCACATAGTAGATGTTTTTCTACACATAATTTAGCGAGTGGCTACCACCAAGTTCTGGTAGATACTCAAGATGAGCAAAAGACCGCGTTTACCAGTTTGTGGCACTATAAGTTCAATTGGATGCCGTTTGGATTAACAGGAGCACCGACTAGCTTCTAAAGGCTAACGAATCATGTGCTTACGGGTTTACAAGGGTTAAACTGTTTTGTGTGAGTCTCGAAGATATTGTAATTTATGGGACGAATTTGCAACAGCATTCGCAACGCTTGTGCAAGGTGCTCCAGAAATTACGAGAACTCAATTTGAAAGTGAACACGTAGATGTGAAAATTTTTCCGAAGGGAGGTGGTTTATTTAGGCCTTCGTTGCTCAGAGGCAGGAGCACTGCCAGACACACCGAAGGTGGAGTGCGTAAAAAATTTATCAATTCCGAGGAATAGAAAGGAAGTGCAAGCATTCCTAGGACTACTGGACTATTATAGAAAGTTCACAATGGAAAGAAGGACTTGCCGTAATTGCGTTGCCAATTGATAAGAGGATTTCATGATTCACCTCTCGGTGGGCATCAGGAATCCTGGAAAACGTACGAAAGGATTAGGAGAGTATACGGCTGGAAAGGTATGATCAAAGATATTAAACGCTATGCGAAGAACTGTCCTAAGTGTCAGGCCAATAAGAGTTCGAGGCTGACAAAGATGCCAATGGTACTAACGATACCCCGACGCGACCATTTGATAAAGTGCATATGGATATTGTAGAGATATAGCGAAAGACAGTTTCGGGAAATAAGTACGTCATGACATTTCAGGATGATTTCTCGAAGTATATGGCCTGCGTGGCCATACCAGATGCTAGAACAACCACGGTCACCAAGGCATTCTTTGACGAAATTGTTGCACGATACAACATACCAAAAGTTTCGATAACCGACAATGGTTCAAATTTTGTATCGAAATTATTCTCAGAAACCTGAAAAATTCTGGGAATCAAGAATTTACATATAACACCATATCATCCACAGGCTAATGGTTCATTGGTGCGTAGTCATCGACCTCTGGCCGAGTACTTGAGGAGTTTTGTCAAGGAAGACGGCTCGAATTGGGATCAATGACCACAGCAATGCATGTGCACAATAATACTGCGCATGTATCAACAAAGCAAACACCGTTTAGGACGCTTTACGGATTTGACTTTGATATGCCCAGCAATTTGAAGCGAAAGTGCGCGCCGCTTTACAACGCGGGAGATCCTAATAAAGTACGTAAGTATCAGTTCTAGAGGGCACATGAACTAGTCAGGGAAAATCAGAAACGTTCAAAGAAAATAGCTAGAGAGACCTACAACAAGACTCTAAACCCATCCGTGTTTAACGTGGGAGACAAGGTGCTAATGAATAATCAGGCTAGGAAAAACAAATTCTCACCTGTTAAGATATATATATATATATAAAACATATAGACCCTACCTTCTCTTTTTGGGACCCTAATAAACTAGATAATTAAAGTATGACATATGTAGATACGTCTATGTGAAGTTTTGAAAGTATAATGAATTTGTACATAGGGTTGAAGAGGAAAAATTAAAATGGAATATTGAAGAGAACAGGTATACTCGTACATATGTATTTACATAGCTGGTAGGAGTACTATTACTAGTTGTAGGTTAGATTAGTTGAGAAGGGTTTCCTGGAAGTTATGTATGTAGTCATATACAAGTTACAGCATGTAGGAGTATACACTCGTTTATTGATATATACTAATGAACAATGATTCTAACCAACGGGTTTTTTTTCAATATTTTCGCTATTGTCAGAAGGATAAATAGTTTTGCCCAGAATTGAATACAATAAAGTTTGAGCCCTATATGGCAATGTCAATGAATAGTCCAGTCCTCTTTTCCTCCGGGATATAGTAATATAATAATTAATCCGGTAATGTAAGGGGAAAAGACGAGTGGGCATAAGTTGTATGGTATAGTATTCAACTGAAAAATAAGCACACTATATAGTATACTCCTTAGTATTTAGGAATAAGAAAAATATTTGTATAAAAATTTGAAACATATACGGTTTTAGAGCTCGTCACTGATGATACTGGCGGGGATTCACAGAAGCTTTGCAGGAGTGCTGTTGGACAAATTTCCCATCACGGACTTATTATTGGAGACAACAGGGGACGTGTGGTTCGCAAAGGACTATTGGGTCATTGTGACTGAATTACCATGAACGGAGGTGGGGATTATTCTGAAGCAAGTTGAAGATATGCAGGAGATAACCAGCAAATTATGTGAGAAACATGCAGCGGCCAGCGGTACTGAGTAAAGGCGTAGATGCGATGCTTCAAAACAGGAAATAGGGGAGATAATAAAAAGGTTCCTGAAGAAAGAAAAATCATTGTCTCTACGGGGTAGAATACGCAGGTCCCTAGTCTTTATTAGACGCTGGCGGTGAAATACTGAAATGGGCAATACGAACTATGGATCACCAGGACGCGGACCGCATTTATGGTCACCTGCAGGAGTTCGATACTGAGCAAACTAAAACATTATCACTGCTAGGAAAAGAAGTAACCGTGATAAGGACGGGATACCAGGGCCTACATGAAGCGGTGAACAGTACCTTCGCGGAGTTAGCATGGGGAAGAAACAGAAGGAGGTATATATTTAAAAAAGAACATAGCTGCAACGCTTAATATAATTAAATATCTATCTTCAAAACATTGTTTGATTCACTCAGCTACATTAATTAATATAACCAAGTCCTTAATTATATCAAAATTAGCATATGAATTAGATATATATGGACATTGCGCTAAAAGTAATTTAAAACTTATTACACCAGCATATCACACCACTGCTCGAAGGAGTATACGAGCATATCCAACATCACCAATTCATTGTATTCTCACTGGCTTACCAAGTATTGATGAAATGGTCACACGCAATTTAAAATTTATTCCTAAGCTTTTCTGCTGCAATAATATTTTGCACAAAACAGTGAAGAGAGCTTTACAATTCAAACGCAGTCTTAGAAGAAACTCCACCATCATAAAGTGTTTTCACGTCCAAACACAAATGGAACCATCTAAATCTTGCTATCAGATTACTTGCTCTCTAAATACACAATACCCAGTAGGAAATATGGAGGCGATTCCACCACCGAAAACACCCAGTAGGAAATGAAGTCATAAAACGAAAGCGGAGCCCAAAATCTACAAAACCAAATAAAGTTACAAAACTTCTAAAGACTGATTACGGATCCAATACAAATCGGTTTGCTTTACTTAGTAAAGATGATGATAAGGTCGTTCCATCGAAATCCTTTAGGCCGCCACCCATTCGCGGAGCTAGAGAAGATGCACTCAGCTTTGGAAAGCATGGGGAAGAAACAGGAGGAGGCACAAATGGGCTTGTCGTAGTCTTTCATATTGGGAAGCATTATTTCCGAAGAATTAATAAGCATTCAGGAACACCAAAAAACGGAGATAGCGGTGCTTGACTACCTGATACATGACAAGTTACATCCACTGTTCCTAACCAAAGACAATATACGACTATATAGCCGCAAGCCGGTCGCAGGAGCACTATATCGGGTTGTCCGCAAAGGAAGAGGAAAACTGCCGGGAGGTGGACATAACAAAACACTTAACTTACCACCCTGGAAAACTAATAGCCCGAACAAGCAACTACTGCGAAATGTAAGTCCTAAAACGTGGGCGGGCCCAGTGCATTCACATAGCCATTCCAGCAATGGTCGGAATTCTGGTAGTCACCAAAACAATAAATAGATGGCTCTACCATTTTGATGAGCCAGTGACAGGTACGGCGGTGTGCTTGGCCGCGGCCACACGTTTGGAGCTAAGCGACACTGTCTACATGACAATTGGCGCAGAGTGAAGAACCATAGAAAAAGGAATAATTTTAGTACACAGAGCACAAGAGGAGTCACGGTACAACTTATCCACATCCGTCATGGAAACAAGCAGGGTAGCAAACAAAGCTGAGAACTATTGAAAAGCCTTCAGCAAACTAACTCAAATCACCCACCCATAACGCCAGAAACGGTCTCGCTCATGCACTTCCAGGATCTACGGAGAACTCTAACCACGAATAGCAGAGCAATTAGCGACCTGGTAAAGGAGGCTGCAGACGATGAACAGGTATCAAACCTCACCGAGTCCTACGAGAAACTTCACACCTGGATGAAGGGGCGAGTAGGCAGCACAGCCGGGCTCCTAGTAATGATAAGGATGATCTTTTTAGCGAAAAAATAAGGCACGATATTTTCTTCGAGCGCACAATACGAGCATTTCCGGCAGCGCAGCACAACATCCACCCCGACAACGGCGGCCGTCACCCGGACCAGCAGACAGCAGAGGTCGCAGTTTATAGTAAGACCTTGCACATTTATAGTAGAATTATATTATTAACAGAATTTATAATTTTGTTTATATACATACGCCAGTGAGAAAAGAGTCAATGAAGGACTGACTAAAAAAGTTCCCATATTTGGGATGGTGATAGTCAGCGCAAGGACAGCGCCTGGAAAGGCACGACTCCACCGTCATGTTTCAGGAAACCATCCTGATACTTTGATGAACCTGGCTATGTCCCTAATATTAATGGATGACAGCTCTGTCAGGCTTGTAAGAAATGGGGCACCAAAGGTGCGAATTCTTCTTCTGCTCAAGGATGGGCAGTGGCATAAGAGGTGGAAAACCGTCTCGTCCTCCTCCTCGAAGCCACAGCCTCGGCAAAAGTCATTTGAGGGTAGGCCCAGTCTTTCTGCGTGCTGTACCATTATGTAGTGGCCGGTCAAAACCGACACAGTTGTCGACAGTGATACGCGATCAAGTCGAAGAAGTTGATTGGTTCTGTTTTTGTCCATGCTTGCCCAAGTTAGTCTAGCCGTGTGGCAGGATTCCTCGTTAGCCCAGGATTTGTAGGCGTCAGCCAGATATTTCCGTTTGATTTCGAGCTTGGCTGTTGCCAGTGGAATGCCGATGTTTACAGAGGGGTGAATGTCGTGCATTAGCGTGCCTGCCTTGGCAAGCTCGTCCGCCTCGCAGTTTCCCGGGATTTCGCTGTGTCCGGGAACCCAGACTAGGTGCACCCGAGAATAACTTGCGAGCTCATTTAAAGATGTTCGACATTCATGAACTAGTCTTGATGTGGCCGTGGAGCCAAAAAGAAATTTAATGGCGGCCTGGCTGTCTGAGAAGATAGATACGTCAACTGCGCCGATATCACTACCCAGCATCCATTTGGCTGCGTGGTAAATGGCCATGACCTCAGCTTGAAAAACGCTGCATTGGTCTGGGAGACGTAGGGAGATGTTTCAGTCCAGCTTGTCGGAATAAATACTGCTGCCGACTCTACCTCCAAGCCTGGAACCGTCGGTGTAGATTTCGACTGTTTCACCGACGATTCGGTTTTCTGAGGTCCAGTCGCTTCAACTTCGAATAGTGAGGTCGAATTCCCTGTTCAAATCAGGATAGACCGACATATAATCAATAAAGTTGGGGACAGGTGGATCCTGATTCAGAATTGAAGCATGGCCTGTCAGGGTTATGCGCCAGTGCGAAAGAGCGTCTAATCGCTGTCAGCTTGGCTTGTTGCTTAAACAGGATCCCCTAGGGGAGCCAGTGCAGCATGGCAAAAAGGGCTTTCGTAGGTGTGCTACGAAGAGCGCCTGTGATCAGTAGAGCAATGGATCTTCTGATTTTATCAAGGGGTTTGATATTACAGGCTTTTTCGAGAGCTTGCCATCAGAAGACCGACCCATATAACAGGTTTGGTTCAACGATCGCCGTGTATAGTCAGAGCACGACTCGAGGACGAAGTCCCCATCGTGCACCAACTGCTCTTTTACAGCAATATATAGCGCATGTTGCCTTACGTGCCCTCTCACCTGGATTGGCTTTCCAATTAAGCTTTGGGTCGAGAATCAGGCCTAAGTACTTAACGTGTGTGCTCAAAGAGAGCGGAGTGCCGTTTAGAGTAGGCATTGTAAACTTTGGAATTTTGTTCTTCCTAGTGAAAAGCATAGTCTCGGTTTTGGATGGGTTAACCCCAAGTTCGAATTCGCGACACCAGTTCGACACAATAGAGAGTGAGTAGTTAAGTTTTTCGGAAAGTGTTTGGGGGAATTTGCCGGATGCCGCGATTGCTATGTCGTCCGCATAGGCTATCACTTTGCATCCAGTAGATTCCAATCTCACCAGTAGTGTGTTAACTGCCAGGTTCCAGAGGAGGGGTGATAAAACACCCCCTTGTGGCGTGCCCCTGTTAACCACCCTCCTGGATTGGGCACTGCCAATCGTGGAAGTGATGATCCTAGATTTTAGTAGAAGCTCTATAAATTTAAGAAGACCTGAATTCAGGTTAAGATTATAGAGTGCGGAAATGACAGCGTTGGGGCATACATTGTTGAATGCTCCCTCGATGTCCAGAAATATGGCAAGTGTGAATTCCTTGTACGCCAAGGATTTGTCAACTTGAGAAATGAGAGAATGAAGTGCTGTTTCAACCGATTTGCCTTAAGAGTAAGCGTGTTGAGATACAGAGAGAAGAGAAGGGTTGATCGATGTCCTGATATGTAGGTCAAGAGCTCTTTCTAGAACCTTAAGAATAAAGGATGTTAGACTTATGGGTCTGTAATCCTTAGGTTTGGTGTGCGCGGCCTTCCCAACTTTTGGTATGAGGACGACCCCAGCCGTGCGCCAGCGTAAAGGAATATATTGCAATCTGAGGCTTGCATTATATATTTGTAGCAGCCATGGAAGGATAATCTCTTCCCCATTTTGGATATCGGCAGGAATGATGCCGTCTGGTCCGGGGGACTTGTATGGCTTAAAGGTTTGAATGGACCACTGAAGGTGACTTTTTGTCACTTGGAATGTGGGGAGGCTATCATGGGAAACCTGCTCCACCTGGTAGAGTGCTTGATCCGCTGAGGCTAAACTCCCTGGGAAGTGGGTGTCTAGCAGGATATCAAGGGTTTCGGCGCTTGAGTGAGTCCAGCTGCCATCTGGTTTTTGGATACAGTCAAGGGCTTTGTTAGAGGAGTGGAGAATTTTACGAAGACCGCAAGCCTCGGACGTCGATTCAATGCTTTCGCAAAATTTGTAAACAAAGGGGCAAATAAAAGATAAATAATTAGAAATAAAAAAAGAAAAAAGCATAAATACAAAAAAGAAAAAGAAAAAGAGATAAAGCAAAACATTACAAAGAAAAAGAACACAAAATCAAAAAATATGTATAAGATAAAAAGAAAAAAAATCATCCAAAATATGAAAATTACAAAAAAAAATTAAAATGATTTGTGATAGGATTAATAAAATGCACTAAATTGTTTATGGTACAAGAAGAATATTGTAAATATTCATTAGAAGCTAGTTGCACCACCTTCTTCTAGAATGAGGGAGCGATGTTGTAAGTCCGATTCAAGCTACGTGCGTGTAGTTGACTTACTGCAAATCCTAACACATACTACACAAATGTTGTTGTTAAAATTTAACAAATATTCACGCACATACTTTTAGGGCGCGCTAAGTATTATAGCGTTTATTATGGGAAACTTCAGGGTATTACAGCTCCGCTTTCGTGTTGACATTGGCCTGCAGAATGCACCATGGACATTCTTATATAGAGTAGGTCAGTTAGAGTAACCAACTGACACCAATCAACAGTTGCGTAACTGGAACACCAGGAGGGTGCTTACCTAGACTTTATTCATTGTAAAACAGTATTTAAGTTCTATGATGTTAAGAATAAAGCTCTCTCCTACATTAGACAACGAAAAGAACACAGTGTTTCACTTTGGCAGCTGTAACAGCCTTGTAGGTGCACATATGCAGACGGGTCTGCTAAGCTATCTCGTGTAAAGATTAGCGGCAGCTCTTGGCGGCCATTGAAGTGATATTACCTGAATCCACGGAGCGCAAAGCTGCTTGGCTGTCGTATAGAATGCAAATATTATTTCCAGATATTTCCATCTTCCTTAGCCAGGACAGTGATGACTGTATAACTGCGACCTTTGCCTGAAAAACACAGTAGTGGTCGGGCAGCCTAAAGGACATATCCAAATCTTCTGAGAATGCACTACCTCCCACCCTACTCTGTAACTTGGATCTATCTGTGTAGATGTGAAACCCTTTTGCATGAGTGGGGATGACATTCCTCAATTCGTCCCTGGAGACATTAAAGATCCTGCATATTTATATTTATTTTTTATTTATGTATTTTAAAGCGTTCACATATAAGACAGGGTCTTTTAAATGAGGCAAGAAGTATCCGAATAACAATGAATTATATACAACAAAGATTACTTAAAACCAAGACTAAGAATATAAATTAAATGAAACTAAATTATTAGATCAGACAAATAAATAAGTTAAGATCAGATAAATAAATAATTTAACATATAAATAATTGAATATATAAATAATTAATTTAAAATTAAATAATTTTTATAAAATAAGGAAAAGTTAGATCAGAAAGAAAACGAATAAACAAAAAGGAAACAAAAATTAGAAAAGCAGAAAAAAGAAAAAAAATAGCATGAAGAGAAGTAGTGAAAAATTGCTTGCTTAAAGTTGTGCTTACTTGAGATACTCCTAATTGACAAAGGCAACGAATTCCACAACCTGATGGCGTTCACAAAAAAAGTCTATTCGAGTTTAAATGCTTGTAATTAAGGACTAAGAGGTTCATATTTCTCCTCGATTTACAAAATAATTTGGTGTTCGCGTGGATATCAAGTTATGTAGAAATATGCAATTTCTAGCATCCATATAATTAAAAATATTGCAACCAAGGACCTGATTGCAAAACTTACTGATATAGCCAAACTTTCTTAAACCATATACATATCTTGTAGCATTATTGAATGCAACCTGCAACTTATGTCTGGAACCCGAGTCAAGTTTACCATAAACAACATCTGAGTAAGTCATGATCGGCACTATAAGCTGAAGCACCAACCTCCTTCTGGTCTCAATAGGCACAAATGATGCAGTCCTCCTCAAATTCCGTAAGGCACCGTACTCACCACTGAATTTATGTGATCCTCACAGGATAGTACGGAGTTAATGTGGTATCCAAGGTTTTTTACTTTTTCAACAAATTTAAGTTTTGTATCATTTACTGAAATTGTTGGTATATCAGAGGAAGGGTAACCAGACTTGGAAATCGGGAGGACATATGATTTTTGGGAGTTGAGCTTCAGCCTATTAGCTATAGCCCATTCTGCTATTATGATCAAGTCTTCGTTTACCCTAGCACATAAATCATCAATGAGACCAATAGGTCTGGACAAATACAATTGAAGGTAATCAGCATATGCATGCATGGTGACATTACGATACTTACTGAAAATGTAATCTATGAACAGTGTAAATAAAAGTGGACCAAGCACTGAGCCCTGAGGCACCCCACAGGTTGAATTATTAAACGCAGACACATTCTTTCCCACCCTAACCCTTTGAGGCCTTCCAACCAAGTAACTATTTAACATACGGACCGCCGAGCTGGAAAAACCAATATTCAACTGTAGCTTTTCACATAGTAATGAGTGATCTACAGAATCGAATGCTTTAGAAAAATCTAACAGACAAAGCAGGGTCAAATGTCCCATGTCAAATGACTCTCTGATGTCATCCAATATTTTAACAACAGTAGTGGAGCAGCTGTGTCCAGGCCGAAAACCAGATTGGAGTGGGGAAATAAGGTAAAATTTTCTGACGTATTCTGAGATTTGCTCAGGCATGAGAGATTCACATACCTTTGAAAAAGCCGACTACAAACTTACACGACGGAAATCAGACTGTACATTAGCTTTGGACTTCTTAGCTATAGGGATAATCATCGCTACTTCCCAAATATTGGGGAAGCAGGAGCTCGTTAAACAATGGTTAATTATATGGGTCAACGGGCTTAGAATGAAAGGCAAAATATGCCATTGAAGGCATAAATTGGAGTAATGTAATCGAAAGAATCAGGAATACTCTTGAAGCGGCTCAAGATAGACACATGACCTACGTTTCTGGCAACCCATTGATGCGTAGCTTTTGTCTTATAGCTGAATTTGCAATTTTTTCCCCAAAAAGCTTAACAGGCAGCAGATTGAGCATAACAATCAAAGCTTCCGATGGAGTGGTTCTAATGGCACCATCTGTGAATACCTATTTGTAACTTTGTTACCAGCTTATTGTAAGTGGACTTACTTTGGGCTGTCCAACAAGTAAGCACCCCATAAAAAATGACTGGTCGTACCACAGTTGTGTTTATCCAATAGTTTACCTTAGGCTGGAACCCCTTATTTTTACCTACAACCCTTTTTGCCAGAGTACAAAGCTACCTGAGCCTCCTTAATGCGCTCGCTTATATTGGCCTTCCAGTTCAGCTTTCTATCTAGGATCACTCACAGATATTTAGCCTCCTCCACAAAACCAATATCTTCACCCATTAGTTGTGGAGCGATAAATTGAGGAATTTTTTTTTCCTAGTACCAGCTTTGTCTTCGTCGGATTAACCCCCAACCAACAATCTGTTGAGAGAGAATGTTCAACATGTGTTGCATCAATAGATATGTATTTTCCCGACATACTAATAGCAACATCGTCCGCACACACAAACACATCTCCAGTCGAACGAGTAGCGCATTTGCCGCAAGATTCCAGAGTAGGGGTGAAAGCACTCTACCTTAAGGGGGGCCTCTGCATACCGACTTCTTTGCCGACGGCAGCTCCAGCTGTGAATTGTTTATCCTGCCACTAAGCATTTTTCCAATCCAGTTGCTAATGGCATGACAAAGAAAGCAGAGAGTACTCAATACCAGATACTAAAGAGTGTAAAGCGTTCTCAACCGATTTACCTTTGAAGTAAGTATGCTGAGAGACCGACAGCTTCTGTCTGTCTATAGTGAGCCTCAGATGATTACCTTCTGATCATTCACCGGTAATAATTAAATTATTAAAAAAACTATAGTTTTCGATCTACTTATTACTTAACTCCTTCAATTACTAACTAATTCAAGTATCGAAAATATGTAAGCAGTCATATAAATATCTCACCATGGCTAAAATGCGAATCCAAAATAGAAACAACCCTACAAAATATAACTTCCGTTCTTGTGTCAGCAGCTATAAATGCAACTCCTCCTACCATTGCCATTCCCATCGCATGATATCCGGAAACCTAGCATGGACATTGAAAACCTAATCAATGCAAAAAGACGGTTCAACGCCTTTGGCAAAAACACAGATAGCATACGACCAAACAAATCTATGCTTTATCTAAAAGGCGCCTCACTGCAGCTTTCCATGCAGAGTCTTGGGGTCCTCTGTGCTGTCGTCACTTGTTGTAGTAAACGCCTTTTCACTGCCGGTAATAGGCGCAGTCGTCGACAAACAGCTGGTGGTTACTAACAAGGCGATTATAGCTGCCAAAGTAAAACACTGTGTTCCTTTTAAAATCCAAAGTCTTATCTACTATTTTCCAATAAATACTTACTGTCTAGGTAAGCGCCTTTCTGGTGTTCCAGTTATGCAATTATTGAATGGAGTCAGTTGGTTAACCAACTGTCCTACTGTATATGAAAATGTCGACGGTGCATGCTAAAGCCCAATTGTCCATCGTCAACTCGATTGCGGAACTGTGACATCCTAAAAGTTCACATAATGATTAATAATAAATCCTATATATTGTAGTATTTGCACCCTAAAAATATGGGCTTGCTTAATTCGTTGATAATTCTTAATCCTTCTAAATGCTAACTACACCAAATGTATAGTGTATATTAGGAGTTGGTGCTGTGAGTCAACTACGCGCAGGTAGCTTCATTTTGACTCACAACATCCCTGCCTTCTTTCTAGAAAAAGGTAGTGCAACAACCTTCTAGTGAATATTTACAACCTTCTTGAACTGTAAACAATCTTGTGCATTTTATGAATCCTATAATACATATATATTTTTTTTTAAATCGCCATATTTGAGTTCTATTATTCTCTTTTTCTTTTTTTTTGCCTTCTTTTCTTTTTATATTTTTATATTTTCGTTTTCGTTTTCTTTCCTATCTTTTTGATATTTGTATATTTTTTATTTCCGCTTTTTTATATCTTTTTGTCCTTCAGTGACTCTTTTCTCACTGGCGTATATATGAACAAAATTGCAAATTAATTACAAATTTAGCTTATGCTACTATAATCCGCGTCCTCTGCGATTGTTAGTTCTATTGCCGCCCGTCATTGTCGGAGTGAAGTCCCTCGACGAACTCTGCATACCCCTCCCTTCTTTCTGGACTGGTACGAATGATATACTCGGCTGGCGATTTGGCTCACCATGTACTCCTTTAAAACTTCGCTTGTAGTGGCCCTCATCCTGTATTTTATATAGCGTGCCCCACGGATGTATGTGTTACTACCTCTGCTTATAGGATTCAGCTTGTAATATGCGTTTGAAATACCTGATAGATTACAATACTCCTCCATTATTTAATTTGCAACACTGTGTTTAATGGCGGAAGTGTTTGTCTTGAGCTTCCTTATAATGGAATTCATCTTCGCTGTGTTCGACGTGAGATAAACATTTAATTACGTAATATGCGTACTCATGCCAATCTCTTTGTCCTGTTGTAGTGAATCCATTTCAAATGTGAATCATATTTCATATGTTCATCCTCTAGATTGGACATATACCCAATTAATTTCCATGGGCCAATTTTCTTCTGCTTTTAATAATTGGTAGTAGTTTCAGTCACCCTCCTTAAGCTTTTGCCCAACATCTTCAACTTAGACAAAATCGATTTCTGTTGAGATTGTGATATACTTGATGGACATCGTAACGTAAAATTGTCCAATGAAAAATATGACTTTTCAAATACTGCGGTCACATTCATCCACAGTCGCCATTCATCCCCAATCCATCGAATAATACGTTGGTCCCTTAGTCTACACCGTCTCCCTATATGCGCTGATCCTGGAACTTCCAATATCGATTCACATCATCAGAGCTGAATCTTTATAATAATTTTCTTAAATTTCTAGTTAACATTTTAGTTAGATATTTTTCTATATTATTATTATTTAATAATAGTAGAACATTTCATAAGTTAATTTAATAAGTCAATTTAAAAATTATATAATAATAATTTTATAAATATACTATATATACTATAGATACTCTTGGGCATATTTTGGTAAAATTTTCAATTCTAAGGAAATCTTGTTGCCCCTACGACATAAGCAAGAATATTTGAGATAAGCCCGTCAAAACTCTGTCAATAGTATGACTCAATTTTTCATTGCATGTAATTACGTACTTTATTTTAATTATTTAACATTATAGCCTAGTATGTATATACCCATAAACATGTGTATTTTCTATGTAACTCGCTCGTATATGATTACATATACGAGTATACCTTCTAAGCAGTTTTAATTGCTTATAATTAATTGCTATAATTATTTCCCAGTGAAGCTAAACATATTCTTTTTCTTTGAAGTCCTAAGCGATAAATAATATTGAAACATATTTACATGTACTCTGCTTGAAACTGCAGTATTCCATATACATATATCAAGAATTATAGAATAAACAGATTGCGCTTGGCGCAAGTCCGTTAATTTTGCTTTTAAATTTTGACAGTTCCCTGTTCAGTTGACTACGTCACAATATTGACATTTTTTGAAAAGTGCATTGCGAGCGGTGGGGTTTTTATTATAAATTGTGACAATTTAATTATATTTGTGGGATCCTTAAAAAAGATCTAAAAAATTAAGTGTCCGGTATCTGCTCCTTCGGATTCAAATATGTCGTTCAAGTGAAGATTTTGAAAATAGCTTGAAGTTTGAAATGGGTAAATATAATTTTTTCATTCCAGTCATTGTGGTTATATTAAAAAACTGCGTTAAAAATTTCTTAGCCTTCGCAAATAAAATGATCCTAATTCTACGTTCATACTACGTGCTAAAGTACGTAATTTGTTCGTAATTTATTTTGACAATTCGGTGACAAATCACATATTTGTTTATTTTGTTGCAAAAGGCGAAAGTAAGTACGCATTCGCAAGGCATTGAAAAGAATAGGAACATTTTTATTTAATTTTAGCATGTCCGACCAGGAAAAATTATTAAGTGTATTAGCGTTCATACAGTGGCAGGGTGTAATTCACATCGTAGATTATTTTTCCATGGACAATAAGTTCCTGGATCTGCTACAAAAACGGCGTTCTGTACTCATGCGCAAATTGATATTCTTGCGGAAAAAAAATTTACATTGTTCAGAATATCACTAGATCTTCGATCGCTAGTCCGCTTATGTTGGGCAAAGGCTTGTAACATTTTTGGCAACTACATGAATTTTGTATTAACTACAGGAATTGTTATAGGAACGAACACAGACATTTTGGGAGGTCGACTGCGCTGTGAATAACGATGCTTTTTTTAAGAATAATTTTAGAATGAATCGGACTCAAATGACGCATTGTATCAAATTTTGCGGTCGTTGGAGAAACAAGAAACCATTCTTCGAAAGGCCATAACTCTACAAAAGCGTGTCGCCATAGCATTGTATGTACTGGGTTCGTCCACAGAATACCGCAGCATTGGTAATTTGTTCAGAGTTGGAAAGCCAACTGTATGCAGTATTTGCTTGGAATTTTGTACTGATGCTTGGAAATACTTGCAACCGATGTATACGCAAAATTTTCCACTGAACAGGAACAAAGTCGAGAACTTTGTTCAAGGTATATATATTTTTGAAATCTAAACTTTAGGAAAAGAAAAAAAATTCACTGTAAACAAAAACAAATTTATATGCGTTTAAATTAAAACATAAAAACCGCGACGATCGCGAAAAGAAAACACAAGATTAGGAGAGAGAGAACCTATCGCAACGAGTGTTAGTCGACGACTTTTCATGGCCCCCGGGCCTCCCCCGCTTGTGGGGGACAATCGGTTTGCCATTTTGGCAGACAGAAGTCCCCAAGCAAAAAGAAAGAAACCAAATAAAAATAAATATAAAGAAGAGGCTTTTCCTGAACTTCCTGAAGAGGTACTACCCAACCATAAATTTATTACTGTTGCTTCGCTTAGTGATCAAAAAACTTTAGCTGATTTTTCATGCTTCGCAGTTCACAAAGCTCTTCAAATTATAAGTAGGAATATAATTTCCATCTCCGTCCTACGGGATGGAAATCTTCTTCTACTCGTCCAAGATTTAGTCACAGCAGAAAAATTCTTATCAACCAAACATCTTAACAACATTGGTCCTATTAAGTGCTCTTTGCATCCGTCCCTAAACCATTCAAAAGGCACAATTTACGCTCCTTACCTTATTAAAGTTTCAGACGAAGAAATCGTCACTGAATTAAAATCCCAGGGTGTTGTTTCAGTCTTCAAATTCAATAAATTTGTTGAAGGGAAACCAGTACCAAGTGGAGTAATATTACTAACTTTTGATTTATTCCTAGCACCCAAAAAGATCGATGTCTCATGGCATTCGGTTTTTGTAAGAGAATATTTTCCCAACCCCATGCGGTGCAAAACTTGTCAACTACTTGGTCACACTTCTAAACGATGCAATAAGTCTCCAGCATGTGCCATCTGCAATTTACCTCCTCACGCCCCGCAAGTCTGTACTCGCATTTTCTGTGCTAATTGTTCGTTAGAACACCCCGCATCCTCCAAAGAATGCAAAAAATATATTGAACAGAAAGCAGTTCTTGAAATTAAAACTAAAAACAAGTGCACTATGCGCACTGCTAAAACAATTTACGAAAGAAATATAAGTATAGAACAAAACATAAGTAAGCAACAGCAAAACAATGGTAACGATTCCGTTACTGTTAGCTACTCAGAGGTAGCGAAATCGAACACTGGTAACTCAGAAAAAGAAATATCAAATAACATCCAAACAACACAAAAAAATGTTACATACAAAAAAACACAACACACAAAAACACAAGAAACTAATATCAAAGAAAATTACAATGTAAACAACAACAATAAAAACTTACCTGACCCAGAGTCCCTCTCTACCACTCCCCCCTCTGCAATCCAAAACCGCTCTCTTCCTCATTCTTCTATCCACTCTTCGTCTGCAACAGACTCTTCTTCTAACCCCACATCTCCAACAAAACCCACACACCTTAACACTCACGAAAACAATAACTCTTCAAAAACAACTTCCACTCTCTCTTATCTCTCCCCCACTAACAATATTGCTTCTCAGCTTTCTGAATCCAGTAGCAACGTTAGCTCGATCGACTCCAACTTAAATCAATACTTCAGCTCGACACATGACATAACATATGATGATCTCTCAATGGAAGACGACAACTTTTAATAAAAACGAAATCTTCTCTTTATTATCTCTTTATGAAATTTAAAATTGTGCAATGGAATATGAACGGTTTTGTTAATAATTATCATGAAATGGTACTTCTTATCAAAGATATACAACCAGATTTCCTCGCATTACAAGAAACTCATTTTTCTTGTAATATCCACAATTCAATTACACCAAAAGACTATGTAGGTTTTTTCCACAATCTGCCTTTGAATACCTCATCCAAACATGGAATTGGAGTTCTTGTAAAGAAACACATTCCGCATAAGTGCGTCCCAATCACTGCAAACATATCAGCTTTAGCTTTAGAAATAAATATTGGTTTTTCATTTACCATAGTAAATTTATACATTCCACCTTCACAAACCTTAACACCGCAAGATATATTTTCAATTATTAGACAAATAAATACACCTTTCATTCTCTTAGGGGATTTTCATTCTTGGAGCCCTATTTGGGGATCCAAAGAATGCAACGACAAAGGAAAAATTTTAGAAGATGTCATTCTAGCGGAAAATCTTATAATATTAAACGACGGTAGTTACACTCACTTCTCAACGCACAAAACATTCACACATGTTGACTTGACAATGTGTTCAGCCCAGCTTGCACCAAAGTGCAATTGGGAAAGATTAGACGACCTTCACGGTAGCGATCACTTTCCGATTGTTACGGAAGTATTATCTAACTTAAACTTTGAGAAAATAAAGACTAAACCAACATTTAAAACTGATCTCGCAAATTGACCTAAGTTCCAAATATTATGTGATCACAATAATACCACAACATACTCTGGTAATGTAAATAAAGAAGCAGCCCAACTTAACAAATTGATTAAATCGGCAGCTAATATAGCTATCCCACAAACCAAAAATACTTCTGTCAAATCAACAGTCCCTTGGTGGTCCACAGAGCTTGGTGTATTGAGAAAAGCAAAACAAATCCATTGGCATAACTATAAACGTGTTCAAAATACTCAGAACCTAATTTCGTATAAACAGTCAAATGCTACTTTTAAAAAAGCTCTAAAATCAGCCTAATATAATAGTTTCAAAAAGTTTACACAAAAAATAAACCCTAATTCCAGCATAAAAAGAATTTGGTTCGATATAAAAACGTTAACAGGGAACAATTCTAATCTTAATTTAAGAGTAATAAATTTTAATAATCATCAGTTAACATCTTCTCTGGACATAGCCAATTTTTTTGGAAGATTTTGGTCCCTCTACACTGAGGATCAAAGTTTTTCATAGGAATTTGTCATAAATAAAACTGAAACTTTGCAAAACGAATACAGTGGAAGCCGAGTCTCTTCTTCAGCTAGGAAAATCGAAAATAAGATATCGATGATTGAACTCGAAAACTCCTTGCATCTCGCTAAAGGAAAAACCCCTGGCTTTGACAGGATATCATATCCTATGCTCAAAAACTTGCCACGTTCCGCAAAGGACAGACTGCTTACATTGTACAATAATATTTTTGAACAAGGGATTTATCCCCAGTCTTGGAGAACAGCCGAGATTGTACCGATTCCTAAGCCCAATAAACCAGCTTCGGATATTTCTGGGTATCGCCCAATTTCGCTTTTGCCTTGTATGGCAAAGACCTTGGAAAAAATAATTGCAAAAAGAATCTCTTGGTACCTAAATAAAAACAGCCTCATTAGCGCCAATCAGGTCGCTTTTAAACAAAAACAAAGCGCATTAGACGTATTATTGCATCTCCAGCACTATGTGTCAAATGCTCTTTCAAGCAAAAATCATGTCTCTATTCTGGCGACTGATTTTGAAAGAGCTTTTGACCGCATAGGAGTTCATGTAGTTTTGAATCAACTCCAGACCTGGAAAGTTGGTCCGAGGATCTTTAACTTTGTCAAAGCCTTCCTGATCAGTCGCAAGTTTCGAGTTAGGATTAATCATAATTCATCTGAGACGTATCCACTGCACAACGGGATCCCACAGGGATCACCATTGTCAGTTATTCTTTTTATCACTGCGTTTGACCAATTGAGTAGAATTTTATCTGGCTACAAAAACATCGAACATGCAATTTATGCAGACGACGCAATTATTTTTTCCAAAACAAATAATAGTATTTCAGTTAGAGATAATTTTGCAGATATATTAAATAAAATAAAAAAAATGGGGCCAGCTTTCAGGAGCTGCTCTTTCAATTGAAAAATGTAAAGTTTTACATATTTGCAAAAAAATTAATTGTTCAAAATTTATTCTAACATACAACAATATTGTCATAGAATTTGTCAATTATTTAAGAATTTTAGGAATAATTTTTGATAGTAAGCTTACCTATAAACAACATTGTCTAGATCTAAGGACAAAACTAGCTGCCAGACTTAACATCATAAAATATTTATCCTCAAAACACTCAATGATTCATATAAAGACACTCGTAAATGTAACTAAAGCTTTAATATTATCAAAAATTGATTTCGCACTCCCAATATTTGGTTGGTGTGCACAAACTCACATCAAACGCCTATACGCACCATACCACACAGCCGTTCGAAGAAGTATCAGCGCATTCCCGACATCACCTATCAAAAACATCTTGGCTGAGGCTGGTCTTCCAACAATAGCTGAGCGAATAAAATGGTCTTCATATCTTCTTATTCCTAAACTTTTCAACTGCAACAACGCGATCCTACACCAAGATGTAACCAGAGCATTGGCCCATAAAAAAACGGTCAGAACAAAATCCACCATACGGCACTGCATTGATGGTTTAAGGACCATGCAGTTAAACATCAAACCTCGTCTGATAAAACAGAATAAGGAGCCACCTTGGCACCTTAGTCAATCGTCTTTTATACTTAGTTTAGCAGATCATTCAAAATCAACTACTAATCCAGCTATTTACCGACAACTTTTTTTCGATAAAGAAAGCCAACTAAAAGCAAAAGGCTATACACTAATTTTTACCGACGGCTCGAAGTCCAGCGATGGAACCTCGTTTGCCGTCGCGCATCAGAATGGTAACTTAATTGCTAAAGGAATACTTCCAGATTATGCATCAGTCTTTACCGCCGAAGCTCTGGCAATTCAAACGGCCATCTACTATTGCGTCCGCAATAAAGGAAAATTTGTCATCTGTTCTGATAGCAAATCTACAATAGACGGCATTCTGAACATCAACAATAGCAGCGAAACCATATCCAATCTCCGTGATTCCTTTATCAAAAACCCAAAAAAGCTTCAACTAATGTGGATTCCTGGCCACTCTGGCATTGCTGGAAATGAACATGCAGACCAAGAAGCAAAAGACGCCGCCAAAACACCATGTCCAACTACATACATATCCGATAACAAAGACTTGGCAAATTCTATTAAAAAACGACTATACGAAAACCGGTCAGATGAGTGGGCCATCTACAGTCATAGGTACAAAATCTATAATACAGATGGATCCAAAGCTACTTATCCTGCAACATGTTCCCGACAACAAACGAGACTTTTCGTTCGACTTCGAACTGGTCATACAAAATTAACCCACGAACATCTTTTAAACGGCACCACTTTGACAAATTGCAGATTTTGCAATGGACCACCAACTATTGAACACATACTTAACGAATGTAGCCATTTTAACCAGCAGCGGAAAGATACTTTTAAAGAAATAATTCCTACCGAGTTTTTAAAAACAATTTCCTCTCCCAACATCTATGCCATTGAATCCTATTTTAAAAATTGTAATCTAGTTTTAGATATTTAGTTTATACAACAAAACTCATATTATATTTTTATAGAGTCGAAAGCCCTGGCAGCTAGTACTCGATGTACACATTAGTTATAATAATTAATTATTGTAATTAATAATATTAAATAAATAAATAAATTGTTCAAGGTTTCAAAATGCTTGGTTTTCCATAGTGCGTGGGAGCAATTGGTATGTACTAATGTGAAGATTTATAACCATAAAGTGTGAACTATTTATTTCCTTTTACAGACGGCTGCCATATTGAGATTCACCCATCTTCTCAGGAAGCTACCGACTACTACAACTCCACATTTTTATTAGCATTAGTGGATGCCAGGTGAGAATATTTTATGTTCGTCTTAAATAAGTGAAGAATATTTTATATAATCCCTGTTCTCAGATAACGATTCATTTACATAAGTGTTTGGAGCCCAGGACGCTGGAACGACTCGCAAATTTTGGAGGCATCTACTCTGAAACGACAATTGGATCAATGCTCTTTATTAAATGAAATGACCGAAACGATTGCCGAAGTAAATGTCCCAATATTTATTATAGGAGACTCGGGTTTTCGTTTCGGTAGGAAATTGATGAAGCCATATGCATTTAACGTTATGCAAAGCGAAAGCGAAAAACATTTCAATTAGGTAGGTTGGTAGGTAGGGCAGCCGCAACACCAATAAACCAGTGATGCCACTTAGACCACCAGTTGGGTCCGTTGTGAGCCGCGGATGTGAGGCTGTCTGACATAGACCATCTATACTTGTTAAGAAGTGAGATCCTAGTAAACGCTCCCTATTTCTAGCAAAAGCTGTACATATACGAGTACAGCAGAGATACTGGATCGTTTCCAGTTCCTCCTCGTTCCTGCAGCAGCGGCAGAAATCATGTGTATGAACTCCCATTCTTCTTGCATGATTTCCTATTAGACAATGTCCCGTGAGGGCTCCTATTAATTATATGTAGTCTATTGAGCCTAATGATATTCCTAGATAGACGCAGATTTACCCTCGGCCATGTTTGCCTCGCGATTTCACAGGTAGTGGGACAGATCCACCTTTGATTGGTAGAATTAATTAGTGTCCCCCTTATGAGAAGCTTATAAGTCGCGAGAGGCACACACATATGGCTACCGACATTTGGCATACAAGTGCCATCTCTCGAAAGTTGATCAGCCTTGCAGTTCCCTGGTATATCCCTATGTCCTGGTACCCTGCACAAATGGATATGGAATTTTTCAGCCTTCTCATTTAGAGATCGGCGACATTCTAAGACACTCCTTGATGCTATTTGGAATGCATTCAAAGCCCTTAGTGCAGCTTGGCTGTCTGATAAAATACAGATATCCTTGACGGTTATCTCGTTTATCCTCAGCCAATTCAAGGCTCCGGGATCACTGCAGTGATCCATTAGATTGATGGTTTCACTGATTGAGGGCATTCCACAATAAACTCCTGATCCTACACCGGTATTAATTTTTGATCCGTCTGTGTATATCTTGATTCGAATATCTGGTGATGAATCCCCCTCGAGCCATTACTGTCTGGTCCTAACCCAAAAATTTGTTTCGAAAGAGAGGGAAGACGGAAGGTAATCAATATCATACGGAACAGCTTTCCATTGTGAACCGAATGGCGGAGCATGCCGCTAAATATTTGCAGAAGATATCTAAGGGTGGCAGATGTAGTATGATATCCAATACCAAGGTTGGCGTGGTTCTCATGGTGCCACTTATTGCTAATTCTGCTGATCTCCGTGCCTTACCAAGTGTTTCGTAGTAGGTTATTTTCTGCATTGCAATCCACCAGACTACATTTCCATATAGAAGAATGGGCCTGACAACCGCAGTGTAAAGACAGTGAGCTACCCTAGGCTTAATTCCCCAGGTTTTACCTATAGCTCTTTTGCAGGCATAAAAAGACACCCCAGCTTTCCTAGCTCTTCTATTCTGTTTGACATCAATAATAAATTATCAAAATGTCGAAGAGTCGTCGAAAATGCTTTTGGGCACATTAAAGCGCGCTTCCGTAAAATTGGAAAAGGGATTGACAATATAATGAAAAATACAAATCCAGTAATAAAAGCATCTTGCTTCCTCTACAACTTCTTAAATGAGAAAAATAACCACATTAATAAGAATTGGATGCAGGCATTGCAAGACTTGGAAAGAACTCGGAGCCATCCTCAGCAGGAATTACGGGAAAGTACGAGGTTTGTTCAAAAAGTATCGCGAATTTCATGTTATTTCAAGAATTATTTGTTTATTTATTAATATCTCTTTTGTCTCGTTCAAAGTACTCCCCATCAGACATTATACACTTGTGATAACGATTTTTCCAATCCTCGAAGCATTTTGAAAAATCATTTTTTCTGATCCTGTTCAGCTCCTCCTTCGATGAAGTCTTTATCTCCTCAATCATGGCGTAGCGTCGTCCTTTCATGGGCCTTTTCAGTTTCGGGAACAAGAAAAAGTCACAGGGGGCCAGGTCTGGGGAATACGGTAGCTGCAGCATTATTATAGTGTTGTTCTGGTCAAAAATTCGAACACAAGTAATGATGTGTGAGCAGGGGCATTGTCATGATGCAAAAGCTAATTTTTGTTCTTCCGCAAATCCGGGCGTTTCTTTCAAATTGTGCATTACTTGAAGATAATATTCCTTATTGACCGTTCTACCCTGCGGCAAGAGTTCATAATGCACCACGCCCCTGCAATCAAAGAAAACTGTCAGCAAAACCTTCACATTCGACCGAACTTGGCGTGCTTTTTTCGGTCTTGGCTCATGCGGCAGTTTCCATTGGGATGATTGAGCTTTGGTTACTACGTCATAACCATAGACCCATGATTCGGCACCAGTTATAACTTTGCAGCAAATTTGGGACGTCACGGACAGATTCCAACAGCTCCTGAGCAATGTTAATGCGATGCTGTTTTTGGTCGAAATTGAGTAATTTTGGTACGAATTTTGCGGCGACCCGCCTCATGCCCAAACTTTTGGTGATAATCAAATGACACGAGCCAATCGATATATTTAGGTCCTCAGCAACTTCTCTGATAGTGATTCGACGATTTGCTAATACTAGTTTCTTTCCTTCATCAATGTTTTCGTCTATTGACGTGCTCGGGCGTCCGGAACGCTCTTCGTCGCTCACATCTTCTCGGCCCTCTGAAAACATTTTGTATCGTGTGTAAGATCGAACGGTCTATGTATGTCTTCTTAGTTGTCAAGATTTTTTTGTAGGGGCTTTCTGTTTGTTTGTCGCTAGGGATATTTGAGAAACATTTTTTTTTTACTTGTATACATTTAAACACACATTTAAGCTTAGGGTATTAGGAAAAACTAAATTATTTATTAATACGGAATGTTGCATATCAAAGTGATAAAAGTTTAATTAAGATTTTGCATGGAAAGGCTAGATGAAAAAACGGGAAATTGCGAAGTTTTGGGTGTATTTACTAGGACAGCTCTTCAAAATATATACCGATCACCAGCTGTTGAAAGGCCTAGACAATTTGAAAGACAAAACGTCTCGGCTAGCCAGCTTCAGACACAAATTGTCTGAGTTGAATTTTGAAATCATATATAAACTTGGGAAGAAGAATCTGAATGCAGATGCAAATAACGATACAGATAAACAGCCAAAAGGGTAGTGTGGCATGAAATTGAAAGGTTTCCATGATTCATCTCTAGGTGGACACCAGGGGTCTAGGAAAACCTACGAAAGAATTAGAAGAGTGTACGCTTGGAAAGGTATGCTCAAAGACATAAAGAAATATGTGATGAATTGCCAAAAATGTCAGACCAACAAGAGATCGAGGCTGCCAAAATGCCAATGGTGTTGACAGACACAAAAACAACCATGTGACAAAGTTCACATGGATATTGTAGGTATTTTACCTGAGACAGTTTCGGGAAATAAGTACATCTTGAAGTTCCAAGATGATTTCTCAAAATTTGTGGCATGTGTCGCCATACGTGATACCGAGGCAAGTACGGTAGCCAAAGCATTATTTGACGAAACTACAGCACTTTAGGATATACCGAAGGTGTTGGAAATTTAGAAGTTACATATAACTCCATTTCATCCGCGGGCGAACGGTTCACTGGAGCGAAGCCATATACCTTTGGCAGAATACTTACTTAGTTTCATTAAAAAGGATGACTCTAATTGGTATCAGTTGCTGATGACGGCCATGCATAACAATACTGTACATGTCTCAACGAAGCAAATAAGGAAAAAAATAATGTAGTCTTTCATGTAGGAGTCCGGATACTGATGAAGAATCAGACTCGAAAAAATATATTTTCTCCTGTATGGATAGGTCCATACACGGCAGTTGAAATCCGGAGGCCAGTTACAACAGTCGTAAGAATTAAGGGCAACCCTAAGAAACTGCATAATAATTTATTAAAATTTTTTCATACGAGATCACACAACTAGAGACAAGTGTTCATTATGTTTTACAAGAGTAAACACAACAAGAACAACCAAAACATAATACATAAAATGAATATACTCAATAGGGATTATAGCCGAATGAAAGCACAGTAAATGAAATAAGAAAAAGAAATATTTTCAATATTAAATAATAAAAACATCACATAAAGAAAAAAACCGAAGCAATTTCAAGATAAGTCAACAAAAATATGGGTAAGAAATATGAAACTAAACGTAACGTATCTACACATAGGCATACCTACATAGGCATATGCACTCGGCAGTTATTGCATGGAAATATGATGCGCAAACAGTAATTACTGGCACGAGCAAAAAGCTTGAAGGGTCGAGCAACGAATCGTTCGTATAGAAGTACATACGTAAAAGTAATTATATATAAGAGCGTACATTTTAATAAGTATGGTAGATAAAATAAAATGAATTCTTATCAGTAAGTATATTTGCATAAAATAGAGTAATAAATATATTAAAACCAATAATAGGAGAATTAACTACGAATAAAAGAATAGGCATTTTTTTGTATAGGCTTCATGTAAAATAAAAAGTAGATTCATTAAAAAAGTAATGTAAGACTTTCTTTTTCAGCGTAGGGATCGGGGAATTGGAATAATTCTGTAAAAGTCAGCATTATACGTTTATGAAGGAACGTCAAACTGCAAGTTTTAAGCAGGGTACATCTACGTATGTATGCGGTTTAATATTTTTTGTTGTTTTAGAAATTAGCGTACAGCTGGTGGGAATTTAAAAAAAGAATATGTTCGGTTTAATTGAGGAAAATGACTTAACAATTACTTATAAGCAATTATAAGTGCCTGGAATGTATGTATGTAGTAATACACGTGCAAGTTACAGGGCATAGAAGCGATAAATTTAAATAATATAATTTAATTAAATGCAATGGAAGACTTTGTCATGTAATGGTCAATGCTTTTACATGAACGGCTTTATCTTATATATTCTTGCTTATGTCAGAATTGAGAGAAAAAAAGTTAATTTATAAAATAGCTAGTTGTCGGCACGTAAATTATAATAGTAAATATGTTTTCTGTATGAATCGATTTATTGTAAAATGTATATTTATTGAGATGGATCTCTAATTTTAATGTGAATGCCGCTACTGATTTTAGAAAAAAATGTATAATAGTAAATTAATTATATTTGTAAAGAAAAAAATTTGTATTACTTACTGTATAGAGTTGTAAAATAAATATAACAATGTGTATCCATAATATGAGGAAAAAATAAATATGAATAATTATTGTTATTTTATATTTCTAAACAATTTTGGTTTGTTAACTAATTCACAAAAGAAGTGCATATTACTACATTTTAAATAGGCATAATTTATAAGTTTAGATAATGCATAAAATTTATACTTACAATAAAGAAAATTTTAAAAATTATTCAATGGTGAATTAGAAAATTATAATTTATGTAAAAGTTATTTTTAAGTATTAAGGCTTTATTCCGCAGAATAGAACGTGCTGCATAGAACACAGCCGCCGATTATTTGGTATTGTTTTACTTCCGCCTCTGTCTCGTACAGCAGCTACCTGGGATCCAAAGACGCATGACCGTTTTCTATGCTAGCCCCATGGGTCTTTGTCTGCACTCTCCTAGAGCTCTCTGAAGCACGATTTTTTGCTCTTTGTAGTAGCCGCTTTCAAATTCATTCTGTGTGCCTTATATGCCGCCTGTATTTTCTCGAAATTCGGGGTCGATCTAGATCTTTTCGCCTTATGTCTTGCTTGATGGCAGCTCTTCGAACCTCAGCAATTTCGTCGGTCCACCAGTAAAAAGGAATCTTTAAGGATTTCCGCAGCCATGGTGGTTGCAGTTTCACCTTTAATAGACGCTGACTGATGTCAAAAAACTCTGCGCCGAACGCCCCCTTTCGCCACAATTTTTTTAGCCTTACGCACCTGTGTGTATTGCTTTGTAATTCGCTCCATGTCTATTATCGCTATGTCGCTCTGTTGGGGTGTGGTTGCTGCTCCTGGGCTCAAATGCTGCTGTCGTACTTTAATGGCGCTTTTCAGCTGCCAATTTTACTTAGGAGCTTTTCAGCTACCAAACACTTTCAAACTGAGAACACTTCAATCTTTGCTCTAAAGTTAATCAGCTGCTTTATTTAATATTTGCTGCTATTTATATCTTAATTCTATGTTATACATTTCATACTTTCTTATCTCCTACTCTTAGATGCTGCATACGTTCGCTGCAACTTGTGTTGCAACCAAAGTAGTTTAACGACCGCTTGGGAAACTGCTGATGCTTTCAATATGATGGAAAGTTCAGGGCTATTCAATAGTACACGTATGTATTTCGAAAGCATCCTACCAACTCTTGTTCACAATTGTTCTTAAATTGTAAGTGCTTCCTAAAAGTACACACGTCTTTGCTAGTTATTGTGTGAATAATAAATATGTGACAACATGTGACAAAGTGTGTGAATGGAACAGTAAGAAGGCAAAACTTGGCTCACCTCTTTTTAGAGAAGGTAGTATGACTGCCATTCAATAGCTTATCTTCTATTACAATATGTTTATTATTATTATCATTTTTATATAAATATATATATTTTTTATTTTACTATTCGTTTTGATATTAATACACATATGGTATTAAATTCTTAGTATAAAATGAATGCACTTTTGGTTACATAAGACTTGGTTGCCATTCATTTGTCATTAATAATCATTTAAATATTAATTATTTAATAGAGATGTGCATAAACAATTTATTTTAATTATATATGTTATTTAATTTTATTTACTCATATTTTCGCTGTAGCATATCAATTGTTTGTTCATTTATTTTAAGTTATTTAATTTATGTATGTATTTTGTAATGGTTCTTTGGCAATAATTTGAGCCTATGATATATGTGTATATATAATGTTCAATAATTATCTTTTTTTTTACGGTTTTATGCAGATTTTTTTTTATTTTTATTTATTATCTAATTTAATTTATTACTACCGTCTCGTTCTCCTGGTCTGCTTTTGATCGATGAACTCCGTATTCTATTGCTGGTGGTTGCTCCTGTCGCATGCATCGTTTTACAATAAAAAGTAGTGCTATTACAAGTATTATATGCAATACTATTGCTATTGCAACTCGTTGAATGTTATCTTTGCGTCTGGCTTATTCTTATGTCTTTGTTTCTGGCTTATTTTAGTAGTTCGTTTATGGTTTTCATGTTTGTGGATAACAGTTCTGCATGTTTTATCAGCTGTATTCCAGGTAGTTATTGCGTTTCATTTACCCTGTAGGGTATCTTCAGTACTGCTAATATGTTTCTCAGCTCGTCCGCTTTTTTTATCGTTCCCAGTTCTGAGGTGGTGATATTGTAATTGTGATTTGTCTGTGGTTTGTATATTAAAATCATCTCTTTGCTTATTACTCTGCAATTTTTGTCTATGTGCATGAGTTCAGTACCTTCTAATTCTGGCCGAACTATTTTATCTTGGTACACATATGTCAATGGAAATTGGATTTAATGAATCGGTTGCTATGAGAAATCCACTCATTGCTGTTGCTATTGCATGTTCGCATTTTTCTTGCTCATGTTTGAGGGCTTCGATTTCGCAAATGCTGCTGCTTCTGGTTAGCATTTTTCCTGGATGAGTACACATTCATTGCATAGATCCCAATATTTTGCAATGCTCCTTTTCAATTGTTGTTAAACCAATGTAGTTGTCGTGTGTACAGCTTTCGTATTACTACCGTAAACCCTTGTGTTGAGCTTGCGCCCATGCCGATGCTAATTGGTATACCCGATCTGGTTATTTGGAATACCAGTTGATTCCATCAAGTGCTTTAACGCTGCCTTTAGTAGCTCGTTTAACGGTATGAATAATGGATGTAGAGTAGCGTGCAGTAAATTATCGATAGTGGCTGCTTCTAGCTGCTGGATTCCTTGTTGCTCCATCAGCTGCTCGGTTACAATATTCCACAGAGTAATGAACTGTGTTAGATTCCTATTGGTTGTAAGTTGTTGACTTCTTATTACTCTAACCGTAGACTATAGTTCTTCTATATTAGCAATTGTCTCGTTCAAGGCGTTAGATAGCCCTGTGAACCCTTGCTCCCAAAACTGTAATCTCTTTATGTAGTACTTTCAGTGTTCCAGACTGCCGAATATCAATTTTTTTTAGATGATCATATATTTCTTCTGCATCTTTGTGATCCATTGTATATATCGCTCATTTCAAAATCTCACTACCCACGTCATTTAAAGACCTCTTCCGTCGTTTTGGTCTAGGTTTCATAGAAATTATTTTTTTTCTTAACATTGATATCATTGCTGCTACTTCTACCGTTGACATTTCGCATCTTCATTTTTGGTTGTAATCGTTGAGTGAGTTCTCTGGCATCTGACACAATTCATTAATTTTTTTCTGTAGTTCTTCTAGCTGTTCGAGAATTGGTTCTATCTCCATACTCTGTAGTCAAGAATGATAGAGAAGAACGCAGGTCCGTTATTATTTTCTTTCTGAGTTTGACATTTCGTTGCTGGGCTGTGACGTCACCGTAGCAATAAAAACATAGTGCGGATAGTTTATTTTTAATAAATAATAAAATAAATAAGAAAATAAAGAGACAATTACTAAAAATAAAATCTGCGGTGGCAGGTTGTAATAACAAAATGAAAGTAAAGCGTCGGAGTGCAGTTTTTTCACCTTTCCGTCCGATGCGACTGTTATAAAAAAGTGGATAAGTTTTTGCCGGCGAGAAAACGTTTTCAATCTGAAGACAAGCTTCATTTGCATGGAGCATTTTACAAATGATGACTTTGCAAATAGCATGAAGTATCAAAAGGGTAAAATATTAATTATTTAAATTGCATTCGTATTGCTGAACTTGTACAATTCTTCAAGGCTTCACTACGCGCAGATTGTTGAACCCTGGCGCTGTGCCAACAATTTTTGCACCGCCTTTTAAAAATCCAGAGCATATTAAAGTTGTAAGTTTTAGATGACCTTTTGGTAAAGAGCTGTGTGTCCAAAGAGGCTCTAAGTGTGACCGCAGAAGACCCGCGTCAAGTAGATGAGAACAATGAAAACTTTTTCTTCTACCCTACAAATATACTTATAGAAGCCACAACATCGCGAGGAATCGTCGATAGTAACAGAAATATATTTAAAGAAGTGGAGTATTTGCAAAATCAAATGTAAGTGTAATAACAAATTTAAGATTTAAAGAATAATTATTTTCAAATGTGTAATATGTATATTTTATACTGCATACAGCATCTGCGACAGGCACAAAATAATCATCATAGGGAGCTTATTGCACTGAAGAGTGCTTATAAACTTTGAGAGTCAAAAAATGTTTAGAATGTTGAAGTGCTAAAAAAGCGTGTAGCCGAAGCAGGGTACGCCTGTAAAAATATGAAAGACAAATTGGAAGGAATTTTCACCAGAGGGCAGATAAAAAAACTAAAAAAATGGTGTGAAGACGCTATTTTGGAGCGAGAAAGATATTGCCCAATCTATTACCTTGTACGCTGCAAGTGCAAAAGCGTATAGGTTGTTGCACCGAAAAGGCTTTCCACTGCCTGCAGTTCGTACATTGCAACACTGGGCATAAAAAATAGACATTTCGAGGGGTTTATTATAGCGTATGTTGAAAATATGGCCGCCTCTACGCAAATGGATGCATTTCAAAAGATATACGTTTTGAGTTTCGATGAGATGAAGATAAAGAAAACTTATTGTTATGATAAGCCATCGGACTCAACGCTAGCTCCTGTTAGTTATGTGCAATAAAGAAGAGGTACGTTGGATAAAATTTAAAATGCACTCTTGTATACGTATATTTTAATATATATTTATTTATATTACGATTAATGTCTAATTGAAAGCAACCAATTTTTTATGTCTTCGACTGCAGAATGACGATTAAAGTCTTGGAAAGAATTTTAAAAGAGACCAAACGTTGCGATGTTGTTGCAATGTTGCTGCAATCTTATGTGACCTAGGTGGCAACAGAGCCCTATTCACGGATCCTTATGTAAAGGAAGATAAGCCTTGGTAAATTAAAGAATATCGTTTATTTGAAATTCCTTTATTTCACACATTGGATTTTGAGGATCATCTACGATGACGAGGAAATTTTCGGTTTTGCAGATATACCTCATTTGATAAAGCTGTTACGAAATCACTTTATTGACACCGCTTTTATAATAAATGAGAAGCCTCTACAAAAAGAAATAATATTGCAGCTCCTGGCATCTACCTCGACGGATTTTTCCGTAATACAGACAATTTCGGCCAATTACCTCAACGTCACTGGTGCTCACGGGCAGAAAGTGAAAATGACCACCAAACTATTTTCGAATACCATTGCTGCAAGCTTGGGACTCTTGAATGGACAAAATTGGAACGAATGCTTCCAACTATTCAAACTGGTAATAGATATATTTTTAAATGTATTTAAAATAATTATAATAATACGTACGTTACATTTACTGACGAACGACTGGTTCGATGTCATGAATGTTAGGGTGTTACGTGCAGACTAAAACGAACGTTGCCACGGTTACGGATTTGCCCTCAATGTCCAAAATAAAATAATAGATGAAATAACGGAATTGATGAAAAACATGAGGGTCATTGGAAAATTAAGTTTGCTACCATTTAAAAAAGGTCAAAATTAAATTACGAGTATGTTATATGTTTCCAATAATATATCAAAGTGTTATACTTGCAGGGATTATCGAGTCAAACAATGCGTTGAAGATGTTGTATGGCCATATGAATAAGCGTTGCAAAGCAAAGTATGTATTAGCATACCGACTGAACCATGTTGTCCTAGAAACCCTTTTCGGTGTCATTCGTGCAGACAATAATTTTATTTAAATTAATTTGTCTCTATACATCAAGGTATCATATTAAATACTATATGGTTCCCGCATGAAATCAACAACACCACAATGGAACAAACAGCGTTGGAAGGCCTGGCGTACGATGGTCTTGAAAATCTTGCTGGATACATATACCACAAATTGCGTGAAGACATCGACCACACTGCAATTCAAGACAAGACGCTTATTTGTATACGTGGATTAACCAGTTAAGTGAAGGGGGGCTAGCCAAACCATCAGAAAATATGATGGTTTGTATAAGTGCATTACAGAATATTTTTGGAGCAATTAACGGAGACGATATACTCATTGCGAATAATTTTATTCACAAACATATTGAGCAAGCCTCCGATATTGATTGCAATATTAAAGTAAAAAAATTGTTTTTTCGGGCGAGAATGTTTTTTAAAATCAAAAAATTAAATAAAGAAATTGAAGAAAACGCCTACAAAATAAAAAATTTCTGAAGCATTATCATAGTTTTATTATTATTACTAAGATACTATTATTATTATTATGCTTTTATTATTATACTATTATTATTATTATTATTATTATTATTACTTTTATTATTCTTCATAATAAACTATTTGAAAAAATACATACACTTCACTTTTGTTTGGACAACTGATTTATTCAATTTAGCATTTATGAAAGGCGGTTTTCTAATAGTTGTGCCAATACATTTGTAATATATTGTTATATGTATATAAATGTGTTTAAAAGTGTTTCTATTTTTAATATTACACAGCAAGGTTTACTTTTTTGTTTACAAAATCTACGCTAGTTTTCTCTTTGCAACCATGCTACTGTGAAGTAAATGCGCAGAACGATATATATATATATATATATATATATATATATATATATATATATATATATAGATATATATATATATATATATATATATATATATATATATATATATATATATATCTATATATATATATATATATATATATATATATATATATATATAGATATATATATATATATATATATATATATATATATATATATATATATATTTATATATATATATATATATATATATATATATATATATATATATATATAATTATTTTTATATTGATCAGGCTTTTCTCCATATTGAATAATTTCCTAATAGTTATATACAAATAATTAATAATAAAGTGCATAGTAAAAGATGTATAATTTAGCTTTGCTTCATCAGCAGTAGCTCCCCGACCACTGCAGAGGTCCTAGCTATAAAGGAGGTAGCCGTCTACTTATATAGAAATGTAACAAAATATATTATAAATATCTACTCGGATAGCCAGGCTGCCATCTTGTCAATGAATTCGGTGGCACTGAAATAAAAGGTTGCTCAGGACTGCCAGCAGCCCTAAATTATATCAGTACCTTTTTCAAGGTACGCCTTATATGGGTTCCGGGGCATAGGGATATTGAGGTGAACTATAGGGCTGATGACTTAACCATACGGGGTACCAACCTTCCTTTAAGCACGGACAAATGTGAGATTGGAATACCAATTGCCACCTGTAAACTATTGCTGAAGGATAGGGTCGTGAGTGAAGCCAATGTGTCTTGGCACAAGAGGGCACTTGCTTAACGACTAGGCTAAAGTGGCCGGAACTTAATAGAAGGAAATCTAGAGACTTGCTTGCCCTGTCGAGAGAGAATATCTCTGAGGTCGTGGCTTGTATAACTGGTCACTGGCTGTTCCGCAGACATGCTCTCAGGCTGGAAGTATTCGCTCATGAATACTGCAGAAGCTGTGGGGATGAGGAGGAGGAGGAGACTGTGGAGCATCTTTTCTGTAGTTGCCCCGCTCTGGCTTGAAGCAGAGCCGGCTCTTTAGGCAAATACGCTTTTAGCTGTCTTACAGGGGTGTCTAGCGCGAAGGTCAAACAAATCCGGCGCTTTATTAGGGCTTCGAAATGGTTCGACGACTGAATCGGAGGTGCGTTGTTACGCGGTGGTATCACAATGGACCCATGGTCGTCTGCGTGAGCTGGTCCTTAGACCGGCTGCCATGTTAACCTAACCTAACCTATCCACTAATAAACTAAAAGCAATATAGACTGCCACGCACATAAAGAATAAGTAAACAGACAAGTAAAAGGAATGTTAAAAAACAACATTATCACACCGAGTACCTCCCCGTAGAATTCACCAATTATTTTGGTCAATAGACCGGCTGCCACGTTAACATAACCTAACCTATATCTGGGGACTCAATGATTTCGGGAGATGAAAATCAGGAATTGTAGAAAGGATAATAATACACGAAAGAATAGCGAGTACTACCGTTCCCAGTTCTGAGGTGGTGATATTGTAATTGTGATTTGTCTGTGGTTTGTATATTAAAATCATCTCTTTGCTTATTACTCTGCAATTTTTGTCTATGTGCATGAGTTCAGTACCTTCTAATTCTGGCCGAACTATTTTATCTTGGTACACATATGTCAATGGAAATTGGATTTAATGAATCGGTTGCTATGAGAAATCCACTCATTGCTGTTGCTATTGCATGTTCGCATTTTTCTTGCTCATGTTTGAGGGCTTCGATTTCGCAAATGCTGCTGCTTCTGGTTAGCATTTTTCCTGGATGAGTACACATTCATTGCATAGATCCCAATATTTTGCAATGCTCCTTTTCAATTGTTGTTAAACCAATGTAGTTGTCGTGTGTACAGCTTTCGTATTACTACCGTAAACCCTTGTGTTGAGCTTGCGCCCATGCCGATGCTAATTGGTATACCCGATCTGGTTATTTGGAATACCAGTTGATTCCATCAAGTGCTTTAACGCTGCCTTTAGTAGCTCGTTTAACGGTTTGAATAATGGATGTAGAGTAGCGTGCAGTAAATTATCGATAGTGGCTGCTTCTAGCTGCTGTATTCCTTGTTGCTCCATCAGCTGCTCGGTTACAATATTCCACAGAGTAATGAACTGTGTTAGATTCCTATTGGTTGTAAGTTGTTGACTTCTTATTACTCTAACCGTAGACTATAGTTCTTCTATATTAGCAATTGTCTCGTTCAAGGCGTTAGATAGCCCTGTGAACCCTTGCTCCCAAAACTGTAATCTCTTTATGTAGTACTTTCAGTGTTCCAGACTGCCGAATATCAATTTTTTTTAGATGATCATATATTTCTTCTGCATCTTTGTGATCCATTGTATATATCGCTCATTTCAAAATCTCACTACCCACGTCATTTAAAGACCTCTTCCGTCGTTTTGGTCTAGGTTTCATAGAAATTATTTTTTTTCTTAACATTGATATCATTGCTGCTACTTCTACCGTTGACATTTCGCATCTTCATTTTTGGTTGTAATCGTTGAGTGAGTTCTCTGGCATCTGACACAATTCATTAATTTTTTTCTGTAGTTCTTCTAGCTGTTCGAGAATTGGTTCTATCTCCATACTCTGTAGTCAAGAATGATAGAGAAGAACGCAGGTCCGTTATTATTTTCTTTCTGAGTTTGACATTTCGTTGCTGGGCTGTGACGTCACCGTAGCAATAAAAACATAGTGCGGATAGTTTATTTTTAATAAATAATAAAATAAATAAGAAAATAAAGAGACAATTACTAAAAATAAAATCTGCGGTGGCAGGTTGTAATAACAAAATGAAAGTAAAGCGTCGGAGTGCAGTTTTTTCACCTTTCCGTCCGATGCGACTGTTATAAAAAAGTGGATAAGTTTTTGCCGGCAAGAAAACGTTTTCAATCTGAAGACAAGCTTCATTTGCATGGAGCATTTTACAAATGATGACTTTGCAAATAGCATGAAGTATCAAATGGGTAAAATATTAATTATTTAAATTGCATTCGTATTGCTGAACTTGTACAATTCTTCAAGGCTTCACTACGCGCAGATTGTTGAACCCTGGCGCTGTGCCAACAATTTTTGCACCGCCTTTTAAAAATCCGGAGCATATTAAAGTTGTAAGTTTTAGATGACCTTTTGGTAAAGAGCTGTGTCTCCAAAGAGGCTCTAAGTGTGACCGCAGAAGACCCGCGTCCTGTAGATGAGAACAATGAAAACTTTTTCTTCTACCCTACAAATATACTTATAGAAGCCACAACATCGCGAGGAATCGTCGATAGTAACAGAAATATATTTGAAGAAGTGGAGTATTTGCAAAATCAAATGTAAGTGTAATAATAAATTTAAGATTTAAAGAATAATTATTTTCAAATGTGTAATATGTATATTTTATACTACTCATACAGCATCTGCGATGGGCACAAAATAAGCATCACAGGGAGCTTATTGCACTGAAGAGTGCTTATAAACTTAGAAAGTCAAAAAATGTTTATAATGTTGAAGTGCTAAAAAAGCGTGTAGCCGAAGCAGGGTACGCTTGTAAAAATATGAAAGACAAATTGGAAGGAATTTTCACCAGAGGGCAGATAAAAAAACTAAAAAAATGGTGTGAAGACGCTATTTTGGAGCGAGAAAGATATTGCCCAATCTATTACCTTGTACGCTGCAAGTGCAAAAGCGTATAGGTTGTTGCACCGAAAAGGCTTTCCACTGCCTGCAGTTCGTACATTGCAACACTGGGCATAAAAAATAGACATTTCGAGGGGTTTATTATAGCGTATGTTGAAAATATTGGCCGCCTCTACGCAAATGGATGCATTTCAAAAGATATACGTTTTGAGTTTCGATGAGATGAAGATAAAGAAAACTTATTGTTATGATAAGCCATCGGACTCTAGCTCCTGTTAGTTATGTGCAATAAAGAAGAGGTACGTTGGATAAAATTTAAAATGCACTCTTGTATACGTATATTTTAATATATATTTATTTATATTACGATTAATGTCTAATTGAAAGCAACCAATTTTTTATGTCTTCGACTGCAGAATGACGATTAAAGTCTTGGAAAGAATTTTAAAAGAGACCAAACGTTGCGATGTTGTTGCAATGTTGCTGCAATCTTATGTGACCTAGGTGGCAACAGAGCCCTATTCACGGATCCTTATGTAAAGGAAGATAAGCCTTGGTAAATTAAAGAATATCGTTTATTTGAAATTCCTTTATTTCACACATTGGATTTTGAGGATCATCTACGATGACGAGGAAATTTTCGGTTTTGCAGATATACCTCATTTGATAAAGCTGTTACGAAATCACTTTATTGACACCGCTTTTATAATAAATGAGAAGCCTCTACAAAAAGAAATAATATTGCAGCTCCTGGCATCTACCTCGACGGATTTTTCCGTAATACAGACAATTTCGGCCAATTACCTCAACGTCACTGGTGCTCACGGGCAGAAAGTGAAAATGACCACCAAACTATTTTCGAATACCATTGCTGCAAGCTTGGGACTCTTGAATGGACAAAATTGGAACGAATGCTTCCAACTATTCAAACTGGTAATAGATATATTTTTAAATGTATTTAAAATAATTATAATAATACGTACGTTACATTTACTGACGAACGACTGGTTCGATGTCATGAATGTTAGGGTGTTACGTGCAGACTAAAACGAACGTTGCCACGGTTACGGATTTGCCCTCAATGTCCAAAAGAAAATAATAGATGAAATAACGGAATTGATGAAAAACATGAGGGTCATTGGAAAATTAAGTTTGCTACCATTTAAAAAAGGTCAAAATTAAATTACGAGTATGTTATATGTTTCCAATAATATATCAAAGTGTTATACTTGCAGGGATTATCGAGTCAAACAATGCGTTGAAGATGTTGTATGGCCATATGAATAAGCGTTGCAAAGCAAAGTATGTATTAGCATACCGACTGAACCATGTTGTCCTAGAAACCCTTTTCGGTGTCATTCGTGCAGACAATAATTTTATTTAAATTAATTTGTCTCTATACATCAAGGTATCATATTAAATACTATATGGTTCCCGCATGAAATCAACAACACCACAATGGAACAAACAGCGTTGGAAGGCCTGGCGTACGATGGTCTTGAAAATCTTGCTGGATACATATACCACAAATTGCGTGAAGACATCGACCACACTGCAATTCAAGACAAGACGCTTATTTGTATACGTGGATTAACCAGTTAAGTGAAGGGGGGCTAGCCAAACCATCAGAAAATATGATGGTTTGTATAAGTGCATTACAGAATATTTTTGGAGCAATTAACGGAGACGATATACACATTGCGAATAATTTTATTCACAAACATATTGAGCAAGCCTCCGATATTGATTGCAATATTAAAGTAAAAAAATTGTTTTTTCGGGCGAGAATGTTTTTTAAAATCAAAAAATTAAATAAAGAAATTGAAGAAAACGCCTACAAAATAAAAAATTTCTGAAGCATTATCATAGTTTTATTATTATTACTAAGATACTATTATTATTATTATGCTTTTATTATTATACTATTATTATTATTATTATTATTATTATTATTACTTTTATTATTCTTCATAATAAACTATTTGAAAAAATACATACACTTCACTTTTGTTTGGACAACTGATTTATTCAATTTAGCATTTATGAAAGGCGGTTTTCTAATAGTTGTGCCAATACATTTGTAATATATTGTTATATGTATATAAATGTGTTTAAAAGTGTTTCTATTTTTAATATTACACAGCAAGGTTTACTTTTTTGTTTACAAAATCTACGCTAGTTTTCTCTTTGCAACCATGCTACTGTGAAGTAAATGCGCAGAACGATATATATATATATATATATATATATATATATATATATATATATATATATAGATATATATATATATATATATATATATATATATATATATTTATATATATATATATATATATATATATATATATATATATATATATGAGCCTGATCAATATAAAAATAATTATATATATATATATATATATATATATATATATATATATATAATTATTTTTATATTGATCAGGCTTTTCTCCATATTGAATAATTTCCTAATAGTTATATACAAATAATTAATAATAAAGTGCATAGTAAAAGATGTATAATTTAGCTTTGCTTCATCAGCAGTAGCTCCCCGACCACTGCAGAGGTCCTAGCTATAAAGGAGGTAGCCGTCTACTTATATAGAAATGTAACAAAATATATTATAAATATCTACTCGGATAGCCAGGCTGCCATCTTGTCAATGAATTCGGTGGCACTGAAATAAAAGGTTGCTCAGGACTGCCAGCAGCCCTAAATTATATCAGTACCTTTTTCAAGGTACGCCTTATATGGGTTCCGGGGCATAGGGATATTGAGGTGAACTATAGGGCTGATGACTTAACCATACGGGGTACCAACCTTCCTTTAAGCACGGACAAATGTGAGATTGGAATACCAATTGCCACCTGTAAACTATTGCTGAAGGATAGGGTCGTGAGTGAAGCCAATGTGTCTTGGCACAAGAGGGCACTTGCTTAACGACTAGGCTAAAGTGGCCGGAACTTAATAGAAGGAAATCTAGAGACTTGCTTGCCCTGTCGAGAGAGAATATCTCTGAGGTCGTGGCTTGTATAACTGGTCACTGGCTGTTCCGCAGACATGCTCTCAGGCTGGAAGTATTCGCTCATGAATACTGCAGAAGCTGTGGGGATGAGGAGGAGGAGGAGACTGTGGAGCATCTTTTCTGTAGTTGCCCCGCTCTGGCTTGAAGCAGAGCCGGCTCTTTAGGCAAATACGCTTTATTACAAACAAATCCGGCGCTTTATTAGGGCTTCGAAATGGTTCGACGACTGAATCGGAGGTGCGTTGTTACGCGGTGGTATCACAATGGACCCATGGTCGTCTGCGTGAGCTGGTCCTTAGACCGGCTGCCATGTTAACCTAATCTAACCTATCCACTAATAAACTAAAAGCAATATAGACTGCCACGCACATAAAGAATAAGTAAACAGACAAGTAAAAGGAATGTTAAAAAACAACATTATCACACCGAGTACCTCCCCGTAGAATTCACCAATTATTTTGGTCAATAGACCGGCTGCCACGTTAACATAACCTAACCTATATCTGGGGACTCAATGATTTCGGGAGATGAAAATCAGGAATTGTAGAAAGGATAATAATACACGAAAGAATAGCGAGTACTACCGCAAGCGAATAGCGGTATTAGAAGCCTTGTTGGAGACATTTAACCATAATAACGAGGAGCTGCTACGGTGACAAGGGGTGTTCTGTTAACAAGGAGTTCTTGGTAAAGGTTTATCTGGTATAAGTCAACGGTTTAATACGGGACTGGTTGAACAAGTTCAGATTGGATCTAGAAGAGCTGTAAGTACAAGCAGATTGTCCTAGATTACTGGAGGACAAGGCTCAAAACAAGTTAAGGTCTTTAAATACGGAAGTTAAGTTATTTACAGAAAAACTGTATGAACAATTGGAAGCAGCAACGAGTAAAAGTGAAGCCCAGGTACTCTGGAGATTGGCGAGGGACAGTGAGAACTTAGGAAGCGGCAGACCAAGCATTACCAACTATTCAGAGTCGAAAGGAGGAGACATTTTTTCAAGCCTTCAAGGCTACAGATGTGTTGAAGTCGCATACCGAATTTCTGGAGATTAAAACTAGAGAGCTTTCTATTCAACGCCGATAGACCGAGGAAGCCGCATCATATTTGGAGAGGGAAAATTTAGAGCTCAAAAGATTCAGGATAACTGCAAAGCCAGGGACAGCAAGAGTAAGATCGGCATCAACTTTTCAAATACATACACAAACAGTACTAGCTTTGCCACCATAAGTGCGCTGGTCAGAGTACTTGTCACCAGAAGGAACCAATAGGGCTACTAAGCCGAAAATTTTAGTAAGTGATAATCATCAACCCGATTTTTGGTCTAGGACTACTGAAGACGGAGCCGTGCTTTTATCACCAGAAGGTCAAGAATTTGAGCAGAGGTCTTCTGCTCCATCCTGTGTAACAAGCTTCGAGAACCGAAGGAAATAGAGGTTGAAGTAGCCCCAGGAATTAGCTTAAACCAATTAATAAAACAGAGTAATATGGTCTAGTATCACAACAGGGGCTGGCAACAGAAATAGTGAGACGTAAATACAATGACGTTGTATTTACAGCTCTATTTACGAAGTTGACATGTCAGTGTTAACAGCTTTCGTTGTGAGTCTCCAAGACCCCGCTCTAAAGATTCATATGCAGAATAGCAGAACAGGAACTCTGGAGAAATTAGCAGAAGAGGCGATTAGAGCACAATTCCTGGTGGAGCGGAGTGCGGCCGGTACATATGTTCGAAAACAGACAGGACATGCTCACTTCCGCTGTCGTGAATAGAGAGGGAAGCAATTCCGTCCCGAACATATACAGAGGAGCGTATAATCCCTGTGTCTCCGACAACAGAGCCTTGATTCCTACGCCCGTACAGGGGGTTTGTACAGAGGGCACCTACATGTTCGTTCTGCCGTAAGACAGGTCAAACAAGGGATGTGTGCTTTTCGCATAAAAACACGACTTACTGTATGAAAGCGTATGGCCATGACGCAAGTCTACAGTGCCTAGGGGACACAGAATTGGATCAGAGTAGGAGCCAGCCAGCGACGCGTCGCTCGGATCTGCCCAGGAGGGAAGGTAATTTCAACACACCAAGAATTAACTCCAGCCACCACCAAGAATTAGCTTACAGTAAGAATAAGAATAGGTTTCTGACTCTTCCACTAAGGTCACGGCGGAAAGGAACTGTGAATAGGGTTGAGAATAGTAGTCAGGAAATGGTAGGCGCGAGGACATCGAGAGCAATTACTCTCAGTGTGAACGCGAAATTTCTGACGGTTTTTTCCACAAGCAGCAACTAGCGGAGGGGGTATATATGGGAGAGACCATAACGCACGTTGACAAGGTTAAGGTGTACGCTTGCGTATTAAATGCATCAGAAGAGAACTATTATATATATTCTAAAGAACTGACCTGTGGATCAGTTAAACAGATTAAGCAGGGAGATATAAGATATGGAGAGAGTGCTAGAATCACTGAAGTTAGACCCAAGCGTAAACTTAGAAGAGAAGACATCTATAGAATCCATTTGTACGTCATTTCATGACATATTTCTGCTGGAAGGAGAGCTGCTAACATGCGCACCCAAAATAGAACATGAAATACCAATTAGAGCGGATCAGCCGCCAATTAACCAGAAGCAATACACTGCTATTACCACTAACTACTATTGCCACTAGCTCACAAAGATGAGGTAAACAGGCAAGTTGAAGTGATGTTAGTGGATACTATAATTACACCAAGTACGATATATATATAGTCTTGGAATTCACCAATTATTTTAGTGCCTAAGAAAGGGGGTGCTCAGGGTCAGAAGAAGTGGAGAATGGTTGTTGATTTTAGAAAATTGAACGACGCCACTACCAAACAGGTGTTCCCGATTCCTAGGATAGAAGAAATCCTGGACCAATTGCGTCATAGTAGATATTTTCCACGCTTGCTTTAGCAAATGGCTATCATCGTGTGCCGGCGGTTACCCGAGATAAGCAGAAAACCACGTTCAGTGCCGCTTTGAGGTACTAAGAGTTCAATAGGATGCCGTTTGGATTAAGTCGAGCACCGGCTACCTTCTAGCAGCTAATGAACCATGTGCTAACAGGGTTACAAGGGTTAGATTGTTTTGTGTATCTAGATGATATTATAATCTATGGGAAGAACTCGCAGCAGCATTCGCTTGTGCAAGGTGCTCCAGAAATTACGAGAACATAATTGGAAATGGAACACAGAGAAGTGTCAATTTATGCGAAGAGCAGTGTTTTATCTAGGCCATCGTTGCTCTGGCAATTCTAAGAAATCTAAAAGAAGTGCAAGCATTCCTACGACTAGTGAACTATTATCTGAAGTTCGTAGAATGACTAGCCGGACATGCATTGCCAATTAATAAGTTGCTACGTAAAGAAGCAAAGTTCGAATGGACCAAGAGCTTTCAACAGGCATTTGAGAGTCTAAAAGAGATAATTAGCTCGCCACCGATTTTGTCGTACCCCGACTTTGAGCAAACTTTTTTGTTGACCACCTATGCTAGCAATGCAGAATTAGGAGCAGTGTTGTCACAAGGGGAAGTCGGTAATAACCGACCAATAGCATTCGCAGGTAGGGCGCTTAGCGATATAGAGGAGAGATACTCAATGATAGAGAAATAATTTATAGCCATTGTTTGGGCGACGAAGAATTTCAGGGCATATCTGCTAAAATATCATATTGTCTACGATCCATTCATACTTGCGCTAAGGAAACAACATTTTGCGTTTCTGTCGATTCCCAAGACATTTACACTCTAACTTCATATTCATTACTGTACGCGAATTTAGTTGATAAGTTGTGGACTGTATTGGAAATTAAACATTAATAGACAACTGGTTGCAATTTTATAGTTATTGAAGACTTACATTTAATTTTCGGTACTCTTTGTACAATGCTCTAAACTTAATTATTGTTAGTAGACAACTAAATCAAAAACTAAAGTTAAACAATTATATGTATATTACAATCGAAAAGCAATAAGAGGAATTGAAGCGAAAACAATACCATAACTTGGAGGACCACGCTGTAGGACCACGGTTATACTCAAATTGTAATAGGTCCAGTTTATATATTGGGATCAAATATTCCCAAGTAGATGTTTTGATGATAGAAATATTAGTTGACTTACCCCTGCATGGGGGTTGAAGCGTTTGTTTCGCAGGATGGGAACATATTTTAGTTCCAGGAACATCTCATCTAGACCGATAGGGCTTCTATCTCATCTAGACCGATAGTGCGTAGCGACGAGTCACACCCTGAACGAACTGACTTTGCTGTTCATAACAGAAGTCTACGGATCTAGACACAGGGGTGAATAAACACCTCATAGGATACAGGGTGCGGAAAAGCTATCCTCTTTAAGAAACCTCTAGATTGGAGCAAGATGCCATACGACCTGTGTCGATGCTCAATCTGGCAGACACCAAAATTTAAAAAACTCGCCTAGTCTCTTACGAAGTTCTCTGTATACTTGGCGTCCTCTAATTCTATCTAGCCTTACCCACGCAAATGGCGAACCTCTATTGTCAGATACTTGTGGGTCCATTTTTACCTTCAAACCAAAGGAGGTTGGTCCTCACAAAAGAACGACAGAGGCGATCCTGCCTAACCCTAACTCAAGGGCAGTCCACAGATCGACAGCAGCTGAAGACGGACGGGGCCTAGGCGTTAGGGCTGGTCCCTGTACGTGTGCTGGTAGTGGACGTCGGGGAAGATTGGTAAAGCCGATCTCTACCTTTGGGAAAATTGGTGTTGCAGGGGGGATCATGGGGGCGGCGGATAAGACCCAAACGCTGACTGCGGTCAGTTGCTGCTCTGGGGACTAAAATGCAGCAGACTTTAGGCTGGCCCAGCAACTCATAGAAGTGTGCAGGTGTAGGCCGGGAGGGACCGACAAAGTGTGTTCGTCTTCTTAAACAGGCCTTCTATGATAGGAAAGCAGCCATGATGGTCATGGCCAAAAACCCGGCGTATACTCCCCAAAGAGGCAACAGACAGGTGTGGTTGAAAAAAGGCAAAAAGTGGGCGGACCGAAATGCCCGTCATACAGCGACGTTGTCAGAGGTGGGGCGAGATACTAGTCATCATAGGCAGGAAGGATGAGGAAGGGGTTATATCTAAAGTGAAGTGAAGATGGGTGAAGCAAGCGATTGCTCAAGCCTACCTCCAGATAATGGAGGAAAACTCGGAACCCCATCACTTCTGTCAGAATATTGGCTGGTTTCAGAGCAAGGCCAAACTCATCGCATATGATGACAGCATGTCAGCCAGGCTCTATAGGACTGCGGTAAGAAAGGTTGATGAGATTTGGACGGTAGCTAGGCTAGAAGCCATCAGCTGACAAGATGTTCCCAGCAGACCCAGAGATCGGATTTGGATCCCGGACAAGCCAGGTGAGCCGGCAAAGATTTATATCTTGTAATAGGATCCTACCAACTCATAATTGGAGGGTGGGGAAACTAGAGGAGCCAGACGAGGCTAGAAGACAGGTGTTGGTGATCCCCAACGCATAATCCCATCCCCAACTGGCACAGAAAAATGGTTCGTTCGTTCGTTCAGGTGGGTGATCTACGGCATCTTCGCATGAATCACAAATAGCGCTTTAGCTACGTTTTAAAGCCACTATCTCCCCTAAACGCTGGAAAGATAGATTATTGGCTAGATCCACTTTGTGGAATTTAGATATTTGAAAAGGTCCTTCGATTTTACAGCCGAGAGGTCTGATCGTCCCGATAGAAAATTTCCAAGGGCTCTATTTCTTGCGGCCACCAGAACTGGGCATTTGCAAAGAGAGTGATCTATTGTTTAACTCTCGTCCGAGACTTTACAGCTTCTACAATGGATACTGAAAGGCCTCTGCATTTTCTCCGCATGAGTACCTGCTACCAGTGACCTGTAAAGGCCGCATCGGCTGGTGTCTCTACGATCCCTGTTTATAAATCCCTTTACCTAGCTATACTGTAGAATGGCCAGGTCACCCGGGATGTATTACACATTGTAAGTAACCTCCAACTACTGCCCGACAAGGAGACAGAGTGGAGGTAGATGCCCCTCTTCACCGCACCCAGTGAAACATGTACTGGTTCCGAATGGGTTAAGTCGAGAGAGGCCCCCGGTGTCAATATATCAGCTTTCTGATTTCCATCGACATTCCTTTGGCTTGGAAACCAGATGATTGTGATGTCTCCATGAAGATCTAGCGCCCTTAGTTTTCCACTACACTGTCTGACCAGCCTGGAGGTGATGTGCACTCTTCTCGAAAGTGGAAAACAAAAAGACACATCAAATAAAACCTATATTGACACAACACAAAGTTATTCCAAGCCACCAGTTCAGATTTAGAAGGCATCATTCAACCTAGCAACAAGTCCACTGAGTTGTACACAAAATTTTGGACATTTTGGCATTCTTGGACATTTCAAAAGCGTTTATAGACACTGGCACAAAGAAGTTTTAAATAAAATAAATAGTACAGTAGTACAGTAGAGGTTGGAACACTAATTGCCACCTGCAAACTAATGTTGGAGGATAGCGGCGTGCGTGAGGCCAATATATGCCAAAGGACAAACATATGTCGAAATCGAAAATAACACTTTTTCTTTCAAACCGCGAGGAGTTCTCTTTGTATATCTGTTTGTACCCTTCCTAAATCGCTATCAGGCCCTTCTGATTTGGTGTAATTGTTAGGTTAGGGAGGTGGTTTAAGCGAGTGAAAATCTGACACTCTTGGGTGGTACGTACCCCCTCGTGACTTTTTGAAGATTTCCCCTCTCTCTGGAAAAAGAAATTGTTCTTGGGCAGACGAAGGCACTTGCTTAACGGCTATGCTAATGTGGACGGAACTTGATAAGACAAAATCTAGAGTCTTGTTCGCCTGTCGAGAGAAGATATCTCTAAGCTCGTGGCTTGTATAACTGGTCCAATACTGCAGAAGCTGTGGAGATGAAGAGGAGGAGGAGACTATGGATCTCTTCTCTAGGTGCCCGGCTCTGAATAGAAGCAGAGCGCGCTCTTTAGTCAAATACGTTTTCAACTCTCTTACGGAAGTGTCCGGCGCAAAGATCAAACAAATCGTGGGCTTTATTAAGGCTTCGAAATGGTTTCACGAGTAAAAGTGGAGGTGCAGTATCACGCGGTGGTATCGCAATGGTCCCATAGTGGTCTGAGTGGATTGGTCTGTAGACTGACTGCCACGAAAACATAATTTAACCTACTCCAGCATGGAGATCAGTTGTTTGAATGTGTTTAATAATCATTTGCGTGAAGTGGTTCTTCCCTGAGAGAATTATTAGGTATTTAATATCGTATGTGACTATTGAGTTTTTTACTCTCCCTCTACTCTTATCAAACTCATTTGCAAACCCTACGGAACTCGGACCAAATCGATACTGGAACTTCCGAGGAGAGACTGTAGAACGGCACCGCATTCCATTTAGCAGGTGACGCCAGCATTGTATCCACTATTTTTGTTGTCTACCCAAGGCATACTCTACCTCCAGGTCATGAAGCGTGAGCAGTAAACCATCACGCGCCTGGCGCTCTCAAATTCGCCCATACATTTTGGGCAGTAGGGGTCTTCTAATATCTTGAAGCGGCAGAGATATTCGTTGAAGCATCCATACCGCAAAATAATTGCGTCATATAGTAGTTTAGATTAACATTCTTCCAATTCCCATTGGCACACATGTTGTGAGTCAAAATCAACCTACCTGCGCGTATTAGACTCACAGCACCAGCTCCTAACAGATACTACACAACTGGTGTAGATAACATGTAAGAAATGTTTACGCACATGCTTTTAGGGTGTGTTAAGTATTATTTTTTCATCTTTTTCCCCAATCTATTTACAATCTGTTGTTCAACAATAAGTATAATTATTTGTACAATTTGGTTATAGTATATATTCTGGTCACTGCCAGAGCAAATATTATTAACTAAAGAAAATGTGTTTTTTATACCTACATAAATATTAATATAAATTAAAAACAAAACATAAAAAGACAATGTTTAAACCTATGTGGAAGTTGGGTGGGTAGGATTCGCTTTAGTCTTCTTTGTGGGAAATTCTCCATTCCCGATAGTTGCCGCATATGAGGATTTTCATTATACCCTTTACCTTTAAAAAAGGTACCAATTTTATGCTTTTGAGAGGGATTGCAATTTCAAGAAAGAGGCGTGGTAGGTATGGACATATATATACAGATATGATCAGAATCACATTCTAAGCAATTTTTATTTTGTCCGTCCGTCTGTCCGTCTGTGGTCACTTTTTTTCTACACCGTTAGAGCTATCTTAATGAAATTTTGCAAAAGTATAGTCTGGACAAAGGTACAAAACCAGATTGCTATATGGGCCGATTTGGAGAAAGACCACGCCTACCTCCCATATAAGGAAGTTTTTTCACCTTTTTTAAAATGACTATAACTTCGGTCCGATTGATGGAATCGTGACGCAATTTGGTAGTTATAGAGATGTGGGTCCTGCTAAATACTATGCAAAAAGTTATATATTAACTGCCACGCCCACTATTAACAAATATTAATAACTTAAGATCTGGTAGAGATTTACGGACGATTTAACTTGAAGGATTATGTGGACATTATAAAGCTATCTGCAACAAATGGGGTTGATCAGTGAAAAGACACGCCCACGTTTTATGTAAGGAAGTTTCGGGTCTAAAATTAAAATTAGCCTACCTATGCTCGTATTGATGCCAGCGGAATAAAATTTTGCAGAAATATAAATGGGGTCCATAATAGTGTGTGTGCAGAATATGGAGATCATAATACAACTACCATGCCCACAATTTTCGAAAAATCATTTCTGTGTTCCTATTAAAGATTTATCAATGAAATTTCACAGGAATGTTGCGGGTACTAACATGAAACACCACACCAGCCACGCCCACTATTGACATATTATTATAACTTACGACCTATTCAATAATTTTTGGACGAAATTATATATTAGTACGTATATGGACCGTAAAAATCCGCATACAAGATTCGGGGTCGATAAGAGAAAGGATACGCCTCCCTCCCATATAATTTACTTTGGGGACCCCACTTAAAAGCAACTACCCTATCTATGCTTCCAGTGATGATATATGAATACAAATTCGTAGCTGTATACACTGGATCTGTACTAGCATGCGTTCCAAATATGGGCAGATTAATACTATTGCCACGCCTACAATCAACCAAAAGTCATTACTATGTTCCTATTGAATATTTATCAACGAAATTTCACAGAAAGGTTGCGGGTACCAACATTAAACACCACATAAAAAATGGGCGTATTATTTTCACGGCCACGCCCACTATTCAGATATTATTTTAGCCTATACAATATTTTTTGGCGAAATTGGTAGCAGGATGTATTAGTTCCGAAAGAGCATGCATGCAAAATATGGGCACATTATTACTACTGCCACGCCCACAATTAACCAGTAATCATTTTTGGGGCCTTATGCAAGGCTCGTCAACGAAACTTCATATGAAGCTTCAGAGTGATAGTATAAAACACAAACCAAAAATAAGAAAATTAGAGATGCACTTTATGAGCTACTCCCTGTATAGATAGGTTCTTAATACTTTGGACTTATATCAAATTTAAAAAAAAAGTTTATTGACTTTATAAAGTCATAAAAAAGAAATGGGGTGGTCCAGATAAAAGACGGTTTTTCTGTTTTTTAAAATGTTTTTTTAAGCACGCGTCAATTATTCTTATATATAATCTTCTGATGGCATTCAACGTATAGTGAAGTTGGTAATGTTTACAAAATGGCGGATTATAACACGAACTCATTAGCAAAACATAGTTTTTTTTTAAATTTTTTTAACCAAACATCCTGTATTCTTATGAAAAATCTTCTGATGGCATTCAACGTATAGCGAAGTTGGTAATGTTTACAAAATGGCAGATTATAACAAGAAATCAGTAGCAAAACATTCAGTATTTTTAAATGTTTTTAACCAAGTGTCCTTTATTTTTATGAATAATCTTCTGATGGCATTCTGTTGTGAGCTAGAATCAAGCTGCCTGCGCGTAGTGTCTCACAGCATCGACTCCTAACAGATGCCACACATTCTGTGTGATTAGCATCTGTTAAAGTTACTTAAGAAAGCACATATTTTTAAGGTGCGAGTATTTAGAATTAATATTACCTATGTAATATTTATTATGTAAACTTTTAGGGTGCTACAGTTTTGCAGTCGAGCCACCGAAGGGCATTCAAAGTTAGAATGCACCATCAACATTTCAGATTGGCGTAGGTCAGTTGGCTTGACCAACTGACACCAATTAACAGGTGCGAAACTGGAACACCAGAAAGGTCAGTTTTTGTATTGTAATTGTGAATTGCAAATAGTATATAAGAGTTAGTATTCTAAGAAATAAAGGCTTGTGATTTTAAAAACTAAAAGTGTAATGTAGTGATTTTTACAAAGAGTGATTTAGGCTTTTCAGATACACGCGCGCAGCAGAAGGACGTCCCCCGTCAAACAAGGACAATACCCCAACATTTTGGCGCAGCCGGTAGGATCCAACGTCGAGTGCCAGGAAAAGAGCACTCCTACGCGGGAATCCACCAACAGGAAACCATCAGGATAACCATCCCAAAGGAGTTCAATGGAGGGTAAAAAAATGGTGAGTATGCTTATAGTAGGACATTCTAGTATCTAAGTGAATTTTGCCGACGATTCTTCGGTGACCGTGTGGGCGCTTTTGCGCCGGTCATGCAGAAGAAGCAGCATTGGGGCTGATTAGCCGCTGCGGTTAGGTGACAATAGGTCGATCCAAAAGAAAAATTTTTACTTACGGTCAGGTTGTATAGGGTTGTTCCACTGAGATTAGGCTCATACTTTTTAATACGTTTTGTTTCAGCATTCTCGGGGAATGTGGGACGTGTCTGTTTATTCACGGATTTTGCGTTATTGAATTGCGAACTTGTGTATACCGGTTGGTTTGGTTCGGAAAGAACGTGCCACGGTATAGGGTTCGTACGGTTATGATAAGGGATTTGTGTTTGTTTGTCGGTAGGGACATTTATATGATTCAATTTATATTGTTTTGAAATCAAAATAAAGATTGATTTAAATATTTGGCATTTTGAGTTTAGGGTATTAGGTGAAGAGGTGCAGACAACACGTGTTGATGCATCAAAGTTTTCGAAGTTCGGAAACTACGATTTGCGTAGCAATGTTGAAGAAAACATTTAAATGCTATTATTATGTGGCGCATGCGTTACGGGTTTATTTTTAAATATGGATTCAAATTTCCGGGAATGAATCAAGACACTTTTGCCGGTAAATTAAATTTCGGTTTTAACAAACATATGGCCTTTTCTATGGATTTTTGGGAGTATTAAAGATGGTGAGTGGAAAACAAGGAGTATTTGTGAAGAAGTCAAGGACCAATTTGCGTTGATGGAAGGACTTAATGGACGCCGGTAGACAGCGGAACTTTGTGATGGAAAACAAGTATAGCAGAATATGCATATATACAGATAGAATTTACGGTGGAATGTTTTTTTTTTTAATAACTCTGTTTTGAATCATTAAGTAAGATCGAATAAAATATTGTTACAAGTTTTAACAATGATTGGATTTTTATTTGTAATTGGGATACGCCATCTGTTCTGGCATTTGGGATATGACGAAGGAAGCGCAAGGATTACTGCTGAGGCAGGAGCAAATTGGCGAAGCGATTGAAGAACTGGTCCGTAATTTTAAGAAAGACGGCAGGTTACGTAAGGACAACGTGTATTACCGCAAGCGAATAACACAGTTGCAAGATCTGGGGAGAGAGTTCAACAATAATCACGGACTGTTGTTGCCTCACGCAGTTGAGTACGGCAAGGGAAAATATTTTGCGGAAAATTACGCAGACTACGTAAATAGTCTGGTCAACGAATGGGCAGATACATTTAGTTCTGAATTAGAGGGACTAGGGCAAGAGATTGTGAGTTTGGTTTCGCCAGACGAGGAAATAAGGAACAGATTGAAATCAATACAGTCAGAGGTGAAACTGTTTACTGGGAAAATAGTTGACCAGTTCGAAGCGAGTACGAGCAGGGAAGAAGCTCAGGAATTGTGGAGGCAGGCGAACGCCGGAGGCGCTGTGTCACCGTTAGAGGTAGCGGATCAAGCCTTGACGGCAATCCAAAAAAGAACAGAAGAAAAGTTGTTCAGTTTTCATAAGAAAGCAGAAGATTGGAGAGCACAAAAAGAGTATCTGGAGAAGAAGGTAAAGGAACCTTCTCAGAGGTTGACGGAAACAGAGGAAGCAACAACGCTGTTGGAAAAGGAGTGTGCGGAATTGAAAAGAGGACGGGCGACCAATAGGACCTCACTGAATAGGGAGAGATCAAAATCAGCATCAGCTTGATTTACGCAGACAGTATTGACATTGCCTCCGGAAGTACGTTGGTCGGAATATTTAACACCAGAAGGGATAAGCCGCATGGTGAAGCCAAAATTAGTACTTAATGAAGAAAAGCAAGCGGAATTTTTGTTTGGCGCATCTGAAGTCGGTGTCGAGCCTTTTTCTCCGGGAAGCCCGATAAATAATAAAAATCAGGGATATCCGCCAAAGGAGCCGGAAGCAGTACCCGTGCAGCAAAGTTCCGATACTGTGGGCAGTATTTCGCCTGCACGAACAAACGATCGAAGAAAAATTAGTTTGAATCCGTCACTGACCAATTACCTCTCAGATCTGGGAGAAGAGAATTTGGAAACTACCAAAGAGATTAATAAAGCTAAGGTTTTACCAGCAATTGAGAAAACACAAAGCTATAAAATGGGCATTCTGGAAGTTTCTCATGCGGTGGAGAAGTTGGTGCCCATGTTCTCAGGAGTCGAGTTGTATGACCTGAGAACTGAGATCCGGCGCTTCAAAGAAGGTTGTGAGCTAGCGCAACAGAGTGTTTCGGAAGCGGACGGGGAACACTTAATAAAGTGTATTAGGCAAAGAATCACAGGTGATGCGTTTGATTTACTGGTGCATAGCTCAGTAAGCACCCTGGCAAAATTATATGCACTTTTGGATAGGACGTATTTAAAACAAAAGTCATACGACTGTCTTGTACGGGAAATACAGGAATCAACTCAGAAACCAGGGGAGGAAATGAGAGCCTGGGGACGAAGGCTCCAGTCTCTGGGGAGCGCTGCTGAGACGGAAGCCAACAGGCAGTTTCCAGCAAATGTTGCAGCTTACAAGGCTCAAGTAGAACGGACTATGATTTCTGTGTTCAAGGCAGGCCTGATAAATAGGGATTTAGCTAATTATACTCTTACTCTCACGCCGAGGAGTATGGCAGAGTTAGTGGAAGCGGTCTCTTTAGCTGAAGCAGCAATACAACAGCAAACGACAACAGGTGGAATCTGCTGGACTGATGCTCCTGCAGAGGTAGGAACAGTACAGCAGCAAAACAGATGTGGAGTCGGTAGATTGATAGGCCAATTTCCGCAACAAAGAGACCAAGAATTTTTAGTTGAGAGGTTTCAGCCAATGAAACCCATTTGCTCATTCTGCGACAATCCAGGGCATACAAGGGATGAATGCGTTACACGGAAAAACACGCCCTATTGTATGGAGTGCCAAACATATGGTCATGAGGCAAGTAGACAGTGCCAAATAGACTCTAAATGGAATCAGAGTAAAAGGCAGCCAGCAACGATTCGCCCGGTTCCACCCTTGAGGGACAGCAGGGGTAACTTCAGTAGTCCCAGAGTTAATTCAACAGAAGGAATTAACCAAGGAAGAAATCCTTTCAAAACTGGGAGTGGTCAGCAGCGACCAAATTGGAATTCCAGAAGTGAAGCAAGAATAAGCAACACCAAACAGGGGTTCAGATGCTTCTCATGTGGACAGATGGGACATCGGGCAGCGGAATGCAGGAATAGACAATTCCAACAAAGGAACCAGGGAAACTTCCAGTGGCCCAGTCGAGGCCAATAGACTGGAAAGCCAAAAGAAAGAAAGTAATAATAAGGCCGGAAGTACGTGGGACTAGTAATGTAGGAACTACAGTCCAGGAGAAGGAGGAGCAGGAGGCTCTCCAGTATCACGAAGAGTTAGGGAATGGATACACGTCCATATTGGGAACAAAAGGAGGTTGCTTCGCTATGAGCAGGATAGGTGATGCCTTCATCGAGATGCCCTGCGGGGAGGCGGTGAGTGGAAAGCTAGTGCTATTAGTAGATTCAGGAGCGGACACTAGCCTCGTAAAATCTACTGTTTTACGGAAGGGGCTAGACATTAATCAAATGGACTTAAGAACGCTTAACGGAGCGTTTGGAGGGTGCATTAGGACATTGGGGTCGCTCAGAATAGGGTACAGTGGTGTTAAGGGTATGAGTTTTAGAATGCACGCAGTGGAAGTCGATAGGAAAGGTATCCCGGCTGATGGGATAATTGGCCGCGATAATCTTTGGGGACGCACCATACTGGATGCGCTCGACAAGCAGTTATCATTCTATGATAACAATAAGCATAGAATCCTTACTTTTCCATTAATGTCATGGCAGGAAGGAACCGTGAGTAAGGTTAAGAATTGTATGGAGGTAGTGAATGCAAGGTCAACCAGAGTAGTTACTATGCATGTAAATACGAAACTTAGGACTGTTGTTTTACACAAGCAGCAGCTAGCGGAGGGCGTATATATGGGGGAAACCATAACGCACGTTGACAAGGGTAAGGTGTACGCTTGCATACTCAATGCATCGGAAAAGGACTACTTGATGGAGGAGGATGTTAGGCCCAAGTTCACTAGCTATCATAATTTTAAGGAACCGAATTATAGATCGGTGAATCAGATTAAGCAGGTAGATATAAGAAAAAGAATGGAGAGGGTGCTAGAATCCTTGAAGTTAGACCCAAGCGTGAATTCAGAAGAGAAGGCATCAATAGAAGCCATTTGTGCGTCATTCCATGACATATTTTTGCTGGAAGGAGACCAGTTAACATATACACCAGAGGCAGAGCATGAAATACCTACTAGAGTGGATCAAGCACCAATTAACCAAAAACAGTACAGATTGCCACAAGCTCACAATGATGAGATAAATAGGCAAGTGGAAGGAATGTTATAGGATAACATAATTTCACCAAGTATCTCGCCTTGGAACTCACCAATAATTTTGGTACCAAAGAAGGGAGGTACTCAGGGTCAGAAGAAGTGGAGAATGTCGTCGATTTTAGGAAATTGAACGACGCCACTATCTAGCAAGTGTTCCCAATTCCAAGGATAGAAGAAATTCTGGATCAATTGGGGCATAGTAGATATTTTTCTACACTTGATTTAGCGAGTGGCTACCACCAAGCTCTGGTGGATACCCAAGATAAGCAGAAAACCGCGTTCAGCACGGGTTTAGGGCATTATGAGTTTAATAGAATGCCGTTTGGATTAACAGGAGCACCGGCTACCTTCCAACGGTTGATGAACCATGTGCTAACAGGCTTGCAAGGGTTAGATTGTTTTGTGTATCTGAATGATATTGTAATTTATGGGAAGAACTTGCAGCAGCATTCTGAACGCTTGTGCAAGGTGCTCCAGAAATTACGAGAACACAATTTGAAATTGAACACGGAGAAGTGTCAATTTTTGCGAAGAGAGGTGGTTTATTTAGGCCATCGTTGCTCAGAAGCAGGAGCACTGCCTGACCCGCAGAAGGTGGAATGCGTTAAAAATCTAGCGATTCCGAGAAACAGAAAGGAAGTGCAAGCATTCCTAGGACTAGTGAACTATTATAGAAAGTTCGTGGAAGGACTAGTCGGAATTGCTTTGCCCATTAATAAGTTGCTACGAAAAGAAGCAAAGTTCGAATGGACAGAGAGATGTCAGCAAGCATTCGAGAGGCTAAAGGAGATAATTAGCTCGCCACCAATTTTGGCGTACCCCGGCAGAGCGCTTAGCGACACGGAGAAGAGATACTCCACAATAGAGAAGGATTTTCTAGCCATAGTGTGGGCTACGAAGAATTTTAGAGCATATCTGCTAGGACGCCCATTTAAGATATATACTGATCACCAGCCGTTGAGAGGCATAGCCAATTTGAAAGACCAAACGTCTAGGCTAGCCAGGTTCAGACACAAATTGTCTGAGTATGATTTTGAAATCATATACAAACCTGGGGAAAAGAATCTGAATGCGGATGCACTCAGCAGAGTACCGCAGGCACAGAAGGTATCAGTAGTGCAAACGAGGGCCAAGGCACGGTCAGATAAGGAGAAGGCCGAGAGAATTCAAGGGGATAAAATTGATGCAACAAGAAAAGTTAGAAATGCGGGTGACGCTGCTAATGAACAAAGAGCCAGTAGTGTGGAATGGCTGAAGGATATAAAGGATATCCAGGCTGTGTTATAGGGTTTCCATGATTCACCTCTAGGTGGACACCAGGGATTCTGGAAAACCCATGACAGGATTAGGCGAGTATACGGATGGAAAGGTATGCTCAAAGACATAAAAAATATGTAAGAAGTTGCCCAAAGTGCCAGGCCAACAAAAGTTCAAGGCTAACAAAGATGCCCATGGTGTTAACTGACACACCAAAACAACCATTTGATAAAGTTCATATGGATATTGTAGGTATTTTACCTGAGACTGTTTCGGGCAATAAATACATATTGACGTTCCAAGGCGATTTCTCAAAGTATATGGCGTTCGTGGCTATACCCGATGCTGAAGCAAGTACGGTGGCCAAACCATTCTTTGATGAAATTATAGCACAATACAACATACCAAAGGTTTTGATAACCGACAATGGTTCAAATTTCGTATCAAAACTATTCTCAGATACGTGTAAAATGCTGGGAATCAAGAAGTTGCATATAACACTATATCATCCACAGGCGAATGGCTCATTGGAACGTAGTCATCGACCTCTGGCCGAGTACTTGCGCAGTTTTGCCAAAGAAGACGGCTCGAATTGGGATCAATGGTTAACCACTGCAATGCATGTACACAACAATACGGTACATGTATCAACGAAGCAAACTCCGTTTAGAACACTCTACGGGTTTGATTTCAACATGCCAGCGAATTTGAAGCGCAAATGTGCGCCTGTATACAATGTTGATAACCCCAATAAAGTACAAAAATATCAATTGCAGCGAGCTCACGAATTGGTTAGAGAAAACCAGGATAATGCTAAACGAGTGGCCAGGGAAGCCTATAACAAGGTACTAAACCCAGTAGTTTTTCATGTGGGTGATCAAGTACTCATGAAGAATTAGGCTAGGAGAAACAAATTCTCACCTGTGTGGATAGGTCCGTATGTGGTAGCAGAGATCCGAAGCCCAGTTACAACTGTCGTAACGATTAAGGGAAAAAATAAGAAGCTACATAACAATTTGTTAAAATTATTCCACATTAGACCACACAACTAAAGACATGTGTTGACAGTGTTTTACAAGTGTAAACACAAGAATAACAACGTAAACATGTACGTGTGTATATCGGATAACACACAGCTCCGATTCTCAAAGTCAAGGCCAGTAGAAGTGTGCCACTTAAAATCGAGCGATTAAGTTGACGCAATAAAAAATGTGCTTATTATGCACTATGGCCGAACGAAGCACAGTAGGTAAAAAAATATTTTTTAAATATTAAATTGCACGTAATTTAAAAATAAAATAAAATAATAAGACAGTCGTGGGTAAATAATATAAAACTTAACTTCAAATATGTACATACATACATACGGCGGTGTATGCACTGAATTTTGACGCTTGAGCGTTAACGCCAGGCAACGGAACTGCGGGTGAAGTAAATATATATGTATATAACTGTATAATGTACAGAATGAATGTACGAGGGAATATTTAAAGAAGTAAGTATTCTAGTTATAGGAATTGGGAATTGCAGATACTGCAGCAGGCTATATGTAGATATACTCGTACATAGGTTTTAACTGTTAATTGATTAGGAAATTAGCGTATGGAAATTTGAATAAATGTATATGTTGGGATATAAAAAAAAAAGTATAGGTTGATTGGGAAAATAAGCAATTAATTCTAGGTAATTTAAAGCGCCTTGAATGTATGTATGTATTCATATACGGGCTGATTACAGGATGGAAAATAGAATCGTTAATGGATATATACATATCAGGCTAGAAGTAAATTTAAATAAAAAGTAATTGTATGCGATGAAAGGTATAGTCATGCAATGGACAAAGTTTTGACACAAACGGGATTATTTTGTATAATCTGGTTTTTGTTGGAGGGCCAATGAATTGGTTCAAAGTTGAAATGAGTGATAACTCACGTGTTGAAAAAGAGCACGAAAAATTAATCAGAGCAAAACTGATGCCCTATATGACTATGAAAACGCATAGTCCAGTCCTCTTTTCCTCCAGCATACGGTAGCGAATCCGATAATGTAAGGGGAGAAGACGAGTGGATGGCAAATTGAATGATATAGCATTCAATTATAAAAACAGCATGTTGTCGAAATATTGTTTTTTGGAATATCTTATGTTTAAGAAAAGTTATAAATTAAAAAATTATAATCTGTGCAAAGTTCACATTAGAATCAAAAGTAGTTTAGAAAATAATTAGAGTTACAAAAATTAATTATTTAAAATATAAATTTGTAATAAAAAAAAAAACAAAAATCATACTAAATTGGAAAATTATACCCAAGAGTATATATAGTACATATAGTGTATTTATTTAAATGTTATATAATTTTTAAATTCATTTATTAAGTTGACTTTGAAATGTTCGGCAAAAATTAAACATAGAAGAAATATCAAACTAAAATGTATACTAGAAAATTAAGAAAATTATTATAGGTGTTCTCTATATAGCTCTGATGATGTGAAGCGAAGCAGGAAGTTCCGAGAACAGCGGATAACGGAAGGCGGTGCGGACTAAAAGACCAACGTAGTATTCGGAAAGATGCGTTTTTGAAAAACAGGGATTTTTGGCAGTTATCTAAGGTTTGTGACCCCAAGGATGCCAACATATTAGATTGGGGATGAATGGCGACGGATGTAATTTTAATTTTGCGAAACGGCATATGGCCGCAGCATTTGAACGCGTTGTGGATGAGTTATTGATAAGCAACGAAAAATAAACAAGTTTCCTTGCGGAGTCATGTTTTGAATTGGACAATTTTATAGTACAATGTCCACCGAGTGTATCACAATCTCAACAGAATCGATTTTGGAGAAGTTGAAGATGGGTAAAAGCTTAAGGTGGGTGACTGAAACCACCACCAAATATAATAAGCAGAAGAAATTTGGCTCACGGAAGTTAATTGCTTCATTGAAGTATATGATTTAATACAAGAGGACACAGAGACTGGTAACCGATCAAAGTACACAAATTACATCATTAAACGTGTATCTCAGAAAAATACCGATTGTCTCCGCATCAAAGCCAAACGATGTCAAATACCATTATGAGGAAGCTCAAGAGAAACATTTCCACCATAAAACGCATTGCTGCAAAGGAAGAAAGTGTATTGTAATCTCTCATGTATTCCAAATGTTTTTTACAAGTTGAATACTATAAGCAGAGGCAGTACCACCTACAGCCGTGGGGCACATTATATAAATGGAAAGAAGAAGGCCACTAAAAGCAAGGTTTTAATGGCAAACCAAATCGCCAACCTATAACATCTTTGTACGTACCGATCCAGAAAGAAGGGAGGGGCATGCAGAGTTCATCGAGGGATTTCACTCCGTCAACGCCAGCCGTCAACCGGATCAGCAGTTAGCAGAAGTATAACGTAATATTTTAGATATAAATATCATAGTAGAATATAAGATCTTAAGTATAGGATTAATTGTATTATCGCTAGTTGTTGAAAATTGTATATACGCCAGTGAGAAAAGAGTCGATGAAAGACCAAGTATAAAAAGGGGAATATAACTAAAAAAAAAACATAGAAATAAAAGAACAAAATAAAACAAAAGGAAAAAAAGAAGAAAAAAAAGATAGAAATAAAGGAACAAAATAAAACAAAAGAGGAAAAAAGAAAAGAACACAAAAGTAAAAAGAACAGAATACAACAATCGAACCCAAATAAGGCGAATTTGAAAAAAGAAAAACTATACATATGTACTATAGGATTAAGAAAATGCACAGATTGTTTAAAGTGCAGAAAAGAGTAAAATACTGTAAGATTCATTAGAAGTTAGTTGCACTAACTTCTTTTAGAAAGAGGGGCGGGATGTTGTGAGCTAGAATCAAGCTGCCTGCGCGTAGTGTCTCACAGCATCGACTCCTAACAGATGCCACACATTCTGTGTGATTAGCATGTGTTAAAGTTACTTAAGAAAGCACATATTTTTAGGGTGCGAGTATTTAGAATTAATATTACCTATGTAATATTTATTATGTAAACTTTTAGGGTGCTACAGTTTTGCAGTCGAGCCACCGAAGGGCATTCAAAGTTAGAATGCACCATCAACATTTCAGATTGTCGTAGGTCAGTTGGCTTGACCAACTGACACCAATTAACAGGTGCGAAACTGGAACACCAGAAAGGGCAGTTTTTGTATTGTAATTGTGAATTGCAAATAGTATATAAGAGTTAGTAATCTAAGAAATAAAGGCTTGTGATTTTAAAAACTAAAAGTGTAATGTAGTGATTTTTACAAAGAGTGATTTAGGCTTTTCAGATACATACGCGCAGCAGAAGGACGTCCCCCGTCAAACAAGGACAATACCCCAACAATTCAAAAGGTATTATTATATATGTCAAAATTGAGCTAGCAGATTCAGTTGAGTATTTATATAGCAAGAAATTACATGAACGTAAATTCACTTTTCGAATCATTGTATATAAATATATCCATTTAATAGTACTTTTTAGAAATAAATCTTTTCCGTCGGGATTACTAAAAATAGTACCACAAAATATTTTAAGTACCGAATGTTCTGTCAATAAGATAATTGTTCTATTAGTTTTAATATATGTTCTAGTAGATTTTAATATATGTCGTGGCAGTGACTGTGACCAAGTAGAAGACATCCTAACGGAAAACGGCTTAATATATCTTCTATGTAGAGATAAGAGTACCACTTCAGGAAATACTCATATAGACTGGGCTTTCTCTAATATGGACAGTAATTCAATCAAGGCGAAGACTTATGAAAAGTTTTACAGTTACCATGATGCAGTTTGTGTTACAATTTCATCATAATAGGGTTCTTTATTTTTGCTGCATTCTTTATTTATTTAATGTTTTCTAGCTTAGTTGATTTAGGTGTAGTAATAGGTACAATTAATTAGGTTCCTCGGGAGAGCTTGTAACTCCTAGAGGACGCGTCCCCAGGTAGCAGATAGCCTCTCATATATTGGAGGTAGAAGCTGTATAAACTACCTCCCGCGGACCAACAAGCAGTAGTATTCATACCTTCAAACCTTTACTATCAAAAATGTTAAACTAATTTTGTGCCGTAGAGCTTTTTTTATAAATACCACAATGGCCGTAGCAGGTACGGATATATACATAAGGAAATGTGAATTATAACTACAGTATGAAGTTAACAAAATACAAAATACATCAACAAATGTGTCTATAGCATTATAGAAATCAACTATGAAACTTGGTGATCATTATAAGTGTAACATTTCAACCAACATAGAGAAAATATTGTGTTGATCCCATATCGCCATGGTTTAACTCTCACGTACATTTTTTTTGTATGAGCATGGTTTTATAAACTATAAAGGTAAAGGGTATTTCGTAGTTGGTCTACCTCGAATTCAGACTTCTTTACTCGTTTCTTTATAAACAAGTCCACTTCACCACCACTTACGAATCGTAGTGTGGGTCTGACCACATCGAGATATCTGTGGACCTCGCTCTACTCTAAGAGGGAGGAGTTACGTCTCCACTTACAGTGGCGACATCCCCTACATAACCACCACCACCACAGTACAGTATCATTCTCAAATGTTGCTATCATGCTTCCTGGTGTAGTGGGGGTTGGAATATCGGCAGTATATATTAAATATAGAAATGGTCACTACCTTGCGGCACATTCGCTGTCATTTGTAATATATCTGAACATTCATCGTCGTATTTTTTGTAGAAGTGTCTGTTGCTTATAAAACTTTTTAATAAGTAATAATATTTATGGGTAGTGCACTATTTATTTTATTTAAAAGTCCTTTGTGCCAAACTCTACCAAATGCTTTAGCAATGTCCAAGAATATCGCCACGCAAAGCTCTTTTTTATCCGTGGCGTCCAAAATTTTATCCACAACTATGGATTTGTTGCACAGTTGAATGATACCTTCTAAATCCGATCTGGTGGCTTGGAATTACTTTTTGTTCTGTCAAGATAGGTTCTATTCTATCACACATTATTTTCTCAAACACCTTTGAAAAAATTGGCAAGAGGTTGATGGGTGTATAAGAGCTGATTTTTGTTGCGTCTTTGTTTGGTTTCGGGATTACTATTATTTATTATTACTACCTTCCACAATACTGGAATATGATTTAGTCTAAATATAGCATTAAATATATTTCTAATATATATTTTTATAGAGTCAGGTTGTTCTTTTAATATTTTCCCGTTGATTAGGTCGTATCCAGATGTCTTTTTGTTTCTCACTTTCGAGATGTCTGTTTTAATTTCAGCTATTGTCGTTATTTTTGTTTTGTTATAGCGAACATTGTGTAGCTTGTGAAATTGCATATTTTGAGTGTCCGGGGCGTTACTGAAAATGTTTGCGAAGTTTTTTTGAGAGAGTAGTTGCTTTCTGAATGCTCGTTTTTGCCCAGGTATTATTTTCTGTTTTTATGGGTGGTTTATGTATTATTACACTGTTTCGTTTTTTATTAGCTTTCCAGAGGGAATAATTTGTAGCGGGCGTTGTCCCTAAATTGTTTAGATAATTTTCTAGTTTGCAATCCTCATATTGTTTTATCGTTGCCTTCAGTTCTTTTGCCACTTTATTGAATTCAGGGTGTCTAGTAATCTGTAATTTTTTCTTCCCTTTTTGTCCTTTTTTGTACTTAATGTGAGCTGGGACAGTACTGTGACTGAATTACTGCTTTGACGATGTGGTTATTTAGGTATGCTTATGCTGTTTCTTTATTTGATTGTAATGATATATTTGTTATCATGTTATTTTTAACAGTTGGCAAAATTTGTTCCAGTCTGTTTTGAATTTATATAAGCCTCCAGATATTTTTGTATCCGGCTTGCTTTGAAGGGTCTGGTCTGAAGACAAATCTAAACATTATTTTATTGCTAAGTGTTCGTGCAATATGTTTTTTTTAACGCAGTCAATTAAGTCAGGTAATTTTTTGATATCTGCTGGCCAGTAAGTTGGCTCACCCGTACTAATAAAGCGATTTTATTTTATGGCGTCTAGTAGTTGGCGGCCTTTCGCGTTTGTCAGTCTAGAGCCCCATGTGGAGTTTTTTGCATTAAAGTCTCATCCAGCTATGTAACGGTTTCCCAATGATTTTAAATAGTCTATGTATTGAGCCTTTGAATTATTATGCTTGGGTGAACAGTACACAGCTGACACGGTAATTGGTCCTCTCAATTCACTCATCTCTATAGAGGTTGCTTGAATGTGATGTGTTTTATATCCTTCTAGTTCTAGACTTTTAAAGGATTTCTTTATGATAAAGTGCTTACCTTAGCAAGTAAGACGAACTGTAAATAGTATTTAAGTTCTAGGATTTTAAGAATGAAGGGATTGATTGCTTTGTACTTGAAAACGTAAATGGTGTGTTTCATTTTGGCAGCTTTAAGCGCCTTCTACAGACACCAGTTGTTCGCTCACGCCAGCGGTTGTTATCGGCAGCTTGTGAGGAATAGATTGCAAACACGCACGAAGACCCCAACATTTTGGCGCAGCCAGTCTAGGGACATACCGTCCTAGAACATCCCGGATCCCAGCTTATTGTCCAGGACCAGCATATCTGGAGGAAACCCAGGTCAAGGAACCTTGAAGCATCAAAGCATCCTGCAACCGACGGGACGTCACCAAGCAGGACAATTGTGAGTGCAATTATTAATAGCATAATATAAGTACATAATTCTGCGACTGATGGGGCGGCTTAGCGTCGGTCAAAAAATTGCAACATTAGGCGCTATGCAGAGACATAAACCGTCAGTAAGATCGGACGGTCTTTGTATGTCGTCTTAGTTGTGAGTATTTTTTTTTCTTTGTAGGGGCTTTGTGTTTGTTTATCGCTAGGAATATTTGAGAAACACTTGCGGTATTAGCAAAAAATTAATTATTTCTTCAAGAGGTGCATATAAAAGTTTAATTAAAATTTTGAATGGAATGGCTAGATGAAAAAATGGGGGAGGATAATTTCGTTGAATTTTTCACTTTATTCATTGTAGAGCACTAACAAAATCGAACGGTATGATAAAATAATTATATAATTTGTATTTAAATTCAGACGATGTGCAATAAATTAAGTAAAATTTTTATATTTATGTAATTGAAACCTATTTTGTTCTCTCTTCGGCATAACACTGCGGTTTCTTTTATTATTCAATTATAAACGGATTAATGATTGTTTCATTGCAAAATAAATCTAAAAATTTATTATTATATTATGCAGTCTCAATACTTTGTGCATATGTTTCGGGTTAATAGAAGTCGGTTAATCTGAAGTCAGTGTCGAGCCCTTTTCGCCTGGAAGATCGGTCCACAATAGTAAACTGGTGTCCCCACTACAACAACCAGAAGGACGCAGGGCGCTTAGCGATATGGAGAAAATATATTCCACGATAGAAAATGAATTTCTAGACATTGTTTGGACTTCGAAGAATTTTAGGGCATATTTCAATTCAGTATATCCAAGAAATAGAAAGGAAGTGCAAGCATTTCTAGTGACTACTGAACTATTATAAAAAGTTCATAAAAGGACTACCGAGAATTGCATTGCCAATCATTAAGTTGCTACGTAAAGAAACAAAGTTTAATTGGGCAAAGATCTGTGAATAGGAATTCGAGAGGCTACAAAAGATTATTAGCTCAACGCCGACTTTGGCATACCCAGACTTTGAACAAACTATTTTATTGACCACTGATGCGATCAATGAAGCATTGAGAGCGGTGCTAGCACAAGGGGAAGTTGGAAATGACCGATCGATAGCATTCAAAAGCGAAACGCTGAGCGACACAGAGAAAAGATACTCCACGAAAGAAAAGGAATTTCTAAAAATTGTTTTTTGCTACTGCTTTTGTTCCTTCGCTCACAGCGTGCTTAGCCAACTCACCAGGCAACAAAAGTCGAACAGCAATTTGGATATCTAGGTGGACACCAGGGGTCTAGGAAAACCTACGAAAGAATTAGAAGAGTGTACGCTTGGAAAGGTATGCTCAAAGACATAAAGAAATATGTGATGAATTGCCAAAAATGTCAGACCAACAAGAGATCGAGGCTGCCAAAATGCCAATGGTGTTGACAGACACAAAAACAACCATGTGACAAAGTTCACATGGATATTGTAGGTATTTTACCTGAGACAGTTTCGGGAAATAAGTACATCTTGAAGTTCCAAGATGATTTCTCAAAATTTGTGGCATGTGTCGCCATACGTGATACCGAGGCAAGTACGGTAGCCAAAGCATTATTTGACGAAACTACAGCACTTTAGGATATACCGAAGGTGTTGGAAATTTAGAAGTTACATATAACTCCATTTCATCCGCAGGCGAACGGTTCACTGGAGCGAAGCCATATACCTTTGGCAGAATACTTACTTAGTTTCATTAAAAAGGATGACTCTAATTGGTATCAGTTGCTGATGACGGCCATGCATAACAATACTGTACATGTCTCAACGAAGCAAATAAGGAAAAAAATAATGTAGTCTTTCATGTGGGAGTCCGGATACTGATGAAGAATCAGACTCGAAAAAATATATTTTCTCCTGTATGGATAGGTCCATACACGGTAGTTGAAATCTGGAGTCCAGTTACAACAGTCGTAACAATGAAGGGCAACCCTAAGAAACTGCATAATAATTTATTAAAATTTTTTCATACGAGACCACACAACTAGAGACATGTGTTCATTATGTTTTACAAGAGTAAACACAACAAGAACAACCAAAACATAATACATAAAATGAATATACTCAATAGGGATTATAGCCGAATGAAAGCACAGTAAATGAAATAAGAAAAAGAAATATTTTCAATATTAAATAATAAAAACATCACATAAAGAAAAAAAACCTAAGCAATTTCAAGATAATTCAACAAAAATATGGGTAAGAAATATGAAACTAAACGTAACGTATCTACACATAGGCATACCTACATAGGCATATGCACTCGGCAGTTATTGCATGGAAATATGATGCGCAAACAGTAATTACTGGCACGAGCAAAAAGCTTGAAGGGTCGAGCAACGAATCGTTCGTATAGAAGTACATACGTAAAAGTAATTATATATAAGAGCGTACATTTTAATAAGTATGGTAGATAAAATAAAATGAATTCTTATCAGTAAGTATATTTGCATAAAATAGAGTAATAAATATATTAAAACCAATAATAGGAGAATTAACTACGAATAAAAGAATAGGCATTTTTTTGTATAGGCTTCATGTAAAATAAAAAGTAGATTCATTAAAAAAGTAATGTAAGACTTTCTTTTTCAGCGTAGGGATCAATGAATTGGAATAATTATGTACAAGTCAGCATTATACGTTTATGAAGGAACTTCAAACTGCAAGTTTTAAGCAGGGTACATCTACGTATGTATGCGGGTTAATATTTTTTGTTGTTTTAGAAATTAGCGTACAGCTGGTGGGAATTTAAAAAAATAATAAATTCGGTTTAATTGAGGAAAATGACTTAACAATTACTTATAAGCCATTATAAGTACCTGGAATGTATGTATATAGTAATACACGTGCAAGTTACAGGGCATAGAAGAACACGTTCTTTTATGGGTAGATACATACCAGGCGATAAATTTAAATAATATAAATTAATTAAATGCAATGGAAGACTTTGTCATGTAATGGACTATGCTTTTACATGAACAGCTTTATCTTATATATTCTCGCTTATGTCAGAATTGAGAGAAAAAAAGTTAATTTATAAAATAACTAGTTGTCGGCACGTAAATTATAATATTAATTATGTTTTCTGTATGAATCGATTTATTGTGAAATGTATATTTATTGAGAGGGATCTCTAATTTTAATGTAAATGCCGCTAATGATTTTAGAAAAAAATTGTATAATAGTTAATTAATAATATTTGTAAAGAAAAAAAATTGTATTACTTACTGTATAGAGTTGTAAAATAAATATAGCAATGTAATATGAGGAAAATATTATGTAATATGAAGAAAAAATAAATATGAATAATTATTGTGATTTGATATTTCTAAACAATTTTGGTTTGTTAACTAATTCACAAAAGAAGTGCGTATTAATATATTTTTAATAGGTGGTGGTAGGTTTAAATAGTGGAGATCCAGGTGACAATCTAGTGTAGAAAATTTGTTATAAAGCACAAAATTTTCATCTCAGCGGAACACCCCATTCAAACAGGATTTTCCCAAGGCAGTGCGTGCACTTAACATTTACATTCTTGAAAAAAACTTGCGCCCCAGTACACAAAAACTTAAGGCCTATCTCTCAGTGCTCCGATTCAAAATATTTAGGAATGCACCTTGATCACCGACTAACATGGTCAAAACACATCAACACCAAAATCATGCAGATAAAATTAAAAATGATTGAGCTAAACTGGCTTCTCAATAGGCAATCCAGACTCAAACTTGACTACAAGGTATTGTTATATAAAGCCATAATAAAGCCTATATGGACTTACGGTGTCCAACTCTGGGGTACAACGTGTCCATCCAATGTTGAGAAACTACAACGGGCTCAATCAAAAGTATTGCGCACAATTAACAAAGCCCCTTGGTACATGAAAAATGCAAATACCCTCAAGGATTTAAATATCCGGACAGTATCTAAAGAGATATCAAACTTAGCTAAAAGTTCTAAACTTGGAAAGCACCCAAATATTTCAGCCAGAAATTTATTACAAAATGAAGGCTACATCCGAGGAAGGAAGGATACTCTAAAATCAATTATATGAATATTCAGTATTATTGAGATAAAACTTGTAAAAAAAACTTTGAAACTCATTTCGCTCGAAGCAATGGCAACGAGTAACTAAAAACTGTAAACTTTTTGTGTTTGTATATATGAACTTTATTTAAACTTTGTTAAATTATTGTTAGTTCTAAATTAAAATAGAAGATCCAGTAAAGAAAATATGAAAAAAGTTCACTCATATTACGACTCAAGCTGAATGCACCTCAATCATATTGCTTTTTATAAATTTGGTGGGTACGTCTCGCATTACTTTTTCGGTTCTCGTCAGCTGATTCTCATTTTACCCACAAACCTATGTAAGTGTTTTGTAATTGATTTTCGTGCTTTTTATTTTGTTTACTTTCCTGTTGTACTTTAATATCACAGAAATATATTTTGTGTATTAGGCAAATAGTCATAAGAGTATTTGTAACAGAAAACGTAGCATTAAGAACTTACATTTTAACAACCAAAAATTGTAAAATCAGTTTTTAGGCAGAGTGAGAAGTAATCTCATTATGGTTAAATTAGGTTAAACTGACTGGCCGTGAAGGCCACACATAGACCTAGAAGGCCCTTTGTCATGAATTCAGCTTCAGTAGTCGAGAGGGCGATTGTTCATTGGCACCGTGTTACCCAGGATATTACAACACCTTGGTACGTGAATGCGTATCCAGTTGTTGATAGCTTGCACAATCAGCGTCGCTATTACTACAGATTTCATTGTGACTGCCTTTAATGTTACGTTATTATCCGTTGTTCCATCATATTCAGATGATTCGTTGACGTCAGGCTCGTGCTTCTTTCAGAGCAATAGAGGATTTTTTTACAATTACCACCTCAGGATATTGGGTTGCATTTTTCTGCGTTTCGGCTACGTCTATGATGAATATACGAAATTTTACTGTAGGTAATTTGACTTACGTTGTTTTGATTTTCGAACCCGTGTGCGATTTAACAAGCACTATGCAGTCACTGCCGCCCCTGTCAAATGCTTGTCATGAAGGACTTAGTGAATTGACATCCAACGCACTCTGTAAGTAATTGTGACCCTTCGTTTTATTAAGGCATATGCGGGCATGATTTTTTATGTAAACTTTCATTTTTTTTTATATGTGATTCAAAATTATTATGTACCATTGTCTGAACGTAATATTTATTTTATTTCGCAATCGCACCGATTTCCCACATGGTTTTTAAATATTTGAAATTCACTCTTTTGTTTTATGGATAGTAAGAACACTTTGCTTTAATAATCGGAGAATTTTGTATATAAGGAGCACCTAAGTAGGAGCCAATGTTGATTGCGCCTATTGCATCTCTATCTAACTTATTTTCTGTTAAATAAAATCTTCTTGTTATTTGTCAGGTGTGAAGTCGCGCCTGAATCAACGGACCATTCTGTTGGACTATTGTTTTTGTTAACAAGCAGGAACGCATATAATGCATTGCACCTTATTTTGTTGTTTCTTCTCTCTTTTTTATTTGAGCAAGATTTGAGAAAATTACCAAGTTGATTGCATGTATGACATCGAGAAGAAAATATGTTGAATTATTTTCAGAATATACGGCTGATGCACCTTCAGTTTTGATATCAAATTGTGCATCTTGCAGTAAAAGAGTTTTAACCGAGTCTTTTCCACTGCAAGAAACAATGCCTGACATTCATCTGGCAATCCAGTTACTAATTCGTTATCAATTGTCAGCCCTGTGTACTGCGCGGGCATCTTCCTCTTTTAGTATCTTCTGTCTGCTTTTTTTGTACTTCTTATTACTTCTTTTTTTGGTGTAATGGTGGTTGTGTGGTTGCATCTCCTGTATTATTTTATTGATAACACTAGTTTACAAAATAAAATTTGTTTTTGACAAAGTTATAAGCAATTGAGTGAATAAATCCAAATCCCAAATCGGTGAATCTACGCCTATTTTGTTGGAGGACAAAATTGCGACACACGTAACAGAAATTATTTGGATTGTTTACGCACTTAAATTCTCGTTTTCTGGTAGGCATTTTGGAAAATATGGAGTGGATTTATTCACTCAATTGCTTATAACATTGTCATTTTTTGGTCGACTTTCTTCTAGTTGGTCTTAGTTCTTACGTTAAAGTATTATCTTTACGTACATGAAGAGAAACCAGACTTTTTCCAATATTTGTACTTGTCCGCCGGCAGAGAATCACTGTAAAATATATAATTTTTGATAATGTGCCCTATTTTCATCGATATATTTTGAACCGCCTTACCAATCAAAGATCCGATTATACATGTTTGTTCGTCATCTCAATACCTTGCATTGGGTACCACGACCCAATCGGACATTTCTAGCTCGAGATATGATTTGTCACGAGAAAAATGGTCAAAAAAATACAAAAATTACAATATCTCAAAAACTATTCCATGAAAAAAAATTGAATGATCAACATACTTCCAGCGATTGCCTGTTCTGTGTTGATAGTCATTGCAAATGCGAGTCCCACCTGCAAATTGCAAACGTTTTTCTTCGAATGGCATTTCTGTGAAATTGTTGGGATTTTTTGCATTTAAAAATGTAGTTTAGGGAGCACATGCGCAAAATGTGATTCGCATCTTCCTCTCCACAAGCCTGACAAAGGGCCCTGTTTCCTATGTTTATCATTTGCATATGCTTATACTACGGAAAGTGACCCGTCATCAGTCATAACAAAAGTCTTCAGTCGTTCATACCAAATGACAGGAGAAATCTCGGCACGAACAATGGTAAACATATTTTGCGCACACAATAAAATACAGTTCACCAAATTGCGACCACGTTGTCATCATTTTATTTATATTTTTTTTTGTCGGAACAATCTGGTAAGCGCAGCACTCAGACAGAGTATATATCCATTGTACTGCACTCAAGGTTCCCTTTTAGTCTGCTTTAAATCTACCCGACCTCCGAAGAAATAGAAGTAGATCCTGTGGTGCCAAGGAGCCAAGTTGGTCACTCCTTAGCACATCAGGGCCAAATATCCCAAACCTGATTCGAGCAAAGACACAAAGGAAATGGTCCGCCGTCTCGTCTTCTTCTCCACAGGCTGGGCACAGCGCACTGTCTGATATGCCAATCCTTTCCATGTGCCTAGCCCATAGAAAGTGCCCCGTCATCACGCCAACCAACAACCTGCAGTCCCTCCTACCTAAAGATAGAAGGAACCGTGACCATCGGTCAGAGATAGCAGGTAGCATCATTTTCGTCCATCCGCAGCCTCTCTCAGCCCGCCATGCTCGCTTGTGGGTCGAAACAACCCACTTGTTTGCAGAACAGGCTCAGGGCCAATAAAAACATCCTCAGAGCCCATCCTGGCCAAAGAGTCAGAGGTCTCGTTACCCGCAATGCCAGCGTGTCCCGGTACCCAAGTCAGCGTCAGATTATTATGTTTTCCAACATAATTTAGCTGGATTTGCAGGACCTGACTATCTGGTGGTAGGGCTATCCAAGGCCATGAGCGCAGCTTGGCTGTCACTGCAGACACAAATAGATTTGTCTTTCCACCTGTTTTCCACAACAAAGTCCATCGCCTCAAGTATCGCATACACCTCCGCCTGAAACACAGACGCATGCAGACCACAGGCAAAGAACCGACGGGTCCCACAAGATTCCACGAAGACACCAGAACCTGAACCGTCTTCAGTCCTGGAGCCATCAGTGAAAATACGGCAGCAGTGTTTGCCGGGCTCATTCTCGGGATCTAACCATGAACGAACCTCTGGCAGCAACACATTGTACCGCTTTTCTAGTATCACAGTTGATGACATGGAGTCCGGGGGCATAGACAGGATTGCAGAATCGATGTCAGTGCCTGCGCCGTCGTCCAATATCGAATACACCCCATACCAGTGGCCACTATGTTTCACTCTGCAGATGGCCTTAACGGCCTCTCCGCGGATGAAGACATCTAGTGGCGGGAGATTCACCAAAGCATCAAGTGCCGGGCCTGGAGTAGTCGGAAATGCTCCAGTACAACATATGGCCACAGCACGTTGTAGTTTTGATAGAGCTTTTTTGACCCCTACAAGAGAGAGTCTGCTCATCCAAACCATCGATGCATAGGTGATAATAGGTCTTACCATAGCTGTATAGATCCATAGGACCTTACTAGGGGAAAGACCCCATGTCTTACCAAAAATACCCTTACACTGCCAGAAAACTGACAGTTCTTTGGATGTCTTCAGTTCGACATGTGATTTCCAAAGAAGTGTGTTATCAAGGATGACTCCAAAATATTTGATTTCCTTGGATAGCTGGATAGTGACTCCTTTTAGTGTAGCCAGAATAAGTCCATCAAGCTTTCTCCTTCTGGTAAAGAAGACAATGCCAGTCTTGACAGGATTAGCCGATAGCCCATTCGCACTGCACCAAGTGTCAATCATATCCACAGTTCTCTGCACCCTTCTGCAGACAATCATAAGGGATGGTCCTGTTAAAAGACAGCCAACATCATCCGCATATGCCTGAGCACAGACACCCGAGTCATTAATGGAGTTAAGCAGGGGATCGATTACCATGCACCAGAGCAACGGAGACAGTACGCCCAGACCACACCAGCAAATCTTCCTCCGCCCGCACGGTTATGATTCTCTGGGCCAGCATTGAACGTATCCAATTTACTAGAGCCCGATTTCCGCCATGCCGCCTAGCAGAGCCGCACATACTGTCGAAGGTAGCATTGTCAAACGCGCCCTCTATTTCCACAAAGATACCTATTGCGTATTCTTTCCTGTCGATGGCTGGCTCTATCCTTCCAACAAGGTTTTGCAGACCCGTCTCGCAGGATTTTCCGCTTTGATAGGCATGCTGAAATGGAGAGAGTGGATGCGTCTTCAGAGACTCCCTACGCATGCGAAGCTCCATCAGCCGTTCTAAACTCTTTAGCATGAACGAGGTCATACTAATAGGTCTGAAGCTCTTGGGATTGGTGTAGTCGTCTCTTCCAACCTTAGGAATGAAAGCAACCCTCACCAGGAATGAAAGCAACCCTACCATCCAGTCCGGGCGACTTGAAGCTGTCAAAGGATTTGCTAGCAAATCTAATAGCAGCCTCATTCGCCACAGTTCTGGCGACATACCAATCATGTCGAGAGGGTGTAGCTGCCCTGACAACAGTTCCGACCAAAGGTGGTTGTTGACGGGCTATGCTTATCTGATTTCCTGGAAAGTGTGACTCCAACAGCAAGCTGAGTGTCTCACTTTGTCTCTCCGTATAGGAGCCATCAGATTTCCTGAGCGACCCCAGCTTAGCGGTTTGGTCTTTTTTCAGGACTTTGACCAATTTTGCCGTGTCACTCAGAGATTCGATATCACTGCAGAAATCTCTAAAAGAAGCCCTTTTCGAGTGCCGAATTAGCTTCTTGTAGTCCCTCTGAATACGTCAATATCGTTCCCAGTCCTCATCAAGATTCATCATGAGGGCCCGGTTGAGGAGTTTTCTAGACTCACGCCTCAGCACCTGAATCTCTCGATCCCACCATGGAACAGGAGTCCGGCTTAGATGAGGTCTAGTTGGACATACTAGCTCGAAGCTGTTTGTAGAGTAGTGTTGAGATGTTCAACAGCCGCCTCAATGTTTTACTTCTTGCGAAGTTTCAGTGGCGCCACGTAATTGCTACGCAGTGCCTCCCTGAACTTTGGACAGTCTGTTTTTCTTGGGTTTCTGGTGGGCAATGGCAGCTGCGCCTGTTCGCCACACTGAAACTCAATGTATCTGTATGTATCTGTCTGTACACTCCAGTTGCTGATCTACCATCCTAGTCTTGGATTTGACAGGGTGACGTCAATTACCTCCTGCCTTCTCGTAGTCACAAAAGTAGGCTGCCTGCCTACATTGTGGATGTTTAGGCTGGAGGAGGCAATATACTCGAAAAGTCGAGAGCACCGCTCATTGCACTTGCTGCTGCCCCAGATCGTATGCTGGGCATTAGCATCGCAACAAAGAACGAGACTAAGACTGCACCGCTCACAGAACCCTACGAGAGTAGCGACCTTCCCAGTTGGTGGCGCCTCCAAAGCATCGTAAGGAAAGTAAGCAGATGCAATCACGAACCTCGACCATCCGTGAATACCCTTAAAACTAATCTCTGCCGCAACCAGATCCTGAAAATAAAATACGTCAAGGCAGGTCGCTGCGAGATGGCATGATATTATAAGACCTCTGAAGAAGAAGAGATTGTGGTAACAACCCCCGTCTCCTCCAGGATGCGCTCTCACTGATAAAGGCGAGAGACTTTAGCGCTGGTTGGGGCCTCCAGAATCCGTGCCCTTGCCGCCGAAGCGGGCGGATTGCCACATGCGTGGGCTTCGCCTGGAGTTGTCATCATTGAATAATAATTTTATGAGTTACCCATAAACAAGTAGCATGCGAGGCGCCGCCATGGAAAACAAAAGAAAGATTTTCTCGTAGTGATCGCACCAATTAGAACATAAAAATTACAAAGTGTGAAAACTACCGCAAGAAATCACATTAAGATTACACTAACGATTCCACAACAACAAATCGCGTCAGAATTACCGAGTGCATTAGTTTGTGAAATATAACAATAACTACATAAAAAGCAAATACGAAGCACAATAAAGACGACGACAGGAAGATCGCCGTGCAACCAGCTAGGGCATAGTAGGGAGACTTTAGGATATAATATTCAAACATGGTTTTCCTATTTGAATATTATTAACAATCATCTGATAACAACTAAGGAGCAACAGCAAATCAGTGACAAATTCTTATTCAGGGAAGGCCAAGTGCAAATGTTTGCAACAACAACAGGGTGTGCACCAAGAACAACGGACCGCAACAACACTACTACGCGGTTGAAAACAGGCGGACTTCTTCAGTATTTTAGAAGGTAGCTTTAGGTCGAGATAAAGCAAGAACAACACCATGGCCTTAGAAACACGAAGCGGTTGTAGAAGAAACGGCCAGCGGGACTCCTACAATAACAACCATGCAACAGTCGCTATAAAATTGACTGCAATCAGGCATACGGTCACTTTTTCCTGGTGCACACCACTCCAGACGGACGAAAGGAAATCCATAGGAAGCGATCCCTAATCATCAGAGGAACAGGGAGGAAAAACGGACATATGGACATAAGAGTGTCATATTACTAGCGGATGCTAATGATTATGATATCATTGCTTAATACAGACACTCTGTGAGTGTTACATTTTCCGGATTGGGGAGATACGCAAGGCGAGTGGGTTTAGCGATGAACGACGATAAAACGAATTATCTGCTGTCAACATAGAAAGAGTTGCAGCGTCTTGGACAACACTTCAGTCTTAGCCATCACAGCTCTAAAGATTTAATAGACTTCGTTGATCTGAGGACTAGCATAAACACCACGAATGATGTTAGGATGGTGTTTAAGTGACGAAACCTGGACGATGACAAATAGCGATGAGGAGGCGATAAGGACGTTCGACAAAAATTTTCTTTGAGGGATCTATGAGACTTTATGGACTTGGAGCAATGCATAAAAACAAACGGCTGCGTTGGCTAGATCATAGCGTGCGAATGCTTGAAAGTGCTCCATCCACAAAAGCGTTTGAATGGATGCCACCGGGTGAGCGGCATAGAAGGAGAAAGTTCTCGAAGACCTGGCTGTTATCAGTGCCTCCAACTGACGTCAACGTGTGTTTAGCACATACGTTGGCGAAGGCTAATAACTCGGAAAGGTTCAACAATGGTTGTAAGCCAAGGATGAGGATGATGAATGTTGAAATGGTGGAATGGGCGTTGCCTGTGGAACTAATCATTAGGAGCACACTGACATTGAGAGACTAGACATTTCCGCGTTTGCTACGAATGTTTGTTTTGAATATACTTTAATAGCAACAGATATTTTGCAAGTCGAAATTGAAGCAGTGGAAGAGATTTTTCATTCCGCAGCCGTTGAAAATGGAGACCTGGACTGCACCGCGCTAGAACAAGTATCGGACTTCTGCTACTCGTTAATTATAACTAATCAAAATGAATTAGTAAACATAGATATAAGTTAAAATACATTATATTTTACTTTTTTAAAAAATAAGGCTAAAAAACTACCAAACACTGAAAAATATTTTTTTATATGACCACTGGCAATCCGACGAGCGTACCGCGACGAAAAGAGCCATTATAACATTGACCTTCAATCAGAAATAGCAGGTAGCATAGCTTTGTCCATCTTGTACCTATACAGGACCGCCACTCGCGATTAGCAATCCAATCACTTATAGCGGCCCTAATGACAGAAAAATGTGCGGGTCGACCAGGTTCCGGGCAAGTAAAGCTGGTCTCATATCCTTTTTTTCACAATTTTAACCGCGACTTCATTCGCCAATGTGTCCTCCAACCGATGTTGGCATCAGACTATCATGCTTTCTATCGAAGTTTATTCTGGATTTACACAACAGCAAGAGTTTAGAAGTTAGAAGGGGGTTGATCAAAGCTTTCAGCTCAGCCTTATTGCCACTGCAGAAACACATATTTCTGCTGCACCATCTTCTTCTACCACAAAGTCCATCGCATCACATAAAATACCTCCTGAGAGATAGAACCATGACGACGAAGCTCAGCACCATTGACTTCCACGAAAACCCCAGAACTCTATCCAATATCTCTCCTGAAGCCATCAGTGAAAATGCGTCAGTACTGTCTACCGGGTTTAGTAGGACGATCATACCATAAATTAACCTCTGGAGTTTTTATGCAGTACCGACTATCTGTTATAGGATATGACAGCATTGAGTCAGTTGGCATAGTGATGACAACAAAATCAATGTTAATGCCCACAATATCTTCAAGAATCACACCCGCTCCGATTCACTACCTATTGTGCTTTAATCTATAGATGGTCCTCTAAGTCCTCTCTTTGAATAAAACAGCTAGAGCCGGAAGATTCAAGCGCAGGGCCAGAAGTTGTTGGGAAGGCTCCAGTACAACAAAAACGCACCGTTCTCCGTAGTCTATGTAGGGAAGTGTTATCAGAAACTTTTCACCCAGTCAACCGATGCATAGAATATTACGGGCCTGATTATTATATTATAAATTCAAAGGACTTTCCAGGGGCCAGAAGCCACATCTTGCCAAAAACGCGCTTCCATTGCAAAAAACTCCATTAGTTCAACGTGTGATACATCCCTGGAGAACTGAATTGTGACCTACCTAAGTGTTGGCTGAACAGAACCTGCGACCCACCCCCTTCTAGATAATTAATAGCAATGTGATACAAAATAAAACTATCGAATAGGGAATGGTATGAAGCTAAAAGGAAATGAAAGTTCACAGATTCCAAAACAAAACCCTATCAGTGTTATTTTTCCAACACGTCTCAATTTTTTTGTATACGTACTTAAAGTTGATAAAATTGTACTTCAACGTACTGCAACATTGATTTACAGTTTAGGTTTGGGTAGGGGTAGCAGCAAGAAAACACTTAGGCACAAATAATGGCTCATTGTGATACCACGGCCAAGTATAGCTACCGCTTAGACGGTGAGCACCTATGCGGTACCTGAGGCAGCACGACTCCCCCGATTAAAGAGTGTTGAACTAACCAGACAGTTTTATAAATTTGGCTAGGTCCCCAATCTTACAGGTTGCGAGCTCTGGCAGGCTGGTTAAAAAAGGAGCCCCGATGCATTCTTCGTTTGGCTAGAGATGGACACTGACACATGAGATTTAGCACTGTCTCGTCTTTTTCCTCAGCGCCACACCCATGGCAGAAGTCGTTAAAAGGCAAACCAAGTCTAGCCGCATGCTTCCCCAACATGCAATGCCCCGTCAGCACCGAAATCGTAGCGCTGATGGACTCTGCTACATCAATTTCGAAAGTTACGTACCTATGATCCGAAAAGGAACATTCCTTAGAGACGAACCAGTTGGTAACGAGGGTCGAAAATTTCTCACCAATTTCGGTGATGTTGAGAACTTCCTGCCTGTTAGGAGTCATGAAGGTCGGTTCATCCCCCGGAGAGGTTTAGCATCGGCATCTCCCTGAGGGTGATGCCCTACACTTGCCAATCACCTTGTACACTCAGAGAGTGATCGTACCAAAACCGTAGTTGATCAAATCCCTTACGGGCCTCAAGAGGAGCTAATGATTGCTCATTGAGAATGATGGTGACCTCCCAGCCACTGACATTGGGTTCACCAGCTTTGGCCACTCTCCAGTCGAATGAGGAGAGATCCAAGTTACTCATCTTCAGGATCCCTAAGATCTGGTCTGGCGTAGAAGGCTCTGAAAGAAACCACGCTTGAGACCTCGGACGAAGTGGGATTTCATGGATGTGGACATCCTTGAGCCAGACTTTCCCAAATTTGTCAATTGCGAGCTGGTATAGAGCCGCTAAGCGTTGATCCGAGCACGAGATTTGTTTGACGTGACCCTGGTACAACCCGCATCACGACAGCAGGGATGACATGTATCCCTTAAGAAGGGCTCGCTCCAGAAAACTTCTAGTTTGCTGGAGAGATGGTACCATCACTGTTGCCAGTATCAATGATGGCCCAGGTCAAGCTTTCCTTCACAATCTGGTTGAAACGGCTGGTAGTCTGTAACCCGGGACGGGCAGGCTTCTGCCGCCTGTCAGCACGAGAGGCCTGCGTCAACCAAGGTCATTTGGTGCCCCGAGGCACAGATTGAGCAGTCCGTTCAGCCGACCTTTCCCGCTTCTGAACATTTTTTGGGTCCCAACTCACAGCCTATATCGCTGCTCGTACAGTAGTAGTCACTAAAAAGGTACCTTGGTTTTATATGGTACGCAGGGAGGCCATGCTACGGTTGACACGACTCCTTATGGGAACAAGTGCTTAGAGCCAGACCAGTGGTGATCGGGAGTCAATTTCAACGGAACCCACACCACCAACTTAATGATGACGAACATCGAATGTATTTTGAGGCCTGGCAATTTTTATACAGGATGGGAGCACTTACGGGCATAAACCGGAGCCGTTCGGACACGAGTTTCACCTCGGGGCTACCGTGTCAGAAAAAAAATTATCTCCAGAAACCGTAACAATCAGCCCCTAGCAATTTAGACGTAAAGAGAGGTCAAGAGAGAGGTCCTAAAACAATATCCTGTTCTGCTGTTTGTTACTGAGGATCCTGGAGGATATAGATCATTTATTATATTATCAGTGGCTTTTCCATCACGTCTTGATTTTTTTTCATTCGCATAAAATAGCTGTTTTAGGGGTTGAAACGAATCACGTCGAATTTACCAAATTTAAAAGTTATCTTTCATTTGGAGTTTGTAGCTTGAATCCCTCACTGTTTGATTTAATCGGTAATTGTTAAAGTTTACATTTTGCCTTCTTTTAAGGTATCATTCTGTTTTTAAATTACTTCGTTGAGATTCGCTTTGTCTTGGGGTAATCTAGTAGACTGCCGGATTTTTCGCATATTCAGTTTTTATTGAATTTTTCCAATTATGTGATGTGGTGTGTGTGTGTTGTGTCTTTTGTAGCTGACAATATTGGAGTAGAATGAAAAGGGGCTTTATTCATATTGTCGTGGAAGGATATAATTGTGATTTCTATATTTCTTGTTGTGTTATGTGGAATTTTAATTTTGAGTTCTCGAGAAATTAATATCCTGAGAAAATCCGCGTAAATGGCTGCTTTGTGTCTCGCAATCTAGCTTGCAAATTGACTGTAGTTGGCCGAAGTTGGAATTGAAGAGAGTGAGATCCAGGTTCTCACCTTTAAATCCATTCCTGAACATCGTATTGTACTCATGGAGTAAACGTGGCCCTTTTCGAATTATCAATGTTAACTAAATATCTCTATCCCCTTTTTCTTCCTTTTTCAGCGAACTCCGCAGAAATGTTAACTGTTTATTTGCTGTAACGTGGAATGCGTCGAATGCCGAACTATTGGTTAAGTGTTAGGTACTCCTGCACCAAGAGTTCTTTTAAACGGGTATTAAAAGAAAATTCGAATTTTCTCTAATGTTATACGTCTCAGTTAGAGCTTTCCATTCTTTTTTGTACAGTACAGTATTTGTGTGCAAAATTGAATTTTCTTGGCATAAAATCCTTGTGAGATTTTAATATACCGTATTCTTGGGTAGAATTTTTACCCCATATATTTTGGGTGTAATTTGATTCTCTCGATATAATTGCTTGTATTCTGGTAAGAGATTTCCTAGCAGTCTTGAATTACTAGATGTAAGGTTGTTAGATCTAGTATAACTTCCATTGCACCAACAGTTTCGCAAAGCTCCAGTGATAACAAGGCAGGCAAGGTATTCTACTTTACTTAATGCAGATTTCGCTGTCTTAAGTCTGACTCTATTTGACCAAGCTACAGAACCATAGGTGATGATTGGTCTCACCATCATGGTATACATCCAGCGAGCGATTTTTGGGTTACATCCCAAAGATTTACCAGCAAGCCGTCTACATATCATTAAAGAACCTGTAGCCCTCTTGGTGGTTGCTGTCAGATGACAATAACTTTTTGTCGAAAATGACTCCGAGGTATTTGGTCTCAGAGCTAATATCGACCTGTGTACCATTTAGAAGAATAGGTTTCATATATGGTAGAGATATTTTTCTAGTGAACGGCACAATGATGGTCTTTGAGGCATTGATTTTCAATCCTGTTCCCCTGCAGCATTCACTAGCTGCTAATAAGCCCCTCTGGATAATATCACAAAGAGTGGATTCAGATTTTCCTCTAGCTATTATAACAATATCGTCCGCATATCCTTAACATGATATGCCTAGATTTGTGAGTTTTACCAGAAGATCATCAACTACTATGCTCCACAAAATGGGTGATAATACCCCACCCTGCGGACTTCCTTTAACTTTGACTTTTACAGTTTTATCACCTGCTTCAGCTTCAGTCAGTCTACTGTTGAGTAAAGCTCGTATCCAATTGGAAATGGTATTATCTATTCCTCTATTGTTAATGTTATATAGAGAGTTCTATTACATACTTTTAGACATATGACTTTGTGTCATTAGTAGATTATAAGTTATAATGTAAGATTTATATGAACTGTAGTACTGTAAGCTTTCTATGAACTTTAGTACTGTAAGCTCTACTTCATAACATAAACATTGTCATTGGCAGTCAAGCCACGGGGCTGAAAGAAAGTGTGTGAATAAAGAACGGATTTGGTTTTTGCAATATAAAACTCCAACGCATCATTATTCCGAGTGACCTTAAATTTTTTTTAAATTAAAAGCACGTTGTGCAACTGCAAAAAAAAAACAGAGATATATGTATCCATAGTACACATATGTATATACATCCATAAAAAAAGAGTGTATACATACATTTACACAAGTGAAGGACATACAAGTTTAATGAACTGAACATCAGACAGTAAAAGTAAATAACATAAAAAATTTGTAAAATCAAAAATATATTTATAAAGAAAACATTTACATAAAACAAGTCAAAAATGACGGAAAACAAAGTAACAATCATCCAACCGAGCACATTCCAGAGTTCTCCCCACAAAATGAGTCTTGGCCTTTTTGGAAAGAAAAATTAGAAATTTATTTTTGTGAAGTGGACTGCAGCGATGACAACAAAACAAAAGCCATATTACTAAAATCAATAGGCGCTGCACCCTATAGCGTTTTGCATAGTTTATGCAGCCCTAAATCCCCTGTATCCAGTTCTTATAAAGAGTTAATAGAAATGTTAAAAACGTACTATACTCAACCAACCATCGTCTTCAGAGAGAGAAAAATATTCCGCTCAGCAACGAAAGGTGAGAACGAGACAGTAGCAGAATGGTTTGCAAGAACAAAAACACTGGCTCTAAAATGCAAATTTCAAGATCACCTTGAAGCAAATGTTCTTGACCGATTTGTCATTGGACTTCCAGACAAACATTTTGAGAGGCTGTGTGAAGAAGACGAAAAGCTTTCACTGGAAGAAGCCTTTCGCAAAGCCATGATAATGGAATTGAAGCATTCCAACAATGCAGAGAGCAGTGTCAACTATGTTAACAACAAAGGATATCAACAGAGGAACAACAACAACAACAATTACGGCCCGAACGTCAGCCGCGAATCATATGAAGGCAGAAACGTAAGGAGGACGGAAGAAACAACCAAAAGATCAACGAAACAGCCGTGTAAACATTGTGGTTGGAGAAATCATTTGTCTACAGCATGCCGCTTTAAGAGTAGCACATGCGATTATTGTAAAAAGTTGGTCATTTAGCGTCCATTTGTAGAAACAAACAAAGAAGCGTAAATTATGTACATGGTTCTGATGAGTATAGTGCTTTATATAATGATGATAGTGATGAAAATGATTCCTTTAAATTTTCTGTTTACATCGTAAATAATACTGGTGACAATTCAACTGAACTTTACCGTGTTTTTGTCAAGGCTAATGGAAATCTTATGAGCATTGTATGCGATTCTGGTGCTCCATGCTGCTTAATCTCAAAATCATTTCTTGAGAAATACAACAAAACAGTCTTTCTTATTGCAATAGTCCGTATGTCGACTTTCATAAAAAGAAAATAAAAGTGTTAGGAGAGTACTTTGAGGAAATAGAATATGATGGTTTGATCAAGAAAATTAAATTCGTAGTTACGGATACAGACAATCCTCCTTTGCTTGGAAGAAATTTCTTACGTGATTTGAAATTTGAACTTATTCAAGTTAACGCTATAGACAAGTCAGATGAGACATCTATAATTAGAACACAAATAAAAAATGAATATTCAGAAATATTTGGAGGTTCGCTGGGCGCATATAAATTAGGTAAAATTTCTTTATCTATTGACGACAACGCAAAACCCATATTTTTCAAACCACGACCAGTTCCTTTAGCCTGGAAAGTAAAAATTGAAAAAAACTTCCGCGAACTTGTTGAACAAGATGTTTTAGAACATATAGATAGTTCGGACTGGGGAACACCATTAGATCCGTATTAAAACCAAATGGCGAGTTGCGCATATGTGGTGACTATAAAATCACGATAAATAAATATTTAAGTGATTGTAAATACCGATTACCCCTAATAGACGAAATTTTTGCATCTCTACAGGGAGGTGAACTTTTCACTAAACTTGATATATCTAAAGCCTATAATCAATTAATATTAGATGATAAATCACAATTGCTTTGTACTTGGTCTACGCACATAGGCACGCTTAAAATGAAAAGGTTACCATTTCGTGTAAAACCAGCGGCAGCAATATTTAAAAAAACCATGGAATCTTTGCTACGTGACATCCCATACACAGTTGCATATCAAGATGATATCACGGTTTCTGGTAAAGATATGACGCAGCACTTGCAAAACTTAAAGACTGTCTTAAGTAAATTACAAATAGCAGGATTTCAACTTAACTCTATCAAATACGAATTTTTTAAACCCAAAATATCTTACCTGGGATTCACAATAGACAAACATGGCTTACGTAAAAATAAAGAACGTGTCGAAGCAGTAGTAAAAGCACCACAACCCAATGATGGGAAATTAAAAAAGGAATTAAATTTGAATGGTCAGAGCAATGTCAAAAAGCCAATGACACAATAAAAAATGACATCACGTCAGATAAGGTATTAGTACATTTTAATCCTAAAATGCCTATCATACTCACCACTGACGCTTCAAATAATGCCATTGCAGGCATATTATCACATAAATTTGAAAATAATATTCTCAAACCCATTGCATTTGTGTCTAGAGCTCTGTCCAAGACAGAACAAAATTATAGCACACTTGAAAAAAGAAGCACTTGCAATAATCTTCTGCGTGACAAAACTTAAACAATATCTAATAGGGAACAATTTCACGTTAAGAACAGATCATAAACCTTTGACGTCAATTGTCGGCGACACTAAAGGCTTACCAATTATGGCAGCCACCCGTATGCAAAGATGGGCATTCCTACTTTCAGAATTCCAATATAATATGGATTTTGTAAAAGGATGTTTAAATGACGCTGAGAATTTGTCACGAATGCCACAAGCTAACGTTAACAAAAACGACAACTTTGATAAATCTTTTATCAAATATATTGAAGGTGATAATGTATTGAATCTTGATTTCAAAGACCTAGGTCGAGAAACAAGACGTGATCCGACACTATCAAAAATATGCGAGGCTGTAAAAAAGGGATTAGTCAAAGATTTAAAAGGTGGTGAATTCATAGCTTTTGTCAATAAAGACACTGAACTAACGGTGGACCGCGATTGTTTGATGTGGGGCTACAGGGTCATAATACCTTTAAATCTCAGAAATCCCATTTTACAACTTCTTCATCAGTCACATCTAGACGCAGTTAAGACCAAAGCATTGGCCAGATCATTTTTCTGGTGGCCTAAATTAGATGCTGATATCGAGAACTTAATAAAATCATGTATTTCTTGTCAACAACAATTCCCTAGTCCAGAAAAGAGTTTCCTAATACCATGGTCACCAACCAATTCTGTTTGGCAAAGACTTCATATTGATTTTGCGGGCCCAATAACCAATTTTTATCTTTTCGTAATAATAGACTCTTACTCAAAATGGTCGAAGTTTTTAAAACTAAAGACATCACGTCTAATTTTGTAGTCACAAAATTGAGAGAAACCTTTTGTCGTTTTGGGATTCCTCACACATTAGTTTCAGATAATGGAAGACAATTGATTTCAGACGAATTCAAAAAATTCATTCACAACAACAAAATACATCATATATTAACAGCTCCTGGTAATCCATCAACTAATGGTCAGGCAGAGAATTTTATAAAGACATTAAAAAATTCAATATATGCAACTTTAAATTCTATAAGCAACGAAAGTTGTCTTAAATCGTTTCTTAATGGATTATCGTTATACGAAACATTGCACTACCGATGAGAGTCCAGAACATATTTTTCTTGGCAGATCTATACGAACTAGGTTCGACTTTATAAAACCTCCTCTGGTAAGAGAAAATATCTTATCAAATCAAGAAAAAAGTATAGCGCGCTATAAAGGAAATAGAAATGTTCAATTTCAGGAAGGGCAGAGTGTCTATATCGTGACTACACCAATCCTAATAAAAAAACTTGGGCTCCTGCTAAAGTAACGAAACAAATCGGACCACGTTCATATCATTGTATTCTTCCTAATAATCGAATAATAAAACGACATACGGATCAAATAAGGTCAGGTGCAGAAAGTAGTGGAGTAGCTTGCAATGTTTCTATGGAACCTCGTGATAATGTTCAAATCAATCAGTTGAATCGTCAAACAGGAACGAAAATTGTGTAAGTGAAAAAATTGTTATTCGTAACCAAAATGCATATGGAACTAGTAACGCAAGATTAATTGTAGAAAACCAAATAGAGCCAAATGTAAACAATAATCATAACGTACATGTAAATGAAATGTCAACTAACGATTTTAACAATGAAAATAATAACAGAAGTAATGAGGCATTTATGAGAGAAACGAGATCAATGACTAGACTAAAGAAATCTAAGTAACCGATTTACAACATAATATTTTAACAAATGAACAAGAATTTAAATCAATTAAGTAATTGAATCTAATAAATTGAACTCGGAACAAATTAACAATCATAAAAAAAAAAATTTTTTTTTAAATATTTTCAAAAATGTACCGTAAGTATTATTTATAATAATAACAATGAATAAAAAATTTTTTTTGATGAGGGGCATGATATATAGAGAGTTCTATTGCAAACTTTTAGACATATGATTTTGTGTCATTAGTAGATTATAAGGTTTAATGTAAGATTTATATGAACTGTAGTACTATAAGCTTTATATGAACTTTAGTACTGTAAGCTCTACTTCATAACATAAACATTGTCATTGGCAGTCAAGCCAATGGTCTGAAAGAAAGTGTGTGAATAAAGAACGGATTTGGTTTTTGCAATCTAAAACTCCAACGGATCATTATCCCGAGTACACTACAGTTAAGATCCCTAATCATATATTCATGAGGAGTGTTGTTAAAAGCCCCCTCAATATCGAGAAAGACACAAAGTGCTACTTCTTTTTTATCCAGGGCTGCATGAATAAAATCGGTCAGATGGTATAGTGCGGTCTCAGTCGATTTTCCCGCAATATATGCAAACTGACAAGAATGTAAAGGCTGACAAGAATGTAAAGATGTATATAAACTATTTTCTCCATTGATTTTAGTACAAAGGATGTCAAACTGATAGGCTAGAAGGATTTGGGAAGGGCCATATCGTTCTTGCCTACCTTGGGGATAAATACCACTTTAGATGTGCGCCATGCTTCCGGTATGTACCCAAAAGCAAGACTTACCCTAGTGATATTTACCAGGCGCGGAATCACTGCCTCATCACCACTCATTTGGACAAGGATCGGGAAAATAAAATCCGCACCCGGCGATTTATATAGCTGAAAAGGGCTGATTGCCCATCTAAACCTCTCAGTAGTTATAATTGCTTTGGCCACCTCCCAAGCCAATCTTGTTTGTTCTTCTAGAAAGAGCATCCATCTGCAAAGATGGCGGTTATTGGATCGAGCTCCCAGGAAAGGAGATTGCGATCCTCTTCATTTGCCGTGAACGTCCCATCGTCAGATTTCAATGACAGTTTTAAATCGGACTTTTTTTCGCAAGAGCTCTATGGAGTCGTGCTACTGCAGGAGTCGATTCTACACTTTCACAAAAGGATCTAAAGCTAGTCCTTTTAGCTTGTCTGATCTCTTTGTTATAGATCGTCAACTCTTTTTTATATTCTTCCCAGTCCCCCGTACGCTTAGCTAGATTGAATAGCCTAGAATAGACTAGTAGACAGACTAGAGTTCCACCAAGGAACATTCCTGCTGTTTTTCTTTGTTCTTAGAGGACAAGATAAAATATAGGATTCGGAAATAATTTCATTCAGCTCATTGACACCCTCCTCTAGCTCCACCAGATTTTTATATATTCCTTGGATGTTTGAGGATGAGAGTAGTGAATGCACTGAACTATCGAAGAATCCCCAGTGAGTATACCTAGGATTTCTAAAAACTACCGTTTTTGTGACGATACCTCCTATATCGAACTCAGTTATGCTGTGGTCCGACAGAGAGGGTTAGTCCGAAACTTTCCAATTGTTAACAATATCAGTTAGCTCTGGACTACAGAAAGTCAGATCAAGAACTTAATCCCTAATTACATTTCTAAAAGTGGTTGTGTTGCCCTTATTCAATATATATAAATTAAGTGATAATAAAAATTCTAGAACTGACTCACCCCGTTTATTGGTGTCACTGCTACCCCAGATGGTATTGTGTGCGTTTGAGTCACAGCCCACCAAAAGTAGAATCCTTTTGGATAGGCAATACCTCGCCAGCTTATAGACTTCTTCCGGGATGTCATTCATATCTCCCGGAAAGTAGGCCGAAGCAACGACTATGTCGCGAGAGACCCCATCATATATGTACTTTACCATGATGGGTGTGAGATCTCGCGACATGAATTCTGAAAGACAAAAGTAGCTAATATCATTTCTAATCAGGATACAGGTGCGGGGAATGTCAGCATTGGCATCCCATATTACCTTTGTAAACTTACTAGAAAGGCCCCTAATTTGACCTTTGTAACACCATGGCTCTTGAATGAGGGCCAGCCCCATGTTGTTCTTGGCAAACACCCACCCGATGACAACCGAGGCTGCTCTGGCATGTTGGATGTTTGCTTGAGCCACTTTCAGTCTCGTCATCTTATGGAACAGGTTGTGACGGTATGGTGTTATTCCCATCTTCGTCCTCCTCGTCCATAGAGACATTCTCCAGACTGTGTACCAGTGAAGGAAAGTATGCGGCCTCAGCCCCTATCTCAACACTGGGGGCCCTGGAAGAGATTTCCGGGGCCACAGTCTTCGGTTTAGCTGGGGGAAGCCTACTACTCGTAGTTACCTCTGACAGAGGTGGGATGTTTGTCTCCTTTACTTCCTCTGCCTTGGGCTTTTCCTGAGTACGTTTGGAAAAACCGACTTTGATTTTGCTAAATCGGTAGTTCCACGCATATCCCTAGCTTTTCATTATTTGCATGGACCCATCATCTATTTCTACGGACAACAACTGTCCGTTGCCCTCGCTCTTACACCTCCATACTCTCCAGAAATTGGTGTTCAGCCCAATATTTTAGCTGGAGAGAAACGTTAGTGACACACTACCTCTTGTCCACTACTACGAGGGAGGAAGAGGAAGACTGTGTGTGATTGTGGGATGTTGTTTCCCACTTTGGCGACCAAACTGACGCCCTCTCTCACTGAAAGCTGCGTCACGACCCCTTTCAGCCATTCCACCGAGTCCGTCGAACAGCAGTCGATGCTCAGGAAGCCAGGCTTTAAGTGGATACCATCGAAGGAGAATTATTTGGTCCACTCATCAACCAGCCTCTCAAGCAACATCTGCTCAAGACTTGTCAATATATTGACCATTAATTTTGAATAGTTTCGATTGTACTGTAGCTGTCGGTGCAAATAATGAACTTTCCTTTCGTTTTTGCGGCATGGTCGGAACCAATCTTTAAGGATAGGGCTTCTGCAGTAAAAACGGCAGTGAAGTCTGATCGACCCGGCAGTAATTAATTGGCCATTATGTTGAACCACAGCGAAAGTTGTGCTGGTATCGATTTTCGGTCCATCAGTGTAAATGAATGTCCATTGGTTTAGTAAGTCCGCAAGCTCATTAAAACTTTGACGATAAACTATTAGATTAGTTGATTGTTTAGGTAGGCTATGTAGATTTTATATGATTGAGGACTCTTTTAGGAGTCACGGTGGTTGGTTGTTACCTTGGACTCTATGTGGCCGGATGGAGATCTGTAGATTCTTGGCAAATTCAAGGCAACGGTTGATTGTAGATTTAGTTCTTGGCTCTTTCTTTTGTTTGAGCACCTTTCTTGTGGCCTCTAGTCGTAGTGGGTTGTTGGAATTAAAAGCTTTGGTATGAGATTTTATGTGTTAGTCGTAACTCGTTTGAGATTTGAGAATTGTTTCTGCTAAGATCTTTGTAGTAGCTCTGGTGGGAAAGCACTTATAATTCTGTGAATTTTTGTGTGGTAGGCTGCATACAGTTGTTTCAGATGACTAACGGCGCACCATCCGTATATTGGAAGAGCGTAATCGAATTTGGAAAGTACAAGCGATCTGGGAATATTTAGTAAAGTCGTAACAGGAATTAAAAAGTTTTGGATGTTAAATACTTTATAAGATTTAACTGCCCGATTAAATTGGCTTTTTCTTAATACTAAACAATGTTGCTTATTTAAGCTTAAATGTATTTCTTCGATGTAAGAAGTATAACTCCTAATATTTGAAAATAGTTAACAAATTCTTTATTTACATTGTTAATACAGTCTTAATAACTAGGAAGTATAAAAAAGTTTGAGTGTTGATATTATCGTGGTTTATAAAATTGTTCGTTTTAGAGTTGCATGGTTGTCAATTCGAGCATATCACATAATTTACATATTTTTTAACATATTCCAATTCTAAGTATATTAAAAAAAAAAGTATTTAAATTTACGAATAGTCTAAGTTTCAATTTCAATAAATTCCATATTTTAGAATAATTGACAGTTTTAAATAAGTAATTCAAGTTTTAAGTTGATTACAACAGCTTGTATGCTATTGTTTAGCCAAAGATTTTGTTAGAATATATTGGCCTCCATTGTGCCAATTCCGTTATGCTGCTTTTTGGATTCACAAGCTATAGCACCGCCTAACAGAAGTACCAATTTTTATCACCAGATTCAAATTTAATGATACTTTTCGAAAAGCCATTAAAATAACCGAGAATATGGATTGCTGCCAGGAATTTTTCCTGGTGGTAATGCATACGACAGGTACATTAACTCTACCAATAATTTGCCAATAGTTTCACTATAGCCGCCTTTCATTTGTTCAAAATTACTTCGCAGGCTATTCGTGTCGATACAGCTTTACAATTCGTCGTAATCCATTTCTATAAAAATTCCTCAACATATCTCTCTTGGTATATGCAAATGTCACTTCTAAGACTCTGTATTTTGATTTGCAAGCCCAAATATTATTTTGCCTGGTCGCGATATGTAGCCGCAACATGCTGATTTAATTCGCGAGTGATTTGAACCAATTATTTTTGTGATGAGTATCATTTGAACCAATTATTTTTGTGAAGAGTATCATGTCATCTACATATTGTCCAATTAGCACAATAGTTTTTTCACGTTTTCTGGTGTGTACACAATTATACGGCACTTTAAACGGTGCTGTTATTTAAAATTGTTGTAACATTTTTACACAATTCACGTCTAGTTTGTTTAATCTGTAAATCGATCTGTTCAATCTGCACACAGAGTCTGAAATCTGGCCATCCTCAAACATTGGTGCCTGCTTCATGTCACTTTCTAGCTCAGTATTCAAGAAGAATGATGAATAATCAGAGCTTCACAGTTAAAAGGAACAAAAAACGAACTGTAGATGCTCTTACCATAGGTGCAAACATATCTGTATAGTCGATCTTGCAGATTCTGTGCACAACCATGAGCAACCAACTTTACTTTATAAAGTTCAACGGTTGTTAACTAATTAAATTGATAATTTTTCTTATTAAAGTGTCGAACTTTGTTTTCTTAACGATTTTCCAAGACATCCATTATTATTATACAAACTATATTTGACGCTCAACTTTTATTTTTAATTGAATCTATCAGATTTGTGAACAAACCTCAGTAGATCCTGTGACCGTAAGTAGACAACGTTTGCGCTACTGAGGATGTTAGTGCCAAATATCTCAAACATGATTCTGCCAAAAATGGGGTACACACACAAAAGTTAGTCCACCTTATCTTTCATATATCGTATCCATAAGTCTGACAAAGTGCTTCTCATTTTAATATGGCCAGCGCAAGCTTACCATATGAAAATGGTAAGCCTGCGCCAACTAATGTTAGCATCAGACTATTATCATAGTTCAATCTGGATTTACACAATAGCGATAGTTTAGAGGTGACTTAGTCAGTTGTACGATCACACCATGAATTGAGTTTTGATGCATTAGAACTTATCTGTTGTAAGATATGCCGGTATTGAATCAATGGGCATAGTAAGGAGAAGCATCCATGTAACAATATCTTAAAGATTTCAATGCGCACCCACCCACTGTCCATTGTGCTTTAAACTGCATATGGCTTTTATAGTCTCTCCTTGAATAAAAAACATATCAAGCCGGAAGATTCGAGAGCAGGGGAGAGGTTGTTGGAAAGGGTCTAGTACAATAAGCACCCACAGTTCTCTGTCAGTCTATATAGGGCAGAGTTTAACCCCATGAGGGACAAGCTTTTGCACCAGACCACCGATGAGTAGGATATTATGGGCCTGATCATTACCTTATAGGTTAGGTTTATCTGGCTATAAACCCCACATAGGCCTATTGTTCATTAGCGGTACCACATGCAGATAGTCCTCTGCGCAGAGTTGTGGTAGGCATCTTGAAGGATGTCCATGTTTTTAGCGAATTTCAGGAGTGCTTGAAGTTCCATTCCTGAGACGCCTTCCGGCGCCCCAAATTGCAGGGCCCTTACACACATATCCATAGGAGATGTTCCAAAGAGTGATTTGTATCTAGCTCTCTGCATTTCCTACAAATGTTGTGTATTTGTTACTCCCATATTGAATGGGTTTGCCTCTAGTAAACAGTGGGCCTGTCAGTATACAAATTATAGTTTTGCTGTATTTTCGTCACAGTGCCAGAATAAATCGAGTATACCTTCCTACGTTTGACTTTCACATAACTTTCGCATTTCTGCAGGTGGTTAAGCACTTCCGCCTTGCCGTTACCTGTCTCTTCATATCTTCATCAATTTTATTGTATGCATTTGTAGAGGTTTCTGTATATTGTTTTTTGTTCAAATGTTAGCTGAATAGCACGTTTGGCAATCTCATCTACTATTTCGTTTCCTTCAATGCTTCTTTGACCCGGTATCCACTAGATATGTAGCCAAGTATGCACGGCTAACCTTTCTATCGCTTCCCTGCTCTTTAGAACATACGACGTACTATGGTTTATTGCTGTCTGGCTATCTACTTAGATGCGTACCTTGCAATTGTTTTCATATATTAGTGTAAGCCAGCAAAAACTTCCGCTTGGAAAATACGCTAGTGATGCGCTGTCTGATGCTTAACTCTATGCAATAGATTCCATCTCCTACTCCATTCGTAATTTTTCAGCCGTCTGTGTAGATGTTAAAGGTTCCTTGCCTTCATACATCTACGCCACTCTCCTTTTTTTATAGTCCAGAACCAACAATAAAAACGTGGTGCCATGCAGTCCGTATCAGCTACGCATCTCCAACCTATTGCGCCATGTCCGAAGGTTCTGAGAGAAAATGAGCACCTTTCAACATGCGTATAGTGCATTAGTAGATTTTTGTCCTTTCTTCAACATTTCACGTCCACATCAGTTTGTTGTTAAAAGTCACTCCAAGGTACTTTGTGCGGTATTTTAGAATCAGTTCATTGCCGTTCAGCGGGAGGTTCTATGAAGAGACCTTATGCTTTCTTGTGAAGAGTATCATGAATATTTTGCCAGCGTTTACCCGCAGGCTATCTTGAGTTGCCCACTGATGTATCACTGTAATCAAATTGTGGACCAAACTGGCTAGGGAGGAGTCCCGAACAAAAACCACTGTCTGGCGATGGACAACAAAATATTTAGTACTCCAGGTGCAACCCACGCATGTGGAAATCCACCCGTTTCGGCGGCAGGGGCACGGATTCTGGAGGCCCCAACCATCGCTAAAGTCTCTCGCCTTTATCAGCGAGAGCGCATCCTGGAGGAGACGGGGGTTGTCACCGCAATCTCTTCTTCTTCAGAGACGGAGGAACGCACCCCGGATCCAGAAGACCTGCGTCGGGAAGTCACCACAGTGGCGGAACGCCCGACCAGTGGTTCTGTGGCAACGAGAACTCAAGCAAGGAGGAAGAGAAAGAAGCAGCTTGCTAGGCTCGTGCAGGAGAAATCCTCACGTGGCTCTGCCGGCCCTTCTGTGTCGACTCCCTTCAAAAGGCCCAGGTCGGCGGAAGTGACACCCACGGAAGCCACCGAGCCTGCGGAGGGATTGACCGCTCCGAAAGCTCGCTCGCGAGGTAAGCGGCGGAAGATTGTTGCTGAAAACAGCACTCCCACCTGCCCTGCAGCTGTTACTGCTGGTGGCGCCACGACCCCAAAGGGTACGAGCAAAACCTCGGTGGCGGCTAATGTGGCGGGGAAGAATGTTACAAATAAGCTGCAACTTGCCCAGCCCCTCGTATCCAGCAAAACCATCTGCCCGGCGAAATCTCTGCCAGTGGCGGGTGGTGAGCTGGACTTTCGCCCAAGCACTTCCAAAGGTGCAGCCAAGCCATCGTACAGCGAGAAGGCTAACGGCCCGCAACCAATGGCGGTGATTGGGAAGCTGGGGCCTGACCATCAGCTAACTGATGCAGAAATAAAACACTGCAAAGGTCATCTGATGCGTCGCGTCATTGCCTCCGGTCCTGAAGCTAATGCGAGGGGCTATGAGACAAAGGACGGCACTCTACAGGTGTCGTGCGCGTCTCAGGCCAACTTTGATTGGCTCAGGGGTGCAGTCAAGGACGTGCCCCCCATGGGGACCACTCGCTTCGCGGTCTATAGCGAAGCAGGCGTGTCCCTCAGGAAGGTCATCTGCTGGATTCCGGATCCCGATCTGACGACCACAGATGTCCTTTCCTGTCTGCGTGCTCAGAACCCTGGCATCAACACGAGGCTTTGGAGAGTTCTTTCGCACACCAGGGGTAGCAACCGGGATGGTAAAGAAGGTGCTAGTCTTGTGGTGCAAGTGGATGAGGCCACTGTTGATGTCATGGTTTCTCGGTACCGGAGCCGTCTGAGTCTCTTCTTTGGGACTGTGACCTTTCATGTCTTTCCCAGATGAGTGGCTCGGACGATTCTCGTAGCTATCGTCCTTTAACGGTAACGCAGATCAACTTGCAGCATTCTAAAGCCGCTACTGTACTCCTAAGTAGACGACTCACCCAGCTGCACACATCACCTCACATAACAACAGTACAAGAGCCCTGGGTCTCCTGGGGTCGCCTCTGTGGCCTTGGCTTGTTGAAAGGGGCCACGATATTATATGACAGAAACTCGATTAGACAAAGAGCCGGTCTTATAATATCATCCCATCTCGCAGCGACCTGCCTTGACGCATTCTGTTGTCAGGATCTGGTTGCGGCAGAGATTAGTTTTAAGAGTATGCACGGATGGTCGAGGTTTGTGATTGCATCTGCTTACTTTCCTTACGATGCTTTGGAGGCGCCACCACCTGGGAAGGTCGCTACTCTCGTAGGGTTCTGTGAGCGGCGCGGTCTTGGTCTGGTTCTGTGCTGCGATGCTAATGCCCAGCATACGATCTGGGGCAGCAGCAAGTGCAATGAGCGGGGCTCTCGACTTTTCGAGTATATTGCCTCCTCCAGCCTGAACATCTACAATGTAGGCAGGCAGCCTACTTTTGTGACTACGAGAAGGCAGGAGGTAATTGACGTCACCCTGTCAAATCCAAGACTGGGGTGGTCGATCAACAACTGGAGGGTCCTCGCCGAAGACTCGTGCTCGGACCACAGATACATTGAGTTTCAGTGTGGCGAGCGGGCGCAGATGCCATTGCCCACCAGAAACCCAAGAAAAACAGACTGGCCGAAGTTCAGGAAGGCACTGCGTAGCAATCACGTGACGCCACTGAGACTTCGCAAGGAGCAGAACGTTGAGGCGGCTGTTGAGCATCTCAACACCGCTCTAACAAACAGCTTCGAGCTAGCCTGCCCAATTAGACCTCCTCTTAGCCGGACTCCTGTTCCATGGTGGAACCGAGAGCTTCAGGTGCTGAGGCGTGAGTCTAGAAAACTCCTCAACCGGGCCCTCAAGACGAATCTTGACGAGGACTGGGAACGATATCGACGTGTTCAGAGGGACTACAAGAAACTAATTCGGGACTCGAAAAGGACTTCTTTTAGAGACTTCTGCAGTGATATCGAATCCCTGAGTGACACGGCAAAACTGGTCAAAGTCCTGAAAAAGGACCAAACCGCTAAGCTGGGGTCGCTCAGGAAACCTGATGGCTCCTATACGGAGAGGCAAAGTGAGACACTCAGCTTGCTGTTGGAGTCACACTTTCCAGGAAATCAGATAAGCATAGCCCGTCAACAACCACCTTTGGTCGGAACTGTTGTCAGGGCAGCTACACCCTCTCGACATGATTGGTATGTCGCCAGAACTGTGGCGAATGAGGCTGCTATTAGATTTGCTAGCAAATCCTTTGACGGTTTCAAGTCGCCCGGACTGGATGGTAGGGTTGCTTTCATTCCTGGTGAGGGTTGCTTTCATTCCTAAGGTTGGAAGAGACGACTACACCAATCCCAAGAGCTTCAGACCTATTAGTATGACCTCGTTCATGCTAAAGAGTTTAGAACGGCTGATGGAGCTTCGCATGCGTAGGGAGTCTCTGAAGACGCATCCACTCTCTCCATTTCAGCATGCCTATCAAAGCGGAAAATCCTGCGAGACGGGTCTGCAAAACCTTGTTGGAAGGATAGAGCGAGCCATCGACAGGAAAGAATACGCAATAGGTATCTTTGTGGAAATAGAGGGCGCGTTTGACAATGCTACCTTCGACAGTATGTGCGGCTCTGCTAGGCGGCATGGCGGAAATCGGGCTCTAGTAAATTGGATACGTTCAATGCTGGCCCAGAGAATCATAACCGTGCGGGCGGAGGAAGATTTGCTGGTGTGGTCTGGGCGTACTGTCTCCGTTGCTCTGGTGCATGGTAATCGATCCCCTGCTTAACTCCATTAATGACTCGGGTGTCTGTGCTCAGGCATATGCGGATGATGTTGGCTGTCTTTTAACAGGACCATCCCTTATGATTGTCTGCAGAAGGGTGCAGAGAACTGTGGATATGATTGACACTTGGTGCAGTGCGAATGGGCTATCGGCTAATCCTGTCAAGACTGGCATTGTCTTCTTTACAAGAAAGAGAAAGCTTGATGGACTTATTCTGCCTACACTAAAAGGAGTCACTATCCAGCTATCCAAGGAAATCAAATATTTTGGAGTCATCCTTGATAACACACTTCTTTGGAAAACACATGTCGAACTGAAGACATCCAAAGCACTGTCAGTTTCTTGGCAGTGTAAGGGTATATTTGGTAAGACATGGGGTCTTTCCCCTAGTAAGGTCCTATGGATCTATACAGCTATGGTAAGACCTATTATCACCTATGCATCGATGGTTTGGATGAGCAGACTCTCTCTTGTAGGGGTCAAAAAAGCTCTATCAAAACTACAACGTGCTGTGGCCATATGTTGTACCGGAGCATTTCCGACTACTCCAGGCCCGGCACTTGATGCTTTGGTGAATCTCCCGCCACTAGATGTCTTCATCCGCGGAGAGGCCATTAAGGCCATCTGCAGAGTGAAACATAGTGGCCACTGGTATGGGGTGTGCTCGATGTTGGACGACGGCGCAGACACTGACATCGATTCTGCAATCCTGTCTATGCCCCCGGACTCCATGTCGTCAACCGTCATACTAGAAAAGCGGTACAATGTGTTGCTGCCAGAGGCTCGTTCATGGTTACATCCCGAGAACGAGCCCGGCAAACACTGCTGCCGTATTTTCACTGATGGCTCCAGGACTGAAGAGGGTTCAGGTTCTGGTGTCTTCGTGGAATCCTGTGGGAACCGTCGGTTCTTTGCCCTTGGTCTGCATGCGTCTGTGTTTCAGGCGGAGGTGTATGCGATACTTGAGGCGATGGACTTTGTTGTGGAACACAAGTGGAAAGGCAAATCTATTTGTGTCTGCGGTGACAGCCAAGTTGCGCTCATGGCCTTGGATAGTCCGACCACCACTTCCACGATAGTCAGGTCCTGCAAATCCAGGCTAAATTGTGTTGGAAAACATAATAGTCTGACGTTGACTTGGGTCCCGGGACACGCTGGCATTGCGGGTAACGAGACCTCTGACTCCTTGGCCAGGATGGGCTCCGAGGCTGTTTTTATTGGCCCTGAGCCTGTTCTGCCACTCCCTTCCGCTGCCATCAAAGCCACTGCAAACAAGTGGGTTGTGTCGACCCACAAGCGAGCATGGCGGGCTGAGAGAGGCTGCGGATGGACGAAAATGATGCTACCTGCTATCTCTGACCGATGGTCACGGTTCCTTCTATCTTTAGGTAGGAGGGACTGCAGGTTGTTGGTTGGCGTGATGACGGGGCACTTTCTATGGGCTAGGCACATGGAAAGGATTGGCATATCAGACAGTGCGCTGTGCCCAGCCTGTGGAGAAGAAGACGAGACGGCGGACCATTTCCTTTGTGTCTTTGCTCGAATCAGGTTCAGGATTTTTGGCACTGATGTGCTGAGTAGTAACCAACTTGGCTCCTTGGCACCACAGGATCTACTTCTACTTCTTCGGAGGTCGGGTAGATTTAAAACAGAGAAAAAGCTAACCTTAAGTGCAGTACAATGGATATATACTCTGTCTGAGTGCTGCGCTTACTAGATTGTTCCGACAAAAAAAAAAAAAAAAAAAAAAAAGCAAATTGTTCATTATATTACTGATGGTATCTAACTAATTTTTCGTTACTAGCAATATCGTCTGCATATGACACTACTTTTGGTGCCCTCCCATCAAATTTCTTTAGCAGGTCGATTACTAGAAGTATCCAGAAGGGCGGCAATAGCACACCACATTGTGGTGCTCCGTCTCCTTCTTGTTTGATTATTCTGGATTCATTCCCTTTCGCTTTTATTTTTCGGCCATCCAATAGGTTTTTTATCCACAGGTTAGGTTTGGTTAGGTGAATATGGCAGCCAGTCCAAGGACCAGCTCACTCAGACCACCATGGATCCATTGTGATACCACCGCGCAACAACGCACCTCCAATTCACTCGTCGAACCATATCGAAGCCCTAATAAAGCGCAGCCACTCCTTCGCGCTAGACACCTCTGTAAGAGAGCTAAAAGCGTATTTGCCTAAAGAACCCGCGCTGCATAGCGGGGCAACTGCAGAAGAGGTGTTCCATAGTCTCCTTCTTCTCGCTTCTGCAGTATTCATGAGAGAATACTCCCATCCAAATAGCATGCCTGCCGAACAGCCAGTGACCAGTTACACAAGCCACGACCTTAGAGATATCCTCCCTCGACAGGGTAAGCAAGTTTCTAGATTTCCTTCTATTAAGCTCCGGCCACATTAGCCTGATTGTTAAGCAAGTGCCCTCGTGTGCCCAAAACCCATTGGTCTCACGCACGACCCTATCCTTCAGCATCAGTTTACGTGTGGTAATTGGTATTCCAACATCGCATCTGTCCGTGCATAAAGGTAGGTTGGTGCCCCGTCGGTCTAACTCATCAGCCCTACAGTTACTTTCAATATCCCTATGTCCCGGAAATCCTATAAGGCGTACCCTGAAAACGATTCTGATATCATTTACGGTTCCCGGCAGTCCTGAGAAACCTTTGATTTCAGTGCCACCGAATTCATTAACATGATGGCCGCCTGGGTATCCGAGTTGATATTTATAATATTCTTTGTTACGGCATGTCTATTTAAGTAGACGGCTACCTTCTTTATGGCGAGGACCGTTGCTTGATAAACACTGCAGTGGTCGGGGAGACGGAAAGAAAGCTCCAGTCCCAGTTCTTTTGAGAAAACTCCAAAACCGACTCTATCGTCAAGTTTGGATCCGTCAGTGTAGAAATTAAGTTCCCCCCTTCTCCATGGCATTGGTGTTTGCCACTCTCTTCTAGACGGAATATATGTCTGGAAGTGCCTATCGAAGTTGAGAATAGGTATAGAGTGGTTAATGTGTTGGATAGAACTACTCTAGGTATGCGCAATAGTCGAGTGACCTATCTGCCGATCATGGCAGAACGCCGCACATTTCAGCTGATGTGGCGGCCACTTGTTTCCCTACCAGCTCTAATGTGGGTAAGTTGAGTATTACTTCTAAAGCTTTAGTAGGCGTGGTCCTTAAAGCGCCAGAGACGCATAAAAAATCCGTTCTTCGGCCCTTGCTCAGAAGCTTCAAATAGCTTTCTTTCTGTGTGGCTGACCATACCAGTGTTCCATATAGCAATATGGGTCTGACCACCGAAATGTATAGCCAGTGCATAATTCGTGGGAATAGCCCGCACCTGATTCCGACCGCTTTTTTACATGTATACAAAGCAATGTTGGCCTTTCTGACCCTTTCTTCAATATTGGGTTTCCAGGTAAGTTTTCTATCTAGTACTAGTCCCAAATATCTAACTGTCTCCTTCATCGGAATTTCCACACCTTTGTATGTTAGCGGAGAAACATCAGGAGATCTGTTTTTTTTAGAAAAGAGGATTAATTCCATTTTATCAGTTATTAACCCTAATCCCCTTCTTCCCGTCCAACCAGTAAGCGTGGCCATGCTAGAGCGCAAAATATCCATAATAGTGTTTGGATATTTCCCTCTAATCACAATTGCCAAGTCATCAGCATAGGCGACGACATGGCAATCGTCCCTCTCTAGGGCTAGCAGTAATAAATTTACCGCTAAATTCCAGAGCAGGGGGGAGAGGACTCCTCCCTGAGGAGTGCCTCTGCAGACCTGTCTGCTTAAGGTGTGGGAACCTAAGCTGGCAGTTACCTTTCTGCTGACGAGTATAGTCTCTATCAGCGCTACCATATTAGGATCAACGCCCAGAGCTTTTAACGCTCCTGCTGCTTTGTTGTTGAAAGCGCCTTCTATGTCAATGAATGCCGCTAGTGCGAAATCCTTCTGCTGGATGGCTTTTTCCACTATACCAATAAGTACGTGTAACGCCGTCTCTGTCGATTTGCCCTTCGTGTATGCATGTTGTGCCGAGGAGATTCTACCAGTTGGTATAGCTTCCCGTAAGTGTGCATCCATCAATCTCTCCAGTGATTTAAGGGGAAAGACGTGAGACTGATTGGATCGGACCTGCCTGCCTTGGGTATGAAGGAAACTTTCGTTTCTCTCCATCTCAGCGGAATATAGCCCATGTTAAGAGAGCTTCTAATTGAAGTCACAACCCAGGGCGTAATTATATCCTGTGATTGTTGCAGTTCTGCTGGATAAATTCCATCCGGACCCGGAGATTTATATGAACCAAAGGTGTTAATGGCCCACTGAACTTTCCCGACTGTAACTATCGCATTCCCTATCTCAGACTGCCTGCCCCTAGGTATCGAGTTATCACCCTCCACTGTACTACTGCCTGGAAAATGCATATCTAAGAGAAGAGCCAAAGATTCCTCGCTCGATTCACTTCACACATCACCCGGACCTTTAAGGTAGCCCAGGTTGTGTGGTGTCATCGTTAGGATTCTTCTTAGTCTAGCTGCTTCCGATGTTTCACAACCCTACAATAATTTTGCCACGACTGTCGCTGCGCAGTTCTGGTTGCTTTCTTGTATATTTTTAGTTGAGCCTTGAAGGCTTCCCAGTCCGCGGGCAACCCGAAGTTTTAGTTCTGTTAAATAACCGCCTATTGGACTTCCGGAGAAGGCCTAGCTGACCACAGAAATTTTTATTGCTTCCCTCAACAGATTTATGTCAGTACGAGGCATCTGTTCAGACAGCTACAGCGATCGCGGAATCAACTTTGACGGAGCAAACACCCTACTTAAAGAAGAATTACAATCTTCTCACTCGCAACAAAAATCAGTAGGAGTGCATGTACCAAACAAGGTGTGAACTGGCATTTCACACTAACATTACCATTGGGCAACTGATCTTTCTTCGTGATGAACGTCAACCACCCACTCACTAGGTTTTTGGCCGCGTCACCAAAACAGATCCTGGTGATAATGGCCAAATCAGAGTCGTCACTATTAAGACTAAGGATACTATACTTGAATGTTCAAATTCCAAACTATCTGTGTTTCCGGTCGAGTCTCAAGCTAGGGATCAGACCGTAGACGGTGGGCTGTATTCTAACGTATCAACTGTCGTAGCAAAACCTGGACGAGGTGGGCGGAAATGTTGAGGATTCTATTATCATCGCTTTCCTTCCAACACAACCCCAATTGTTAAAAGAGATGCGTCTAGTGTGTCGCAGTTGCAATCGTGTAAACCGACCACATGCCTTTTTTTCTCAAACGCTGTGTCTTATGATTATTGTGTTTTATGATTATTGTGTCTTATGGTTATTGTGTCTTATATATTTATGATTATTTGTATTTCTTAAGGTTGGACTAATAACTTTTTGCCGATTTTGTTTATTTTGTAATTTACAGCTAATATTTGTATTATCTTGAAAGGTCCTAAATAGAGTCTATCTAATTTTTTTCTTTGCGTTATTTCTTAGTAGTACCACTCCTACGCTGGGTAGTCACCTTGTTGCGGTGTAGGGGCTTACTGTGTGCTGGAACATGGCACATGAAAGACGGTGACATGGTCCAGTTACGCAAACTAAGAACTACCTTCAACGCACAGGTTGAAAGTAGTTTTCTACGATTCCTGCTCAGTCGTTAAGGCTAGTTAGTAGAGTAACTTCGGGTAATGTGATATGGTCGGGTAATGTGATATACCCCCCTATTTTCTGAAATAAATAATTCTCGACAAGAATTTTCTTGTCCACATAACACCAACAATAAAAAACACGTGCTGCAGTCCTATGCGCTCTCTCTTTCGTTCTGTTTGCTGTCAGTGTTGTGAAATTGTTTCAGCGGTGAGTCATCATTTTATATGCGTGCGCTTTCTTTGCTAATTCAGCCAAAATTGATGCAAAATTAAAAGCTGAAATATTAAAATTCGTTCACGTGCGAGTAGAATTAGCCATAAATCGGGTAAGTTTGTAATTTGCTAAAGTGATTTTTATAAAAAAATATGTTTTTTTTTGAAAATCAAATGCGGGTAATGTGATATAGGTAAAGTTGGGTAATGTGATATAGTATATCACATTAGCCGCATGCGAGTACCATACAAAATGCATAATAAACTTTTAATATAATTAATTTCAGGTCATGCCCAAGAAAGGCGAGATACGTAAATGGGATCCGGAAGCAATGGCGAAAGCCATTCAGGCAGTCAGAGGAGGGGAAATGGGGATACTCTTGGCGTCAAAGACATTTGGTGTTCCATTTGCAACGTTGCAAAGAGCAGCTCGTGGGGGTAAACCCATCAGCGATATTTTAGCCATGCCTTTGGGACGTAAGCCTGTCTTTAGTCAGCAAATGGAATTGGAGCTTGTTAAATACATCAAGGAAATGGAATCCCGCTTCTGGGGACTAACTCGAAGTGATATTCGCTCACTAGCATTTCAATTGGCAAAAAGAAATAACATTGATTGCCCATTTTCGATAATGAAGGAATGCGCTAGAAAAGATTGGTTGTATGCATTTCTAAAGAGACATAAATCCGAAATTAGCATAAGAAGTCCAACCGGAACTTCAGTGGATAGGGCAAAAGGTTATAATGCTGAAAATGTGGGAACGTTTTATAATTTGCTGGAGCAGGAGTTCGCAAAATATGAATTTCCCCGTATTTGGAATGTTGTTGAGACAGGAGTGTCAATTATACAAAGCAAGCAACCAAAAATTTTGGCGGCGAAGGGAAAAAGACAAATAGGTTGTATGACGTCTGCAGAGAGAGGCTCTCTTATAACGGTTGTCAGCTGTATGAGCGCAAGCGGTAATTTTGTTCCACCGTACTTCGTTTTCCCCAGGAAGAAGCATTCTGCCGTTTTGATGAAACATGCTCCGCCAGGCTCGGATTCATCTTGCCACATATCTGGATGGATACAAATCCCAATATTTACTAAGTGGTTTGATCATTTCTTACGGTTCACAAACCCTTCAAAAGAGAACCCTATTTTGCTTATATTAGATGGTCACTACAGTCATACCCGAAATATTGAGGTTCTGGAAAAGGAATCGATTAAGGAACAAAAATCTGTAAAACTGTCATGTCTTCATACATTACTTTAGCAGTGAGCAGCAAAATATAAAAGGGTATATCACATTACCCGAAGTTACTCTAGTCGTACTGGCCAATATCGAACGTCTCACTGAGACCGCCGGATCGCCTAGACACTAACAATTGGTCAGCCCTTCGGGGAAGTGCGGCAATTCCTTTACAGACCAATGGCCCACTTTCAGTACGGTCATGTCTCTGCTGGACTTGGGTCGCCGATTGCCGGGCGGGGGAGAGAGAAAACTCCCTGGGGCAGGGTTCACCAGACCTATTAACCCAAAAAACACCCTAAATTCACGGTGGAACAGCTTTGCCAGTGAGCTTGCTTGACGGGGTAGAGTCACGCTTAATAGCGAACTCCGTACGAGGTCCGGCGAACCTACGGTTTTAATTAGCCTTACCACGGGGGCGCCCGTGGGTGACCAAAACGCAAAAGAAAATTAAAGAAAAATATATGGAACACTTAAGCCTATATGAAACAAAAATGGACTGCACACCTTCAAATGTGCATAGTGTGGCTACAATAAGCAAACAGCCATCATTGGCCGAGGAGGCATCTGGTCCCATCGACAATGAAAGCATGGAGCACGACCTGTTGGGGAGGCACCCGGTCCCTTACCCGACAGGCCGGATGAGATGGACATCCCACTTAGCCAGGAATCGGCTGGGGTGTCTATCTCCTCGGTACAGGAGAGAAATCTTCTTGAAACTCCTCCAGAGAAGATTCCAAAACTTGGGGTGAAGCTGTGTGGCGCTGGACGTAAACGTTTGAAGGCTTTGCTTGCCAGGGGCATATCACTGGAAACAGCTCGGTCCTTGGCGGCAAATCCAGCCAACGTGTCTGCGCGATGGACCCCTAAAAGATCCCGTTCAGATGGCTCCACGCCGACATCGAACTCCAGGCCGACAAAACGGTTTGCACAAGAGGGCAACAAAAACATTGATAAAATGTCAATAGTGCCCCCAGCGGACCCGCCGGTTTGTGGTGAGATGAAGGAGGTGGAGACCTTACTTGGGGGCGAACCTGGTCCCAGAAAGAAGGTGGCGAGTGTCTCTGAAAGACATGGCGTGCAGGGCGCCTCCTTGGGTGTTCCCTGCTCAAAGCCTACTCTAGCGGAGACAGTCTGCTCCAAAAAGATAGGGGTTATTCCTAGCAATTTCCCGGAGGGCATATGGTCCACTGAAGAAATTGGGAAGGTACAACGGTATATTCTTGACAAGATGTTCGAGACTCGTGGGGGCCCAGTGAAGCCACACTTTGCAGGCTGTAGTTTCAAGCCTGGATGGTTAACGATCAACTGCCTGGACGACGAAACCGTAGCCTGGGCTGAAGAAAGGATACCAGCCATGAAGCCATGGGAGGGGGCTGAGTTGAAGGTGGTGGACAAGGTAAAAGTGCCCAAGGCCAAGATCTTCGTTGGCTACTTTCCCGGCTCGGTGTCTTGGCAAAATGACCGAATTTTGGGGCAAGTGGAGTCGCAGAATTCGGGCATTAGTGTCACCGAGTGGCGGGTGCTCCATCGCCTACAAAATGGTGACCAGGTCGAGCTGGCAATTGCTCTGGACCCCATCTCGTCTGAAAGAGTTGAGACACTGGGAGACACAGGAGATTGGAGGCACCTTCGAAATGAGAAATGTTAGGAAGACGAACTGGTCGATATATAACTTTTACTTAGAGCAAAATATTGCGTGCCTAAGTGAAAAAATAAGTAACTCTCAGGAACTAGATCTTGAAGTTAACAAATTAAATAATATAATAATCGAGGCTTTTGAAAGCAGTTGCAATTTAGTTGTGAAGAAACGTTCTAGGAACGTGCACTGGTGGAGCGGGGAGCTAAATGTTTTGCGCAAAATAGCCCGTCAACTCTTTAATAGAACCAAGTCTAATGGTGACTGGGCATCTTATAGAAGTGCCTTAACGGCCTATAATAATGAGTTGAGAAGATCTAAGAGAGACTCATGGAAAAAATACTGTGAGGAGATTGAAGCCCTCCCAGCAGCTACCCGACTCCAGAAATCACTCAATAAAGATCACTCAAACGGCCTTTCTACACTCAAGAAGCCTGACGGAAATTTTACAGAGAGCCTGGAAGAGACGGGACAGCTTTTGTTGGACACTCACTTTTCAGGCTGTGCCACTAGTGGAGAGGATAGTGAAATCATCGAGAATTCTGGTTTATTGATGCCTACACGGAGGGAACTCTCACTGGCTCGCAGAATCTTCACCGTCAATAAAACCAAATGGGCTATCTCCACTTTTAGACCATTCAAATCGCCAGGTGTCGATAATATACAACCGTGCCTACTTCGGCAAGGTGTTGATGTATTAGCACCTGTGCTAACAAACATTTTCAGGATAAACCTGGAACTAGGCATAGTGCCTAAACCTTGGACGAAGGCTAGGGTGGCTTTCATACCGAAAGCAGGCAAAAAGGCGGACCACACGCCAAAAGCCTATCGGCCCATTAGCCTGACGTCATTCCTGCTAAAAGTTATGGAAAAAATTCTGGACCAATATATCAGGGAAACTTATCTTAAAGATTCTCCTCTTCATATTGAACACTACGCTTACCAATCAGGCAAATCGACTGAGACAGCCATACATAGCTTAACGAGCAAAATTGAAAAGGCGTTTAATGGTAAAGAAATAGCTCTCTGTACATCGGTTGATATTACGGGGGCTTTTGACAATGCTACTTTCAGATTAATTGAGTAGGGGATGAACAGGAAAGGTATACAAAGACTGATCATAACATGGGTTCTCAATATGCTGAAAAACAGAACAACAATCTTTGAAACAGGGACAGCAAAGCAAATTGTCAGGTCAACCAAAGGATGTCCCCAGGGGGGCGTCCTATCGCCACTCCTATGGTTATTGGTTATCGACGAGCTCTTACAAACTCTCAATGACCTCGGAAGTTCAGGGCTTTGCGGATGATTTGGTAATTATGGTCAGAGGCAAATTTGACTCTACCATAACAGATCGCATGCAACTAGCACTTGACATCACTCAAAACTGGTGTCATGAGAAAGGCCTATCGATAAATCCGAATAAAACAAACGTGGTACCCTTCACTAAAAGAAGGAAACTGAATCTGGGGACCTTAAGTTTAGGGACCACAAACTTAACAATGTCCAATGAAATGAAATATCTGGGAGTAATCCTAGACAAAACTCTAACTTGGAAAAACCACTTATCATACATAACTAGTAAAGCCCTAAGAGCAACCTATGCTTGCCAGAGGTTGTACGGTAAAACATGGGGAGTACGGCCAAAAATGATGGCGTGGTCATATAAAACAATAATAGTACCAATGATCACTTACGCGTCGTTGGTATGGTGGCCAAAAGTAAACCAAACAAGAGCTCAGATGACTCTTAACAAGATTCACCGTATAGCCTGTTTGAGTGTGACGGGAGTAATGAGAACGTGCCCCACACTAGCTTTGGGAGTGATCACTGGACTGACTCCTCTACACCTTGTAGTTAAAAGGATGGCGGCCAGCGCGGCCCTAAGGCTACCTAATCTAGCCCATCTTAAAGAAGGCAACCTTTCGGGGCACGCAAAGATTCTGGACACTGTCTGGAATTCTCCGTGCCTCATGGTCTTCGACAAAATGGACAGAAAATTAGACTTCTCAAAGCAATTCAAAGTGGTCATCAGTGACCGTTCAGCTTGGAGAAACAAGGAAATAATAATAAAAGAGGACTCACAGTTGTGGTATACAGATGGGTCCAAAATAGAAGATGGCAGTGTAGGAGCTGGAATTGTAGGGCCAAATTTCCAAAAAGCAATTGCAATGGGAAAAACAGCTTCCATTTTTCAGGCGGAGGTCCACGCTTTAGAGTTATGTGCTAGAGAATGTCTACGCAGGGGTACACGCAACACCAAAATATGCATACTCTCAGATAGCCAGGCAGCTCTAAAATCATTAATAAACTTCTCATTCCAATCAAAGCTGGTCTGGGAATGCTGTAAACTTCTCAATACCCTAGCAGCGAGAAACTCTGTTACGCTAATGTGGGTACCGGGACACGAGGGACATGAAGGCAACGAAATGACGGACTCCTAGGCAAAAAGGGGCGCAGGCAACTCTTCCATTGATTCAGAATCATTCAGTGGGGTAAGCAGTAGCTTCATAAATAACTTGTGCGAACAGGAAAAACGACGTCTGCTGAACTACTGGAGAGTCCAAAGAGGCATGCGGCAGTCGAGACTATTCATTGACCCTAAATATATTAGGGTAGATGCTGCTTTAAAACGCAGCAGAAATGACATTATTCTCTATAATGAGCTTTTAATAGGACACTGTAGATCCAATTACCATCTGAAAAAAAGCGTAGTAGACGACGATCCCTGCCGACTCTGTCAAAAGGAGCAGGATACAGCAGAGCACATTCAGTCCACTTGCCCAGTGGTGGCAAGACGCAGACATAACTACCTACACAGTGGGTTCTTATCTCCAAATAACCTAGTTAATATTAAGCCCACAACAGTTACGAGATTTATAAATAGTTTAGGACTCTTTTAGTTGGGTACGAGGCTGCACAATAGATCTTTTAGGTCGCGGTGTTCTTTTAGCCTGTTAATAATAATAATATAATAGTAGTACCAAATCCCCAATATTAAAGTGCCTAGAATTATAATTTTTATCATACTGAACTTTTCTTTTGATTTTACATTGTTTCAGGAGTAATTTCGCAGTCTCCCTGGCACTGTGGTGTCGACATTTGGTGTCTTGTTATACGCAACCACAAAGTGAGGTATGCATTTGCCCATGCCTCTACTTCGGTTGTAGTCAGTAAGTATTTATTAACAACCCTATGACTCCGTTCTACACTCACTAATGTCTGGTGGTGATAAGTGTTCGATGTTTTGTGCATAGATTTGTGTATTTTGCTCATTGTGTCGAATATCTTGTTTACGAATTCTGTACCCATGTCAGTTTTAACTGTCAGAAAATTTCCAAATTGTAGCACAAAACGTTCGAGTAAATTTCTCGCTACCTCTTCCGCAGTCCTATGAATTGCTGAGATTGTTGGTTCAGCAATCCTCTGAATATCAATGATCCGTGCGCGGTGGTTTGCTGACTTCGCTTGGACATGCTACATACGCAAGTGGTGATTTTTGTATGAATTTGTGCATGTAACGTGAGCTAGCGTTTTATAAGTATTTTATTGATTATTGTGCGCTGCGAGTGACCCTGTGTACACCACAATTGGATGGACCAAATCTTGACTAATAGAACGGTCGAAGTATACTTCACCTCAAGTAGGAGTAGTATCGCACTACTATGTTGGCCTATATTGGACGAAGCTCTCTGGGAATAACCAACTAGGATCAATGCTGCCATAGATAAGCTAACGAAATAGACATTACATGCGGGGGCAAATTCGAGAGCACACTATGTGAATTGTTCAAAGCGGTCTAAGGGTTACTGGTGATTGATGTAACAGAATGTCGCTTAGAATAAACCCAAGTAAAACTACTGTCGTCGCTTTCACGAGGAAATATAAAACCAAAAAATTAAACCGAAACAATCCGGAAATATAGTCTTTTGGTATCATACTAGAAAGATAATTATCATGGAAGTCTCACATCAATGAGACAATCAGTAAAGCGAAGAGATATTTCATGTTATGCAGATCAATCGCGGGGAAAAATTGGGGATGCAAACCAAAGAACCAGCGCTGGATGTACATCATAACATTACGCCCAATGTCCGTTGCATTCATCGGCAGCTCATACGTTTAGTGAATGAGCCAGCGGTGCAGAAAGACTACGTTAACTATAAGTATGAGGAATTATTTGATGAAGAGTGTTTGCAAGCCATGTGCCGCCTTCGCGAAACCGCATCTTCAACATTTCCTGTAAATCCTCTTTCTGCAACTCAACAAGTCAGCAACATGGTTCCTCCGACATTGCCTAGGGTTGTCAAGGAAACACCACTGCCACAGATTAAATTACCCAGGAGTAAGGGAGATTACGTTGAGTGGCCTACCTTTAAGGAGGTCTTTGTCTCACCAAAACACCAAAGCAAACGTCTTACGGACAGGTGAAGCAGAATAGAGAATTCAACATCTCAGCTTACTCGGGGAAAATTACACGATTGCATAGACTACGCTAATTGGCATTTATGAGAATAACCGTATTCTCTTCAACTAATATATGGACTCACTAGACCAGCAGTACCTTTCATCGCGGGATGATGCAGCTCCGCGGAAACATTTTGTGTAAATGCCATTGAAAGTCATGTGTAAATGCCATTGAAAACTTGGGGTTAAACGCGGTAAACACAAGGAAACTCTGATATACTTTTTACTCCGAAAGTTAACCTATTCCATGCGGGTGGTTTGGAATACTGAATTTCCAAAGCAAAAACATATTGCTACTTTTACGAAATTTTGAATTTTCTTGGAAGAAGAATATACATATATATATATATAGCATACGTTTAGATATACATATACATATTCACATGCATATACATATACATATAGATAAACATACACATATCCATATACGAGTACATATGCATATATATATATATATATATATATATATATATATATATATATATATATATATATATATATATGTGCATATGTACTCGTATATGGATATGTGTATGTTTATCTATATGTATATGTATATGCATGTGAATATGTATATGTATATCACATATATATATATATATATATATATATATATATATATATATATATATATATATATATATATATATATATATATATATATATATATATATATATATATATATATATATATATATATATATATATATATATATATATATATATATATATATGTATATATATATGTAACAAAGTAACGCAGTTGCTGTCAGCAAGAACATTGGCAACTGCACCATCAATCATTCATAGCGTACACGGCGAAGCGAGCAGTAGTTTAAAAAAAGTTGCGACAGTGGGATACGATTAAAAGTAGTAAAAAGTTGCTTCGACTTTAAAAGTTGTTTAGGATTAAGTGAAGTAATACTGAATTAAACACTTTATTTCAAACATAATAACTGCGGTGGTAGCACAATACAATTTCATTTGGGCGCTCAACCGTGTTCAATCACTTCAAATTCAATATGTGAAGTCAAATAATAACCGCAGTGAAAAAAATATTTGCATAGTACTGTACATAAGTTGTGAAATATTTTTTACATATAAAGAAAACTTACTTTTCGTAAAAATCTTCACAGGAACATCATACGACGAAAGCACATAAAATTCAAGAAAATATTCCAAGAACAACAAAACGAAGCCAGCATATAAAGAAGCGTAACGGTTGAGTGATTTGAAATAAAACAATAACAAAACACAACAAATTCAAGAAGCTAACTGTATGTATTTACCTAAGAAGTTTCACAAAATTTAAAATTGTACATATGAGTACATTATTATTAATGAGAAAACAGAACAGGCATAAATGAGTGACGCTAACGGACCAGGAAGTAATCGCGAAAACGAACAAAGAAAAACGTATAAAACGAGAGGAAAATTTAAAGAAGAATGAAATCGCCTGCCAAAATATTTTTCGGTAGATCACGTGAAACTCGTTTTACATTGCTTCGCTCTCCATTGAAAAAGATAAAATATTAGAATCACAGTATAAGAGTCATTTGTTTGACAAAGGAAGAAGGAATGCACATTTTGCAACTGGCAACCAAAAAGATTTTATGCCTGATTATACAAAACCGAATAAATCTACATGATCTTCGGGAACAGTACAGAAACAATTAGGACCTAGATCATATCACTGAATGTTCCCCATCACAATAAACGTTTATATGTATTTGTATATATATACTAGCTGACCCCTCAGGCGTTGCCCTGCGTGAAATTATGTGTTTTGAAAAGAAAAGAAAGTTGAATTTATATTGGGTTGAAAATAATTTATTTGCGATTTTTCTAAATTGTTTTCAATGTAACGTAGCTTGATAAACAACATTTTTTGTTTTCTGTTCCGGTGCGTAAATGTACAGAGAAGATGGTTTTCCAACTCGTGAACACGCCACGTATAGCTGGCCGTGTGAAAAACATGGAATTTCCAGATTTATGCCACACACTTCCAGCGACTGTCCTTGTGACCTGTTGATTGTCATCGCAAATGATAGTCTTACTGGAAACTGAATACGCTTGAACTGAAATGGCAAATCGTTGGAACTCAAAGGAATTCGTGAAATCAAGCATTCTGCCCCCTTGTAAGTCCCTTTCAAAATTCTTGCAACTATCGCATTATTCGATAGCTGCGTCACAATCAGTCGGGTTACACAGTTTCGGCGCATGAAGATTGCGAAGCATAATAATCACAGATCCAACTTTGAGACGCAAATGATGCGGCGGCATGCCAGCAAATCCAAAGAATTTAGAAATTCCACTGGATAATTCACGGCTTCGTCTTCATTTTCAACACGATCGATCGATTTGTTTGAGCGCAAATCTCCCGGAATTTGACTTTGAATCGTCCAGTTTAACATCGGTATTTTTGGCAGCTAAAATTGCGCGTGCACTCAACCAATCGTAGTTACGATAATTTTGGCCAATGTTCGGATAAATATTCGTGATGAGTTCAGCTTTCGTTGAAGTGAATTGACAAATGGCAGGTGGAATTGATATCAAACCACTGGAAGTATCAACCGGAATTTTCCCATTTCCAATTCTTAGCAGTTCTTTAGAGAAAACTTCTGCGGTGCTATCCTGTTGCAGGAACACTCGCATATTCATAGTCAATCGTATGGTTTCCACGTACCGCCACAAATACGATGACTTGAGACATGCGTTCAATTCATCCGCCGCTGTTGATTTCGGAATAACAGGAAGTGTTTGTCAAAAATCGCCTGCTAACCGTATCATTGCGCCACTAAAGCGACGATTATTATTCCGCAGATCTTTCATTGTTCTGTCAAGTGCTCCTAGAGACCGCTTGTGAGCCATTGTGCACTCATCCCATACTATCAGTTTACAATTCTTCAACACTTTTCCCATAGCTGATTGCTTTGAAATGTTGCAAACAGGTGTTTCATTGATTTGCATGTTTAACGGAAGCTTCAGTGCGGAATGTGCCGTTCTTCCACCTTCTAGTAGAGTTGCAGCAATCCCAGTAGATGCGAGAGCCAAGGCAATGCCATTTTGAGATCGTATTGTTGCCAAAATCAATGATATCAGGAACGTTTTCGGAACGTTCCGCCGGGCGCATCAAGAAAAAATAGTCCACCGTTTCCATCATTGACTGCCTTCATCAATTCATCATACGCACTCTTTTGCTGCTCATTCATTAATGGAACATTTCTTTGTACTTGTTGTTCCAAAGTTATTCTGTCGTATGCACGCTCACGTTCCAATTCACGATTCAGTACATCTCTGATTTTACGATTTGGCGCTTGCATATGAATTTCAGTCAATAGTTTGCCACTCATAAGCAAACACAAATCTTCAATCAACACCAATGCTTCATTGTAGATGTCATCGTTCATTTGCAATTCTGAATTCCATGTTGCCACTCGAATACGATGTAAAATGTCTTCGGCAATATAATTTTTGTACGTATCCCACAATTGACGCGGATTTGAAGGCTGACATGTCGAAATGATCATCGCGAAAAGTGTGCGAACTACAATGGCATGCGAAGTAGCTATCGCATCGTCCATCGTTTGATTCCAGTGATTATCATGTTTCAGCAACTGTAATTACTGGCATGCTTCTCGAAAAGTTGCACACACCGTACCATTCACAGTACACAATGACTCAAATGAAGTTGAACCGCGTACATTAATCAATAGCAACCGAAGGTAGAAGCAATCGTCTTTTTCGGGTGGATTGTGTAAATTCGTCCTAATGCATTAGTTGAGAACACACCTGGATGTCCATCTACTGGTTGGCCTTGCTTTCTGCGTAACATTTCTTGGACGATGCATTCCATGTATAATATCGAGGCATTTCCAAATAAAGCAATGTTCTCGCAAACGGATTACTGGCGCAAGTTGCGAAAAAACTCGTCAATATTGTTGCTGGTGGTGTTCCGCTCGCTGTACTGCATTCTCTGGGTTGAAATACACTCTTTGGCCATTCTCCAAAAGAACTGCGAGATGCACAACAGTCGGAATACGCTCATGAATTGCAAAAGAAAATATTCTTCAAAGCGCTTCATTGCAGTTCACGTATTGACCAATTTGATACTTGCTGATCTCATCTCGTTCAAGGCCAATAACCGCCAAGTCGCTTCCTTTGGTGACGTACTTGCAAACGTATTTGATCGATTTCACAGAACTGCAATACTCAACATTGATATGAGTTTTGAATGTCTTAGACAATATTGGCGAATATGGTACGATCCATGTGTTGTCAACTTCGATATTCACTCCTCTAAATTAAATCCTGAATGTTCTGCAATTGTTGTCTGATGAGCGACGCCGATAGAGTGGATATCCATAATTTCCAATTTGCGGTTCCGAAAGAAAAGCACGCGGATAGTGTTTCGTGCATTTAATGTCAGACATACAAACCGAAGTGGGATTGTAGTGGCCGCAAGGTCCATGAACCATATTGGTTTTCACCACTTCGTATAATTCTGGATCTATCTCTGGATCAGGAATTTCCGCAGAAATGATGTCATCAATTTGATCTGGTGTAATCTTGTCCACCATCCAAAGAAGAATGTGTGCGTGCGGCAAACCTCTTTTTTGCCACCCAACAGAGTACATCCAGCATCTAACAGCACCATATATACGTTGCTTCACGAAAAAAGTCCATCAAATATCGTAGCTGTTGTTTGAAAACTCGTGCTGTGACATCGTGACGATCGCTTGCTGATTGACCGCGATTCAATAATTCCGTTATCTGTGGGCATTTTGGATTGCAAGTGAATGTAATAAATAAATCCGGCCGTCCATAATTCCGCACGTATGTCATCGCATCTAGCGAGTACTCGTGCATGTGCCTTTCGCTGCCAATGTATGTTGATGGCAAAATCGTGAGTCGGCCAAGTTTGTCACATCTTCATCGCTATTGACCGCATCTCGAAAGTGAATATACTCTTCAGTTCGAAGTACACATCAACTGCATACTGTTGAAATGACCGGCGATATCACAAGCGATGGTTGTCAATTCCTTCGCGAATCATCAATCGATACGCGTAAAAGTTCATTGCACTGACCTTCTTATTTGTATCGACACCTAAAAGTTAATAAAAAATGAAGTTACAATCAAGAGTGTTTGTTTTTCTTTTACTAACGATTGGCAGGATTGATCATGTTGTATCTCAAGTGATATCCATCTTCACCACGGCAGAACATAAGCGGATATTGTAGTGAGTCATACGGTCGATGAGTTTCACTGATTCGCTGTAATGAATCTCCAGCTCGACGTTTAATAACAATATCACGGGATTCTAAATTATCGCCAACAGCAACAATTGATATTTCATCGGCCGTCGGTGCATTATATTGCCGTTCATGAGTACCTGCTGGTCGTTTGTCCGCTTTTATGACGATTCTGTGATCATCAGATGGCATCCTTTCTAACGATGTTTTGAATAATCGAATTTGTTGTGTTCATACAACATTTCTTGCAATTGCTGCACAATTTCTCTTTTCGTCGCATTGAAAATTGCACAACGTCGATTCACTTCTTCATTTGAATCTCCAAGGAAATATATTTGGAGATATTTGTGATCTTGATCAGGATGCGGCAACAGCGATCCAGCAAGAAGATAAATTTGCCCGTGAATCTGTATAGTTGCAGACAAATATGTTAATTTCTGTATTTTATTAGCGAGATAATAAGTGTTAGATTGTTGGTGAACTAACCTTGAATGTGGGCTTTTAATTATGTTCATTCACAATTTCCCCACCAAACGACGTCATTTGAAAACAATCGTTACACATCTTGGAATTTGTAAAAAATGATTCGAATTTGGTGATTCACCGTAAAGCAACGACCGCAATTGCTCTGGTGGAGGAAGTAACTCTGGTAATTTCACTTTTCCGCTTGCGCAACACAATCCGGCCGGTTCTTTTGGAAATTTCAGTGCATCGCAATGCGGGCAAACGACAGACATCGAACCAAATCGAACTGATGCGTGCGCACCGTATTCAATGTCCGGCTCATATCGAAAGGCTGCACGTTCGACATTCAAATTAGGCAATCGTTGTTGTTGCTGGCGTTGTCGGTGAGCAGCCAAACGTTGTTCTCTTGCTTCATGAATTTCCTGAGCACGAAATTGTCTTCTTCTCAATCGTTGTTGCTCATTGTAAGCTTCGTGAGCCTCTTGTGATTGTCGCGCACGATGCTCAATCATTCCGATCCGAGCAGATTCCCTTGCAGTAGCATTTTCTTCTTCCGTACGACGTCCTGTATAATTACGTTAGTCCGTTGTAAGTCGGGAACGCCGACCGATATTAGCGCGACCTCTTTGTGGCATCGTAACAAATTTCAATCTGTAATTTATCACTTTGTATGAAACACACATAAAGTTTTCACGGAATAATTTTCAAAAATTTACCTTTTGAATAGCCGAAATAAAGAAATCAAACGACCGAAATTGAACGATTCAAATAATTTACAAATCAGCTGAAGAAATAACACAAATAAATTCCAATGGAAATGAGGTTCACCAACAAACAAAACTAATGAACTCACTTTTTTTGTTTGAAATGTCAATAATTTCACTCAAAAACTGATGATCCACAGATTTAAAATCAAATATTTCGTAAATGTAAACAATTTAACAATTTAATGTAATGAATTTAACTCGAGAAATCAATTAAAATTTGGAAAAATGTCAGAAAGTCAATTGACCGTGTCCGCACTATTCGAATAAACAAATCAGAAAGAAGAAACAATATACGCAGCTGTCAAAATAAATAAGCGTCTACAGCTCCATCTGTTGAGTTATTGGAGTATCAGTCAGTGCATTTGGAAGAAACAATTGGAAAAAGAATTTGAAAGATAAAAATTTTGTATGGAAAAAAGTCCTTTTTGTAATTTTTAAATTTTCCGACTTTTCATCAGGAAAAGTAAAGGTTTTTTCATTTCTAAACCTTCCCAGATCCACAACGAACAACCTCTGAAAATACCATCAAGATTGGTCCAGCCGTTCTCGAGCCTTAGCGTCACTAACAAACAAACATTCATTTTTATATATATAGATTTCGATTTTGTGATTATTATGTCCTACGTTTTCTGATGATAGAAGCAAACGTAATCTGTCTACTAATTCATTAGGATCATCCCAATACCGGCTCACGATTGATTAATGATTTTAATCCGCTTCCTATCGTTAAAACGTATATTTTTGAATTAAACAAGTTTTTGTACCTGTAATTTGTGCATTTGCTTGATAATGACGTTTGTGCGCATTTGTATTAATTAAAATTTGTTTATAATTTTTTAAGTAATTTTAGAGTAATTTAGAGGTTGGGTGTGAAATACTAATTCAAATAACCCCGGTGTCATTTTCCACCTTTTACCACCAACATTAATAGAGTTATCAGTATTATTTTATTTTCTTATATGGCGGTATGGATCTTCAGTTTTCATCAACATTAACACCATATAGTGTATCTAACTTTTTACTATCTTTTGTAATTCTAAATTTTTTAATAATTTATTTGAATTAGTGATAGTGCTATCATATAATTTATTTAATTTTTTATCATTATTTAATTGCCCATTACTTTTTTGTTTCGAAAACAAATGATTTAATTTTTTCCGTTTCTTATCATAATTAAAATCATTTAATTTTGTTTTAATTTTTCGCTTTCGTTTCACTTTTCTTTGTATTACAGTTGTCAATTGTGATGTTATTAAGGGATGCATTGTATTATGCAATACGAGTACATTCTTATCATCACTTTTTCTTTTTACTTGTTTACTCTCTATATTTCTTTCATAAGATTTCCTTTTCAATTGTTTGTAATTTTTTAGATTGTTTTCATATCTATCGTGCTAGCTTTTTTCATTGGAAATGGTGCTTGTGATGTAATTAAAGGGACTATTGTATTATGAACCATATTCTCTTTATCATCATCATTTGCACTTTTTACTTGCTTATGTTCAGTAATTTTGTTATATCTTTTCTATTTTAATTGTCTATTCACATTTAATTTTCTTTTATTTGGTTTAAAATAATTATCTTTCAATTTTTTTTAGTTTGTTTTGATATAAATTATTTTGTTTAATTTTTTTTAGTTTGTTTTGATAAAAATTGTTTTTTTGTGATTTCTGACTATTTGTTAATGAATCATTATCATTTATGAAAGAAGCCATATTATAATCATCGTTTTTGTTATCATCACTATCATCATTATCATCATTATCATTATCATCATCATCATTATCATAGATTTAATCATAGATAGTCCTTGAAAAATTTTCATTATATTTCAAGTTTCCAATTATTTCATTCAGAGGTTATGTTATAGGTTGAAATGTGTCTTCCAACATATTTACCCTATCTATTGCATTTGATTTGAAATTTTTTAGTTTTTCTTTCAATACTGCTCTTGTCTTTACTATATATTTTAGTAGTTTATTATTTTTATTCATGATGCTTCCTTTTCCTGATTTCTATCAGCTAATGTTCTCTATTTAGTATCTGCTTTCAATCTGCTATCAATCCGAAATTAATCTGCTTCATATCTGTTATCAATCTGCTATCGAACTGCTATTGATCTGCTTTACATCAGATCTCTCATGATTGAAAGAAATTATCAAATCCTTTTCGATATCGTCCTTTATTTATTAAATCATCCTTACTTACAACAACAAACCCACACTAATATCTCCAACATTCACTACAAATCTTCATAAATTGATTAAATGGCATATCACCGATAATATGACCATTATATATATGTTTAATATTCATTTCATCTTGTTTAAATATAAAGCTAATCATATTTGCTTTATCACGTATTAAATGTTTTGGAATTTTCGTATAAGTTTGACATAAATAAAAACAATCAATATACTTATGTCTTCCCATACAAATATAATCTCTTATTGTGTTTTGTTTATCACAAATTACATCATCGAATATTTTTATAGAGTGTGGTTTACCTTTAATTGGACTTATAACTTTTTCATTTTACGAAAATGAAAAAAGATTTATTCCTTTCATTGGATCAATCAATTTCTTTAGGTAGCAATATTTTGGTTCAAGTATTGAATTTGGTAAAAGTGAACTATGAATAATTTTTTGTTTTTTCCCTTGCATATAGATATCATCAGCATTTCTTCTTAAAATTTGCTTATGTTGCTTCGTTAATCGCATATTGATACCTAATATGAATGGGCCTTGGCTATTTCATATAACAAAAATGGTTATAAACTATAACAAAATACATAAACATAATCAAATTAAGATTGGCAGGGGACTCGTAAACAACTTCATAAAGGCACTGCCTTTTGGACTACATTTACCTGGACCAGGAATAAAACTAAAAGAACGTTTAGCAAGAGGAGATAAAGGAATAAATCCAATCAAAAGATATAAATAAAAGTCATTACGCTGACCAAATATTAGCTGAAAAAGCTTGTGGACGAGTAAAATCAAAAGATAGTAATTTAAGAGAACGTGCAGACGCTTGGTTTGTAACAAATGCAATGAAGACAAAAGTTAAATTTGGATTAGGAATGAAAAATAACATTCGTAAAACAAGAAAATTAAAGAAAAAAAGAAGAAAGAGAAAGACAAAAGGATATAATAAAAAATTATTTTCAACTACTATCAAAAACACCCAGAAAATCTTAAACCTGATAATATAAATGCTCCTATTAAAATTTCCCAAAAATCTGTAAATTCAAGTTTTAGAAAGAGAAAAAAAACTAATATTGCTATACCGAGAGTTATTCCAAAAATTGGCGGATTTCTTCCATTAATTCCAGTTTTAACAGCGTTGTCTGCACTTGGTGGTTTAGCTACTGGTGGATCAGCTATTGCTAAAGCTATAAATAATATAAAAAATGGAAAGGAGCAACTAGCAGAGGCTACGCGTCATAATAGATACATGGAGTCAATTGCTATGGGTAAAGGTTTATATCTTAAACCATATAAGAAAGGATTTGGACTTTATTAAATCCAACATTCAAAAAACTTTTAAAGAACCTACCCAAACGACCACTAACAGATATAGATTTGAATAAATATGGTAAACAACTTAATCATTTTAGAGGTGTTTTTATGCGTGATTGTTTACCTAAAAAACCATTACCTGAAGAATGTGTTAATTTAGATGACTCAAGCGGTCCTGGAACACATTGGGTAGCGTACTACAAAAATCACAACTATAAGGAATATTTTGATACTTTTAGAGACTTACAACCACCACTTGAAATAGTTAATTATTTAAAAGCACCTATTGAATATAATTATAAACAAAAACAAAAATTCAATACTTTCAACTGTGGACATTTATGTCTAAAATTTCTTTTTAAAAATACAATTTAAAATTTAAAAAAAAAATGTTTTATTTATTTAAAAAGGGAAGCTACTATTTTTCAATTAATTCTTATCAGAAAATACAAATACAAATTCTTATCAGAAAATCAAGCATATAGTATATACTAGCTTTAGTATAAAAGTAAGAATGTTTTCCATAGTTGGAATATTTTTCATATAATTTTCCATTGTGAAACAACTAAAAAAAAGAATGGAGCAGAATAAAAAATAAATTTATTAAAAATGCCAAATTGGCCTTTGAAAATGCTGAACAAAACCATTTAATGGCAAACGAAGGAGTTAAAGCATGCACTAAAGATTTGCGTGCTCTTAAAATGCAGCTTGCTAGAGCAGATACTGTGGGCGTCAAACATAATTTAATGTATGCTATAGGAGTAGTAAAAGGTTATCGCGCTCTGTGCAAGCATCTACATTTGCATTCTAACGCCAACCTTTCGAAACGAAGGAAAAATTGGACCTCTAATAGAGTTAAATGGTAAGATGTTGAGTCAACCTTTCGTAGACGGTAAGTTTAATTTTATTACTATTATCAATTGCTCTTAGGTAAAAAAATTTTTTTATTCATAGAATTCGAAGTGCAGTCATTATAAACCTTACTCAGAAGGATATTAAGAGTTTCTTGGAAGATTGCTGTAAAGTTTTCAACCGTCAGATAAAGAAAATCTTAAGGGATACACCTTACCTTAAGATAAATGGCATATTCTGCGGAGAGTTTGTAATTAAAAAAGATGATAAACAAGTTTGGGATTTAAAATATACTCGTATGAATACAAAAAATATCCCAGTATACTAATCTGAAAATATGGTTTGAGGAAAATGTTCGAGATGTTGTATTGAAAAAGTTGGAAGAATTCCAGGAAAGTGATAGTGGTTGGCCATTGTCAGCCATCTTAAACTTGACTCTTAACATAAACAAGTTTACTATACAGCTTGGTTCAATGTACATATCATTGCCGAAAGAATTTCAGAGGAAGAAAGCATGCATCAATGTAAAAAACAGTGATAATGCATGCTTTGTCTAGGCGATAATATCAGCCCTCCATCCTGTTGAACGAGATTCTGATCGAGTATCATCCTATCCTCATTACAAAGATATTTTCAATTTGAAGGGGGTCCAAATTCCAATGACAATTAAACAAATCCCACGCTTCTGGAAACAAAATAACTTCTCTGTCAACGTCTACATCCTTAAAAAGATAAGGAAGGAACTTCTTGTGCTCCCTACATATTTAACAAAGAATAAAAAGGAGCAGCATGTAAATCTGTTGATAGTGCAGAATAAATATTATGAAGACAAAAAAAGAAGATAATGATGTTAGTGATGCTGATAATGAGAAACCAATCAGATACCACTTTGTTTGGATAAAAAATTTTAAATCCAGTCAGATGTCTGCAAACACAAAAATCAAATATTTCTGTGACCGGTGTCTCCGCTACTTCCACTCTCAAATACGACTGCAGCATCATGTTGAAGATTGTGAAAAAGTGAACAACTGTAAAATCAGAATGCCACCAGATGAGGAAAAATTTGTAAGCTTTAAAAATTATAAATATAATATAATGTCTCCATTTGTGATATTGCCGATTTGGAATGTATTTTGGAAAAGACAACTTCTCGAAATTCATATTAGAAGCATATACCATATAGTGTTGGATTTTATGTTCAGTGTATGTACGACCCCACGCTTTCGTTTTATAAAGGCTATCGTGGTGAAGACTGTATTCAATTCGCTGAAGATGTTGAAACAGTATTCCTTTGCCCTCTTCAAATGGATAAATTATCCATTGAACAAAATCATGATTTTGAATTGGCTACTACATGTCATATATGTAAAAAATCATTTAGTGATCAGAATAAAAAAGTGCGTAACCATTGTCATTTAACGGGTATTTATCGTGGGCCGGCGCATGAGAAATGTAACATATGTTTCAAGGATTCCCATACGATTCCTATTATTTTTCATAACCTCAGTGGTTATAACTCTCATTTCATAATTAAAAAGTTGGCTTTAGATTTGAAAGGACGTATCGATCTCCTTCCTATAAATAAAGAACGCTGCATTTCATTTACAAAGAATTTGGATGAATTTTTAATAAAATTCCGCTTCATTGATTCATTCAAATTTATGGGAAGTAGTTTGGATACCTTAGCATCATCCCTTTCCTCATTTCCAATTTTAAAATCCCAATTTCCAGATTTGTCCGATGATCAGTTAGGTCTGTTAACTCGTAAGGGTGTATTTCCCTACGATTATTGTGAAGATGCTTCAAAATTTCCCGAAACCTCTTTGCCTAATGTTTCTGAATTTTATAATAAATAGAATAATTCTATCAGTCAGGAAGAGTATGGACATGCCTGCAATGTTTGGACTAAATTGAATATAAATAATTTGGGGGAATATTCAGATATGTACTTAAAGATTAGAGAAGAGTAAAGACTGATGTTCTTTTACTAGCAGATGTTTTTGAGGAATTTCGTTCAAGTTGCTATCAAACATTCGGTTTAGATCCCGCTCACTACTTCACTTTACCGGGCTATACATGGGATGATATGCTTAAAGATACTAACATAACTCTCGAACTATTAACAGATGTTGATATTCTCATGTTTGTAGAGCGATGTATTCCTGGGGGTCTTAGTCAGTGTAGTAAACGGTATACTAATGCAAACAACAAGTACATGTCCAATTATGATGCTCCTCAACCATCAAAATACTTGATGTACTTCGATGTAAATAATCAATATGGTTGGGCAATGTCTCAATATCTCCCCCATAGTGATTTTAATTGGGTAGAAGAATTAAAAAATTTCAAAGTTGAGGATATAGGGTATATCCTTGAAATAGACTTAAAATATCCAAATAATCTTCTAATCTTCACGATCAACATAATGATCTCCCTTTATGCCCCGAGCATGCTATACCACGAGGCTCAAAACAGAGAAAATGAATGGGTACTTTGTTTTGTTAAACAAAGTACCCATTAATTTTCGATAATCCATTATCGCAGTCTTAAGCAGGCATTAAAATATGGCCTTAGATTAACTAAAATTCATAAAATTCTTAAATTTAAGCAATCTCTTTTATTATTATTAATTTATGTTCACCTTGGGACATTAACGCAAAACCTTGTAAAATTGTCCCAATAACATGAAATGATACAATTTAGTACAATAATGCGGACATAATTTAACTTATACTATAAAATACAATAGCTCACAGAGTACAAAAACAGAACATTACAATATGCATTTCAACAATTCATCAATACAACACAGTTTTGAATCAATAAAAATGTACAGCTTTAAATTTGTTATTAGTCACAAAAGGATACATACATATAAACAGTGTACGCGGTCACACACAATCTACAGCGCAACTCAATTCAGCTCATAAATTCATTGCCCCTGGAAGTGATTTTTAAGCTCAATTTTGAATAGATTAGCATTGCCAATACCGTGAATCCGTACAGGCAGTGAATTCCAAAGTCTCACAGCAATAACGAAAAATTGACGATCAGACATAAGTGAGGAATGCCTTAACGGGACAAGCCGATTAGAACGGCCAGAGCGAGTAAATTTAAGGCGCCTAAACAAATATGGAGGCTCCTGAGTGCAAATAATCTTATGCAACAATAGAATACTTCGAGTGTCAAGAAGCTGGTCGAATGTGATATGAAATATTTCTATTGCGCGCCCAAACACATGATCTCTTCGACTTAAACCATAAATGTACCTCGTTATAGTGTTAAATAACACATTGAGTTTTCGCTTACTTACTACATCACAATTCCCAAATATTTCACAACCATACAACATAGTTGGGAGAAGGTAGGACTTGGCTAGTATCATTCTAATCCTGAAAGGAGTAAAATATTGCGTAGCCCATAGGGATCGTAGCATACCATAGACTTTACCAACCGTTACTGCAATATGATTATTCCACGATGATGTGGTTCTACAAATGCTGTCAATTTGGCATAACTCTTTTGCCACTATTGTTACTGCAATATCATCCGCATAACCGATGATTTGCACTTATTTTGGCATAGGTAGACGAAGGACTCCATCGTAAAGTACATTCCATAAGAGTGGGCCCAGTACGGAGCCTTGCGGCACTCCACCAGTTACTTGATGTCGCTTCACTCCCTCATCGGTATCATACAGCAACAGCCTATCGGACAGATAGCTTTTTATGATACGCAGCAAGGGCACCGGTGTTTTAAATGTCTCTAGTGCTCGAATTATGTGAGGCCAACACGCCGAGTTAAACGCATTTTAAACATTGAAGGTTACAACTGCACAGTATTCTTTGGTACCATGCATCCACTTGGTACCTTCAATTGCTTTATCTGCTATTTCGGCAAGTCTTTTGATCGCATCTATATTCGATCGCCTCCTACGGAATCCGTATTGGTTGTCAGACAGGCCCTATTCCTCTACTTCTTCTTCAAGGTGTTGTTCCAAGCGATCGCAGATTAACCTCTCCAAGATTTTGCCAATCGTATCAATCATACAGAGTGGTCGATATGAACTTGGTTCGCCCGGCGGTTTATTTGGTTTCGGCAGTAGTACCAGACGCTGCTTTTTCCAAATGTTTGGGAAAACACCCTCTCGCAAACACCTTGTATACATCTTCGTGAAAGGTGCTATGTTGTCTTTAGAGAACGGTTTGAAATACCATCCAATCCTGGCGCTTTGGAGTTACCAAACCGTGCAGCAGCCTCTATTACTTCTGTGTCAGTAATAGGTGATGTATCTATAAGCTCCGGCTCATCAGATAACAAGTTCTCCTCTACTTGTGTTGGTTGTAGGAGAAAGAGGGTACCCACCACATTTTGTAGAAGTAGGGGGCAGGTTGGTGCTCGTCCTTTGCCACCTCTAGTCTTAGACATCACCACCTTATACGCTCCTCCCCATAGGTTTTCATCTGCTTTGCCGCAAAGTTCTTTGAAGCAGAAACATTTACTCCTTTTAATAGCCATTTTGAGCTCCTTACGTTTCCTTTTAAAAACTTCACGAAAATTTTCGTTTTCCACTGTACCTCTACTTCTTTGGAATTTTCGCCTTGCTTTCTGGCAGCTATTTCTCAGCTCTTCGATATCGCCCTCAATATATTCCCTCAATATGCTGGTTTTCGTAGACAGTTGAGCTTTTTCCTGATCATAGATGCGCCGCTAGCTTTGCTAATATGATCAACCAAAAACTTTGCTGGTTCGTTTGTATCATTTACGCTCCTTATATTTGTGTCCAGCATAAGTTTGAACAGCTCTTCATCCATGGTTCCGTCCTTCCACCCTTTGGCCTGTGCCTTTTTCACACGTACACTTCTCGCTTGACTTTGCTTATAGTTGCCAACAATAATCATTATGGCCCTGTTGACAAATGCTATGTCAATGATCGAGCCGTAACCATTTTTTTTCAAATGTATACCTTCTCCCTGTATTCAGCAGCACAACGTCAAGTAAGGAGAACGCTTTGAGCAACGCACCTCCTCGTTGATTTGTATTTCTGCTTCCCCATTCTATGGCCCATGCATTAAAATCTCCTGCTATTATATTTGGTGCTGTTGTCATAGCATCTCTAACCAATTCGTCGAGAATTTTTTCAAATTCTACTTGTGTGAGACTTGGTGGTACGTAACAACTGTAGATATAGATTCCACCGATTTTTGCTCTAGCGTAGTAAGATTTACATATTTACATTTACATGGCTTATCTTGCACCGTTTTGTCACCACAGGCCCATATTGCTACCTTGTGCTACCCACGAACCAGCATTTGAATTCTTATATTGCTCACAGATTATCGCGACATCTATTTTTGTTAGCTGTCTTCTTTATTCGCGAGACATTGTCGCCAAGCTGTTGGAGGTTTCCATTTTTCCACTGCTCTCAATATGTCGCTATAGGACATGTCCCCAGATTTTGCAATTATCAGGGCATCCGGTCTTGGGCTAGGCTTGATGTTTGTCTTCTTGTTCTTGTTTTTTTGCGCTTGTACTTTACCGTTACTCAGATTTCGTCTCTTGGCGATTCCTTCCTTCCTGTTCTGGTGGGACTCCTATTGGATATCTCGCAATCCAAGATTACATCCTGCTTTCTCGTCGCTGCCTCATGCAAAGTTTTACTTTTCTTTGGCTGCATTTTCCGACTCTTTTGAATGTAATCACGTGGCCGTTTTTGTGTTGCCTCTGCAGCCACTTTAATCAGAGAAGAGCTTTTGCTGACTTTCTTACGATTAATATTCTCCTCCTGTGCACGGGCATGTAGTTTCGAAATAGTGCTATGGAGATCTCTCATGTTGTTATTTATTGATATTTGAGGGAGACGCATCAAGTTTATGAGCATATTTATATTTTTTCCTAGATCAGCCATATAATTTCATTCCATTTGTGCGGTTTTCAATGGTGGCGTCTTTTCCTGTTGTAAAGAGGGCGGCGAAGACCTTGATCGTGCAGATCTTACCGCAGAAGACGCCTTCTCTGGAGAGCGAGCTACCTTTGCTGCTCGTTTGAAGGGATCTATTGCTTCGCGTTCGCTTGTAGCATTATCTGCTACGTTGACCAAGTGCGCCACCACCGCATCATTGCAGTCATTGTATATCGACAGCCGGGAGCCTGCTTGCTCACTCTCAAAACCGCCGGCACTGGGCTTTTTACACCCTGCACCGTAACTTTTATACCTTCCTTTGTATTTGACGCCATTGTTTTGTTATTCTGGGATTGTACACATATCATTTTAGACCTACTGACAGGTGTCGATTCAGCCGCTCCTAGCCTGAAGACAGACGCTGACCAATAAGCCGCGCAGTATGAGCCAGACGCTATTGGGTTTTTTTCTTCGTTCGTTGGACACTTAATTGATGAGCGATGTCGACTCGCCCCGTCACAGGTACTTCGCCGGGAACATGTACACTTTTAAGTTTACGCCCTCCATTCCTGCCGCTTATGGTCGGGGACTGCTTATTTAGTATTCGCAGCTAACCTACATATCTGCAGGCCGTTCAGCTATCCGCCACCTTGCTGACCGCCACAGTAGCCCAAGCTAAGCCCATGTGTGTGTGTGTGTGTGTGTATGTTTTTTTTTTTTTTTGGTTACTTTCTCTCTTATATAACGCTCAAACAGGCGTTTTGCACCCGTAAATCTGCCGCATTCCATCCACACATGTTCTGCATTCTCATAGCAGCCAACACAGTACAGGCAGTATGGGTCCTCCACATGTTTGTACTTGTGCAGATACTTTCGAAAACATCCTAGTCCCGATAGGAATTGCGTTAGGTGGTAGTTAACTTCACCGTGTCTTCGGGCGATTCATACTTGTATGTTTGGGATCAGCTCATGGGTCCACCGTCCTTTGGTGGATATATCCCATCTTTCCTGCCATTCATTTTGTGAGCTCTTTATGATTAACTCAGTTTTGGCTGGATCCATTTTGTCTTGGCTATTCAAGTTTCAAATGGCCGCGGCCTCTTTTACGGCGAGATCTGTTGGCATCCGTCCCCCGATGACGCTGACTACATCAGTGGATATGGTCCTAAATGCACCTCCGTTTTGTGTTCGACTAGTTGTAATCCAACCATCTGCAACCAACTCTTCCGATGATTTCATTACATTTGCCTGCCACGTCCACAAGTTTCTTGGCTACTACTACTATGGTTATGTCGTCCGCATACCCTATAATATCGACCTCTTTTGGTCGCTCAATTTCCAGAATACCATCGTACATGGCGTTCCAGAGAAGTGGCCCTAGCACAGATCCTTGTGGAACTCCCCCTGTGATGTTGTACTCTTTTGGACCTTCGTCTGTGTCCTATCACAATATTCTATCCGTGGATCGCTCTTCCTGAATCCATATTGCCGTTTAGACAAACCCGGGGTTCCTTCTGTATAGCATTCAAGTCTGGGGCATATTATTCTTTCCAGGACCTTTCCTGCTGCGTCCAGCATGAACAGGGGTCGGTGCGATGCTCTATAGGTTTATCGCCTTTTGGATTTCTTTTTATGGCAGTTTTAATTACCATATTTGGTCCCATCCAGACCTGGAGCCCTGTTGCTTTTCATTTTATCTGCCGCTCCTAGAACCTCTTTTGTTGTGACCGGCGTGATCGGATCTTCAGCGTGGCTTACTTCCCAATCAGGCCATAGCTCGGCATTCTGTGGGAACAGACCTGTCACTATCTTAGCCATTGTTCTCGCACAGATAGGTGTGTTAGAATGGCTATGCAGTTTCTTCAACACAATTCTGTACGCGCTGCCCCAGGGACTATTTTGTACTTCTTCTCTGAGGGTGGTGAAAGCCTCACTCTTACTTTTTCTTATTGCCTTGCACAATTGCTTTTTTTTCCTTGAATTCTGCTTGGGGCTGTTCGTAGTTTTCAGACCCCCTAGCCCTTTGGTAACGTCTGCGACATCTGTGGCATTCTTTACGCAGGGAGGCAATAGTTTCATTCCACCAATACATTTGCGTTCTCCCATTTCCCCTTCCTTTTCTAGGCATAGCGGCATCGAATGCATTAGTAAGGTGGTCCATAAGTCGCCTGGTCCTCAGTTCTGCGCTGCCTTGCGTTTCTTCCATGTTGTCAAGCATGTACTCCAACATTTCGCAGTCCATCTGTTTTGTCTTCCAGCCTATTTCTTGTACCTTTCGATCTGTCTTAAGCATTTGAAATCGTTTTGGTGACAGTATTTCAAATATAAGTGCTTGGTGGTCATTATGCGTATAAACAGATGATACTTCCCACTTTATCTGTCTCGAGGTCGCTGTGCTTGCAAAGGTGACATCTACTATTGACCCCGATCTGCCGTTATTAAACGTGTGTATTGCACCACGATTTAAGTTAACTATATCGAGGCTAGCAAAGGCTTCCAATATTGCGGTACCCCTGCGATTCGTTCTAATGCTGCCCCACTCAACTGCCCATGCATTGAAATCACCCGCAATTATTATGGGGCTTTTCCCTCGAGCATCTGTAACTAAGCGGTCAAGCATTTCCTCCATTTCTTCGAGGAGTGCACTTGGTGGGGCGTAGCAGCTATAAAAGTGGACCCCCTTTATTTCGGCATATGCAAACCTTTCCTGTTGCCGGTTCGCTTTACGTTCGAAGGGAATGGTACCACAGACCCAGATGGCTGCTCGGTTTTTTGTATCTTCTGCCCAATTAGCATCATACATAGGTGTTTTGTATTGTTCGCTAATTAATGCAATGTCCACTTTCTATTCTATTACTGTCTGCTTCAGCAAATCCTGAGCAGCCTCGCAGTGGTTTAGGTTTATTTGGATATACCTAACCATCCCGTTTTGTCAATACTTTCATCGCTTGTTTGTATGCGGCACATTTAAAGCTTCCAGTGGAGTGGTCGTTTCCACCTTTGCATCCTGGCTCATATATTGCGCATTTAGGTTTGGCTTCGCACATTTTGGGTAAATGCCCTTTATTTCTACACTTTAGACACCTTAGCGGTCCTCTTTGCTCTTACAGTGTCTAGCTATGTGACCATATTCGAGGCATCGGAAGCATCTGGTTGGAGTTATGTACTCACGGAGGCTACATCTTACCCAACCTACACGCATGCGACCGGCTTCCACTAGTATGTTAGCCAATTTATATGGAAGGCTAATCAGCGCTGTCTGCGTGTGTGTTTGTGTGTGTGTGTGTATGTGTTTTTTTTTTTTTTTTTTTTTTTTATCGAGGGGGGAAAGCTTTAAGCCAATTAGTCAGTGTGGGACATCAACCCACTAAAACCTCCTCACTGTCGTGGCGGGGTACCCTCCCGGGACCGCATAATGTGATTACGTCGGGAGGCCGTCATGAGCATTATTGCTCAATCGTCTGTAATTGTCAGTCTAAAACGTCCGCTGCTGGTTGTCGCTCCTTGGCGAAATTTCTGCTACATTAGCTACCTGCTGTTGACGCAGTAGCCGCTGTCGTTCCCGCTCCTCCTTGCGTAGCGCCACCATTACTTGTTCAGCGAAGGTCGATACCGCGTTCCATTTAGCGGGTGACTCCAGCATTGCAGCCACTATATTTGCTGTGGTCGGTGGTCTGCCCAAGGCAGATCCCAGCTCCTCTCTCCAGGTCCTGAAGCGTGAGCAGTAAAGCATCACGTGCCTAGCGCTCTCGAATTCGCCCGTGCATTTTGGACAATAGGGGTCTTCTGTTATTTTGAAGCGGTAGAAATATGCATTGAAGCATCCATGACCGCTGAGTAACTGCGTCATGTAGTAGTTTAGACTACCATGCTTCCTGTTCACCCATTGGGACACCCTGGGAATGAGCTGGAATGTCCATCGTCCCTTCTCGGACTGCTCCCATCTTTTTTGCCACTCTTCGGTGCATCGCCGTCGCTCCTCTAGCCTTCGTTCGACTGTAGGCCTTACGCCCTGTCGGTCGTACAGTCGCTGCAGCTCCAACGCTCGTAAGTCCAGGGGCATTTTTGCAGCAAGGACGGAAATTGCGTCGTCGGAGACCGTACGGTAGGCGCAGGTGAGTCTAAGCGCACTTAATCGTTGCGTTGCGCAAGCCTCTCTGAGATGCGTAATTTTTGCTCCTGCCCAGATGGGTGCTGCATAGAGCATCACGGAATCCGTTACCGTCGCCAGAAGTTGTCTTCTTCCCTCACGTGGGCCTCCAATGTTTGGCAGAATCCGCGCAAGGGCGCCTTGAATTTTAGAGCCTTTTTTGCTAACCGCTACCAGGTGCTCCTTAAATGACAGTCTTGCGTCAATGTTAACTCCAAGATATTTAATGCTTGGTTGCGACATAATACGGTGATTTCCGATGTCCACCACCATCTCCTCTCGCTTTTTCCGCGTGCTTATCAGTACAATCTCAGTTTTTTGAGCAGCCAGTTCCAGGTGCGCTGATTGGAGCCACCTACGCACCCTTGCGATCGCATCATTACACACCACCTGCAAATGCTCAATATGTTTGGCCACCACTACCAATGCAATATCATCAGCATAACCAATAATATTAACGTTTTCCGGCATATTCAGCTCCAGGATGCCGTTGTACATAGCGTTCCACAGCATGGGCCCTAGTACCGATCCTTGAGGAACCCCGCCAGTTATTTGGTATGCTTTTACGCCCTCCTCTGTCTCGTACAGTAGCACCCTGTTGTCGAGGTAGCTACCTATTATACGCCGCAAATATGTTGGTACTCCAAAAATCTCCAGAGCCTGCATTATATGTCCCCAATTCGCAGAATTGAAGGCATTCTTGATATCTAGAGTGACCACCGCGCAGTACATTTTGGCGCCACCCTGCCATCTAATGCCACTCGTCGCATCTCGAGCAATGTCTACTACCGCTCTGATCGCGTCGACTGTAGACCTCCCTTTCCGAAAACCGAATTGTCGGTCGGAGAGCCCTCCTGGACTCTCGAATGTCTCCTGCAGTCTATCACAAACGATACGCTCTAGGATCTTTCCCACTGTATCCAGCATACAAAGTGGACGATAGGAGGATGCCTGATCCGGTGGCTTTCCGGGTTTTAGCAACAGCACAAGTCTTTGCCGTTTCCACGCGTCTGGAAAAATGCCTTCGCTCAGACAGGCGTCATACAGTTTTGCGAACAGTTCTGGTCTCGCTCTTACCGCTGCCTTGAATGCCACATTTGGGACTCCATCCAAACCAGAAGACTTGTTGTCGTCGACCCGTGATATACTCGACAATACCTCATCGACAGTGACTATAGGTCCCCTCTGTACGTCTGGAGTCACGACGGCTCTCGTTTCGCTCTGTGGGGGGAAGAGCGTTACCACTATACGCTGCATCAGCTCTGGGCATGTAGGCTGAGGCGCTCTGGGTCCCTTTACTTTGCGCATGACCGTTTTGTATGCTAGACCCCACGGGTCTTGGTCCGCACTCTCCTGCAACTCTCTGAAGCACTTGTTTTTGCTCTCTGTTATAGCTGCTTTCAGAGTTCTTCTGCGTACCTTGTATACTGCTTGATGTTCCTCGAAATTCGGTGTCGATCGAGATCTTTGCGCCTTACGTCGTGCTTGATGGCAGCTCTTCCGAATCGCAGCAATTTCATCGGTCCACCAGTAAACGGGAGTCCTTGATGTATTGTTGGACCTTCGCGGCATCGCTGCATCACATGCTTCCTTAATGTACTTAGCGATTTCAGCAGCCATGGTGCTTGCAGTTTCGCCTACAATAGACGCTGACTTCCAGATGACTTCAAACGACTCCGCGTCGAACGCCCCCTTTCGCCAGCCAATTTTGTGCGCCTTACGCGTGTACTGCTTTGTTCTACGCTCCATGTCTATTATAATGGCGTTGTGATCGCTGCCCGTGTATATATCACTGACTTTCCAGCTAATTCGACTGGCAGTTGTGTCGTCCGCAAAGGCTAGATCTATGATGGACCTGCCTCTTCCATTGTCGAATGTGTAGTGACCTGGCGCATTCAACAGTACTAATTCAAGAAGCGCGAAGCATTCTTCAACTAAGCGTCCTCTAGCATTTGTGTGGCTACTGCCCCAAGTCCGAGACCACGCGTTGAAGTCGCCTGCAATAATTATTGGTGTTTGCCTTTCGCTTCTTCCATCAGCGATGTCATCATTTCCCCGAACTGTCTCAGTGTCCAACTTGGAGGAGCGTAGCAGCTGAAGAGGTAAATGTTCTCCAGTTTCACCCAGGTATAACCGCTCTCTCTGGTTTCCATCTTGCTCTGAGGAGTGGTCTCCCCAATGGACCAGATGGCTGCTCTGCCTGTTTCATCCGCGGCCCAGTTTGGGGAATCCTTCCTTGCATATGGTTCCGAAAGTAGCGCCACATCTGCCTTCACTTCATTTTTATATTGCATCAGAAGATCCTGTGCAGCTTCACAATGATTTAGGTTGAGCTGAAGTACTCTCATACCTTCTTCTTTTCCAATGCCTCCTGGTGTCGTGGACATTTCATGCTGCCCGCTGGATGCGCCCCCTTGCACAAAGCGCACTTTGCTTCATTTTGGCAATTCGCAGCCATGTGGCCAGTCTCGCCACACTTTCGGCAGAGTCCAGTTCGATCCGGCTCTTTGCATCCAGCCGCCTTGTGCCCATAGCCCCAGCACTTATAGCAGCGTTGTGGCGTTACGACTTCTGTTAGTCGGCAGCTCGCCCATCCTACCCGCAGATGTTTCAATCCCAGTGCCTTCTTGGCATCCTCCGCCGGTAGGCTAAAAAGGCCGTCTGTGCACCACCATAGCCTCTTATCAAGCTTTTAATTGCTTCCACATCTGGGCGCCGTATGTTCGCCTGGTCTCGCAGTGCATCGCAGATCTCTTCTTTCGAAGAGATATCCGCGACGAGTCCCTTACACTGTAGCGTCACCATGTGCGTGCGTACGTTCACTGTGGCTGCGTCCTTTACCACGCTTTCAATAGCCGTCTGGTATGTGGCCGCGTTCATTTCTTTGGCTCTCTTCAGCTCTATGAGCAGTTCCCCTTTTTGCGTTCGGCGGATAGTCTTCACAGCGTCATTCAGTGACTTCAGCTGCTCACATTCCTTTACGCTCCGTAAGATGTTGGCGTATGACATCGCTTCGTAGACTGCAATTTCTTCTGCGATTTCTGCACCTTTATCCACTCTGCACTAGTGCTGGGTCGAGGCACTGCCGTAGCCTGTGTTTTTCCCGTCGGCACCTGTTTTGCTGTTGGTGATTTTGACCCTGATTCCGTCAACTTCGTTTTCAGCTTTAGTCCCTGCTGCTGCATTGGTCCACGGCTCTTTTTGGCCGCGGGAGCAATTACAGCGATGCCTTGGGACTATTGTTATCCTCCCGCAGGCGCTTCGCGGATTGCGCGCACTTTGTCCACAGAGAAGGTTGCGTACCTCCGCTGGTCTCCTGTACAGCGTTACCTCTGCACTGCCACTGCCTCTCTGCTTTCTTGTACAGATCTTGTAACGTTTCGACCAGGCACCTCATAGGCTGGTGAATGGATCTACGGGGCGGGTTGCCACCCATCATCGAAGCCAGCTTTTCAAGATTCTGGCCCAATAAGGTGAACGGATCGCCCGTGCTCGCCTTACTCATCGTTGGTACATGCTCCATGCATGGGGGTGACGAGCTTGAACGCTCTTGCCCCGCGTCAGGCACCAATCTCTCCGGTGAGCGAGCCATTCTGGAGTTCTTTCCGAATGGGTCTTCGAGAACTGTCTGCTTTTCAAGTAATTTCGTACCTACCTCCTGATTTTTCCGCCCCGAATCAGGCGAACGCTGGACACTCATAATCCGTTCGTTATTATGCGATAAATCCAGAATTTTGCAATTTCTTTTAAACGTCGTTTCCACTCTGTAAATTGCTAAAAGGAGAAAAAAAGGGGGAAAAGGGAAAAAAAGGGGGAAAAGGGAAAAAGGGGGAAAAAGTAAAAAGTAAAACACACTAAAAGCGATACTTATCTGTGTTTGGCGCGTTGGCAAAACTTTTTTTTTTAAATTTTTTGGAGTCTCTCTCTCTTTCTGCTTTTCGGCTTTAGTGCACCACACACACACACACCAAGTGCACAATTTCCAGCGCTCTCTCAAATTTCGGATAATCCGATTGAGAGGCGGGAAATTGCAGAAACTGCTTAGCGACGCGAAGGCAAATTTAATAAGTTTAAATAAATAAACTTATATTTGCCTAGGCACAAAACTCGCCGTATCTGCAGTGTTCCACCTGCCTAAGCTTCGCCGTTCAGGGGTCTGGTACTTTCGGACCAAGCCACTGCTCAACTGGGCGCTATGCAGGCAGAGATCGCTGCCGTTTTCGCTCTGCCGTGCGGATAAACCGACGCAGAACCAAAACTGCGGCAAATCACTAGCAGAAACAGACAATTAAAATGCCTTATTTCTCTCGAATGCGTCCACAATTTCACTTCACACTTTCACCGGACCGGGGTATGCTCTTTAGCTACCCTTTCCACGATTTCTATGTATGTGTGGGTGTGTGTGTGTGTGTGTGTAAATATTGTATACGTAATGAGCTGATAACATAAAGTAAAAAAATGTGTTTGCAAACATTATTGTATCGAATCGACAATGAAACTATGGCAATACTTACTGCAATCCGACTTAAATAAAAACACAATTGTTTTAAGTGGAAAAGCATACGAAAAACCACTTTTTATTGCTCTTATAATTATGCACATACATATGTAGCTCAACAATAAATCGGCATGTATGCGATACATGTATATATGTACGAGTATATACAATTAGTGAATATGCACAAGCTCTTGGGCGTTTAGCTCAATTGCTCTCATATGCATGAACGGACTTTCATATGTATGTGTAAATAGGTACGTTTATGTATATATATAATGTATAATGCAATGTGAACATAAATATTGTCAGCGTATATAATCTAAACGTGACTATGCTCTCGAATACCTGTGGCACCGCTCATACTTGCTCCTGTGTATAGGCTCTGTATAAGCTCCCCTGCTCCGCACCGCTCTCCTGGCTCAGCTCCCTGCACATAGATTGCACCGCACTGCTCCTTGTGCTCTCACGCACTGCCCCATTGGCACAACCGCACAGCTGCATCGTCAGAAACGAACTAAACTTTAAGATACTCGCTGAACCTATTTTCGCTATGTGCGAAAACTCAAACGCATGGTTGCATTTGATACAGTCCCCGCGAGCAAGAGAAGGACCTCTTGTCTTTGCTTTCATAAAGCCGCCCTCTATTCGCTCGGGTCAATTGGAAGCACACATATCTTCTGAACAGGCCTTGTCAGACGGTTTGTGGCCGTCTGCACAATGACTGAACGTATTAGACCATCTCGGCTCCTTATTAGCTCACTAATTGTGCCCAAAGCCCATTGCGCTGGTGGAAAAAGTTCACTCTTGATCAGCACTAATTGATCCAGGCTCATTGGCTCTCGTTCTCTGCGCAATTTTTTACGCTCTTGCAGCGCCGTCAAATATTCCTCCCTCCATCTCTTCCAGAAATGCTCAATCATTTTCTGACGGGCTCTCCATAAACTTGCTCCTTTCATGTTTGACTGCTGCTCGCTCACGAATGGTAAGGGAATGATCAATGGCTCCCCTATCAAAAAATGGCCTGGCGTCATGGCCTGAATATCTTCCGCATCATCACTCAAGGTGTCAAAGACCTTGAGTTCAAAATTGCTTCGATCTCTACTAGGAGGGTAGATAACTACTCTTGTGTTAAAATCTTTTGCTCAGCAATGCGCGTGAGGTGGTACTTCATTGACTTCACAGCAGCTTCATATATTCCGCCATGATGCGGTGCTGCTGGCGACATGAATATCCATTCTGTCCCCTTGTTGCTCAAATGCTCAAAAACATCTCTTACTTGCCAGCTCTCTCGTGCTCTTCTCAGCTCCCTTGCCGCCCCTACAAATGATGTACCATTGTCACTGTATATTCGCTCACATCTCCCTCTTCTGCAAATAAAGCGCTCATAACAAGCAATAAACTCTATAAAGGTTAAATCAAAAACAATGTCAATATGAATGGCCTTTATTTTTAGGCAAACAAATATAGCCACCCAGCACTTACGCTCCCTCATTCGCTCTCCTGCTCTTTGCACTCCCTTTGCTCTAAAAGGACCAGCGCAATCAATACCTGTATATAGAAAAGGCTTGCCCACTTGCACCCTGTCGCCTGGCAGTTCAGACATCAGCTGTTGCTCAAATCTGTGATTATAGCGCGCGCACACCACGCACTTGTGGAGAAAAGCTCTTAATTGGCTCCGTAGTTTTGGAATCCAAAACTTTTGTCTGATGAATTGCATCATCACTTCCACAGCACCATGCTTAGTCATACGATGAGCGTGGTCCATTATCAGCCATGCTGTTCGAGAACCATCCTTCACTATCACCGGATGCATCATCTCATAGGCTTCTTCTGATCTCCCCAATCGCCCGCCCACTCTCAATAGGCCCTTGCTGACCATTTTTGGATTCAACGCACTAATTTTGCCCCCTTCTTGCACCTGCCCAATCTCTCTTAGTTTGTCGATCTCTTGTCTGTAATCGCTCTCCTGCGCCTGCTTAAGCAGGAATTCCGTTGCTTCACATTTCTCTTCCACTGTTGGCGCTTGCACTACTCGGTTGTTGTGCCGAGTTCTGCGCCTCCTCTTTCTGTGCCTTGCCCTTCGCACAAACCTGATGATGTAGCTCAATATGTTGATGCTCTTCTCTAGACTTCGCGCATAGTCAATCAGCGCCATGCTCTTGCCCCTGCTCGGTATAAATATTTGCTAAAACTCGCGTGAATATTTCACGTGATACGCTCCCAGCTCGTTAAGCCCTTTAATTGGTTTTTCCGGCTCAAAAATGTTGGCTGACCAACTGATTTCTGATTTACGTAACCACTCCGGTCCATATAACCAGAGCTTATTACAAACTAACTCTCTCGCAATGCAGGAGTCTTCACCACAAGGGTGAATTTTTGTCTTCTTCTATCAGCCATTTCAGCCCTAGCACTGACATCTCGTCTTCCCTCGGGAATAACATCTCTTCTTCTCTCTCCACTCTCATTGCCCTGAGTAGTCTTTTTGAGTTCGACTTCCATTTGCACAGCTCGAAACCGCCGCCTTTTAGGACAGTGTCTGTCTCTTTCGCGAGCACTATTGCTTCTTGCTCAGATCGTGCGCCTGTAGTACAGTCATACATATAGAAGTCACCCTCTATGATGTCCGCTGCTCTTGGGTATTCAACTTTCGCCTCCCTAGCACATTGTATTAAATCTCGCACAGCATTATAAGCGGAGGAAGTCATTCCCTACTTTACAACCGTTAAACACTATTCTCGTAATGGCTCACCACTATGCTCTCGCCAAAAGATTCTTTCAAATTTCATTGCCTTTCGGCAACACGTACTTGTCGGAACATCTTCTTGATGACTGCACATATCGCAAACTTATGACGCCTAAATCTCATGACAATTTCGTAAAGATCCTTTTGTAACTTATCGCCTAAACATTGCACTTGATTCAGAGATATGCCACAATTCGTTTGGCAGCTAGCGTCAAAAACCACCAGACATTTTTTGGTAACACAGTGATGTGGGATATAATAAACTGGCTCGTCCACTCTTGGTGGTTGTATAGCGCACTTCATATGCCCTAATCTCTCATACTCTCTCATGAATTCTACGTATTGCTCTCTCAGCTCTGAGTCTTTCTCTAATTTCCGCTCCAAGTACATAAACCTGCGCAATGCTATTGCCTTTGAAGTGCCTAAACCTTGCACCGTCTCTTTCACTGGAATTGTCACAATAAGACGCCCTGCTTCATCTCTAGTATAAGTCTCCATAAAATTTTGCTCCACTTCCTGCTCCTCATCTCTCTCACAGGATTGTGCTCCGAAAATGACTAGCCCAAACATGCTCTCATATATGGCAATGCCTTGCACCTCATTTGGCATTATCGCCCTAATGGCTCTGGCCACCATATTTGCTCCTAACAGTAGCTCGACTGGTCTCGCCTTCTAAAACTCAGGATCCGCCCATAAACCCTCATTCTTAAAATGAATGGGTATCTCCACTAAATCTCTGGCTGGCAAAACTGGGCACCAGTACATTCTCTTGGTAGCACCCAAAACTCTGTCTCTAAATAATCATTCTCGCTCTTTTTTTTAATGCTCTACTATGTTTTTTTTTAATTTAAAGTTTAAAAAGCTCTTAAAGCTGGCACTTCGCCCCGGCTCTGCTACCCTTGCGCGCTTTGCAAGGTTGCTGTACCGTCAATCGCTCTTAGCCTTCAGCATTGTTGTTGCGGCGGCTCCCCGCTTTGGCTGCTGTGCCACCAACACCTGCTGCTGTGGCTCCCTTTTTGCATATAGCACGCTATTGTGCTTCTGCGCCCCTGGGCACCGTAAAAATGGCCCCGCAAAGCACTCCGACGCCTTATGCCCCTTCTTCAGGCAGTTGTGGCACTGGTTGCGTTTGCCAACTAGCTCTTGCCTAGCTCTCAAATTGAGTGACACGAAGACTGGACACTGCGTGATCTGCGCTGCATATCTCGCACAGCTTGTCTTGGCGTGCTCGTATCGGTGCTGCTCCCGTTGCACTCACACCGTGGCCCATTCTCTCCCTGCTCTTGGGTACTGCGCCCGTTGCTCGATCGCGCCCGTGCTCCAATTGATGCGCTCGCCTCGCTTCCCGTGCTGGTAGAGCAGAGGCCTGCTCCTCCAGGAAGGCATACCGGGTACTTGCGGTCATATATTTGGTTGAGCCGCTCCCACGTTTCATTATACCCGTTGTCAGTGAGCTCCCAATCACCCAACATGCGCGCTGCCTTATGGGTGAGTGATTTCTTCAAATATGAGAATTTGTAAGAGGCCGCTATTTGCTCATTGCTATGCACCGCAGCGGCGAACCAATCGCGAAAACCGTGCCACTTGGTCACGCTGCCGTCAAATTCCCCCTAAGTGTTCTGGAGGTCATGCTGCTGGAATGACATGGTCAGCTGCACTGAGATCGGCTTCTTTGCACTTTGCTCTGCGCTCCTTGCTATGCCCACTTGCTCAGTTTTACCCTTCAGAGCAACGCTCGCTTCGAAGTACCGCCGCTCTGCTCGCTCCATCGATCTGTCTAGATCGGCGCTCTCATCACGCTTCGCTCGGGATGCTAACTCCTCATGGAGCTGATTAAAACGCTCCCACTGTTGCTCCAATCGAATCAAACGCACCTTGGCTTCATCAAACCCTAGTCGCCCAAACTCGTCAGCTATGACGTACTCTGCTGCTCTTCGGATGGCTTTGTACGCAGAGTGGTGTTGCCCGTAGCTCATCTTGTCGTTGCTCTCTTATTTTTTCTCTGTTGTTGTTGAAAAGAAGAAAAATTAACTAATTATGAAAGAAGAAATAACGGTTTCCTTCTGCAGCCGTGCCAACACTGCATTTTTTTGCTTTAAAATTTTTGAGTCGAATAACCGCACTGGTTTATTCACCCACTTAGCTCACAAGCTCAGCACTAAAGCACGTTCTTATTTAATTTCTTTAGCCGCATAACCACATTGGTTTATTCGCTCACTAGCAAGCAATTATTTGCACCAATGCTCGCTCTTATATAATTTTTGAGCCGCATAACCACATTGGTTAATTCGCTCACTAGCACGAAATTATTTGCACAAATAATAAATAAAACTCGCTCAAATGTTAAATTTTGAGACGAATAACCGCACTGGTTTATTCGCTCATTTGCACATAATTTTCGGTCGCTCATAACTAAATTTTGAGACGAATAACCGCACTGGTTTATTCGCTCATTTGCACATAATTTTCGCTCGCTCATAACTAAATTTTGAGACGAATAACCGCACTGGTCTATTCTCTCATTTGCACATAATTTTCGCTCGCTCATAACTAAATTTTGAGACGCATAACCGCACTGGTTTATTCGCTCATTTGCACATAATTTTCGCTCGCTCATAACTAAATTTTGAGACAAATAACCGCACTGGTCTATTCTCTCATTTGCACATAATTTTCGCTCGCTCATATTTAAATTTTAAGACGAATAACCGCATTGGTTTATTCGCTCAATTGCACATAATTTTCGCTAACTCATAACTAAATTTTGAGTCGAATAACCTGACTGGTTTATTCGCTCATTTGCACATCATTTTCGCTCGCTCATAACTAAATTTTGAGACGAATAACCGCACTGGCCTATTCTCTCATTTGCACATAATTTTCGCTCGATCATATTTAATTTTTGAGTCGAATAACCGCACTGGTTTATTCGCTCATTTGCACATAATTTTCGCTCGTTCATAATTAAATGTTGAGACGAATAACCGCACTGGTCTATTCGCTCATTTGCACATAATTTCGCTCGCTCATATTTAAATTTTGAGACGAATAACTGCATTGGTTTATTCGTTCATTTGCACAAAACATTCAGCTCTTTGCACAAAACTTTCAGCAGACACACCGCCTTACTGTCGGCCGCCAGCAATGCGGCAGCCATAGCGCAGCATACTGCGCAAGTCTATGGCTGCGTCGCATAGTGCTAGCCTGCGCATATTCTCTGCACAAAACTCGCACTGTGTCTGCTGCGCACATTACACTCACCCCTAAATTCTTTTAGCTTTCCTGATAATATAATTTTTATTTGCTCAAGCCCGATGCACTGTACCAATTTGTCGTATGTGCTTTGAGCACATACATACGCCCTTCGTTTATTATTTTTTAGCATTGCAGTGTTGGCTCTGCTCCTATAACTCCGTGGACTGTATTTTACCTTATTATTATATTGTTCTATAATGGATATAGGATGATTCTATGGACAATTCTAAGCGACTTTGGTGAAGGAACTATAGGTCTATCTCGATTTTCGAGTCTCCCACTTTTCAAAAAATGATTTTTTCCCTATAACATCATTTTGATTCAAAATTCGATTTTTTATTCATCGTTATATTATCTTTTTTATGTGTATATGGGGGGTTTTTGGGGTCGAGAATTCATTTCTGATCTTTATTTTTACCTATGACCACCGCCAGAGAGCGTTTCATGCATATTTTAACTATTTTTCGTCTATTTTCCGAGATAAATTACAAGTTTTTCGGTAAAATTGATTGAAAAGTGGGAGACTCGAAAATCGAGATAGACCTATGGTTCCCTCACCAAAGTCGCTTAGAATTGTCCATAGAATCATCCTAGGGGCTGACTTTGAAATTGGCCCACCAAAGGAAAGCGTTTTGCTACGATTGAGGAGATAAAAGAAAAATCGAAACAGGAGTTGTTGGCGATACCAAAAAAAGCGTTTCAGAAGTGTTTCGAGGATTGGAAAAAACGCTGGCATAAGTGTATTATATCTGAGGGGAATTACTTTGAAGGGGACAAGGTAGTTGTTGATGAATAAATAAATACTTTATTTTTTGATCACACCTCGTATATATATATATATATATATATATATATATATATATATATATATATATATATATATATATATATATATATATATATATTATATATATATATATATATATATATATATATATATTTATTTTATTTTATTTTATTTTTTTTTTGTAGTACTCATTATTTCATGAGTCAGTCATACACCGAATATCAAGCGATTCGGTCGTAAAGCAAATGCCTAGCTGCTAAGTCGTAACAAGAATGTCCAGCGGTTAAGTCGAAAAGCAAATGCCAAGTTGATAAGTTGTAAACAAAGAAGTAAATGAAAGCATATATAACATTTTGTAAATTTAAAATAAATTCATAATCCTTTTGGAAATATTCAACTAATAATTTAAAGATTAATTAGAAAGAATTAAAAAATTTTGATTAATTCTTAAATTCTTAGTCGGGTTTATTCAGTTCCACATGGTATCAAAAGTGGGATTGCCAAAAAGAAACAGCAGACACTAGACTTGAGAAATGGTTTTTCATGTTGATATCGACGAAGCTAGCATGAAGTACACACCGTGGTTTGTTGATAAAGTGCGTTTTAGTGCGATTAAATGCGTTGAGTTTTTGGGCCACTTACTATAAGATGGTTCACCAAATTTTTTTATTTAAGCTTGAAAACGACAGCTGTAGAAAGAAATTACCACAGCTACGACCTAAAAGTTTCCGCGATCATCAAAGCGCTGGAACAACTTAGAAGTTATTTGCTGGGTTTCAAATTTATATCTTTACAAATTGCAAGGCATTTCTGCTGACGATGTCGAAGATAGCACTTAACAGCAGGGTCAGGCAGCTGTTTTATATATATATATATATATATATATATATATATATATATATATATATATATATAGTATATATATATATATATATATATATATATATATATATATATATATATATATATATATATATATATATATATATATATAGTATATATATATATATATATATATATATATATATATATATATATATATATATATATATATATATATATATATATATATTTATATATATATATATGATCAAAAGATCACCGTTATTTTCATCTTTTCGTGAGTTACGTATGTTCGATGTTCGCATTTTTTTTCTTTTTTTATGTTGGTACACATGTCTGTTATATATGTTGGCAATACCAACCATTTTGGATTGTTAGTTTGTTTTTGACATATAAAAAGATTAGTCCTGTTTTGGTGTGCTCTTCGATCTTGTACTATTCGAAAAAAATGGATCAAAGAAACTGTATTCAGTTTTGTGTAAAAAATGAAATTAAATGCGCAAGGACATTTGAAATGTTGACTGTGGCCTTTGGCGAGTCTACTATGAGCAGAACACAAGTTCAATTGTGGTATAACCGGTATAAGGAAGGCCGAGAAGATGTCAATGACGATGCTCGTCCTGGTCGCCCGAGCACGTCAACAACCGATGAAAACATTGACGCAGTGAAGAAAATGATTTTGGATAATCGTCGAATCACTATCAGAGAGGTTGCTGATGATGTTGGCATATCGTTCGGCTCATGCCAAGCAATTTTTACGGATGTTTTAGGCATGAAACGAAGATTGTTCCAAAATTGCTGAATTTTGAGCAAAAACAACGTCGCATGGACATCGCTCAGGAGCTGTTTTTGGCCAAAAACAAAACCGTTATCATGCCTCAACCACCGTATTCACCGGACTTGGCCCCCGCTGACTTTTTCCTGTTTCCAAAACTGAATATATATATATATATATATATATATATATATATATATATATATATATATATATATATATATATATATATATATATATATATATATATATATATATATATATATATATATATATATATATATATATATATATATATATATATATATATATATATATATATATATATATATATATATATATATATATATATATATATATATATATATATATATATATATATATATATATATATATATATATATATATATATATATATATATATATATATATATATATATATATATATATATATATATATATATATATATATATATATATATATATATATATATATATATATATATATATATATATATATATATATATATATATATATATATATATATATATATATATATATATATATATGATCAAAAGATAGCCGTTATTTTCATCTTTTCGTGAGTTACGTATGTTCGATGTTCGCATTTTTTTTCTTTTTTTATGTTGGTACACATGTCTGTTATATATGTTGGCAATACCAACCATTTTGGATTGTTAGTTTGTTTTTGACATATAAAAAGATTAGTCGTGTTTTGGTGTGCTCTTCGATCTTGTACTATTCGAAAAAAATGGATCAAAGAAACTGTATTCAGTTTTGTGTAAAAAATGAAATTAAATGCGCAAGGACATTTGAAATTTTGACTGTGGCCTTTGGCGAGTCTACTATGAGCAGAACACAAGTTCAATTGTGGTATAACCGGTATAAGGAAGGCCGAGAAGATGTCAATGACGATGCTCGTCCTGGTCGCCCGAGCACGTCAACAACCGATGAAAACATTGACGCAGTGAAGAAAATGATTTTGGATAATCGTCGAATCACTTTCAGAGAGGTTGCTGATGATGTTGGCATATCGTTCGGCTCATGCCAAGCAATTTTTACGGGTGTTTTAGGCATGAAACGAAGATTGTTCCAAAATTGCTGAATTTTGAGCAAAAACAACGTCGCATGGACATCGCTCAGGAGCTGTTTTTGGCCAAAAACAAAACCGTTATCATGCCTCAACCACCGTATTCACCGGACTTGGCCCCCGCTGACTTTTTCCTGTTTCCAAAACTGAAGACACCGATGAAAGGAAAGCGTTTTGCTACGATTGAGGAGATAAAAGAAAAATCGAAACAGGAGTTGTTGGCGATACCAAAAAAGCGTTTCAGAAGTGTTTCGAGGATTGGAAAAAACGCTGGCATAAGTGTATTATATCTGAGGGGAATTACTTTGAAGGGGACAAGGTAGTTGTTGATGAATAAATAAATACTTTACTTTTTGATCTTTTTGATATATATATGTATATATATATATATATATATATATATATATATGTATATATATATATATATATATATATATATATTTGCCGGGTCAGCTAGTATATAATATAATATATATATATATAGAAGAAATCAGCCTAGCAACAACGGGCTGGACCTGTCAGCCTATCAACAAAGTGCTGGATCTACATGAACGAGTTGGGCAGGATCGCCATTTAATGCACGTATATGCGTCCGAGACTATTTTTATATATATAAATATATGGTAATACCAAATATATGTATGCTTTGCTGGACAAGACGCCATTGCGCAAATTACTAACTTGAGCCGAAAAAGGCTGAAGCCGAAGAAAGCCTGATTGCAAGAAAAATGCAGTTGGTTTGAGTTGCCAGTGGGAAACTGATTTGTGTAATTCCCGAGCCGGGTTTTTATATAATATTTATATATATAAATATATATATATATATATATATATATATATATATATATATATATATATATATATATATATATATATATATATATATATATATATATATATATATATATATATATATATATATATATATATATATATATATATATATATATATATATATATATATATATATATATATATATATATATATATATATATATATATATATATATATATATATATATATATATATATATATATATATATATATATATATATATATATATATATATATATATATATATATATATATATATATATATAAATATTATATAAAAACCCGGCTCGGGAATTACACAAATCAGTTTCCCACTGGCAACTCAAACCAACTGCATTTTTCTTGCAATCAGGCTTTCTTCGGCTTCAGCCTTTTTCGGCTCAAGTTAGTAATTTGCGCAATGGCGTCTTGTCCAGCAACGCATACATATATTTGGTATTACCATATATTTATATATATAAAAATAGTCTCGGACGCATATACGTGCATTAAATGGCGATCCTGCCCAACTCGTTCATGTAGATCCAGCACTTTGTTGATAGGCTGACAGGTCCAGCCCGTGGTTGCTAGGCTGATTTCTTCTATATATATATATATATTATATTATATACTAGCTGACCCGGCAAACGTTGTTTTGCCTAAAAATGTCCCATGATCTGTACTATAGATGTACATACTCGTATATGTATTTAGGACTAAAACATACTCGTACATTGATCATACCCCTCCACCAATGAAACTGAAATGAAAAATGCAGATATAAATTGATATATGTCTCCGTCTGTACTATATATCTTCAGCCTTCTGGCAACTCATTTGCCACGTCCCTCCGCTGACGAACCAAAAATAATAATAAAATCCGGCTTTAAACTGATACTCCTAATCGCCAGTACTTTATGTGTACTTCCTCGTATGAAATTATTTTTGCATTTATTGAATTGTATTTCCCCTAATTGAAGCAGTCTGTGATAAACGATATTTTTTGTTTTGTTTTCAGGTGCTAAAACGATCAAAGCAGATGGTTTTCCGACACGGGAACATGCGACATACAGTTGTCCGTGTGAAAAACATTCATTTTCCAGATTCAGGCCACAATCACTCAATGATTGGCCTTGTGATTCATTACTTGTCATGGCGAATGCGAGACGAATTGGAAATTGTATTCGCTTAAACTCGAATGGCATATCGGTTGGGATCATTGGAATTCTCGGAATGAGATCTTCCTCACCTTTGAATTTTCCTTTTAGTAGTCTCGCGTGAATCACATTGCTCATGAGTTTTGTGACCGATAAACGCGTGCCGTTGCATAATTTTGGTTGGTTGAGATTGCGAAGCAACGACTGATCCAACCTTCAATTATAAATTGTGCGGCGGCAAGCCAGGCACATCCAATGAATTCAAGAACTCAGTTGGATAGGTGGTTGCTTAATCTTCGTTTGTTACACAGTCGATAGATTTGAAGGAATGCAGTGACCCAACGATTTGATTTTGAATTGTGAAGCTTAAGTGATCCACATCCTTGTTCTTTGCCGCTAAAATTGCTCTTTCACTCAACCAATCGTAGTTTTGGTGGTTAGCAATGATGTGCGGAAACACTTTGTTGATGAGCTCCTCTTTCGTTGAGACGAAATTGCAAAAATTTGACGGGAATGAAATCAATCCATTCGATGCGTCGACAGGAACATGACCATTACCGATAGTTAGCAGTTGATTGGAGAACACTTCGGCAGATGGATCGTTTAGCAATGCAACTCGCATGTTTGTCGTCAGCCGAAGTTTCTTCACATAACGCCACAATGGTGATGATTTCAGGCAAGCATTGATCTCATCGGCAGCGGTCGATCGTGGTATTACTGGTAGTGTTTGCCGGAAATCGCCTGAGAGTAAAATCAATGCACCCCCAAAACATCTTGCGTCATTACGCAGATCTTTCATAGTGCGATTCAGAGCTTCTAACGCACGTTTATGCAACATTGTGCATTCGTCCCAGGTAAAAATTTTATCTTGCTCCAAAACTTTGGCCATTGCTGAATGTTTCGCTATGTTACATGTTGGTTCTTCAATCGCTTGAAGGTTTAATGGCAATTTTAATGCAGAATGAGCGGTTCGACAACCTTCCAGCAGAGTAGCTGCTATTCCAGAAGAAGCAACTGCTACAGCAATTCTGATCTTGCACGAACTGTAGCCAAAATCAATGATAAGAGGAATGTCTTGCCAGTGTCACCAGGCGCATAAAGGAAAATCATGCCGACATTTCCATCATCAATTGCCTTCATCACCGTATCGTCCACTTCTTTTTGTTGGGGATTCAAGAAAGGTATATTCGTTCGAACCAATTGGCTTAATGCATTTTTGTCTTATTCACGCTTACGCTGCAATTCTCGTTCGAAAGCGTCGTTTATTTCACGATCAGGCGATGTCATTTCTAACCTGACTAACAAACTGCCGCACATTAGGTAACACATGTCTTCTATCAAAACCAAGGCCTGGTTGTGCATCTCTTCATTCATTTCAAGATGGGGATTCTCTGAATGGACACGAACTCGATGCAAAATGTCTTCTGACATGTCATCCTTGTACTTCTCCCACAATTCACGTGGATTCGATGGAAAACATGTGGAAATAATTATTGAAAATATGTGTATCTGACTTGGAGATGCGGAAACAGTTGCTTCAGCGATTGTCGTGTCCCAATACGTATCGTTTTCTAGCAAATTAAGCTCCTGACATACTGCACGAAGTGTTGGCAATACAACACCATTGACAGTTCCAAGAGATTCAAATGATGTCGGGCCACGAACATTCACCAGCAATAGTCGCAAGTAAAAGCATTTATCATTTTTCGGATGAACTGTATAAATACGGCCAAGAGCTTCAGTAGAACGCACATCCGGATGACCAGGAACTACATCGCCTTGCTTTCGACGTTGAAATTTCTTCGATGAAACATTCCAAGTGTAATAACGCGGCATCTCTGAGTAAAGTAACGTACGTGCAAACGGATCACTTTGGCAAATCGAGAAGAAACTGGCCAATGTTGTCGCTGGTGGGTTTTGAGCACGTTGAGCGGCATTTGCTGCAGTGAAATAAACTCGTTGACCATTCTCCAGATGCACTGCCAAATATGTAACAGTCGGATAGCGTTCGTGAATGGGAAATGAGAATATACGCCAAATCGCCTCATTGCAGCATACGTACCGACCAACTTTATAGCGCGTGATTTCATCATTGGGGTCAGGAGCTTGAAGACCAAAAGCCGCCATGTCACTGCCCTTCGTGACATATTTGCAGATGTACTCGATGGACTTCACTGAATTGCAATACACCACGTTACAATGCGCCTTGAATGTTTTGGGAAGAAGTGGCGAATACGGAACAACCCAAGGGTTGTCGACCACGAAATCATTTCCTTTTACTTTGACTGTAATTGTTCTACCGTCATCATCAGATGATCGACGCCGATACAGTGGATAACCATCGTTGCCAGTGATGGTCTCATCAGTCAAATTTCGTGGATAACGCTTGGATTACTTGCCGTCAACCATGCATGGTGATTGTGGGTTAATGGAGCCACAGTCGGGATCAGGAATCTCGGCACATATGATGTCATCAATTTGGTGTGGCTGTATTCTTTCGACTAACCAAATGAGAATGTGCGCATGCGGCAATCCTCTTTTTTGCCATTCAATCGAATACATCCAACATCGAGTATTCCCAAAGACACGATGCCTAACAATATAGTCCATGAGCGACCGGATATTTTGCCTGAATACACGTGCGGTGATATCATACCGATCACTTGATGTTTGGCCAGGAAGCAGCAGTTGAATAATTTCTATCCACTTTGGATTGCACGTGAAGGTGATGAACAGGTCTGGACGGCCGTAATGACGTACATATGTCATTGCATCTTGCGTATATTCATGCATATAACGTGGGCTGCCGACGAACGTCGCCGGTAGAATGGTCACCGACCAAAATCAGATGCATTTCCATCGGTGCAAATTGCATCACGTAAATGACTGTACTCCTCCGTACGTAGTTTGGTTTGATTTAAACTGATAAAAGGCGCTCTGCTTCTATTTTGGCATACATATCGACGCAAAATTGCTGAAACAATAGGCGAAATCGAAGCAAATAGTTGTCTACATTTTGGCGAATCATCAAACGATACGCGTAAAAATTCATTGCGCTGACCTTCCTGGTAGTTTCCTCACCTAAATGATATCAGTGACATTAGTGTCATATTGAAATGAAAATTATTTTGATATCTATACTCACCGGTCGGTGGATTTATCTTGATGTTGATATAATATCCATCGTCTCCTTGCCAAAACATCAGTGGGTATTGCAATGCATCGTATGAACGATGTATTTCGGATATTCGTTGCAATTGCCCAGAGTCCCGACGTGTGATCACAATATCGCGTGATTCCCGGTTTTCGCCAACAATCACAACTGCAACCTCATCTATTGTTGGGGCGTTAAATTGGCGTTCGTGCGTTCCTGCAGGTCATTTATCCGCTCTGATCACGACTTTAGAGTCATCAGTTGGCATGCGATCCAACGCAGTTTTGAATAAACGAACCAATGCATGATGTTCATGAAGCAGCTGCTGCAGATCTCGAAGAATTCCTCTTCTCATTTCCGTATTGCTTGTTTGGCGCTGATCAAGTTGATGTTTCACATTGCCCATGAGGTAGATTTGGAGGAATTTATGTTGTGCGTCTTCAAGTGGTAGCAATAATCCAATTCGATGGTGAATTTGGCCTTGGATCTGTAGAGTCAATGACGAAATTAGATTCAAAATTGTTTGTGCATCAAAACAAAATGATTGGTTAATTATTACCTTGAATGTCGGATTGAATCCGCGTTCATAAATAATATCTGCTCCAAATGAAGTCATTTGAAAGCATCCGTTCTATTTCTGAGCGTTCGATAGAAAATGACGTGATTCTGGTGTTTCACCATGAAGCAAAGAACGCAATGGCACGTTGGCAAGGGCAATGGTGGTAATTTAACCTTGCCACTGAGATAGCACAATCCAGGTGTTTCTCCAGCAAACTTCAATGCACCGCAATGGTTGCACACAACCTCCATTGGGCCAATTTCAACGGAAGTATGCGAGCTGTAGTCAATTCTGCAATCGAAATGAAACGCTACTCGATTCAAATCAACACTTGAAGCAGTTCTTCTTATGCGTTGATTTAGATTATCACGTCGTTGAGTTGTTTGGTTTGCCCGACGATTTCTCATTGTTAACTGAGCCGTTTCATTTGCCGTCTGCCTTTCTTCTTGTGTTTGTGATGCACGAAGTCGGGCCATACTAACACGGGGCTGTTCTCGTGCGATTTCTTGTTCATCCGTCGTCAATTGATAGGCGATATTCCGAGCTCTACTTGCATTTCGGGTTCGACGCGAAAGATTAGATTTTCTGGCTCGCGGCATAACCTCGCAAAATAAACATTTCATTGCAACTTACCGTTTGAAAATAGAATTCCACACTAAAATGATCACTCTGAATGAAATAATCAGCGAATAAGAATTGCTTTTCAAAGTAATCCACCTAAAAATTGATTGCACAATCCGAAATTATCGTCTCTTTTCGCTAGTAATAGCAAATTCACAAAAAATCGTTGTTTTTAATCAAATTTATTTACAATAACTGTCATAAGCTGATACAAATTTGAGAAACTGTTCAACTGTTCTGTTTGTCAGAAGTTGATGCACACAACGCCATCTACTGGCAATACCGGAACCAGCATTTGAAATAATGTTCGTTTTTATGGGTTCTTGAGTTAAGATGGCGTTGTAAAAAAGTTGATGCACACAACGCCATCTATTGGCAATACCGGAACCAGCATTTGAAATTATGTTCGTTTTTATGGGTTCTTCAGTTAAGATGGCGTTGTAAAATCGATCCATACGAAATGTATGGGAAAATGAATTTTCTTCATAATTTTTTTTCGGGAAAATTTTCTTGGGTATTCTTCTTGTTTGGGTGGAGACCTAACCGAATCGGTGCTCATCATCGAAATCGGTCCAGGCGTTCTTGAGTTATAAGCGTAGTAACTAACATCACTCTCTTTTATATATACTCGTATATATATATATATATATATATATATATATATATATATATATATATATATATATATATATATATATATATATATATATATATATATATATATATATATATAATGTTTCCTTGCAAACCTGTTTGTGCTGATATAAGCGAAATTAAGAAGGGTTTTCAGTGCCGTCGGGTGCATCTAAGAAAAAAAACCACCTTCCTTTGCTGCTGCAGCATGCATAATTGGGTAAAAAATTGCTTTTTGTTCAGGTACCAATTTTGGTGTATTTGTTTCAACGTATTCATTGAGATCGTTTATATGGTTATTCTCGTTGCATGTCACGATTAACTAAGTCACTCGCTGGACGATTAGGCATTTCTAATTGCAAGAGTGTTTGATTCGAAATTATCATACATAGATCTTCCAGTTTTGTCAATGCTTCATTATAAGTTTCTGGATATAAATTTATATGAGTATCTACATGAATTGTTCGCATTGCATAGAGAATATATTCACTCATTGAGTCTTTGTATTTTTCCCATATTTCTGCTAGGTTTGTTGGGAAACATGTGGTCAACAAAATAGCAAATAAACTTCGTATTTGATGTTGTAATGAACTGAGAGCTGCAATCGCTAGAGTTGTATCCCAATGTGAATCACCTTCTAACAATTTTAATGCTAGGCATGCAACTTGATACGTCGCAGGTGATTGACTATTGATTGTTTTAAAAAAGAGAATGATGTTGCTCCTGGAACATTTATCAGCAACAATCGGAAGTAAAAGCATTCACGCCGTTTAGGGTGTACGGTGTACAGTCGACCTAACGCATTACTCGAAAAAATACCTGGATGCCTTGCAACTGGTTTTCCTCTTTTGCGAGGCTCTCACGCTTTTCTTGATTTGTTCCAAGTGAAATAAGTCTGAACTTCAGAATATAATAATGTTGTGGCAAATCGTCCATAATCAGTTTGTTGTTGCCATAATTGAAAGAACTCTGTTAATGCTATTTTCGGTGGTGTAAGTGCGCGTTCAGCTTCGTCTTGTTCTGTGAAGTAAACACGTTATCCGTCCTCAAGATATTTGGCCAAATGAATAACTGCAGGATCCCTTTCATAATTGTTGCGCCAGAATAAACACTCCACGGTATTGAAGCGCTGGTAGTGGTGCCGTTAAGGAGACTGGGAGAGTAGGATCTGGCTCTGGTCTCTGCTACTTCGACAGGTAAATTGGAGCAGCCGTTACAAGTAAGAAATATGTATTTCTATTTGTTGTTGTTTTTTGCTGATGAGTGTCAGAGAAACTCATTTCTATTATGTTGTTGTTGTTTTTGTGAAGTTTTGGGTATTTTATATATCACTTTTAATGTGTTCTTGCAAAATAAAATATTATTAAAGTATGTAAATAAATAGCACTTTTATATTAGCGTCTATAGCGAAGTTTAAATAACGAATTCAGTTTAAACACAGTGAAAACCCGTTACAATCACAGAGCACGTATAAAATCGCGTCCGCACAGTTTGAATTAATATAAAAATAATATCCATTAAAATTGATTTTGTTGAACGTATCATTCGTCCCCATGCCCGGGATGTTTCCTTTCTTAGTCACCGGGCGACACCTTTTAAATTTCGTCGACAAGCACTCGGCTAGCACCGCGAAAATTCGTGCCGTTATCTGAAACAATTCGCGTCGGCACTCCTCTTCGGCACACGAACTGCTTCAGTACCAGCAGGAACGATTCCGTCGATAAAGACGACGCAATCTCAATGTGTACAGCGCGAGTCGTCAGGCACGTAAATAGCACGCGCCAGCGATTTTCTCGGCGCCGTCCAACTGCTACGTCAATGGGGCCAAAATAGTCCACCTCTGTGAACTTGAATGGCCAGGATAGGCGCTCCAAAAGCAGATTTACGTTTTGAGGCGGTTGCGGCATGGTTTTACGATTGCGGCACATCTGGCATCTTTTGGCGCAGTCTCTGATCATTGTTCACAAGGAAGCTACTACACAGAATCGTTGACGCATCTCATTGACGATAGTCTCATTACGATTATGATGAAATTTTCCATAATAAAAGTCAACTATTAAGCGCGTGACTGCCGGACCCTTCGGGAGTGTTATAGAACGTTTCACATTGACGGCTACGCCTTCTACGAGGTCGACTGCCATTGAATTCCTTCACCATATCGTAGGGTCTTTCTCTCCTCACTGAATGCGTCTTCTTGGCACGCGGCTAAAAGAATTTACTCTTCTGCTTCCATATGGCTCAATTCAAACACCTTTAGCAGCGAACGTAGCGTAGTCTTAAGAACCAAACAGAGGAAATGCAAGATGAAAATCCAAGTGCTAAATCTCTGCACGTCAGGGGAAATAACTGAAACCGCTGTCGTCAACGAAATTTCTGTGCTTAAGTGATGCATCTCTGCGGCAGTGCCTACTAGATCCGTCACGGGCCAATTAGATTCGGATCCGGCCAAGAACTTTGGCCCTCGAAACCAGCGTGAATTATCATCAAATTTACGGTCCTCGTTCCACTTCGTGCCCTCATCGGCAATATTTTCCCAAGACGGTAGCCATCTCCACTCATTAGCGCAGGAACTTTCCAAAATTTCTCCAATGCGTAGTGCAACAAATTGATGAAATTTTCTTGCATCCGACCGCACCCAGTATACCACGATTTTTGAATTTGTCTAAAAATTGATTCTGCTTACCTTAACAGAAAATTGATCGCTTATAACATTTGCCAGATGTAGGCCCAGAACTGCTGCCATTAACTCCAGTCTCGGCATTGAAATGGGCGTCCATGGCTTGACCCTTTTCCTCGAAGCCAACAACTAACAGCTCACAGCGTTACCTTCCTCACTGCGCAAATATATCACTGTAGCAAATGCGGTGATACTGGCATCCACAAAAATGTGCAACTGATTACCCTTGTTGCACGTTCATCGTCATTTGAGCGAACTGGTTTAGCTTGCGCGTACTCACCGATAGCGTCTGCAGCAAAGTACGCCTTCATCTGTTCATCCATTCGGTCGCCACTCGTAGGATCACAGCTGCACGCAAGGCTTCGCTGAATAATCGGATGTGTCACGCCCATAAACGGTCCACCCTAGATCGACATCTATCAGCAATCAAATTGGAACCGCTGTTCTCCTTGACTTCAATTGGCACACAAAATTTTGCGTTGTCTATACCAATAATAATCCATGCCCTAGCGTCATTATGGGAAGACCTTTCTCGATATTGGCCCTGTCCAATGTCTGAACAGGCTCGCCTAGATGAGCAATAGTAGGAACGCTTCGTAGCAAGTATTATAGAAAGCATGCCTGTGCCGACGTGATTTAGAAGCTTACAAACTTTGAGTTATTTTCGCTTTGCGTGATTTCGCTAGTCTATAGCAGACACAGCGCCTCTGATGGCTCATCTAAGCCAAGCTCGCTTTCAATTAAAGTACAAGCGGCAGCTTCATCGATGACTGCATAGGTGTCAATAGATTTGGACGCTCTGCGAATACTGACGGTGACATGCCTGAAGAGCGCCCTTTTTTGTTCTTTGGGTGAGCCTGAACGCCGTTCGTGATATAACTCTATTTGACCCTGATCTGCACTGCTGTTCCCAGGGACAGACGTGTGCATAAGAGAATTGTGGCCATTTTGCAGCCGTCAACCCCACACTTCTTCATCAAGTTGCATCGACGAACATAGTGGGAATTAAAACAGGGTAAACAGAGTTTTTTGTCCCGAATGAATTACCAGCGATCGTTTTACGAAAGCGCAGTAACTTCAGCACAGTCTGATAGCTTAAGATTGGAATTGCACTTTGAGGAAATAGCTGCCTTCGCGCTTACCTCTACCCTTTTTTTGACGGAGTCGTGAACTAAAATTCTCGCTTTCTGGGCATTGCGACCACCTCTCTTGATTTCGCTATTTTCAACTATTGTTGTAGAGGGCTGGCTTGTGGCACATATCTAGACTGAAAAGCCAATCGCCAAACACGGAAATTTCGGCGCGACCGAGTGACATACGATAGCTACCCCAATTGAGCCTTTGGTCGCTTGGCAATTTAGCTACCAGATCGATGAACAGTACAGGGTCATTTAAATAATCGATCGATCAAACCCACCTCTGTCCGCGATAGTTTTGCACGGTAAGCTAGAAAACTATGAGTGTTTCCAATTTATCATCGTTTGGTGGATAACTTCTGGTCTACCGTAGAGCATTCTCAATGTGTTGATGGCCTGCCCCACTGTCGATGGCATCATTAACCTGCCCCGAACTACGTCGAGAGCTGGTCCTTTTAATTGTGTAGTCTGATCAGATTTTCTTGATCGGTGAAGCCACATCGCTCGTTAGACTCCTCATAATTTGTGATGAATAAGGGCCAGTCCTCAGGCCTGCCGGAAAAGGGAGGCAAATCCTTCGTCATCACTCACCGGCTAGAAATCTGTGCTGGAGTCAAGTTGATATCAGCTGTGCAAGATGGGCTGCAAGCATTAAAAGGGTGAAGAAAGTTTTGAGCACACGCCGGCATCGTGCTCGGCTCCACAACGACAGAAGTGTTGGGCTGCACGAAAGTTGAAGTATTCGACTGCGAAAACATGCATAGTCGCCTGTGAATAAAATGGCTGAAATGTATTGCCGAATGTGGCATACGACAGCATGCTAAAGGGCATAGCGGCAAAAGTGAGGTTAGGTACGACGCGACTAGCGTTGATGGACATGTATGCGCTCATAAATGCGTTGACCGGTGCGGTTGGACACTGCGGTGTGCTCGAAGCATGCACCATGCAGTGCGGTTGAATCCCGTGGACTGATGTTGTTATGGAAGCGTTGTTAATACCTTGCACTGTAAACGTCGAAGGGAAAATGGGCGTTGATGCGTGATATTTTGTAGCGTCGAAGCTATAGAAGGCGATCCCATACCTGTTTCTGCGACGTTGTTAGGTCTGTCACAATCACCAATAGTCGCATCCGGTGTTCCTCCGTTACCTTCGCCAAGCCCTCTAACATGTTCTGAGTCTTCCATTTTATAACCTCTATTACGAAAGGAATAGTCAAAAGAAAGCCAAAGAAATGCCAAATATTTCAGAATGTTGTCCCGACAATTGGCGGCCCGCAATTGACTCAATATTCGAGTCTCCTTTTCACTGAGCTGAAATCTTTATTGAATTCCATTATTACAAAGTATTGCGGCACCTATGCGCTCTTAAACAAACCAGCAAATAATGGAAGAGAGAGTGCATTAGATTTTGACAGTTGCACTTACCGAAACTGGGGAGAAGAGAACGCAGGGAAATGCGACTGGTTGCGATTGCAATTTTTCGCAAAAGCTATTTTATTTCCAAATTTAAGAAATTGAATGTACATAGATTAGATGACGATCATGTAGGTACAAAAATAGGCCAAAAATATTTCAAAACACATTTGAAAAAGAATTAAAAGTTTCAAGTAAATAATTCAAAAGAAAAAAAACAAAACAAAATGCTACTGTATCGGCATATAGCGAAATAAAATTAAAAGATATTATTATTATTACTATTATAATTATTATTGTTATTATACGAGTAAATATAATTAATGGTGGGGTATACGGGTATAGCTTACCCATATGCTGTTGCAATGAAGCCCTACAACGCTCCCTGAGTCCCCCTCTCCAATTCACTCTTGGACGGGCGGATCAGCTGCCAATCAATCAAAAGCAATACACATTGCCGCAAGCTCACAAATATGAGGTAAAGGAATGAAAACGAAAAACATATTTTCACCGAGTGCTCAGGGTTAGAAGAAATGGAGAATGGTCGTCGATTTTAGGAAATTGAACGACGGTACTATCAAGCAGTTGTTTCCGATACCAAGGATAGAAGAAATCCTGAATCAATTGGCACATAATAGATATTTTTCTACGCTTCAGTTAGTGACTACCACCAGGTGCTGGTGTACACCCGTGACAAGCAGAAGACCGTTTTAGGGCATTGTGGGTTTAACAGGATGCCGTTTGGATTAACAGGAACACAGATTACCTTCCAATGGTTGATGGAGCATGTGCTAACAAGCTTACAAGAATTAGACTGTTTTGAGAGTTTTGATGATATTGTAATCTATTTCAAGAACTTGCAGCAGCATTCGCCGCGGTTCTGCAAGCTGCTCCAGAAATTACGGGAACGCAATTTGAAATTGAGCACGGAGAAATATCAATTTTTGCGAAGAGTGGTGGCCATTGTTGGTCAGAGGTAGGTGCACTGAGTGACCCGTAGAAGATGAAATGCGCAAAGAATCTAGCAATTCAGAGAAACAGAAAAGAAGTGCAAGCATCCCTAAGACTAGTGAACTCTTATAGAAAGTCCGTAGCATAACTAGCCGGAATTACGTTGCCAATCAATAAGTTACTAAGTAAGGAAGCAAGGTACGAATGGAGAGAGCTGTCAAAAGGCATTCGAGAGGCTAAAAGAAATAATTAGCTCACCGCTGGTCTTGGCGTACCCCGATTTTGAAAAGTCTTTTTGTTGACCACCGATACTAGCAATAATGCATTAGGAGCAATGTTGTCACAAAAAAACAAAGAAAGTCATCCTGCATCGGAAACTTACTATCCGACGAAGAACTCCAACCAGAACATAAGTATTCTTATACCCTTTACCTTTAAAAAAGGTAAATAGGGTATACTAATTTTGTGCTTTAGAGTGGGGTTGCAATTTCAAGAAGGAGGCGTGGTAGGTATGGACATATATATAAAGATATGATCAGAATTACTTTCTAAGCAATTTTTATTTTGTCCGTCCGTCTGTCCGTCTGTGGCCACTTTTTTCTACACCGTTAGAGCTATCTTAATGAAATTTTGGAAAAGTATAGTCTGGACAAAGATATAGAACCAGATATGGGCAGATTTGGACAAATACCACGCCTACCTCCCATATAAGAAAATTTTTCACCTTTTTTAAAATGACTATAATTTCGGTCCGATTGATGAAATCGTGACGCAATTTGGCAGTTATGGAGATGTGGGTCCTACTAAACACTATGCAAAAAGTGGGCGGTATATATTAACTACCACGCCCACTATTAACAAATATTAATAACTGAAGATCTGGTAGAGATTTGCGGCCGAAATTTTACTTGAAGGAACATGTGGACATTACAAAGCTATCAGCAACAAATGGGGTTGATCAGTGACAAGACACGCCCACTTTTGATATAAGCAACTTTCGGGTCTAAAATTAAAATTTGCCTACCTATGCTTGTATTGATGCCAACGGAATAAAAATTTGCAGAAATATACATGGGGTCCGTAATAGGTTACTAGGTTCCTATTAAAGGTGTAAAGATTACTCTATGGAATGGAATTGTTATTCGTATGGGTTGCGTATGAAGCGCGCACGCTATTAAAAACGGCCACAAGGCCTTTTCCTTGCCTCAAAGGCAATTAACAATTCAATCGCCGCAAAGGCAACTTGGTCAGTAAGCCACAAAGGCTGTTGAGACCAAAAAAGTGAAGAGACCAGTCAGTTTTGATTCTGAACAAGTAATCTTAATTTCTTTATTAAAACGATTATTATATAAAACATTCTTATTTACTAATCATATTTTATGCTTAGGTATGGATAAAATTCTTAATTTTATTTATCGGTCCGAAATGTATTGACACTCATGTGTCCAAAGATTTCGGTTCCCACGAATAAATCGCAAGCAGAATGCACGCTGCCACAGACCGTTCGCAGGCATGTGCATGGCATCGCATTACATGTGCCTGTTCTGGCTATGCAGTCGCTGTAGCGGCGTGTGGCTCGGCAGAGGCATTCCGCTTAGTGCATTCTAACTGCTGCACTTGGGGCTGCTATGATATAGTGCCAACCATGTGAATTAGGGTATGTGCACTACATCCTTCCCCTTTTGAAAAAATGATATTTGTTATCTTTTCAAAATTGATATCAAACATTATTTAAATTATTACATTATTAGTTATTTATTCGAAATTAAATCAAGTAATTATGTACTTCTATACTCTTATTGTTTAATTTTATTATGCTATTTGGGACTTTACTTTCTATAATAGTATAGGGTCCCATAAATGGTCTATCCAATTTTTTCTTATATCCTAATTTTAGATATACTTTATCTCCTATTTTAAAATTACAGTTAGTTTTCCAATGAATCATATTTTGTTTCTGGTGTGTATATGTCACATGGTAATATACATAATAAATATGCATAATTTTCCATCTACTAATTCTAACGGTGTATACATTATTGTTGTGCGTGGAGTTGTGTTGAAACAGTAAGTGCAGAAGGGTAGTAGTTTTGCCCAGTTGTCTTCTTCTTGTAGTGCTCTTAGGTAGTCATTCAGCACTCTATGATTTCGTTCAACGGTTCCTATTATTTCATGGTGGAAGGCTGTTGATGTTCTTTTCTCAATGTGGAGTTCTTTACATCTTTCTTGTAGTAAATCATTGGTAAATTCTGTCCCTTTGTCAGTTTTTAGAATTTTAAAATATCCGTATTTTAGTATGAAGTCTTCTACTATTGCTTTTGCTACTGATGTTGCTTGTTTGTTCTCCAAAGGTATTGCTACTAAGAATTTTGTTAGTTCACATTGGATGGTGAGAATGTATCGAAATCCATTGGATGGTCTGAGTAGTCCTACTGTGTCCATTGTTACTATCGCAAAAGATGTGTTTGGTGTGTCTGTCATGCACATCTTATGCTTTGTGTACTTTGTTATTTTTATTTCATTGCAAGTTTTGCAGTTGTTTAAGTAGTTTTAAACCATGCGTCCAAGATTCTTCCAAATGTATTTCTGTTTTAGCTTCGCTATGCATCTTCTGATACCTATATGTCCTCCAGTTATGTCATTATGATGTTCTTTTATTAATTGTAGCTGTTCATCTTTCTTCTTTATCCGTAATGGTGGTTGATATAATATGATCTGCAGATCTTTATTTTCCTTTAATTCATTAAATGCATGCTTAAATTGGTTAGCCTTTATATCTTTATATACGAGTATATACTCTTTATTTTCTAGCGCTAGCGATTTTATATTATTTTCTCGCATTGCTGATATTAACTTCCTCAGAACCAATTTTAACTCTGGTAAAGATTTATCGTTAACTATCACGAGAACTCATGGAAAAACTTCTGTGAAGAACTTAAAGATGTCCCAACGACAGCCAGAATACAGCCTCACACAGCCTCTTTAGGGCAAGTTAACATGGGTGTTACAGCGGTAAAGGGATGTCCGCAGGGGGGAGTACTATCACCACTGCTATGGTCCATACTAGTTGATAACCTAATACAGATCCTTAATAATAAAGGATACCAAACAATTGGATATGCAGATGACATATCTATAATAATCCAAGACAATCATGAAAGGACTATTGGAGACCTGATGCAAGATGCCTTAGACAGAACATGGGAGAGGTGCAGGAAAGAGGGGCTATCTATCAAGCCCACCAAAACCACTATTGTCCCCTTCACCAGGAAAAGAACATTTGATATCCCAACATTAAAAATAAATGGAATTGTGGTACCCTTACATGAAGAGGTAAAATATCTAGGTATCATCCTGGATAAAAAACTCACCTGGGAGGCACACCTTAACTCGGTCATAAAAAAAGCCACGAAAAACCTTTGGACTACAAAACAGCTTCTGGGAAAATCATGGGGTCTGAGCCCCAAAATGACCTTCTGGATATACACCCAAATGGTTACACCCATCATACTATATGGGGCATTGGTATGGTGGGGAAAAACAAAACAAACAATAGCCAAATTACAAAGGCTGGCATGCCTAAGCATCACAGGGGCTATGAGAACTACCCCAACTGCTGGCATGGAAGCGCTGTTAAATTTACCACCGCTACACCTAGCAATACAAGAGGAAGTTGCAAGGCAAGCACTCTCAATCCATGCAAATGAAAAATTCAAACCAGCAAATCTCACTGGATTCAAAATTTGGTCAAAGATGCTATGCACATGACCCAGGCAAGTGACCACACAGACTTAGTACTCAATTTCACCAAGAGGTACAATGTCATATTCCCATCAAGGGAGGAGTAGAACGATAGCCCAACATGGCTACACGATGATTTGCAAAAATGGTATACAGATGGATCCAAAACGCTCCAGGGGGTAGGAGCAGGAATATTGGGACCTAGAGCACACAAATCAATAACCCTAAGTGCAGATACCACGATTTTCCATGCGGAGCTCTATGCTATAATGGAAATAGTGGAAATCTTATCTAAAAGAGGACTTAAAGGAGTAAAAATTAAAATACTCTCAGACAGTCAATCAGTCCTCAAAGCTCTTAAAAGCTACACATTTACATCAAAAGTCCTTATGGAGTGTAACAACGCACTCAACGAACTGGCCATCCACAATCAGGTCTCTCTGATTTGGGTGCCAGGACACGAAGGACACGAAGGTAACGAAAAGGCAGACCTTTATGCCAAAAATGGGGCTGAAGGATCATTTATTGGACCCACCCCCTTCTTTGGCTTTAATAAAAACAACATAAAACAAGAGACCAGAAAATGGACCCAACATAAAATCAACTTTTTACTGGTGTGTCATAAGAGCATGATATTTTGTGACAATTGTGGGCGTTACAGTTGCACACACATAGTTACATATTCTGCACACACACTATTATGGACCCCATGTATGTTTCTGCCAATTGTTATTCCGCTGGCATCAATACGAGCATAGCTAGGCTAATTTTAATTTTAGACTCGAAAGTTCCCTACATCAAAAGTGGGCGTGTCTTTTCTCTGATCAGCCCCATTTGTTGCAGATAGCTTTATAATGTACACATGTTCCGTCCCGTAAAATTTCGTCCGTAAATCTCTACCAGATCTTAAGTTATTAATATTTGTTAATAGTGGGCGTGGAAGTTAATGTAAACCTCCCAGTTTTTGCACAATGTTTAGTAGGACTCACATCTCCATAACTGCCAAGTAATGTCACGATTCCGTCAATTGGACCGAAGTTATAGTCATTTTAAAAAGGTGAAAAAAGTTCCTTATATGGTAGGTAGGCGTGGTCTTTGTCCAAATCGGCCCATATAGGAATCTGGTTCTGTATCGTTGTGCAGGCTACACTTTTGCAAAATTTCATTAAGATAGCTCTAACGGTGTAGAAAAAAGGTGGCCACAGACGGACAGACGGACAGACGGACGGACACAATAAAAATTGCTTAGAAAGTGATTCTGATCATATCTGTTTATATATGTCCATACCTACCACGCCTCCTTCTTGAAATTGCAACCCCTCTCAAAAGCACAAAATTAGTATACCATACTTACCTTTTTTAAAAATGGTTTCTTTCACGTGTTTATGCATAATGACTCGATTAAATATACATCGTTCGTTACTCGATTAGGCAAGTACGAATAGCAAAGAATGCCGTTTGGGTTAGGCTGGGTTAGGTTAGGTTAACCTGGCTGGCCTAAAGCCACAAATAGACCGATTGGTCCCTAAGCGATACCAGATGGGGTCTGGCCTTTATGCAGATTTCCAGTAGACATCTCGTAGGATGTCAACGCTTTTCGCGAATTTAAGCAGTGCTGTCAGCTCCATTCCTGTGGTATTTGGGAGCAAGTTCACTGTCACCTAGCTTCGGGAAGTTCCACTCGGTGACCTTGTACTTTCTGGTAAAGAGTAGCATGTCTGTTTTATCCGCGTTTCCAAGCCTGCTCGAGACGCTCACTGATGGATCGTTTTAAGTGTATTGTTCATTATGTTACTGATGCTATCTATGTACTTTCCCGTTACTACTATTGCTATGTCATCTGCATATGCCACTACTTTAGGTGCCTTCCCATCAAATTCCCTGAGTATTTCGTTTACCACAAGTAGCCACAGAAGCGGCGATAGCACTCCTCCTTGTGGGGTACCCCTGCCTGCCTGTTTGGTCACCTTAGGTTCCTATATACTAGAAGATGAAGACATTCAAATGCTCTCTCCAAAGGAGCTGGTTCGATTCCTTGATATACTAAGTACCCTAAATAATTAAGTGCGAAGGGGCGCACAATAGATCAAGTTGGTCGCAGTGCATAAAGGCCTTAGCCTAACCCGTACAACCATTACCATTACCATTACCATCATGAAAACTTCTTTTGAAGTCATTCTTATTTCGATGTTTTTGGCACGTATATTTGACTCAATTTTTAATCTTTTTAGACATCTTGTATCTGAAATTGATGTAGCTTCCCAAATATGAAGGTGATCGGGCTTCACTTATCTGGTTGTCTCATCTTTTTGTTCATTGTTGGCCAAATCTATATCTTTTTTACTGGTATCTGTTCTTTTCTTAGCTGCTCTGGTGATGACATTTATTTCTTCTATTTCATTATTTTTGCGTATCGATGTGTATTCTTGAAAGGGCATCAGCATTCGTGTTCATTTTTCCTTGTTTAAATATTATATCGAAATCATAATCCATTAGGTCTATTCGTATTCTTGTTAATTTTGATTTTGATTCTTATGGGTGAATAGACTGACAAGAGGTCTGTGGTCAGCGTATACTGTGAATTTTCGGCCATATAGATATGGTCTGAAATAGTTTATTCCCCAGTGTATGCAAGTAGTTCTTCTTCTATGATTGGTTTGTTTTGTTCATGTTTATTTAGAGTCTTGCCGGCGTAGGCAATTGTTCTGTCTGTGCCTGGTTCTCCTTGTGATAGGACTGCTCCTAGTGCAGTTTGTGATGCATCATTTGTCAGAATGAATTGTTTATTAAAATCTGGATAAGCCAATATTTCTGGAGATATTAGTTTTTCTTTTAATGTGTTGAATGCTTTGTCACAATTTTCATTCCAAACGAATAGTTGTTATTTCTTTATTAATTGATTTAGTGGTCGAGCTCTCTCTGCAAAGTCTTCTATAAACTTCCTATAGTAGTTGCAAAATACCACAAATCTTCGTGTCTCGTCAGCATTTGCAGGTTTAGGATAGTTTTCAATTACCTTGTGCTTTGATGGGTCCCATATAAATGACTTCTGTTTTTAGAAATACACATTTGCTTGGATTCAGTTTTAAGTTGCATTTCTGCAGTTTACTGATTACTTTTTCTAGATTTATATTATGATTTCCAGGAGTCGAAGCAAAGACTATAATGTCGTCAACATAGAGAAAAGCTGATTGTTGGAGTCCACTTAATGCAATTGATAACATTCATAGAAAACTCTTGCTTGCTATTTCCAGTCCAAATGGTAAAAGTTTAAAATGATAATGTCCAGATTGTGTAGAGAAAGCTGTTAGGGGACGGGATTTTGCTTCTAGTGGTATTTGATGGAAAGAGCAAGTCATATCCAAAGTAGAGAAATATTTAGCTTTTCCCAGTTTGTCTAATACATCTTCCAAACGTGTGAGTGGGAATTTGCCATTTATAATTTTTTTGTTTAGAGATCGAAAATCAACAACGAGTCTCCATTTTGCTGTTCCATCAGTCGTTTTCTTTGGTACTATTAGTAGTGGTGAGTTGTATGGACTGAATGATGGCTCTACTATATCTTCATTTATTAATTCTTGTACCTGGTTTTCTATTTCTTCTATCTGTGTATGAGATAATCTATAGTTTCTGATGTATACTGGTGTGTTGTCTATTAGGTTCAGGTGTTGTTTATAAAAGTTTTTATATTTGTTACATATATTTAATACCTCTTCTCTAGCATGTTCATCTAATCCATCTGTATTTACTTTTTAAAGTTGATTCTTGTGTGGTTTCAAAATTAGGCATTCTAAAATATTTTAGCGATTGAGTGAATATGCGACAAGTCGGTATATGGACATCTTTGTTTGTAGTATTTAGTAGCTGTGTTTCTTTTAACGCGAGTCTGAATAAAACGCCCGCTTATCCATACAAATGGACCGCTTAGTTAAGACAAGGTGCTTGTATGCGCTTAAAGTTTAGCACCTCAAACAGAAGTGCTGCCAAAACCATTTTGTTGTCTATTGTGAACGAGAAACAGAGTAAACCAAGAATTAACCGCTGTAATTATATAAAAAGCTGTCATATAAAATGGAGAACAAAGAAAATAGGTTTGTAAATAATTTAATAACTTTTAATTTAAATTAAAAATGAAAGTGAAACTAACTTATAAATATTTTGATTGATTGAAATAAATTGAAATTGTTGTTTTTTGTGTTCAATAGCAAACGGAAGCGATGGAGTAGAGAGGAGACATTGGGGCTGCTGAGATGCTACCAGGCGCGTAAGAAGGAATTTGAATTTTTAAATTTTATGTTATTAATTTTAAGTAACTGAAAATGTACCTGTTTATTGCTTATATTATAGTGAAATATTTTTCTCATTTAAGAAATTTTTCAATAAATTAAGAAAACCATTTTTTAAATAATGTTTACATTTATTTAAAGCCAAATATAGGTTAATTTTGTTTTCTAACAAAGCATATCTTACTATTCGAACATATGGCTAAAAAATTTTATAAAATGCAAATGAAAACAAAAATTAGTTTTAACTTTAAACCTTTTACATTCATACATACATATTAAATATTCCACAGTTTTACGCTGCAGCCTCATATGGGATCTGAAGTCCGCATCACCATATGATTGTATAGTTGCCACAAACTCATCGCATTTAGTATGCTCCCCTTGGTCCTTCAGAGCTTGAGCTGGAACTGGAACTATGCGCATACACCATGTCAAGCAATTCTTTTATTTCCAATTGCTCTTTGAGTCGACGCAAAGTACTGTTGTCCTCCAATAAAATAGTTGTAACCTGAATAATCACATATATAAAATATTATCTTGTATTTATTAATAAGTATTTAAAGTTAAATTACCAATGCTTCCTCCGAATTTGCCATTTTCTATTTTTCCTGTTCTTTAAAATTTGTTTACAAATGTGTATGTATAAGCATTTTAATTGTCAAAACCAGTGCTGCCAAATGCTAAAATGTTAAGCGACGGGTAGCGTTTTGGCGTTTTATTTACACTCGCGTTGAAAGAAACGCAACTATTATTTTTATGTGTTTCTCTCCTACTGCTGGTACTAGTATGTTTGCTATCATTATCCCATTTCCTATTTCGCCTGCATGAACTAAACTATCTTCATATATGTCTACTTTTATGTTTGCAATGATCTCTGACCTTTTTGGAATTGTTAAATTCGATATATTTAGTGGCAAGGGATGTTCCATTGGAATGTCTTCTGTTGAATCTGGTGTCTGTATGGTTAAAACGCATGCTTCATAGTCAATCTTGCAATTGTATTTGATTAGGAAGTCACGGCCTAAAATTCCGTCTGATACCATATTTATATTCTCATCTATTATATGGAATTTATGTATTAATTCAGTTTCTTCAAATTTGATTTTTATCTGCGCATATTGTTCAATTTTTATTGGCGCATTTATTATACCTTTGATCTGACATGGCTCTGTGTATTTTATCTGATTTTGACTTACATTATTTTGCTTAATTATAGATATATCAGCTCCGCTGTCTATTAATAAAGTTATTATACTATTATTTCCTAATTTTACTTCAATTACATAAGTATTATATTCATTTTCTACATAACTTATTTTGTAGTTTATCAATTTCTTATCTGGAAATTGTTTTTTATAGGATTGGAATTTGTGTTTGTGCCCCTCATCTCGGGGCTTCGTACGTTTCCCGAATTTCTAAATTTTTTATCTCTACGGTAACCATTGTTGTTCTTATTACCATTATAATTTTTATTGTTATTATCGTAATTTCTATTCTTATAATTTCTATTATTATTGGAATAATAGTTTCTATTATAGTTATTGCCATTATAACCTCTGTTGGTTGTCTGCGTATAGTTCCTTCTATTATGTTGTTGTCTATGTCCATTGTAGCTCATTACATTAAAGGTGCTACTTGAATTCATGTCAACTTCAGTTGCTATTTGCACTGCTTGAGTAAATCTTTTCGGCTGGGCTGCAACTATAACATTTTTGTATTGCTCATTTAGTCCATTTTTAAAAGCATTTATATCCAGTTGGTCTTTTAGTTTTACTATAATTTCCCTATTGTTTTGTCCTTGTTCATTTATCTGTATTTCATTCAGTGAAGCTATTATTTCTTCAATTCTGTTTGCAAAGTTTGTTATGCTTGCAGAACATTGTCTAGTGTTATGTAAGTCATTTTGTAATTTTAGTGGGTTTTTGTTTAATTTGTACGTGTTGTTTAAAGTTGTAATTACATTGTCTATTGTTACTATTGGATTCAATGCTAATAGTCTATTTTTTACTCTCTCAGAAAGTTTGGCTGCTGGTATGTAATCCAATAATAATTTTTTGTGGATATCATCAGCAAGAGTCGATCCATAAAACTTTATAGTACCTGCAAATGTCGAAAGAGATTTGATGTTGCCATCAAATTCTGTTATGATTTTTGCAGCTGTACCTATGTCAAAGTTTGCCATTGTTATTTCTTGACAAATTTCAAACTCTTCTTCAGATGAATTGTCCAATAATGAATTTTTTTCCTGTATTAATAAGTAAATGCTATTAATTATCTGTTTGTATTTTATTAGGTTTTTGGGACTATGTCAGGTCTATAAGTTAATGTGCTCAATTGATTTTCTAAGCTGTGGCATTTAACTTATTTTGTACAGTTTCCTTTTTAAAAATTCTAGTCGGTACTTTAGTTAAACTATCTTTTAATTTTATTATGTCATCTATGACAGTCTCCATCAATATATTTTCTTACTTCATACCTTTTTAAAGATTGTTTGAATTTCCTCCGGCAATTTGATAAGGTCTGGAAGCGTTTCCATGTGAATGCAGCAAAAAAATCTGCTTTCAGGAACAAAATATGGTCGCAGGAACGAGTTGGCAGGATCGCCATGTAATGATTTCTCTATGGAATGGAATTGTTATTCGTACGGGTTGCGTATGAAGCACGCACGCTATTAAAAACGGACACAGGGCCTTTTCCTTGCCTCAAAGGCAATTAACAATTCAATCGCCGCAAAGGCAACTTGGTCAGTAAGCCACAAAGGCTGTTGAGACCAAAAAAGTGAAGAGACCAGTCAGTTTTGATTCTGAACAAGTAATCTTAATTTCTTTATTAAAACGGGGTCTTTTATACCCGTTCTGATTTATTTACTAATACAATTATTATATAAAACATTGTTATTTACTAATCATATTTTATGCTTAGGTATGGATAAAATTCTTAATTTTATTTATCGGTCCGAAATTTATTGACCCTCATGTGTCCAAACATTTCGGTTCCCACGAATAAATCGCAAGCATAATGCGCGCTGCCACAGACCGTTCGCAGGCATGTGCATGGCATCGCATTACATGTGCCTGTTCTGGCTATGCAGTCGCTGTAGCGGCGTGTGGCGCGGCAGAGGCATTCCGCTTAGTGCATTCTAACAGCTGCACTTGGGGCTGCTATGATGTAGTGCCAACCATGTGAATTAGGGTATATGCACTACAAAGGTTACTAGGTTCCTATTAAAGATTTATCAACCAAATTTCACAGGAATGTTGCGGGTACTAACATTAAAAACCACACAAAAAATGGGCGTGTTATTTTTACGGCCACGCCCACTATTGACATATTATTATAACTTAGGCCCTATACAATATTTTTGTAAAAAATAAAAAAGCCATATACAAAATTCGGGGTAGATCAGAGAAAGGATACGCCTCCCTCCCATATAATGAACTTTGGGGACCCTACTTAAAATCAACTACCCTATCTATGATTCTAGTGATGATATATGAATACAAATTGGTAGCTGTGTACATTGGAAATGTACTAGCATGCATTCCAAATATGGGCAGATTATTCCTACTGCCACGCCCACAATCAACCAAAAATCATTACTAGGTACCTATTGAATATTTCTCAACGAAATTTCACAGAAATTTCACACCACACAAAAAATTGGCATGTTGCTTTTCCGGCAACTTGCGATATATATATATATATAACTTGCGATATATATACCACTTACAATATTTTTGGGCGAAATTGGTAGCAGGATTTATTAGTTCCGAAAAATCATGCATGCAAAATATGGGCACATTATTACTACTGCCACGCCCACAATTTACCAGTACTCATTTCTTACTTTACCAGTACTCTAACTTCATATGAAGCTTCAGAATGATAGTATAAAACACAAACCAAAAATAAGAAAATTAGAGATGCACTTTATGAGCTACTCCCTGTATAGATAGGTGCTTAAAACTTTGGACCTATATCAAATTTTAAGAAAAAATTTTATTGACTTTATAAAGTCATACAAAACAAATGGGGTGAACCAGAAATGAAAATACAGTTTTTCTTTTTTTGTTATATTTTTTAAGTACGCGTCAATTATTCTTATATATATTCATCTGAAGGCATTCAACGGATAGTGAAGTTGGTAATGTTTACAAAATGGCGGACTATAACATGAAATCAGTAGCAAAACATTCGGTTTTTTTTATTTTTTTTAACCAAGCGCCCTTTATTGTTATGAATAATCCTCTGATGGCATTCAAAGGGTATTATTATATATGTCAAAATTGATGCAGATTCAGTTCAGTATTTATTTAGCAAGAAATTTCATGAAGGTAAATTCACTTTTGAAATTATTGTGCATAAATATAGAGATATCCATTTAAGAGTAATTTATAGAAATAAATCTTTTCCGTCAGGATTACTAAAAATAGAACTACAAAATATTTTAAGTACCGATTGTTCTGTCAATATGAAAATTGTTCTATTAGGAGGTTTTAATATATGTCAAATTAATATATGCCTGTAACCAAGTAGAAGACATCCTAACGGAAAACGGCTTAATATATCTTCTATGTAGAGATAAGAGTACCACTTCAGGAAATACTCATATAGACTGGGCTTTCTCTAATATGGACAGTAGTTCAATCAAGGCGAAGACTTATGAAAAGTTTTACAGTTACCATGATGCAGTTTGTGTTACAATTTCATCATAATAGGGTTCTTTATTTTTGCGGCATTCTTTATTTATTTAATGTTCGCTAGCTTAGTTGATTTAGGTGTAGTAATAGGTACAATTAATTAGGTTCCTCGGGAGAGCTTGTAACTCCTAGAGGATGCGTCCCCAGGTAGCGGATAGGGGAAAGCCTCTCATATATTGGAGGAGCTGTATCAACTACCTCCCCCGGACCAACAAGCAGTATTATTCATACCTTCAAACATTTACTATCAAAAATGTTAAACTAACTTTGTGTCGTAGAGCTTTTTTTATAAATACCATAATGGCCATAGCAGGTACGGATATGTATATATGAAAATGTGAAGTATAACTACTGTACGAAGTTAACTATATTCATATCTCGAAATCTCTACAAAATATATCAACAAATGTGTCTATAGCATTATAGAATTCAACTATGAAACTTGGTGATCATTATAAGTGTAACATTTCAACCAACATAGAGAAAAAATTGTGTTGATCCCATATCGCCATGGTTTAACTCTCCCGTACATTTTATTTGTATGAGCGTGGTTTTATAAACTATAAAGGTAAAGAGTATTTCGTAGTTGGTCTAACTCGAATTCAGACTTCTTTACTCCTTTCTTTATAAACACGTCCACTTCACCACCACTTACGAACCTAGTATCGGTCTGACCACATCAAGATATCTGTGGACCTCGCTCTACTCTAAGAGGGAGGAGCTACGTCTTCACTTACAGTGGCGACATCCCCTACCCAACCACCACCACCACAACCGATCAGAACCCAGCCAAACCGACTACCACTACTGCTACGAAACTTTACTGCTGCGACAGCATAATTTCACAATAGACATACATATTCGACAAAGCACAATCACCTCACCAACTATACAGCTGACAATGCAGATACGACGATACAACGGACAGTGGAACTAAGCACACACAAACTTACAACCACACATTAGCATAAGTATAACATAAAAACAATACCTTGTTACATTTAAGGTATATAATTAATTAGAAGTATGTGATTGTGAATAGAAAATAAGCACTTTATATTGCAAATAGAATGTTGTGTATTTTTTTATTGAAATCGAGGTTTCATTAACAGTTCATTCTCATAATAAAATTACTTGTTAAACTGCATTGAAGGTGTTCGAGTCAATTATAACAATATCTCCAATTTGAGCTTAGTATAATTTGTCCAAATCAAATCTATACAAACAGCTACAAAGTTCTAAGGTTAGTATATTTGTTTGCTAAGTACCAAGGACAGGTACTTTTCTCGCGAGTTGCATAAAATCGATGCTCGATGAGCTAGCGTCTTCCCATAGTTGAGCTCCATATGTCCAAATTGGCTTAATTGTTGCATTATAAAGAAGAACTTTCTGATATAAACGTAGTCGGGAATTGTAATTTAAAAGCCGGTTTATTTTTTGAGCCTACCGTTCTATTAAGCCTCAATAAGCTTCCTCCAAGTTAGACTGCGCTTGAAAGGAACACCCAGATAGGCCACTGTAGTTGCTGTAGGAATACTGATGCCGTTTTGTGTAACGCTGGCACAAGTATCTTTGCGTAAAGTAAAGGTGATGTGCGATTGCAGAATCATCAGCGAAAGTTGTTTAGCGATAAAGTCACCTACTGATATAAATTTATTCCCTTGCGTTTTGAAATATTTTGTGAATTGCACGTCGCTAATGGAGAATCTTGGAGGACAATAAATTGGACTTAGCGTTATATTTACGTCTAAGAGTTCTAGGCTTATTGAGGTGGCTGGTAAATATTCTTTTACATAATCTTCAATAGCGTAGTGATTTAGACGGTTTTTAATTGCTGTGGCTCCGTGAACTTTACCATCTGGCTGGTTTGTCATATAAAATTTATTTATATCCATGAATACAGAATTTATTCTTACTTGTCAAGTGTGTTTCCGAAACAAGTGGAACATCAATGCTGTGTGAATATAAGAAATTTTCGACTTCCAGCTTGTGTTGGCGAATTCCGTTAGCATTCCAAGGACAAATTTTCACATAATTCATTTTGGGTGTTGAACATCTGCATTGGAAAGTATAAAAGGCATTTATTAAAAGATATATGTTTAAATATTGGAAGCTACGACAGAATTATTGAGTACAATGTCAAATCGCTTTCAGCGTTGAGAAAAGCTGCAAAGTTTCTTTGCAGTCTTTTAAACTAGTTTTTCAGAATACTGTAGTGTACCACACTAGTGTACTCTGACGACCACACATCGTCACAAGCACCGTAGCAATTCGCAAATGCAAACGAACAGACAATAACGCAACGCATGCACTGCGCTCAATTCCCAAACCAGAGTTAATCTGAAGATAACTAAAACTGCAACTCGCATTAGTCTATTCATTTTATCTCTCGTGCTCTAAGTCAGGAAAGACTTAGAATAGCACAACCAATAGCTTGGCCAACGGCACTCTCTGCTGGTCAAAACCTTTACTGAGGGCGATATTCCGCTTTGCGTTAAGTATCTTTCCATACCACAGCACTCATTTACATTCATACTCTGTATGGAATCTGCAATCGACTCATAAGCCGATCCTGCAAGGCCAACGTAACAACTCAACCCTACAATACTCTGTGGAAAGAGAACGGAATGTTTTCTTTATTGTTCGGCAGAGCTGCTTCACACATTGTTGAAGTTCAAGGAGGATGCAAATTTAACGATATGTTTTTTTCTAACAAGGGGAACAAATTAAAATATACATATATCTCTTTAAAATGACCTTACCGCACTTTACTCCTCCTTCGCTATCAAAACTTCAAATAAAATTAAACTTTCGCAAATGCCCAACGGCGCAATGTCTAGCGGCTTAATAATGCCGTTTTGACAATAGAAGCAAATTTCAAGTATACGAAGAAGAAACAGAAACTGCGATAGGGTTTTACACTAACAATTCAACTAAACACTGACACTGAAAAATATTACTAAATGGCGGACAACAGTGGGTGCAATTAGTAACACCCTCGACACCGTGAATCGACCCCGATTCACCTATTCGACATCCAGGACGGTAGAATCCTCTTCACGCATTGAACCATGCGCTCCCACACGCCTCCTTCAGAAGGGTTCGAATGGCAGTTAAAAAGCTACTCGACTCCCCTCTCGACGCGATCGGTGTCGAAAACCTCTTCGCCATTGACACCAACGAAATTTTTGCCGTTATCGCTTCGAATTCGCATTGTCACTCCGCGGCGATTTATGAAGTTCCGATCGCACGCGATACAAGATTCCGTTGACAAGTCGTGACTCACCTCCAAGTGGATAGCTCGCACTGTAAGGCAGGTAAATAACGCCACCCAACGTTTTTCGGTTCGACGTCCAACTGCAGCAACCACGGGACCGAAGTAATCAAGACCCGTAAATGTAAAAGGCCTAACGAAGGGCGTCAGCCTGTCTCTAGGGAAAAGGCATATCATCGGCTCGTTCGGTGTGGTTCTCATCAAACGGCATATCCTGCAATGTGCAATAATGCCTCACAGAATTCGCCGAATTCCAGTTACCCAGAACTTTCTGCAAATTTCACACAATGTCGCCTCGACATTCTGATGCTTCATCCGGACTTGGTACCGTTCGACGATCAACAATGTTATTTGGTGGCGCGGAGGCAGTATAATTAGTCGTAGACTATCATACGGAATCCATCCTGCTGCATCAATGCGCCCATAAACGCGCATGAGTTTACTTCGTTCATGTATGGAGTCAGGCCGTGTAGCTTCCTCTCCACTGGAACGTTTTTTCCGTATAGAATCAGTTCTCGTTCCATTGTATATGCCTCAGACTGAGCCAGGCGGCACAACGAGAACTCCGCAGCGTCCACCTCCAAAGCAGTCAGACCTGTTTTCAAACGCCTACCAACAGGAACAGAAGCAATGGCGCGACTCAGCCTAGTAAATGAGGAGACTCTATCAAATTCAATAAACCGGCGACTCACCGTAGTTAGAACATATTTTGCTCGCAGTTCTTTGTCTGTATCCTCTCGATGGTTTCCCCTGTGAGCTGGCCACGTGTCTTCGTTCCGTCGTAGGAAGCCTGGACCCTGTATCCATCTGGATGACACAGCAAAATCAAACTTGTGATTCGGCCGAGTAGCATCATCAGCTACGTTATTCTCTGACGGCACCCACCTCCAGTCGCCCACCTCTGACTCTGCTAAAATCTCAGCTATCCGATGTGCTACAAATGGCTTATAGCGACGATTCTCCGAGGCAATCCACCTCAGAACAGACGCAGAATCACTCCAAAGCTTACGACGAGCAACAGCAATAGAGTGTCCATCAGCAACCATTGTCATAAGCCGTACACCCAGCACCGCAGCCTGCAGCTCTAGGCGTGGTATCGTCAGATATTTCAGCGCCGCCGTCTTGGGCCTGGCGCATATAAATTGAACTCCCTCATCACCATCGTTGTAAACGAATCTCCAGTAGGCTACAGCGGCGAAAGCCTCCTCGCTTGCATCCACAAATATGTGCAATTCTGCGTCGTATCGAAGGGGTGAGGCGAGATAACATCGCGGGATGCGCAAATCCTAAGGGTTGAATTCTAAGGCGTCGCTCTGCGGGCTCCAATGCATGCCAAGGATCTTTTCCGTTGAGAGACACTTGCTCCTCCCGTTCGCGACAGAATTGCCAGCTTTCAATGCGTCGAAAACATCTGGCAAATTTGACATGAAGCCACGCAGTTCGAAACCCGCGTCTCCATGGATATCCTGAACTTGCTCTGCAATGTGTATTGCCTCGGCTACGGATGTGAAGCTACCCACGAAATCGTCGATACAATGATGCCGCAATATTGCCTCCACAGCGCGACGGTTATAGTTACAATTAGCCAAAGCATTCGTATTTTTCACATACTGTGCCGAACAAGGCGAGCATGCAGAGCCAAACGTCATACGCAGCATCTCATATACATCAGGCTCGCGTGTGGCATCTCTGTCGCGCCCCAGAAATCTCTGCGCATGCCTGTCCACAGGCCGAACCAGCACCTGATGGAACATTTCTTTATGTCACCACAAACCACAATCGCCCTCTCGCGGAAGTTGAAGAACACCGTTGTCATCGGTTGGTAGTCCTGCGGGCCCTTCAGCAACTGGGACTAGGCTGACTCCATTAGACTCAGCCGCGGCATCAAATACGAAGCGAAGTTTATGAAGCTTATTTCGATTGGTGACGGCAAATTGTGGCAAGTACCAGGTTTATCCGTAACGACGGACGCTTCACGATGATTAAGTTTCCGCGCATAACCCTAGTGGACGTAGTTTTGAATTATAGCGCTGTACGCCACTGCGAAGTTCTGATCTTTTTCCATTTTCCGCTCAATTCCGTTTAATCTTTTCATGGACGTCGGGTGACATTCTGGCAATCGCACATCATCGTGTTTCCACAAGAGCCCGGTCTGGAATCTACCACCTACACGCAATGTGGTTTCCGCCAGCAATGTCTTTGCACGAGAATCCGCTGTTCCTTCCACCGGTGGTGCGGCTCTGACACCGAAGTTTTCCGCCTCAAAATAGCCAGCTACCATTTCGTGCAACACCTGATCGTTTGTTGTATTAATAGTGAAGCACGCTGCTGAATCCATCTGAGTCATTTGTTTTGTCGGTCCATACACTACCCATCCTAGCTTGGTGAAAGCAGCGTAGGGTCCGTTTCGGCTACATATTACTTCTTTAGACAACCCCAGATGGCAGTGGTCCAAACCAGAAAGTATCCTGGGCTTCATATTGGAGAACGACGGAGACCACAGTGCGCTAATGTGGTTGTACTGGCAAATTTAGATTTGCCACCACGTACACATTACGCATCTCATATTGCTTCTCCACGCCGGCACCACTAATTTCGATATTGACCACAGTAGCAACTCTTCTGAGGTTTTGTTTCCGAACCATGTGACATTCAAATTTCGCTCTTCGCCACGAAGACCCAATTTGGCAACCAAAACAGCATCAATCATGGAAACCGAAGAGCCCTCGTGAAAGAGTGCATAGGTTCTAAAACTCCTAGAACGCGTGTATATCGTCACAGGCAAAATTCGGAATAAAGTTTTTTGGCGCTCAGCGTTTCCTTGGCAGCTTAAAATTCTTTCGTCTGTGTTTGTGATCTCCTGCTGCCTATCTCGCCTACCGGCGGAATCAGTGAAGTCATTATGTAGCAAATAATGATGCTTTCTCTGGCAACCATTCTCCAAGCATTTTGTATTAAGGCGACAGGTTCGATTGGCATGTCCAACATAAAGACATGTGAAACATAGGCGATGACGCTTGGCACACTCCCATCTTTCCATCACGGCACACTCAGTAAATTTCGCGGAATTAAAAATTTTGTGCGCAATTTGACACATTGTCCACTCAACCGGTTTGCACTGGCGTGGTTCACTTGCGTGTAATACCGTTCTCCTCTTCACATCGCGATTTTCGTCACACTGCACCGAACAAATCAAATTGGCCATTTCATGCAGCCAATTACTGTTCCTCCAACAAAGTAGGGTTAGCCAAATGTTGGTGAGCATTCGCACTCTGCAGGAACACCGCAAAATTTCTCGCCTTCACTGAGAACGAAATTAACCTCGTCATCGTATTTTCACAAATCGACGCTATCTCTTTTATCTTTCGTAACTGACTGCGTAAGGGTTGCTCTGGGCGCCCGAAACGGAATTGAAGTTGTTCCATTACAGCATTCACATTCTCGGGGTGATTCAATAGCGACTTCACTGTCTCTCTGGCTTCTCCTCTCTAGCAACTCACCAACCGCTGATTATTTTCGTAATTGGTGTAGTTGTACGCATTTGTAGACTGGGTATATGCCGTGAAGAAAACTGGCCAATCTTGAGGATTGACCATTAAATTCCGATAGATCCTGCACTGGGGCACTCCTGCATTATAGAAGCCACTCAATGGGATTTCGGGCGCGGCGTAGATTTGAATGCGGTGAGTTGTTGGTTCACTATTATCACTCTCAGCAGTCGGAGCCAAGAACTCAATTGAACTTAAATTATGTTGCTGCGTGACATTTCTGGTTTCGACTGCGGCTGGCGGACTGGATTTAACAATACTCTCTTAGGAGCGGCGGCTGTATTATCGCTATTGACAGATGTGGACTCAGACTGCAGCTGCTGGTTTCGTACCATCGCAATCTCACTACGAAGTTGGTTCATCTGCTCTTTCATTTCCTGGAGCAATCAGAACATTGCTGATGGGAAACCTTCATTCGGCCCCAATGTTGGCGGATACTCTGCGACTGCACTGGTGCCGGCGGCTACTGGCGCCTGCGCTGCAGAATTAGCAGGATGGGCAACTGTACCGGCCGGTGCTGGTATAATTACACCGGCAATTTGTGCAACGGTTCTGGTGTCTGCTGCTGGAGTTGGCTCCATTGTGGCTGAATCTCCGGACTGGAATCGTGGACGACGAGACAACAACTTAGGTGGCACACTTAACAATAAACGATAAATTATATACATATCAGGCGGCACACAAACCAAGCCAGAAAATGCGAAATAAAATGTTGAAGTTCAAGGAGGATGCAAATTTAACGATGTGTTATTTATAACAAGGGGGAACAAATTAAAATATGCATGTAACTCTCTAAAATGACCCTACCACAGTTTCCTCCTCCTTCGCTATCAAAAATTCAAATAAAATTTAACTTTCGGACATGCCCAACGGCGCAATATCTACCGGCTTAATAATGCCGTTTTGACAATAGAGGCAAATTTCCAGTATACGAAGGAGAAACAGAAACTGCGATAAGGTTTTACACTAACAATTCAAATTAACACTGACACTTAAAAATATTACTACACGGCGGCCAACAGTGGGTGCAATTAGTAACACACATGTTTTTCATATTGTCCCAACAATATTTTACAAGTTTGGCATCTTGAGATTGTTAAGGCCAATCAATTTTGAGTACGCCTTTAGATCATCCCACTCGCAGCAGAGACAACTTCAATGTTTTGTGGTTATTGTCTCCTTGTGGAACCTAGATTTCATTATTGGGACCAAACATCTTCTTGACTGATTTCAAAACGAATTCAGTATTCAAATTTTGCGTGAATGGGAACATAATCCCAAAATCGCGTTCTGAGAAGCATCCCCAGACATTAACTTTGAAAGGCTGTTCTGGACGTTGCTCCTTTTAGTTGCGGTAGCATTCTACATTTTCGGTCCTTTCGGCTGTGATCATGAAAACACTGTCTCATATCACTTTTTGTGTAGGAAACCGATTTTGTAATACATCCTCACTTAACACATTGACGTCGTATACTTAAAAGCAAATAAAAGCAATAATTATATGTACTCCTTAACTATGAATTACCATAATTTCTTATCGCAGAAGTTTATACGATGAGGCGTTTTCTTCGCGCCAGTAGGCCAATAGGTAGGTGCTGCTTAAACATTTTTAATTGCATTTTGTCAGAGCTTTCAAAAGTATTCTTCTATCTTGAACCCCAGTCCGTTAAAGTCACCACCTGCGATAAAACGTGATTTATATAATCAAAATATTCTATAGTACTAATTGTAAACTTTTGGTAGTATAATTCAGATAATATAAGTGGTGTTTGTATATTCTCGATTTGAATAGTTGTAGCTTATAGATAATCCTTTTTGTATTCTTCTGTTCTAGTTCATGGCATTTGATATCCTGAATGCTTAAAATTGCGTTGCCACCATGTACTCAGCCACAAGATTGGTTTGTATGGAAGATTTAAAAAAGATTTTATTTTTAAATTTTTTTCTGATATTAAAATAATGTAAATTGACTTATTCTAGATTTATTACTTTACTTCTAAGCATGTTGGATTAGTCCCTTTATTCTGTATTCCATATGACAACTTAAAAATTTAGATTAATGTATTTTGTTTATTTTAGTTATTAATACTGTTAGTATGTTCATCATATTATAGATGTTAAAAGACGTAAAAGAAAACTTCTAATTCAAAGACGCCAAGACCTCCGCCAATTAATGTACAAGGTGTGTGTCTTCTGATGGTATATGCATCTTCTGACGTCCTTCAAAACAAACAATCAAGCCTGTTCTGAAGACCGAATCGATTCAGTTTGGGCGTTGAAGGCGGGCTCGGCATGTCGGTTTTACGAGGGATTTAGCTAGTGGATTCGGGTGATTTTCTAGTTTTGCTATGTATTTCTGCTTTCTAGTCTTTATTTCTGAGATAATTGTAGGTATTTTCAGGTCTTTTATTAACCTAAGTAACTTTGATTGAAACCTTTGAATTATGGCAATGTTACAAGCGGATGCATTACCCCAAAGTTGAATGCCGTACAACCATATCGGCTTAACAACTGCATTGGAGAGGAGGACTTTATATTCCATACATAAGGTAGATTTAATTAGGCAATGCAGATGAACGACCTTCAACTTCAGATGTAAAATTTTAGCTAAAATGTGCGTACGCCAAGTTAAGCGCCTGTCTAAAAGAATTCTGAGATAAGTAACTTCATTAGCTTGCGAACATTTATTGCAACTAAGTATGACGGTGTCATCCGCAAATGTTGAAATTGGTGTGCTACGCTACCTGAAATTGGAAAATCTTCGCAAATAAATTCGTTTATTTTTACACTAAAACGTGTACTTTTACACTATTGGATAAATAGGACTCAAAAATTTTATGATAGCTTTTTGGAAGAAACGATTTAATTTTGAGCATCAGTCCTACGTCAAAGAATATTGCAGAGCAAAACTCCCCAAGTTCAAATTCTTTTCTTATTTCGTTTGTAATTCGATTTACTTGCTCAATAGTTGTACTTCTCTTTCTCTTGAAAGCCGAATTGATGTTGCGATGTTACTCTATGTTCATGAAGAAAAGGAGACAGTTTATATAGTAGTAGTTTCTCAATTAATTTGGAAAAGCAATGCAACAGGCTGACAGGTCTATATGATGATGGCAATGTTGCGTTTTTTTCAGGTTAAGCTATCATACACATCTGCGACTTCTTGCATGCCTCCATTACAGTGAAATGGAGATGCAGAATCTGTTAACCGTTTAGCACTTTCGGGGTAATATTATCGCATCCAGGTGACTTTTTTGGATACAGCTGTTGAATATGTTTGGCTATTTCCGCAAAAGATATTATAATAGGTTGAGCAATGTCAGTACTGCAAGGTAAGAAAGGCAATGCAAAGGAGTTTTAAGCCATATTCTGCTTCAACATGTTGCATAGATGCTGTTCTAAGCAGAGTGCTTTTTTTATCGCTTTGAACCCACGCGACGCTCGGGTTTCTTAGGGGTTTGACAACTTGAATTGGAAGTTTAAAGTTTTGCGATGCTTTCCAAATCATCTTTCGGTAAAATTTGGGGTTATCTTCTACAGGTACTGTTTTAGGATTTTATCCTCATCCATTATAAGAGCATCTTTATGATGGCCTTTCGGCTGGTTTAAGATTTTGTTTAGAGATGGTTGAGCGATGGTTCTGCTATTCTCGGCTGATCTATTGAAGTTGCATTTTATTCATTAATTTTTATAAAGTGGAAAATATAAGACGCAACAGCAATGTGATGCAATTAATTGGAATAAATCTGCATTAAAAAAACTTTATATATTTTCAGCACATCCATTTATGGATATTATTCCATTTATGGATTATATATGCAGTTGCTGGCATTTACAATGGGTCCTATAGTCTGGAAGAACCTTTCGCTTCAATTTATCCTCTTTATTTTTAATCTGCTCTATTAAGAGAGCAATAATTACCAGCGAAGTCATGATTAGTTCGCGATTGCAAAATTTTTATAAATAACTTAAGATTTATTTGACGGCTAAAAGTAAAAAGAGCTGTGTGGAACTTAAGTCCCACTAGATTTCAATTTCGGTTTCACATGCCTATTGCGATCAATTTACATAACACAAAGTGAAATCGAATTCGATTTCAACGCCAAATCGAAAGGAATCGTTTTTCAGAACAGGCATACATATATTTAATCCTAAGGAACAGCGAAATTCAAGTCATTCTTTGAGGTGTGCACAAAAAAATACGATCAGGAAGATATTTAAATATAAAAAGTATATGGCACATATCGTTGCTAAAATACGCAACATCTAACAATGTGGTACCCAAAAACACCCACTTTTCTCCATAGAGTTTGAAAATAATAAGAATAATAAAAAAATATATAACAATACTCACTTCATACGCTGCAAAATATTTGTTGAACCTCCTTATCAACAAAGACACATCCCCCGATGTAGGAGTTGCCAAAAATACGGTCGCACAAACAACGTTTGTGTAATCGATCAATTATAAAATAATTTAGCTAGCACAGGACAGCTGAATACACCTTCTAAATAAGGCACTATGGAGTGAAGTGCACATCGTAAATTATAAAGGTTCCGAAATATGCAAATTACTTAAGCTGCAAGATATCTTTCACTAAGCTAATAACTCTTAGAATACCAGACCACACAGAACACCATAGAAGCTAAAATTCTCGACGCAATTAATGGTTCAAACTTTTGCTACAATGAAGAATATCCCACCTATATACCATAATCAGGAAAACTAAACAAACCGCACATATGACATATCTGAAATCAAAGAAATTATGAAACAACTAATAACAATTAACAGTGCACAGCAAAATCAAACTTTTTCCAAAATAACAAGGTTCCGACAATGGATTCTGGTAGAGGCGACCAAGAAAAATATACGTATATAGCGTTTTGAAAGTTTACGTCTGAGTTTTATTTTAAGGGGGGTTAAAGTTACTCCCCTTTTGCACATTCTTATGTTGAATCAGCATAGTAAACCATGTGACCCCTACATTTTAGATATAGGATGTGTTTAGCAGGAACATTTCACGAGGAACAATTTAACCAGAGAATACAGAGAAAGGAAACTTAAACGTCAAACGACAAAGAAATAGCGCAGACGGACGTTGTAAACGAATCCACTGAAAATCGTGGTGAATCCACTCAGAATCGTGGTGAATCCACTTAAAATAGTGGTGTGCGTCCGTAGCACCAACCATTAGCATTAGCTAATTTTCATAATGTTAATCCGGAAAGGCGGTTAATTTGGGCAGAGCTCGATGATGAAATCCTCATTGAAAAATGGTCCGAGCGCACCAAAGATATGCGGTGGGCATGGAAGGAATGGAAACATTTATAGCGACAGAAGGGGTTCACATTAAGGTGAAGAACCTCACTAAGAAGTACAGGCAACTCCAAAACTATACCCACATCAGTAATGCGTCCTACACCGAATAAACTGGCAACAGTCCGGTACTCCGCTGATAAACCTAATGCAAACATTGCAATAGTAATTCTCTTGTGGAATGGAAAGTCTCAATTTGCTGTCCGTCTTCTCGATTCTCCGAACTTTTTTGATAGCATTTTTAATGAGGCGAAAGTGCTCCTTTAATCTGTTGCCATCCATTCTAAAAACGCCATGCTCCCAAAATGTGGCATTGTGGTCCTTTAATGTTATTTATGATTACATCCCTCATGAATATATGTATAATATTAAACCCACAAATTTCCAGACTTGTGTTGTTCTTATCTCAAATTGTGTCACTGCAGCGCCAGTTTGCACAATCAAGTTTGCCACTGCATTGATTATTTCAACATTTTGGAGCAGCTCGATGAAATTGTGTATATGTATATGGGAGAGATTTTATATCATCACTTTTTGTTTACTTTTTTTTGGTATGACAGGATTAGACTTTTGCGTTGAAAGCTCAGGTTGAGTAGAGGGGAACTTTTAATACGCGGCAGCTGGTCTAATATGAAAGGCTGGGTGCATGTGTGGGTGGATCGAGTGTTAGTGTGGGGTAAATACTTGAGTGCGAGTTGGTAAGGAAAAGGAGAAGAAAAAGAAAAGCGTGCCGGTGGCGCGCACGGTAAGAATAGCCTACACTGGTCGAAGGAGCTCCTAAGAGTAGATAGTGGTAGAGCGAAAGCGGGGTTTGAGTTAGTCCTTGTTGCCTGAATTAGGCAGCCTATACGCAGCTTAGTGGAGGCCGTAGTAATTGTCCATGTATTGTGTGTGTTTGTATAAAAAAATAAATTAATTATGGTAGGCTAAGGTGGAGACAGGAGGGGGAGGATAAGGAGAGGCTGATCGGGACGGAGGAAGTCGGTGGAGAGGTGAGTGGTATCAAAAATAAATGATAAAAGTAGAATAGGTTTAGAGTAGAACTTCATGTTTGCCCCACGATCTGGCACAGCGGGTTGGGAACCCACCAAAGAAAAAAAGGAGTGAGCTAGCCAGGGTGTAATGTAGATCGCCTCCACGCGGTGCACCCTGGGTTACGCTAAATGGTCTACACTCCCCCAGGTGCTGCAGTTTTCTTGCACGGGAGTTCAGTAGCACCAATTGGCACGACCCCCATCCTTCGTCCCCGGACTTCTCTTTGGACCAATGTAACTGTTCTGATTGCCCTGGGCTGGTAGCTGTAATTTTCTGGACCTAGCTGTCTTTTGTCACGGTAGCATCAAGGTGAAACTTGAGTGTGAACGGCTAAAGTCTAAGGTTGCAGCTGCCCCCGTCCCGTTAAAACCGTGGCAGGACTCAAAGTACGTTCGACGTCTGTTACCGTTAGGTCGGTAGTGTGGGTTCGGTTGAGTGGAACTCCCGATTAGCACTGGTCTGGCTCTGAGCACTTGACCCCATAAGGGCTTGTGCCAACCCTCGCATGGCCTCCCTGCTTGCACAGATAACCATGGGGCCATATTTAGTGACCACACGTTCGGACTGAGATAGCGGCTTTGAGTGGGAACCCTTATTGCATGGACACAACCAAAAATAAAAACACAAACAAAATTTCCGCGCATATCCCCTCAGCGACGCGCAAAACCCTGGCTAGGCAAATGCCCACCAGCAACACCCCCGCCCTTGGTTCGAAGCCAAGCAGCATAAGCACTGCCCCTTCAACAAGCACCACAGCTTCGGGTAATAAGCCACCCAAGAGCTCTTCGCTGTCCCCAGGCTCTTCAGCGGCTGCTAGGGTATTGACTCACAAACCAGCAGCAGTCGCTTCGCCTAAGCCCTCTTCAGCAAACGCCTCGATATTGCCTCACAAGTCGATGGTAACTGGTCCCCGTACCGCTCCTCCTTCAGGTGCACCTACCAACGTGAACCCGAATACAAGGGCGTACAGGACGCGTAGAGCGGCTTACCGTATTTTGACGAGGCTCAACGCTTCAGAACCTTCTCAACTGTCAGAATACGACAAGGGCAAGCTTGAGTGGGCAAAAGCACACGCTGAAATGCGTGTCCACTCCTCCACTGCACAAGCAGCCGGTAACCCCAAGAGGCAGAGATCAGCCGATCGCCCGGGCCAATCCACCCAAAGCATCCCTAAGCGCGTAAGGCTGGCTACTCCCAAGCCTAAGCTCTCCAAACCGCTTATTGAGATTGTGAAAGAGAGCCTCACATGGGCTGTGGTCGACTCTGCCAATGCCGATGGGACCATTACTCCTGCCAATTGGAGACAGGTCGAAATGGCACTGTTACCAATATTCGTTGAGGTTATGTCCCTCAACCCTGGTCCTTCACCCAGCTGCCGTGACGCAGGGTGGTATCAAGGATATATTAAGATCATATCTTGCTCGGCCCAACGCTCGGCGGATCTATACAAGGTAGCGATCAATAGGGTAGGTGGGATATGGCCGGGTGCACAGCTCAACGCTGTACCTTTGGACCAGGTTCCCCAACGCCCTCGCTCCAAAACATGGCTTCCTGCCGAGCCCTCTGAGCCCGAGGCAATCTTAAAGATCCTCAAGCTCAGCAACACCGATCTTCCCACCGATGGCTGGAAGGTCGCGAAAGTTGGTGACCCCAAAGGCACTTTGCGTGAGGTCACCATCATTTTGAACGAGCAATCCCTTGTTCCCATCAACTCCCGCGAGGGGGTGATTAATTATGCCTTTGGAGCCATCACTCTCCGCATCTACAAGTGCGATGCCCAAGCCCCCCAACAGCCTCCCCCAGCTGGTGCTGTCCCACAAGCCACTGCCAAAGAGCCTAGCTGCTCGGGCCCGGCTCTCACCCCTTTGTCGGGTAGTGACAATAAGAGTATGTGCTCCGTTACAACCAGAAGCAGCCGCTTCTCAACTTCCGAACTGGTCGGAGAATTCTTCGACCACAGGGACACGGATGCGGCTGGTGGATACATCTCTCCAATGTCGGAAGAGGAAGAGTTGGATTCCACAATAATCACTCTTCCAGACAATGCTGAAGGTACTACAGATTAACCTTCAGCAATCGAAAACTGCCTCGGCAGCCCTGCTTCTCCGCCTCTCGGATATAGGGGAGGAGCTCATTCTCGTCCAAGAACCTTGGGTCATAAATTAGCGGGTTTCTGGACTCAATGCATACGGATATCGTATGGTATATATCTAGGATCAAGGTAAACCAAGATCCTGCATTCTGGTAAATAACAGCGTTAACGCTCTTTTACTCCCTAGGTTCAGTGACAAAGACAATGTTGCCATGGTCATTGAAATGGGTCCACGGACCTTCTGGATCTCCTCGAACTACATGGCTCATGACTATGGCGACTCCCCGCCACCAGACATACTGAAGCAAATGGTTGCTGTAGCCCACCAGAAACAGATTCCGGTAATTATCGGCGCCGATCCCAATGCCCATCACGAAATATGGGGCAGCTCCGGCACAAATGATCGAGGTGAGTGTCTTTTCGACTTTATCATTTCAAATAACTTAGGCATTGCTAACCGGGGAAAAGAGCCAACCTTCCTTACATCCGTCAGGAAGGAAGTGCTTGACATCACCCTCGCCCCAGCGATAACTACTCCAACATGATAAGCAATTGTTTCGTCTCACAGGAATGCGCCTTTTCGGACCACTGCTATATCACCTTTGACATTGACTTGAGGGAGACTACAGGCAATACAGAATCTCTTAAACCAGTCAATAGAAAAAACACGAACTGGCCTCTTTTCCGGCTCAAACTGGGGTCATGCTTTGCAACGACTATTATCCACAACTGTCCCGACATTGATCGGGCGGTCGACGATCTGACCACAGATTTTTAAAAAGCCACTCATATTTCTTGCATCACTCCCGAACCACGGGGCAAACCTAAACCTCCGTGGTGGTACTCGGAAATTGCAAGTCTTCGCAAAACTTGTAGAATGCTTTTCAACAAAGCTAAAGTTACAGCTGATTGGGCCCCTTTCAAAAATAAACAAAAAGAGTTGAAGTACGCCATTAGGCGAGGGAAACGAGCGTCATGGAGGGAATTTTGCGAAAGCATTGAATCGACGTCCGAGGCTAGCCGTCTTCGTAAAATTCTCCACTCCTCTAACAAAGCCCTTGACTATATCCAAAAACCAGATGGCAGCTGGACTCACTCAAGCGCCGAATCCCTTGATATCCTGCTAGACACCCACTTCCCAGGGAGTTTAGCCTCAGCGGATCAAGCACTCTACCAGGTGGAGCAGGTTTCCCATGATAGCCTCCCCACATTCCAAGTGACAAAAAGTCACCTTGAGTGGTCCATTCAAACCTTTAAGCCATACAAGTCCCCCGGACCGGACGGCATCATTCCTGCCGATATCCAAAATGGGGAAGAGATTATCCTTCCATGGCTGCTACAAATATATAATGCAAGCCTCAGATTGCAATATATTCCCTTACGCTGGCGCACGGCTCGGGTCGTCTTCATACCAAAAGTTGGGAAGGCCTCGCACACTAAACCTAAGGATTACAGACCCATGTCTAACATCCTTTCTTCTTAAGGTTCTAGAAAGAGCTCTTGACCTACATATCAGGACATCGATCAACCCTTCTCTTCTCTCTGTATCTCAACACGCTTACTCTTAAGGCAAATCGGTTGAAACAGCACTTCATTCTCTCATTTCTCAAGTTGACAAATCCTTGGCGAACAAGGAATTCACACTTGCCATATTTCTGGACATCGAGGGAGCATTCGACAATGTATGCCCCAACGCTGTCATTTCCGCACTCTATAATCTTAACCTGAATTCAGGTCTTCTTAAATTTATAGAGCTTCTACTAAAATCTAGGATCATCACTTCCACGATCGGCAGTGCCCAATCCAGGAGGGTGGTTAACAGGGGCACGCCACAAGGGGGTATTTTATCACCCCTCCTCTGGAACCTGGCAGTTAACACACTACTGGTGAGATTGGAATCTACTGGATGCAAAGTGATAGCCTATGCGGACGACATAGCAATCGCGGCATCCGGCAAATTCCCCCAAACACTTTCCGAAAAACTGAACTATTCACTCTCTATTGTGTCGAACTGGTGTCGCGAATTCGAACTTGGGGTTAACCCATCCAAAACCGAGACTATGCATTTCACTAGGAAGTACAAAATTCCGAAGTTTACAATGCCTAGTCTAAACGGCACTCCGCTCTCTTTGAGCACACACGTTAAGTACTTAGGCCTGATTCTCGACCCAAAGCTTAATTGGAAAGCCAATCTAGCTGAGAGGGCACGTAAGGCAACATGCGCTATATACTGTTGTAAAAGAGCAGTTGGTGCACGATGGGGACTTCGTCCTCGAGTCGTGCTCTGGCTCTACACAGCCATTATTGAACCAAACCTGTTACACGGGTCGGACTTCTGGTGGCAAGCTCTCCAAAAAGGAGCAATATCGAATGGGAATGGGAAAAGGTGCCCGAATAACACGATAGACAAAAACTTATTGCGTCTATGTCAAAAAGGTTGTAAGCCGTTATTGATTCTATTGGTAGTCACATTTAGTATACAATTTTTTACTATTAGTTTAATAGCTTATTTGTATGTTCCTTGAATTTTGCAAAGAATTATTTGACACCATGAAGTGGCTATTGTTTTTTATTTTGCTACAGAAACGGATCTTTTTGTAATTATTTAATAATTGTTTTTATGTTTTCTGTTAAGGAAAATTGGCAAATATTAAATTATATTTTTTTAAATGAAATACATATATGCATTTCTTGCTTCAAATCAATATTAAAGTGAAAATTTCATTAAATTTTTTATTTTGCAAATAATTACTTGACAAACTGTATAGGTAAGTCCAATCTTTTGAGGCGTGTTGCTGTTTTAATTCTAAGAAGATTTTTTACCAATGGATTTGAGTGCTCTCGTAGTTTTTCTACGAGAGCATGACGACACCACCTGCTAGGTTTTCCAAAATAGCGGCATATTTAATTTGAATAGGTATAGGCGGAAGAGTTTTGTTTATAAAGCAGTACCATCAGCCATGCTCCCAGTGCTACATTCTGATGAATTCCCAGTACCTGTGCTACACTTCGAAGTCCTTGTCAACATCTGAGTGCTACTACATGTGCTGAAAGATAAACCTGTGATTACGCAGACAGTGATTACTTACGAAATGAAGCAGCCCCAAGCCAAATAATAATGTCGTAAGAGCATTTAAATTCATTGGCTGAGTCTGTCGAAAAACAAAACAGAAATATTAGCTGTAAACTTGAAAAGTCTTCATCTAGTTGAACCTGGCGTTAATGTTACTGTCTTTCGTAAACGCCCAGACATTTTTCTGCTATAATTTTCAATTAACGAAACCAACACGTTTTTCTTATTGAAACGATATTGAAGGCTTTATGACTGCAATGAAAATCGAATATAACTGGCGTATCTTTATAGATTCATCCAAGAAGTCTTAAAAGCTGTACTTCTTTATTACGATATTTCCAAGAATCCTATTCCAATTGCGTATGAAATTAACATGAGGGAAAGCTATGATAAAATATATATTGGATGCGGTAAAATATAAAGAGCACGAGTGCAGAGTCTATTGTGACTTAATAGTAGTCAGTTTCCTCTCTAGTATGCAGGCTGGATACATTAAATATTGATGCTTTTATGCATATGGGGTAGCAGATGGATGGGCAACCAATATTACAAAAAACAATGAGAGTCAAGAGTTGAAGACACATTAGGTAATTCATCCACCGCTGGTACCAACTTAAAAAATTATTTTACCACTATTGCATATAAAACTTGGTTAAATGTTTGGACACAAATCGATCCATTTTTCTTTAAAAACATTTTCCAAAATTTTACGAAGCAAAGATTAAATGGTATGAATGGTTCAAACTTTACTTTTTGTCATTGGTTTCATACCATATAAATTTTAAAAATTGTGTTTTTTCATTACATGTGTTTTTGTTGGCCCTGATATAAAAAAGCTTATGCAAAATGTTGAATTTTACCAAATGCTCTCACCAATTGAGATTGCCGCATGGAAACGCATAAAAGAAGTCATTTACATTTTCCTGGGCAAAAAATGGCTCGAATATACGTCGCCACTATGATAAGTACTTTTGAAAAGCTAGGTATTCATATGTCAACAAAAATTCACTCGAAGAATGTGCAAAAAGGAGTAACTTTAACCCCCCTTAAAATAAAACTCAGACGTAAACTTTCACAACCCCGATACACGTATACCATCCATTGTCGGAATCTAGTTGTATGCGTTGTACGGTGTAATTATTGATGATGATGTTATTTTCATAATAGGATTAACTTAAAACTATGATTTTTAAAATACATAGACGTTGAAGTTCTATTGAATATTAAATACAATAGCATCAGTGAACCGAAATAAGTTTTCATTGAGGCATGCTAAATCCTAAAATATATCGAGGAGGTAATTATATATTCTAGACATTGAGAGAAGGAAAGCTAAGAAGCACGACAAGAAAAAGCGGCAATCCACAGTTTCAATACACTCCATTGACACTAATAATATTAAATTATTTTTTCAACAGTTTAGTATAAAATCGCTCCCTGAAAGATGCTATCATTTCGAAGACTATGTAAAAATGGGGGAATGTGTAATTGGACAAGACACAGTCGTAGCTTGCACATAATCATCTCTCGAGACTTTACTTAAATCCCTATTAATAATATAAAAATTAAATTTGATGGTAATGTACATTTTACCGATACAATTAAAAATGGGCTAATTATATATATAATGAGCGTTTTTTTTAATTTGCTATAATAATGGGAATTCGTTAATCTCATAGCAGTGTTCGAGAAGTGACATAGTATATTATGTAACATTGTAGGAATTCAACAATATATGGCAGTCGAACTCAAAAAGATAAAATTTTTGCGCAAGTATCAGATTAAGTATAAGAAACTGATTGAAACCCTTTCTAACTGAGAAATTTGGCAATTTGCAGTCTTTGGAAAATGTGTTTGGTGTTATAGAAAGTATATTACCGTGATTGCGAAAATACACGAATTCAATTCTTACCAATATATAGTTTATATAAAGAATCTAATTCATTTGATTTTAAAATACAAATTTATAATTTTTATTTTACCGCCAATTAAAAACAGGTTTAAAAAAAAACAAGTTAATTTCGATAATTTCCAATTTCTTATCCATTCACAACTTAATTCTAAATTTTAGTTGGTTTAGAAATATATTGTCAATAGTTGCAAACACATCACTGGCTTTTTTAGCGGCATCAACTTTGAAATGCAATCCCTTTAAAGCGTAATAGTCGACAAGCGGTTTAGTTTGTTTGTGGTAAGTTTCCAAGCGTTTTTTTAATGCATCAGGATTATCATCACTACGGCGGATCAATGGTTCACCAGTTACCTAATGGAAAATTCTTTAAACAAAAATACAATCATTTTAAAATTTAAATTTGCTTACGTCATCACGCATTGGCTCCTTTGGTGGAGCATATTCCTCATGATAGGAACGACCACTTGTCTGGTGAATCAAGCGTCCTGTTATTCTGCGGATTAAAAAAGTATCTTCTATAGAAAACTCAATAACAGCATCAAGTTCCGTTTTCCTTTTAACCAACAAGTCATCAAGCTGGAGAAAAGAAAAAAAAACATTGTGAATTCAGTTATCCTTAGGGTGGATTTTATACAACATAGGAGTAGAGATGATACAATATAGTAACTTCGAGTGAGTATCGAAATCATAATTGATTTTCAAAAACTAGCTCGGCATAATATTTGAAAAAAATTCAAAATTACTGAGTATAAACAGAGATATGTTTTCGATGTTTGAAGACAAAAACTCCTGAAAATAAAAAAAGCCAATGGAATTAATTATTTATCTATTTGCATAAACTTCATAATTCAACTTTACATATATTTACTTAGCATGTCAAATGTGTCATAACTTTATGTTTCATAACAACCGAACTTGGGATCAGTTAACTTAAAGCTTAAATCAGTCTTATAAAAGTAGAGGTAGCTCACGAGAAAAGGTACTCGTAATTTATCCACTTCATCATATATATGTCAAAAACTTGATCTTTAGCAAAAAACTTTTTACGGATGATCTAGTTTATAATTTAGATCACGGGTTGTCATAAGAGGACAAACGTTTTCTTGACGCTAATACTTCCATTAAAATCTTAAATGACCTAAATTACGTAAAAGGTAACAATACACAAAATGTTCCATAATCACAGCAACGAAGGGGGTTAAACGAAGATTGATATCATTCGGTATCCGTATTCGTATTGCACCGCTTTGTATGTGTAGGCAAATGATAATATGCTAACTAGTAGGTATTGCTCGTCCTCATAAAGGTATCAGTACATTTGCATGAATACTGCAGATGGCCACTAATATTAAAGGTAAAAACTGGAATATAGTAAAATGTAATTGGAGTGAGCAAAGGATCCAAAAAATTCTCACATTTCAATATAATCACATTGATATCATATATCAAGACTGATTTAAGTTTCAAGTCTTGTCGACAATGGTGTTCAACTTCTAGACGTATTGGAAGACAATATCACATTAATTAACGAGAGTTATGGTGACAACCAAAACGGACTGCTTACCGAAAAGAGGAATACAATTTTCATATCTATATTGATCATGAACATTTTTCCGCGATGTATTAAGGGCGTTAAGCCAAAGGTTTAAAGTGAATATGAAAAATTATTACTTTATGGACATACTGAAACCTACAAAAGAAAAGGGAATAATATTTTCGTGTTCAGACAGAATACAGGACCCTATGCCTTCGGATGGTACTTGTCGAAATTAGATGTTCACTTTCCATTGATAGTCTATGGAAGGGAGACTGTAGTACCAGGACTTATTCTGAACTAATTTTCTGCAATTGGAAAAATCAGCCTCCATATGAAAATGGTCGCGGTAAATCTGTTTTTTTTTTTCTTTTTATTTCCGATTATTTCATACATCTGTCACCATTATATTGACACCTAGTACATGATTTGAAAATTTGTTTGGAAATTAATATAAAAAAACACATTTTCGCCAGTGCCAAGAAGTGATACAACAAAAATTATTTACATTAATTATAATAATTCACTATAATTATATTATAACAATTTATGATCAAAATTATGTTTATAATAATTATTTACATTTACATTTATATTACTATTACTAATATGTCTAGTCTGGATTTCCTAGTACATTAGGTCGTTTGGTCGAGTTCTCTTTAAACGGCACATGGTGGTTTCCTCTAGACGTAGCAACTCGTTTATTTCTTCGTTATTATGCCCATGCAGTGTATCGTAGTGTTTTGTGGATATCTTTTTTATTTCTTCGTCAATTCTTGTCATATTTTGTTTGCGGTGTATATCTTCATTTGTTGTGTACCAACCAGACTTTATGATAACTCTTAATATTCTAGATTGCTGTCTTTGAATTTTTTGTATGTGTGACCGCTTTGCCGTTCCCCATACTTGGAGTCCGTACGTCCAAATTGGCTTTATAGTACACTTGTATAGCAGCAACCTGTTGTTAATTGTGAGTTTAGATTGCTTACCCATTAACCAATATAGTTGCCAAAATTTTTCTTTTATTTGTTTCGTTTTTTGTTTGATGTGGTAGTGCCAATTTAGCTTTGAGTCCATGTGTATACCAAGGTATTTAGTTGTAGACCCTATTTTTATAACTTTATTGTTTATTTTAATAGGTATTGGGTTAAATTTTGTTTTAGTTGTAAAAATTATTTGTACAGTCTTATCTTCATTAATTTTCAAGCACCATTTATCAAACCATTCCTTAACATTCTCTGTGTATATCTGCAGATTTGCAGTCGCAGTATTTAGATTTTTTTCAGATGCTAAGAGGATTGTGTCGTCAGCAAAGGTAGCAATTGTGGTATTCAGTTCTTTTGGAGGTGGTATATCTGAGGTAAATATAACATATAGCAGTGGTCCTACAACATTCCCTTGAGGAACTCCAGCTGTTGTAAGATGAATAGACGAACACTCTTCATTAACTTTTGACGTAAAAGTAACGATCACTAAGAAGATAACTTTCAACAATCAAATAGTAGTCAAGTGGCAGCATCGTCTTCAGTTTATGCAGCAGTCCTTTATGCCATACTTTGTCAAATGCTTTTGAAACGTCTAAGAATACAGCAACGCAGTACCGCTTATATTCTATGTCTGTTTCAATTTTGTTTGTTATACGGTGTATCTGTTGAATTGTTGAATGTCGTTTTCTGAAGCCGAATTGATGATTTGGTATAATGTTTTTATTGTCAAGGATCTGGCTAAGTCTATCATGTAATAGTTTTTCAGCAACTTTAGAGATTATGGGAAATAGGCTAATTGATCTATACGACGAAGCAGTTGTAGCATCTTTTCCCAGCTTCGGTAGTGCAATCATTTAGCAACTTTCCATACTTTGGGAAAAAATTGTAGTCGGAACATTGAGTTGATAACATTCCTTAAGTAGTTATAACCTATAGTAGGTAGCTCAGCGAGAGCTTTTCCTGTCAACATATCGTATCCTGGTGCTTTTTTGTGGTCTATTCGTTTTTTAATGCAATTAATTAGTTCTGTTGTGTTTGTTTTCTTAATTTTGGATGTAATGTCTATATTTAAGTCATTGCGTGTTTCAATATATTTATCTTCGTCATTTGATAGGACTTTTTCAAAGTATTTAGCCAATGCAGTTGCTTTTTCTTCATTGGTAGTAGCCCATGAGTTCTCATCTTTCCGTAGTGGTGGCTGATACCTTATCTGAGTTTTTAATTTCTTTGTGCATTTCCATAATGAGTAGTTCGTATCCTGGGTAGGCGTCAAGTTTTTTAGGTAATTTTCAACTTCTATATTTTGTCTTTTAGTTAATATTTTCTTGAGTTTTTTGCAAGCTATATTTAAATTGTGTTTATCCTCAGTATCTAGTATGGAATAATAAATTAAATATACATAGTTTCAAAACATAAAAATCTTTCCGTATTTAAGTTAACTACAGGTCATAACAATAAATCTAACTTAGAAAACAGCGAGTAAAATGTTTTCTAAATATAATAATCTTACACATCTCAACTTTTAAGGGGAATAAAAAATAACGTAAATAAACTGTCATCAATATATCACCGCGCCGCCAGATTGGCAAGCTTCCGCACAGCTCCTATAACTAACATCCTTACAGAAACAGGGCTTCCAATTATTCAAAAGACATAACTACAACTTACCAGACGTATGATCGTCAAACGTACAAACTCTAATGGTTCAATATTAAAAAAAAGTACTGATTAACCTGCTAAAAGGAAAAAATGTTGCCGTAAAGACTCAGCGGAACAAAGGGCAGTTGCCATGCCAAAACAATTGAACATTAATCTTAATTTTAAGATTACACCCCCCTTAAAAGTGCTGCTGTGGACACTTCAAAGCGATTCAATCATTCTTGAACTAACAAAACACTAAAAGGAAAACACGCCGCCCGATATTTTCACAAAATAATTTTTAATGATTCGCAGCCAGCACCAAAACTGGAACATATTATTCACTGATGGATCAAAAACTGAAAACGCTGTTGGATTGTCTTGTAGACAAAAAAATATAATTATTATGTCTATGCTTCCAGCATATGCATCCATTTTCTCTGCTGAAGCTGAAGCAATACTTCAAGCAAGTCTCATAGCCAAAACCAGCTAAATGAAAACTTTAATTTGCACAGACTCGCTCTCGACGCTGTTAGCAATAAAAACCGTCAACAACAATATCTACACAATATCTCACATCAGGAATATAATTATTACAAGCCAAAAGAACATCAAACTTTTATGGACAAGTATTTAAGTATTTAATAATTTGTTAAGTATTTAATAATAATTTTTTAAATTTTGTTACATTAGTTTGTTTATACATAGGCGTGTGCATCTAAAGAAATATTTAAGCTATCACAGTTAGATTTTGGAGGTGTTTCGATTTTTCTTTTGATATTTTTGTACCACTAATTTGGCACCAAGCAAAAATTTTATAGAAAAGTGTTTTCCAATTGTATTTCAAAATCGGTTGCTTTTTGAACTTTAGAAAACATGTATAAATCATCTGCGTATATTATGTATTTAAAGTATTTATGTTCATTTATAATGCGTCTAAGTTTATCAGAAATAGAGTCACAGACAACGGCGAACCTCGGGTTATGCCGTTATCAAGAGGCCAAAGTTCCGACACCCTCTGATTCACCTTGACCCTTATTTTTCGATTTAGGATCCTCGGTCCAACTCGCCATGCCATTAGTTGCTCTGTGATAGAGTGGATACTGACTCTGTCAAAGGCTTTTTCCATGTCCAATTAAACTATCGAAAGGTGGTTTTTTGTTGAGATGCAATTACAAATATGTTCCTCTAGAGAAAGATATGCATCTAGTATTCCTCTACCAGGTTTAAATGCAGTTTGGTTTATTGTTAGTAATTTTTTATTAAGTATATATACCACATAAACCTACGATAAATCATTTTTTCCATCATTTTTGAAATACACGGAATTAGTGATATTGGCCTATATCCTTCTGTACTATTTTTGGGTTGTTTGGCTTGGGGATTGGAATTTCCATTGCAATTTTCCATTGTTGTGGTATTACACAAGAAGAGAATATGTGAGTGTATATCGCACAATTTCTGCTTACCGATTGGAGGTAAGTTTACTAAAAGTGGATATGGGATATTATCTAGCCCTGTAGTTGCATTAAAGCTCTAAAATAGAAAAAGAATTTTCTATCTGCTTTGCATGCATGTTGAAGGTATAATTTATATGTAAATTGTTGGTGAATGACCCTTTATTATGTATATATTGTAACGACTTTCTTTCGCCGGGGTAAGATTGCCAGGAGTCGTTTACAGAAAATATCTAAAGTAGTCAACAACTTATTTATGTAAATTTAAGTTTTCTATTTATTAGCTTAACTACGGATAACAAGTTAAATTTTATTTATTTTTACTAGTTTAAATACGGACACAGTTGAATTTTATGTCTCTCTAAATATCTGTCAACTTTGTTTCAGGAGAATGACGTTTGCACACCATAGACTCATTTAGATTTCCCTTAGTTTTGTGGAGCGTTTGTAAATATGGGTTTCTAGTAGAGAATCGATTATAATCCATAATCTCTTTTAGATTCCCCCTAGCTTCTTTAGCGTCTGTCAGTTTGGGTTTCTAGCAGAGAATCGATTATAAACCATAATCTCTTTTAAATTACCAACTAGTCTCTGTAACGTTTGTCAATTTGTATAACTGTTGGAGTCCGAAAAATTGTGCGTCGGAAAAGGTTTAGTGCGATGCGTCTTGTTTGCCTGAAAGAAAGAGGCTGAGTTGTCAGTTGCTCCTGTTTTTATGCTCTAACTTCAGTGTAGAACCTCCAATAAGTGTTGTTGTGCGGAAACTGTTGTTTATTGTAGCACCTGTCTGCTATCTCGTGCTGTTGCATGTTGCTACTGTTTCCCGCATTGTTCCAATTGTTTGAATTTGACCTCGGGCCTTCTTCAGCACCTTGTTGTTGTTTTCTCGCTGTTGTTGTTGTAAGTTTTTCACTTTGGGCCACCTTCAACACTTTGTTGAAGTTGTTGTTCCTTGTCTGGTTTGTTGTTGTTGCTATTTGTCCTTGGGCCACCTTGGGCACTTTGTTGATATTTTATATCGCATAAAATATTTAAAAATATTAAATATTTTGGATATAATTTGTTTCTGCTTCTCCTCTTTATGCTTTGTCTGTACTGGTGGCGCGCTTAGCGATCAGTCTGTCATGTTCCACTTTGTGGTATGCCTTTTTTTCGTTTTTGGGTGTTTGTGGGTTATTTGTCGAAGTAATGCAGTCGGCAACTTCTCTCGCGATCTCTTGTTGTAAATTCATATCAATGCGTTAGGCACTGTTGTTGTAAATTCATATCATTCCGTTAGGCAGTGTTGTAACTGTGGTCAGCCGGTTGCACAATTGTTTGTGTAATATTTTGCTCTGTTATCTTACGTTGTTGACTTCGTTGCATGATTTTGGTCACTTATCACAGGGTTCTACTGTCTCACTTAATTCTGGCCGTTTCTCTTCTGGTCTCCCAACGCAGAGGTGGGTGGTTCCTTAGACTCAGTTCTATGATGGCTGCTGCACTAAATATGGTGACGGTTGTGTATGTGCTTTGTAATAATGCAAGTGGGAGGTGCCAAAGTCTTAGGAGTATTTACGTATATATTTTAGGGTTTGCTGTTTAAGCACTTGGCCCCAATGTTAAATATACACGTTTGGGCGCGTTATGACAAAAAATAATTGATAATTGCCTTGTCAAGGATTGAAAATTATAAAACAAAAAATTAAAATAGAAAAGAAAATATAATGCAGAACGGTAGTCAAAAGAAATTAACAAATAAAATAACATAAAGAGCAGTTGTCACACTGCACTGCTGACAGTGATAAGCAGTGACACAGCTATTACTAAGTGTGGGTAGTGTATGGGATAAGTCAACCATCATCTATTATATTTTATTATTCCATTAAGATTTATATTTTAATTAATTAAACGGAAAATATCCGAACGCCTCCACCTGGAGTTGGTAAACTATCTAATAAACTAGAAATAAAACGAAATAATTTAATTGAATATGAAACCATAATAAGCCAACAATCTAAGAAATTAGAAATAATGGAAAAAATCTGCATGGAGCTAAGAAATGAGTTAGCTTCAATCAAAGCAGAAAGCAAAAACTTCAAATCTATTAATCCCCCCAATTTAGCCCAACAAAACAAAAATACAGAACAATACAAATCAGATGAAGAACTTGCCCGTGAAACGGGCTGGATTCTAAAAAAAAGATACAGCAAGAAAAGAGAAGCATTCATCTAAAACACTGGAATCTTCTACTACAAATAATAACAACAACAATAGCAAGAACACCAGGTCCCCACAAATAATAAATCAGGAGAAAGGGAATATCAACATATTTTTAACATAGCGAAATTGAAGTAAGTAACGGGTTCTTCATTAAGCTTCTTAATAATAACCTATACAAAATCAATATATCTGATGATGATGATTACATAAATTTAACTAGAATTTTAAGTAGCAAAACTCATCCCCCAATGTAAATTATGCCAGTCGTATGGGCACACCCAAAACTACTGTGGCAAATAGCCAAGATGTGTCAAATGTAAAGGGAAGCACAATTCAGTCGAGTGCAATAAGTCTGAACAACAGCAACTAAAGTGCTGCAATTGTGTCGGGGCCCACCCAGCTAGCAACAGAGGATGTGTTGTTGCCAAAGAGCTAAAAAATACGAGACCAAAGAGCCGGTAAAAAAAATACCGATTCTTATGCCCAAAGCTCATTAAGCAAACCTGCAGAAACCCATTCAAAAAACTCTGTTAGCTGACCAAATAACCCATGCAATATTAATTGGGCCTACATACTAGCAAGTAGTAAAAGAAAACAAACATCTGGAAAAAGTAAACATTTTCCAAGAATTTTAGAAAAACTAATGAAACAAAAAGAGATTAATATGGTACTTGACAAGAGGTTGCAAAATCTTGAAAAGACCCTGAGGCTAAGTTAATATAACAATTTTTTATAAATTAAAACGGTCTATTTAAAAGCCCGAACGAGCTTGAAATAATTCTTGAGATCGAAAAAATCGATGTATTTTTAATATCTGAGACACATTTTACTAAAAATTCATATATGAAATAAAAAAAATACACCACAGAATCCATCCTAATAACTGCGCACGGGGAGGTGCTGGCATTCTAATAAGAAACAACATAAAACACTATGAAGAATGCAGTATAGGTACAGTCGAATTTCAAGCAACTACCAAGCACGCCTTTTGAGGCTCGAGACTTATCACTACAAAAGTTAGAGAGAATTGAATAAAGCACTGTAAATGCATGCTCATTTTCTACTGGGACACCGACTTATTGGCCAACAGATCCACAAAAAACTCCTGATCTAATTGACTTCTTTATCGCCAGAAAGATTTTAGCCAATTACCTGTGCATAGAAAACGTGTTAGATATGAATTCTGACCATTCCCCAGTCTACTTAACAATACATGAAAATTTGGTTCATAAGGAACCACCACAAACGCTAGTAAATAAATACATTGATTGGGAATACTTTAATAAAATCCGAAGAAATAAACTGTACTGATGAGTTAGACGACGAAACTCTGAACTTATCAAAAGCTATACAGTTTGCAGCCTGACGTAGTACACCAGTCAAGAGAAAAGTCACAGCAGGACGCAAGTATACAAAGGAAATAAAAGGAATGATTAAAGAAAAACTCAGAATTCGTCGAGGGTGAGAAGAAACAAGGTCTACATTTGACAAAAACTGGCTTAATAAAATATCAAAAGACCTTACCCATAAAATAAAAGCATTCAAAAAGAATTCTCTTATCAAATACCTAAGTGAGCTATCAAATGAACGTAAGACTAACTACTTGCTTTTGGAGTGTACAAAAACTTTTTCACAACCAACCGTGCAGTTCCCCCTAATCAAAAAAGCCGACAATTTATGGGGCAAAAGCAACACAGAAAAGGGTACGGAGTACCCTGAAAGTATCTTTAAGCCGAATGCCACATCGAGTGTAGCGGAAATGGAATCTCTCTGCGTTACAGACGTTGCGCTACGAACAGAAATAATAAAATTAAAGTATAAAAAGTCGCCAGGATTCGTCCTCATAACTAGCGAGATATTAAAACAGTTCTCATAAAATGTAATATCTAAAATAACAGAAATTATGAATGCTACTTTTAGAATGGAATACGTTTCTATCTACTGGAAAACTCCTGAGGTAATCATGTTCAACAATCCAGGGAAGCCAGCGCACGATGTAACATCATATCGGCCTATATTTCTACTGCCCATAATTTCAAAACTTATGGAAGCTTCTCGCTAAACGTGTCTACCACATAATTGAGCAGAGAAAAATTATACCTGCGCACCAATTTGGTTTCCGCACGAAACAGTCAACCATTGATCAAGTCCACAGAAAAGCTCGTATTAAAAAGTTATGTTCCGCTGTTTTTCTTGATGTGTCAAAATGTTTCGATAAAGTATGCCATGGCGGGCTCCTTAAGAAAATTAATGCTCAGTTACTAACACAGTATTATAACATACTAAAATCATACCATCAGATCGTTTTTTTCGAATCAAACAGGTAACCATATACTCTGACCTCAAGGAAATAAAAGCTGGTGCCCCTCAGGGTAGCGTATTGGGGCCCATCCTGTGCCTACTCTTTACATGTGACTCACCTAAGAACGAAAACTGCATCACAACGACATTTGCAGACGGCACAGCCATTCTATCGGTGGCAAAATCAGTGGCAGATCTATTGCACAGCTGCAACATTATCTAAATAATATTTGAGTGTACAGCCATATGGCGAATTAAACTGAACGAAACTAAATCGGTTCATATAGACTTCACATACAATAGAGCCCGATATCTTCATTGTATATAAACGGCATACAAATCCCGCACCATAACACCTCTAAATACTTAGGTATGACCCTGGATACTAAGCTTAGATGGAACGCTCACGTCAAAAAGAAAAAAAAACAACTTGAAATAAAATTCAGAAATATGTATTGGCTCATGGGCAAACGATCTGCGTTATCCAGATATAACAAAAGTCTCTTATACCAGCTAGTGCTCAAACCAGTATGGACCTATGGAATTCAACTACGGGGTTGCTCAGGTTCCTGCAATATAATGCAGATCAAAAGATTCCAAAACAAACTAGTGATATGTGCTGTAAATGCACTTTAGTATTTCTGCAGCAGCGATCTCGAACGCGATCTTGGCATCGAGCCAGTTGCCGTTACAATACAAAAATATGCAAAGTCACAGATGGAAAGACTATCTAACCATTTGAACGGCGAAGCCTCAGTCCCTACTGATCCAAGCGAATGGAAGGAAAGGGTTAAACAAAAAAAGCCGCACCGTCTCATATAGTAACCAACTTCTCTGCAAGTATTGTGCAGAGCATCAATATGACTTGTTTTATACAAAATTAGATACAAATTGTTCGTTAGTTTTTAAATATTTTAACTAGTTACAATGTAAATAAAAAAATAAATTTTCAACCTTGACCTGCTGCTTGACCTAGGAGCAAATAGAATGTTCTAGTCTTTAGTTTTAGTTGTAGTCTTTTGGCTTCCATGTGCTGTCGCCAGGTGAGACGTCTATCCAATTGAATACCAATCCTTCAGCATTTTGTTTGTGATAAGGTCGTGACCTGGTACTTTTTTGGACTTATTTACTTCCGGACAATCAATTTCGCTTCCTTAATTTAAAACTTCGGGCGTCGTTTCGCTTGTCGTACATTCAGAGGTGTTAGGGGTACTTCATTTTGCATTAATTTGGTATAAACACATGTTGGAAATGATCTGCAAAGGTGTCGCTCTTTCGGATTCGCTTCTTGTCCAATTACCATCATTGCAGTAATTGGCAAAATACGTTTTTGTCCCCATCTACAAATTTCAATGCCTTAGCAATTCTAGTCTATAATTGAGTGACTCCAATATTCCTTCGGCTTGAACATTGAAAACTTAATTTACTAAATATCGTCCATTCCCCTTTAAAATTTGATGAGTTGCCTACAATGCTCAATAATGGGTTTACCATTGGAGGTCGAAGTTGTTGCTATTTCAGTAGGAATTTTATTAGTTTCGTTTATTTTATGAGGTGGTTTATTGAATTTATTTTGCTAAGCTTCTTCTAATTGTGTCGTTATTGATGGCTTCAATTGCCTCGCTGAATTAACATTTATTTAGGGTCTTCTGCTTTAAAATTGCTTGTCGTTTCTTGAATGTTGGACAGTTTTTGTTGTCAGAACGGTGTTGTTGCTTGCAATTAATGCACTCAATTTTATTACATGGTAGGGGTTCATGAAAAGTGATAGAGCACACATTGCATTTTTTCAGATTTACAAAATTTGATAGTGTGGCCTATAGTAATACAGTTTTTGTAGGTGATGGAATATAGGGTTCTACTTTTACTTTTAACCAAGCAATACTTATTTCTTTACGAATTTGGTATAGGTTGAAGGAGATTATATATAATGGTGTTTTAATAATTTTACCATATATCATTTTTGTTATTTTTTTACATTCGACTGCACCTTGTTCTTTTAAGCCTTCGATAATTTCATTTTCACTGGAACCACTTAGGAAACCGGAGTAGACAACGCCCTTGACCGTATTTAAGGTCGGGTGTAGGCTGACAGCGACTTCACATAGATTGGAAAGATGATCATTTTTTGTCAAAATAAGGTGATCTCTTGTAAATGATATTGAGGGTGGAGTTTCAGTTGTTATACTTTCAAGGGTTTTATTTAGTAAGAATATATTGAACAATTTAAGCGGCTTGTTGATTTTATTTTTAATGATTAAATATTTGGGATACGGGGTAAGATTTTTGTGATTTTATGTAGTTTTTTTTTTTTGAGGTTCGGGAAGCCATAGTTGTTATCAATGTTTAATTTTTACGTTTCGGTGTTGGTTCATTGTCAAGAATAGCAAACAAGTTTTGGTCACGTCTTCCTGGTTCAGGAGCCATTTTCAGTTTATTTTTTCACCTTTTCTTTTTTTTTTACTTGAGTCCCTAGAAAAGAACTTATATAGCGGCGATGAATAATAAAACGGTGAATAACTAAATATAGAGAGTTTATTCAATTTAAGCAAACAAATCGCAATTGGTCAAATTTTGAAGCATGCCTCGTTAACCTTCACAAAGCAATTTATAAACCGCACTGCCAAACACCATGTAAAAGTTAATATCTGGGGAAGCTTGTCAGTACGCGGTTTTCGGACTGAAATGGTGTTTGACGGTATGTTGTATAAATTTCTTATTGTTGGCTAACCAGGCATGCGCCACATTCGACCAATCGCGATTACTATATTCACTTGATCGGGTACTTCGGTTTTTTACGTGGTCTAGCGTAAGCAATGGTTTTGAGGTTGTTGATTGAAATTTGGCATTTGCGTCGTATAAGCGCTACCTGATTGCGTTGAGACCAATTGTAGTTCCTTTTTCCAATATTCTCTATAGCGTTCCGCAGCCGCAAAGTGCGATTCAGCTCGCATAGCATTTTTAGCTTTATCGTACCGCTGCACAATTTTTTTTACGAAGTATTCCGACTTAATTGTTTTAGCTGCTGAAATATATGACATTTTGCATCCGTTCGGGTGTGTGCATAAAGAAACAGCCTCATACCAATTCACGTATACAGTTGTGTTATTTTGTGAGAAAGAGATATTCTGTCCATTTATTCCATTGTTGAATGTTCATTCGGAGAGTCTGCTGTATTTTCGATTTGTTGTAGACCAGGTGCCGACAGTGTTTATTGCAAGTGGTTGATGCGTAGTTACGTTTTGTTTAGTTTCCATATTGAAAAATTGGAGGTTTGCAAAGTATTTGTTTATAGTGCGATTGTTGTGTTCTTTGAGGAGAACTTTGCATTCCTTCGTTGGTTTATTTAAGTTTGCTTTGTCAAGCAATGATCTGGTTGGTAGTGTGCCAAATATTTCTTAATTTCCGTTTTTCTTTGAACTTTTGCCTTACAAATTTCTTTATGAATATAGGAGTAAGTTTTGATATTTTCAAGTCAGGCATTGATTTTAATGGCGCGAAATAAAATTGGTCCTTGATATGAATCATTGTACTCTCCATGTTTTGAAAGGATTTAAACAGAATCCTAAGTTCATTATTTTCGTCAACATAGTCTCGGAACGTTATTAGGCGGTTTTGTGATTAGTAAAATCTGTAATATTTTTTAGCTATATTATGTTTTTGACATATTTAATAATAGTAGCTGAGTGGTCTGAGGAAAGGTCAAAGAATGATTTTATTGTTTTATATTCTTGGTTATTCAGAAGTCTTTACGATGAGGTGTTTTCTTCGTGTCAGTAGGCCAATAGGTAGGTTCTACTTAAAAATTTACAGTTGGCCTCTTCTTGATTTGGATGATTATATTTTTTGTATACTAGATGCTGTGCCTCTGATTATAGTCGCTGTGCCACTATGCGCTCGTCCAATATGATGATTTTTTCTATATGAAATTTGATTTGAAATTTTTTTCTAATATTAAATAATGTGAAATGACTCATTCGTGACAAATTCTTTTACTTCTAAATCATATTCAATTAGTCCCTTTGGAATCTATATGACGATTTTAAAATTTAAACAATTGTATATTATTTATTTTAGTCATTAATAACGTTAAAACATTGTAAAAGAGGTACAAGACAACTCTAATTTCAATACAATAGAAGATTTATGATGTTATATACATCTTCTGAAGGTATATATATTTTCTTATGCTCTCAATGAGACTACTTCCAAGACTGCATATGAATTAAAAGCGTTACCAAGTAATGAAATAAAAATAGAGTTATCCGACTACATAACTTATACAACAAATGTAGAAGTACATACATTTCAAAATAAATAATATTGTACATTTATTTACTCAAGTCAACGGATACTATCAACGGTTACTAGTTCCATCATTTTATACACCACGCCAATCTGTGTGGAAGCCACTATGGTGAAAGCCTTCCTTAAATGCATCCAGTCAGTAAATAGACTAAGCGCACTATGCGTGGCTAGCGCATTCCGTTGTGTATCGGACGAAGCAATAGGGATAATAAGCAGCAAACCATCCATTGACTTGCTGGCGAAGGAGGTACACCGGCTCTACAAGCAGAGACGAGACCCACAAACATCGTCAAAGCAGTGGAAAGAATTAACACCATTGCAAAATGGCAACACAGGTGGGAGCAATCCGAAAAGGGTCGATGGACTTTCATGCTGATCCCTCACATCACACCATGGGTAACAAGGACAGGGGGGAACTTAACTAGTACGTCACACAGTTGTAAACTGGTCACGACCGCTTTAAGCTGTACCTCCATGAGAGAAAGTATGAGGGAGACCCGTACTGTCCGTACTGTCCTGGGGTGCACGAGAACGCACAGCACGTCTTTTTCGACTACCCACACTTCAAAGGCGCCCCGGATGAACTGAGTGCTGTCCTCGATGAACCACCAACAATGGACAACCTGATTACTCATATGTGCGATACGCTCGTCAAGTGGGAAGCAGTTTGCTCGGCAGCGGCCATCATTATGAAGGCGCTGCGAATCGCAGAACGAGCGCTTAACGCTGAACGCAGCCGTCCCGCACTGACGAGGTTCTGACTTTAGATGTTTTACTCGTCGTTAAATATAAAAAAACACCGAAAATTATAGAGGTTCCGGAGTATAAAAATTACGTAAGGTACAAAGATATCTGAAAAACCTATAGAAGACGAGACCACAGAGAACATCACAGAAACGAGATTGTACACATATTAGATGTACCGACAGGCATTCAAAATAAATTGATTCGTTTGAGATAACACGTAGAGGCAGGAAATTGACAACGTTGGATGTGACCACAAGAATTGTAACATAGAAACCATTGGCACCACAATAGTACGAACCAAATTAATAAGTGCTGATATTGTGGGCGAAGTAATTCTTATAAGATATGTAAGATGTATTTTAATTTCATTTCCTAGTGTGTAGCTTTTAATCTAACAGCTGAATGAATTTGCAGCCATCCTTTCGCCAAAAAGCCTGACAGATAGCAGGCTAAGAATGGCGTCTATAGCTGACATTGGGGTCGTTCTAATGTCCAGATGCCTTGTATATGGCTTGAAGCAGTGAAGTATGGCCCATATCAATTTAGGCTTCGTAATTATATTAGAGTTTACCTCCACTACTCTTACTTGGAACATCCTTCCCAGCGAAACGGTGTTCTAACAACCGGAAAAGTGGGTCTCTTAAAAATAGTCTAGAGTTTCATCACTATTTGAGGTCCAAGATCTATTCTCACTCCTCAGGTATGAGGCTCTCCCTCAATTGATATTATCTTTCTGAGCTTAGACGTCTCAGATATATCTTATAAGTCAGAATATAGAAGTTTCTCCAGGAATTTTTTGTGCTGTCCTAAGCGTTGCTTTGAAGACACTAAGTACAACTTTGTGTAGTACCCAGTCTATACTGTCCCTAGACTTTTTGCAGGTGCTTTATTTCCACTCCTCACCATGTGGGGTTTGTTTCCCACTGGATATACTTAAGAGGCAAGAGACCGATAGGATTTTATTAAGAGCGTCCGTAAGAACCTGCACACATCTATCAGTATTCTCGCTTCTATAGTTCTATATATTTAAATAGTTACAACAACGGTGCAAATGTATATTTATAAAGAGTAGAAAGTGGGGGGGCCGATGTCCGGCCTTTCGGGACTCCACCTTTAGGTAATACGTCGAGAGACCTTTACGAACGTTACCGCTCAATCATCAGTCTTAGGTCTGTCCACTTTCACTCCTACTTCGTGCCCCATCCCTGTTGGCGTTTTCCTCAGCATTGCTCTGGTGAGGGTGTGCTGCTATCCGGGCTCGTCCAGTGGTCCGCAAGGTTATCATCCTATTGGCTGCTGTAGAACAAACAGGCTCACATTTAGGTTTCACATATATGCGTTACCACGTTAGCCACTGTTGCTTGTTCTCCTAAGAGCGCTCAGGTTGTTTCTGCTCTCGTTGAATCGCGGTAAGTGAAACATTGCACGTTTTCCTGCTTTCCCGGCCAACTTGGAAAAAATGGGTCATCATCATATTTGTGCAAGTATTCCTTGAAGCACCCGTAGCCACTCAGAATCTGCGTTACATAGTAGTTAAGCTCGCCGTGTGTGTGCGCTACCCAATGTATCTTTCGGGGACCACTGACATTTAGAAGCCTTCTGTGAGGGAGCCTGAGACTCTGACTTTAGACGCCCACCGAGGGAAGCCTTCTGCTTCACCTCCTCTCCTCTTCTTCTTCGGAATACGTGACTAGCGTTCAACCGTCCGGAGAGCTGACCTCCTTTCTTTGTATACCCTCTTGGAGATGGGTGGGCGTTTAGCAGCACTAGAACAACAATTGATATCAAACTTAGCATAAGCCACGGACGCTGCGTACGCGGGAAATTTTGGATTTGCATCCATTTTTGCTCTTTGAGGCAACACATCTGTGTTCTTAGATTCATTTTGTGGCATACATATTCTTACTGTCATACGCTTGACAAATCTTCGCTTGAAGAATATATTTAAAAGGGTTGGTCAACTGTGGAAATACCCCATACCACAGCAAGGCCACCGTTATTACCTGAGGCGGCCCGGTGTCAGAAAGGTAACTCCGTTATAGCACAGCCTAATTTACCTCCTGGCTGCAAAATTAAATCTAATAGGCACGATCCCAAGAAAACCCTGGATTAGGAGGGAGATAGCTCTTAGTTAGATTACTCCACAATCTGTCAATCTGGCTAAGGTAATCTCATAAAAGCATAAACTCCGCAAGCCTAAACAGTTGCGCCATTGCAATCATCTAAGCCTCCGCACCATATCAAGGTGAGTACTCTTCGCGGCGGCGTTTCCTGATTAAAATATATTGAAGGGGCGTCTTCGTCTTTGAAAACTTGTTTGATTACAAAGAGCGATTTGATATTTCCTGCTTATTATTTTATTTCGTCTTTTATGGTGGGAATCTTGAGATCGCATTGTAAGTCTTCATATGTTATATACCAGAGTACATTTAATATGGATCGAATAATTGCAGTAGTAGGATCCTATAATGCCATATAGACTAAGAGTTTATTTTCTGTTGGTAAACTTGAATTTTTTCTGAGGTGCCAGTAGAATTGTCTAAATTTGTGTTTAATGTGGTGTGGTTTGGTTTATAAATTATATTAGGGTTCTAATCTTTTTTCTATTACTGTACCCAAGTAAGTTTTTGTCAAAAACGATTTTTTATTGTCCAAAAATAGAGTAATAACTTTTAGGCTTTTGTGTTTTAGTGAATTTCTTTAAAATTTGTTGTAGTGCTTCTGCCGAAATTTCAGTGATTGGCGTCGTATTTCAGTCAGTCTTCGTTACTTTTTTGATTTCTATATATTTATTGTTAAGTGTGGCAGCTGCGACAATTATTTGGTCATTCAGTCCATTTGTAAATGTTTCTTGAAGTGATCAGATAATACTTTGGCTTTGTCTAAATGAGTTCGTTCTATTTAGTTTTAAGTGGCGATTGATGTAAAATTGTATTGGCGATTTGTTTGGCAGCTTTCCACAACGAGTAATTGTTAGTCCTTGTGGATCCTAAATTCATTAAGTACTTTTCTAGTTTGTCATCTCTGTCAAGTTTTAACATTTCTTTTAAATCTCTAGTTACTCGGTTTAAACTCTTTTTATCCGCTGTTCTCAGTTTCTTCTTCTTTCTAATGATTTTCTTGATTGCTGCAAGAATTTCGTACTCGTTATTTATGTTGCTGGTATAGAACTAGTTGCAGCGTAAATTATACTGTGGTTTAAGTATAGTACTGCACTGTCAATTTCTTCATCGTTTTTCAAAGAGATGTTTATGTCAAGTCTTTGTTCCAACATTGTTCGAAAATTATTCCAATCCGTTAGTTTATAAATATTTTAATCTACAGTTTATCAGGGTGCTTTGATATCTCAATATAACCGGAGAATGGTCATATGAGAGTTCGAAGTTTGACTGAATAGTCAGGTTTCGTGCTAATGCGTTGTGTTATGAAGAAGTCTATTAGATCAGGTTTTTCGCGTATCACTCTTCTTGGTTCTCCAGTGCTGATGAAGTTGCTTTTACATTCTTTTCTTGTGTCATAAGACAACTATATGACCTTTTGCATTTGTAATTCTTGAGCCCCAAGTTATATTTTTCGCGTTTGTACCACCTCCCACAATATATTGGCTTCCAAGAGTTTTAAAATAGTACAGATATAAAAGTTTAGTGTTTTTGTGTTTTGGGGGGCATTAAACTGTAGATTTTATAATAATTGCAATAATCTGGAGGTAGCTTTTCCTATAATTATCTTTTTTAATGCACTTGAATTTATTGTTTATAATTATTGCCGAACCATGACGAGCTCAGTATCACTTATATGGTAATTTGAGGAATTTGGTATTTTTGTAAAGCTTTTTTTTGTGAAATGCGTCTCAGATATTAACAGAATGTCAACTTGGTTAAAGTGAAAGTCTTAAGATCTAGAATATGTTGACTAAGTCCATTAGCATTTCAGGGAGATATTTTCAAATTAGTTTGTTTGTCCATTCAATTTAGTGACCAGCATAGTGATAATATTCATCATGATAGACATTTGTGAAGTCAATTGTTTCATAATGTTCTTTAGTTCAGACGTTCAGATGTCGTCATTGTTGTTATTTTGAGCGGTTGGATTTTATTTATTTTTTATTTTTTTATTTTTGTCCCATTTTTAATTACATTCTGTTCGTGAACAATAAGTAATTTTTAAATGCTACTATGGACCTTAATATGTTCTTTAGTCATTACCACAGAACATAATTTAATTTAATTATATATAATTAATTTATATACGAAAAGTGTCGTTTAAAATATTCTATGTGGAAGTTCTGTGGGTCCAATTCGTTTGAGTCTTCTTTTTGTTTTTTCCATTGCCGAATTCGGCGCACGTCTCGGTTTTGATGAATTTTTAGGCGCTCTGTGTATTTGCTGCTACATTTTTAATAGTGTCTTCCACCGAGTCAATGTTGAGATCGTGGTGTATGTCTTCATTTCTTATATACCAGTCGGCTTTTGTTATTGTCCGCAGTATTTTGCATTGTGTTCTTTGAATCAGTTGTATATTCGTTTTGCTTGCTGTCCCCCATACTTCGATCCCATATTTCCAGATGGGTGTTATCATTGATGTATATATCATTCTTTTATTATACAGTGATAACTTTGAACTAAGCCCTAGTAACCAGTTTAATTGTTTGAATCTACTTTTTATTTCATTTCGTTTATTTAATATATGTTGTCTCCATGTAAGTTTTGCGTCGATTGCTATGCCAAGGTATTTTGCGCTGGGGCAAATTTTTATAATTTCGTCTTTTATTGTGAGTGGGTGTTTAGCAGAGTTTCTATTCGTATATATTACTTGGACAGTTTTCTCTTTGTTAACTTCTATTCCCCATTTCTCGAACCACGAGACTATATTTTTTATTATTTGTTGAAGTATGTCTGTCGCCGCTTTTTCGTCTTGATTGGATGCTAAGAGGACCGTGTCATCCGCGAATGTTGCTATCATCGTTCCTTGTGTATTTGGGGTTGGAATGTCTGCAGTGTATATTAGGTATAGGAGTGGACCCAGCACATTGCCTTGGGGCACTCCCGCTGTCATTGTTAGGATCTCAGAGCATTCATCGTCATATTTAATGTAAAAGTATCTGTTGGTGATATAACTGCTTAGCAAGTAATAATATTTTAAAGGTAGAATATTATTTAGTTTATTAAGAAGTCCTTTGTGCCACACTCTGTCAAACGCTTTCGCAATGTCCAGGAATACAGCCACGCAGTACTTCTTTTTGTCAATATCATCCATGATTTTGTTCACAACTCTATGAACTTGTTGCACAGTTGAGTGGTTTCGTCTAAAGCCGAATTGATGGCTTGGCAAAGCTTTTTGTTGTATCAAGATAGGCTCAATTCTGTCAAATAATATTTTTTTCAAATATCTTTGAAAGAGTTGGCAAGAGACTGATAGGTCGATATGAACTGGTTCTTGTTGCGTCCTTATTTGGCTTTGGGATAGCTGTTATTTGTGCTACCTTCCACAAGATTGGAATATAGTTAAGCCTTATTATAGCATTAAGTACATTTCTAATATAGACTATTGTTATGTCAGGTAGTTCTTTCAGTATTTTTCCGTTAATAAGATCATATCCAGGTGCCTTTTTGTTTTTTAAATTCTTGATTTGATTCTTGATTTCTGATATCGTTGTCATTTTTATTGCAGTATTTCGGGTACTTTCGGTATTGGTAAGCTCGGTAATTTGATTGTCCATGTCGTTTCTGAATACCGTTTCAAAATGTTTTGCAAGAGTATTTGCTTTGTGTTTATTCCTTTTTGCCCAAGTATTATCTAGTGTTTTATTGGAGGGTTTATGTGGTATTGCACTGTTTAGTTTTTTGGTTGCCCTCCATAATGAGTAGTTCGTTGATGTTGTCGTTCCTAAGTTCTTTACGTAACTTTCAAATTTTTTCTCCTCAAATTGTTTCAATATTATCTTCAGTTCATTTGCCGCTTTGTTGAATTTGGCTTTTTCGTCTGGGTATCTAGTGCCTTGCCATCTTTTCCTTAGTTTCCTTTTTTGTCTTATTTTATGCTTAATGTGAGCTGGGACAGTAGTAATTTGGGATGGGCTTAGAATTGGGGTTGATTGAGTTGCTGCTTTGACGATGTTGTCATTTAGGTATGCTATTGCTGTGTCAAGTTCCTTATGAGATTTCAATGAAATGTTTGTTGTCATGTCATTTTCCATTAATTGGCGAAATTTGTTCCAGTCGGTTTTGTAGTTGTATAAGCCAGCAGCTATTTTTGTATCCGGTGTGCTTTGAAGGGTCAATAGAATTGGAGAATGGTCTGATGATAAATCTAGACATGTTTTCATTGTTAAGTGGTCGTGCAATATGTTTTTTTTAACACAGAAGTCAATTAAATCAGGTAATTGTTTGTTGTCTGTTGGCCAATAAGTTGGTTCTCCCGTGCTAATAAAGCGACTATTATTCTCTTTTATAGCGTCTAGTAGTTGGCGGCGTTTGACGTTTGTCAGTCTTGAGCCCCATATGGAGTTTTTTGCATTATAGTCTCCTCCAGCTATGTAACGACTACCCAATGATTTTAAATGTGTTGTTATGTTTGGGTGGACAGTATACAGCTGACACAGTAATTGGCCCTCTCAAGTCATTTATCTCTATTGAGGTTGCTTGGATATGATGTGATTTATATCCTTCTAGTTCTAGGCACCTAATAGATTTTTTTATGATAATTGCTGTCCCTCCATGGGCTCGATTGTCAGGATGATGTGTATAATAAATGTTATAGTTTGGTATGTCATTATAGCTTCTATCAGTAGTATGCGTTTCAGATATTAGCATAATATCGATTGAATTTTCGTACATAAACGTTTTAAGTTCTAGTAAGTGGCGTGATAGGCCATTGGCGTTCCAAATAGCAAAAGCTATTTTATTTCTGGAACCCTATCTATCTAGTTTTGATACAAGCAGTGTCACAATGTTCATCATACTTGTCATTTGAGTTATTAATTGTTTCATCATTATTTTTAAATCTGATAGATCGTCGTTATTCTGTGTTGGTGTCATGCTGTTTGCTGCTGCGTTAAGGTTTTGAGTTAAGTCTGCTGCTGTAATTATCGCTGCTACTTTAGCATATGACATTCCAGGTGTGTAGTTTTTATGTGTTTGTACTGTGGGTATATTTATAGATGGTTCAGCAAAAAAAAAATTTTTTTTTTGCGGTTGGATGTGGAGTGTTATTTGGATTAATAGCTACTCCTTGTGCATACGTCAAGTTAGGTGAAGTGACGCTGTGTTTAGCTGTCTGTTCGTTTTGATTTTGTTGAGACGTAGGTTGTTGCTGTTCAGAATCTGCTGGAGTAATTTTTTTTTTCCTAAGTGATGGGAAACGTTTAATTTCAAGGGTTTATATACCATACACCCCTTGTAGTTTGCAGTGTGTTTTTCGCTGCATAATGCACATTTTATAGAATTATTACTTTTTTGTACAATTGGACAATTACTAGTTTTCTGATTTCCAGCACACTTAACACAAACTGGGTTTTTAGTGCAGAAGTTTCTGGTATGGCCATATTTTTGACAGTTCGTGCATTGGGGCAAAGGTCGTTTTTGGTGTGGGGACTCAAAACTTAACTTACAGTGATATGGAGGATAATGTCCACGCACAAAAGCTATCAAAAACTGACTGAACATTCAAAATGGTCGAGATTGTCAACATAAGTGAGGGTCATGAGAGCCAACATAACGCCCCACAAAAAGATCGAAAATCGAACATCCGTAGCCCACAAAAATTCAAAATTGGCGATACGTTTTGAACAGACCTCGTATATGTCATTTGAAAATTCATTGCAATCAAAACCTTTATGCAAACACTCGAACAAATCGAGACGAACCGAGAAACAAGCTTCTCCAAACTTTTTAAGTTCTGAAGTTTTTTTATTAAAACAATTTTGCTCTTAGAAACCGAAACCGATTTAACTTTTTTGGGGCCGTTGCCTTCGCTCGTTTCCATTACGGTTCTTATTTATACAAAATATGTATGCATGTAATTCGACAAAACGAGACTGCGGTGTTGGGATTGTATTTCACGAAACCAAAGTTTAATAAATTAGAATAAAAATTTATCAAAAAGCTTTATTTTAATAACCGATTAGATCATTTGCGAAATTATACATTATCAAGTCGGGAAAACCAAATCTTATGCTCTGACAATATATTTTTCCAGTGGGTGCGAAGAAATCCAAACGCGCTCAAGTTTCTAATGGAATAAATTCTTTATTTTATACAATGTTTTTACATACGCTTATGTATACCGTAAAAAAAATCATTCCCCGTACGGACGTTTAGGACAAACAATACAGAAAATAAATTGGCAAAGAAATGCACAAACTTCAGAGGTCAATGTAAAGAAGCGCTATCAATCAAATATAAAATAGGCACATAGCATAATCTAAAGGTAAGTTCCTCCCTTCACTGAAAAAATATAATGGAAATGTGTGATAATACGTAATATGTAATTAGAAAATTAAATAATATCGGAGTCTAAATTAAAAAATCATTACCTTTTGAGCTTGAACTACAGTGCGTGGAAACCCGTCAAGCAGAAATCCATTTTCACATTCAGGTTTTCTCAAATTGCTTTCGATCATTTCCACAACTAGATCGTCAGAAACTAGTTTGCCCTGATCCATTACTTTTTGAAGATCCGCGCCTAGTTTAGAGCCAGATGAAATCTCTGCCCGTAACATATCTCCTGTCGACAAATGGCACACGCAAAATTTTTCTTTAAGTAAAGGAGCCTTAAAAACATTAATCATAAATACACATTAAAAACCTATCTAAATAATTTAGCATATTTTATTTATAAAAAGATAAATTTAAAACTTTATTAATATTGTTGCTGACAAATCGAATATAGTTTTTCTAATGGAGTTGGATGCATTGCTTGAGGATGTGTTCTATAGATGCAGGAAGTATACAAATTGGGCACGAAGGCGTAACATCGACACATAGCTGATGTTGGTGGGATAGTTTTGTGTGTCTCAAAAGAAGGCGGACAAAGATTCTTGTTTGCTGGCGGGATATGTTTGCGTTTTGTGTTACTTTTTTGGTATTAATTTTTTGTATGTTTGGTTATATTTTACCATTCAGCGGATCTAATTGATGCCAGATGTAGATAAGCATTGTAGATCCTTCGCATTGGTATTGAACAAGAGAAAATATGAACGGATGACATAATTTGTTGTGCCATTAGCCAAAACTCATACCTAAGTATGCCTACATGGCAACGTACTCACAATATTCTAGTTTTATTAGGATGCTTTATGCATCAATGAACACAAATTAAAACGGTGTGTTGGACTCATCGGTGTAAATAAATGAACATAGCAGGAATGAGTTCGCAAGCTTATAAAAACTTTGCTGGAATTCGTTGTTTTGGTAGGAAATGCAGATTTAAAATTAGAGGACACTGCTGAGAGCTACTGTGGTTGATTGTTAGATTTAACCCTAAGTGGATGGATGTCGATCTACAGTGTCTTCACAAATTCTAGGCAACAATGGATTGTTGATTTGTTTCTGGTTTGTTCTTGTACGAGCGCTTTTCTTGTGTCTTATTATTATTATAACTTAATCCATAATTAATTATGACTGCAAGGGGTTCGAAAATGAGTACTAGCTTCAGAGGCTAGTACTTTTTAGAAAGAAGCATTTTTGAGACCAAGCCAGAGGCAGGATTTTATTTCCCAGCACAATGGTAAGTAGCAGAAATAAAGATCGCCTAGTAAAATTAGTGCCGACCCGACATCTTATCGTCCCATCAGCTTGCTTCCAATCATTTCAAAACTGTTTGGTATATTTATAATCAAGAAGCTAATGCTCCTCGTTGAAGCGAAAAAATCATAGCGAAACATCAGTTTGTATTTTGGAAGAATCATAACGCTATTGAAGAAATACATAGGCTAGTTGAGAAGATTCACAAAAGTTATGAAAATAAAGAATTTTATACAGCTGCTTTTCTTGATATATCTGAAGCCTTTGATTGAGTATGATATGAAGGTTTGCTGTATAAGGTATTAAAAATGCTTACACTGAATCTTTATCTTCTGATTAAGTCCTATGTGACTAATAGGTATTTTTACATCAAACATGGTGAGTCTCCACTCAAGGAAGTGTCCTTGCAACAGTTTTGTACCTTTTATTCACGTCAGACCTGCTTGCACCCAGAAGCGTCGTTGTAGACACTTTCGCAGATGATACGGCTATTCTGTCCTCATACAAAATGTCCATATTTCCAGCCTTGCAAGACTAAAGCGCAAACAACCTCGAGATTTGGTAGTGATTTAGTATGGAAAATAAAAAACTTTGTAATTACAATTAATGCGCCACTGGTCGCAGAACTTTCTAGATTATATGTGAGAGATAACAGTATATACGTGTAGTATTTATCATCGTAAAATGTTTTTAGTTTAATACAGCATGCAGCAAAATAGTTAAGAAAAAAAACAACAAGAAAAATTCAACTTGACCGAAGGTACACATGAGACAAGGATATAGAAGTGAAAAAAAGCAAGTGAAGATCAAAATAAGTCCACTTTATTGGCTTGTAAACAACAATAACTCGAATCTAAGTCTTGAATTTATCTTATGACGTATTCATGGAAATAATGTCCATTTTAGCCAAAAACAACAAATTAATAGTTCTAAAGTGCCCAGGGCACGATCAAAATATAGTGTCAAACATTGTATATGTGTGTGAATACGAGTAATTTTCACGCTTGTCCGCAAACGCAACAAAATAACTCGTCAAAGTTCATATTATTTCGTAGAGTGTGATCATGGCATTATCATCGGATGAAGACGATTTGCTGTAGTTAATAGTTCTTGTAGGTGTTAAGTAAAATAAAAAATAAATATATAATAGACTGGTTAAAGAAAATAAATGTATTTACTCATGAAAATGAGTTGCATATATCAGAAGATTATTATGGAAAATTTTTTCTTAGAAAATACAACTCATAGGGATGCATTTCCTCAGTAGTTGGTTCTCGGGAAATACATTTTTTCCTAAAATCTATAACTGACTATAAAATTCGAGCAATATCTCATATTGTTTATTTTTTTTCTCTATCACTCACTATATGCCGACATTCTCACATCTCATAGTCAATCGTGAATTTGTTTTCAACCGCGGACGTGTTCATTGCTTCATGGACAAAGCACAACTGAGCAACAACTCGACAATCAGAGCCGCACACGATCCAATTAAAACTCGTCCAATAAAAATATACAAAATTTTTGATTTTCATAAAACATCTGACCCGACGATTCGCGAGTAAGGTCGAGCCCACCACATACTCTTAATTTGGATACTTTTTTTTATCGTGCCCTGGGGACTTAATAGACCCACGAATAGATACAAACCCCATAAAAATAACATCATTGAAACCCCTTAAAAACAGATCAAAGTGAAGTAAAGGAGTTAGATGGCGCGTTTGGTGGTATTGGTCATAAGCACTGTAGGCAACTCATCCAATTTTAAAGGGGAATGGACGTTATTTAGTAAATGATGTTTTCAATATTCAAGCCGAAGGAATATTGGAGTCACTCAATTATAGATTGTAGATGGGAATAAAAACGTATTTTGCCAATTACCGCCTATGATGGTAATTGGGCAAGAAGCGAATCCGAAAAGAGCGAAGCCTTTGCAGATCATTTCCAACATGTGTTTACACCAAATTTAATGCAAAATGATGTACCCCTAACATCTCTGAATGTACGACAAGCGAAACGACGCCCAATGATTTAAATTAAGGAAGTGAAATTGATTGTCCGGAAGGAAATAAGTCCAAAAAAGCTCCAGGTCACGACCTTATCACAAACAAAATGCTGAAGGAACTTCCAAATATACCAATTGTCCATTTTACGCGCTCTGCTAAGACTAAATTCCTTCCCCAAATTTTTAGAAATTGTCAATTATTATAATGATTAATAAACCAGGAAAGAAAGTTTCCAACACAAATAGCATCATATAAACCAATAAGCCTTCTGTAAACACTCTCTAAAGTCTTCGAATAACTATTTCTCTATAAAATTAATCCACTATTGGAAAAAACAGAAGTGATCCCTCATACCAATTTGGGTTTCGGGAGAAGCACGATAAAATAGAGCAGATCCACAGAATATCTGCAGTAATTAGAGACGCTTTGGAGACTAAAAAATATTCCTCTGGAATTTTTCTCGATGTGGCACTAGCGTTCAATAAAATATGGCATGACGGTCTCATCTACAAAGTTCAGGACTACCTTCCCGAATATGGTAATATTTTGAAGTCCTACCTTTTTGATCGGAAATTTAAAGTCAAACATAAAACCCATATGACAGACACCAACAAAATCCTAGCTGGAGTTCCACAGGAGAGAATACTTGTATCGCTTTTGTACGTCTGATACACAAATGATTTACCATACCATAACAAGCTGACAACATCTACGTTTGCAGACGATACCGCAATTTTATATTCCCATAAGAATTCCAACATTGCCTCACAAAAATTAAAGAATTACATCAGACGTATACAAGATTGGTAACTAAAATGGAGAATTAAGGTCAACGAGTCGTTCACATAATATCTACTTTAGGTCAGGAAACTTGCCCTCCTTTATCTCTAAATGGTGTAATGATCCCACAAGCAAACGAAGTGAAATAACTTGGGATTCATTTGAATATGGGTCTCACCTGCCGAAAGCACATTGATGCCAAAAACCTACAACTAAAGCACAAGACTATTACACTCTATAAACTCCTTAACAGCAGGTAAATTTTGTGCATGGAAAATAAAATCCTCCTATATTAAGTGGTAATTATTATTATCGTTGAGGGGATGTTGCATTGCGACCTATAAGATCTATTGTGCCCCCTTCGTGGACCTAGATTATTTCTCTTAGCCCAATTCCCTCGATAAATTGGAGTATTGGTCCTACTTCACAGAGTCTGAGTTCGTCATCGAGTATGATGAATACGCCAAGGTGTTTCCTTCTCTTGTGCATCAGGGCGGGGTAAGTTCCTAACACATGTTGTGCGGTCTCGTCCTCTTCCTTGCAGAACCTACAAAGAGCATCAGGAAAAATTCCCAGTTTTTTTAGGAGATAATTCAACGAACAATGTCCTGTTAACAGGCCCGTAATGATTCTCAAGTTGTTCTTCGTTAGATTCATACAGTCCTAGTAGCGTTTTGAGTTGTATGTCCCTAGCGCCAATTTGGAATTTGATAACCCCGGTAATTTTTCCCAGTATAATCTTCTTTGTCTATCCTCTTCTTCCCAGATAATACGGGAGATGTTTCCCGATCCTAATCCACAGAATGGTTATAATAATAATAATAATATTAATAATAATATTAATAATAATATTAATAATAATAATAATAAGTGGTAATTAAACCCATCTGGACCCACGACATTCAACTGCTCTGCCAGAATTTCAAACATAGAGTTGATTCAACGATTTCAATCTAAAATGCTACGCACAATAACTAATGCACCGTGGTATATAAAAAATGAAAGACTGCATACGGAACTAAACATTCCAACTCTTCAAGAAGAAATTGTAAAATTTAAAAGAGCCTACAAACTAAAATTACACTCACACCCGAATAGTCTAGCTAAGGACTTGCGCAGGGAATCAAATTCATCTCGTCTTAAAGATTTAATTTTAATTAACTTTAATAAATTTACTTTAATGTAAAATGGATTTATCATGAATTGTATATATTAATCTATTAGATATAGTGTAGTATATATTGTCATCAATTTATTTAACCTAAGCACTGGCTAAGGTTTAAATACAAAATGTGGTTATGTAAGATTTTTTACTTATTATTGGTTCTTAGTTAGAAGATTCAAAAAATAATGAAATGTTAAAAAAAAACAAAAAACCTACATATTCTTCGAGTACAATACTTGTTGCTTGAATATAATCTGTGCTGAAATTTTACATTGAGAAGTGCTTTATTCTATTTTTAATTACAATTTTTGTGCCACCACGAGCTTTGCCACTAGGGTGTGTGGCGTCATAGATGGTATCTATATTGAAGTTATTTTTCTGAGTGAGATGGTTTCCGAAATAAGCATAAGGTCAATAGAGATTGAATTTAGAAAATGTTTGAGCTCACACTTGTGCTGGGTTACACCGTTAGCGATCCAATGTGCGATTTTTATGGTGTTTATGTTTTTGACAATAGAGATTGTAATATCATGTTTTGCTTTCGCATCATTTCTTACATCATATTTAGCATAGAGCACATGATTTGTGTCATAGATGCTATGAATATTTGCAATGATTTTTCTAACGATTGGTTTGCTCATTTGAATTGTTTAGGGGAGGATTTCCTTTGAGTATATTAGCATAAGAGTTTACCTGATTTTGGTAGGAGTTACTATTTTAATTTGTCTTTGCTGTGGAATGAGTTTTTTTTTTATATTTATAGATATATACAGGGCAGCCACGACAGTTGGCTGTATGGCTTTCTCCGCAGTTGCTGCTTTTCTTAACATTTGTGTCTTCTTTTGACTTCGAGCAGATTTGATATGAGTGCAGTACATCACAAATAATACACAAAGTGGGAAATGTACAATATGTTTTGGTGTGACCAAATTCTTGGCCATTCTGGCATTGAACTGGAGCAAAATGTTTTAGGGGTTCTTTGACTGTTATCTTTCTAGGCAGAAGATAGCGAAAGTTATAAATAGGATGTGTTTCACCTTTCTTGAGATTCCTGTTGTATGATTGTAGTTCAATTCCGAAGAGTGATTGTGGAATCTTATTTTTGTTGTGGATTGTACTATTTTGTTGTGTATTGTACACAGATTACCAACAGGTCTTTACTACTTTCAAGTTGGTAAGTATAATATTGCTTTTTGTTTTTATCGAGGTATTCCACAATTTTGCGGTAATTATTTTCGTGATAAATCTTAACTTTGGTTTCATTAATATTCATAAATGATTATTGGAATTACAGGGAAATTGTCGGGACCGATTGCAGAGACTAGGGATTTTAGCAGAGTGTTGGAGTGTATTTGTACCATCTATAATTGTAAGTAGTGCAAATCGATTTCGGGATAAACTTGTGATATGATTTTCATGGTCCGATTCATTCAGCTTCCTAAATTTTGCAACTTTCACGATAACCTTGCGGACCACTGAACGAGCCCGGATAGCAGCACACCCTCACCAGAGCAATGCTGAGGAAAACGCCAACAGGTATGGGGCACGAAGTAGGAGTGAAAGTGGACAGACCTAAGACTGATGATTGAGCGGTAACGTTCGTAAAGGTCTCTCGACGTATTACCTAAAGGTGAAGTCCCGAGAGGCCGGACATCGGGATGAAGTTAGTGGCTTGAGGCACCACACTACATGGGCTTTTGACTGCTTTCCACATCGTAAAAATAAAACTACTTTATTCCAAGAACTGTTGCTTAACACTACAGATCACGCCACTTAATAGGTGGGTCTTTATTATATTATGTGCTGTTGTTGTTACTCTTTCTACTCTTTATACATATAGATTTGCACCGTTGTTGTAACTATTTAAATATATAGAACTATAGAAGCGAGAATACTGATAGATGTGTGCAGGTTCTTACGGACGCTCTTAATAAAATCCTATCGGTCTCTTGCCTCTTAAGTATATCCAGTGGGAAACAAACCCCACATGGTGAGGAGTGTAAATAAAGCACCTGCAAAAAGTCTAGGGACAGTATAGACTGGGTACTACACAAAGTTGCACTTAGTGTCTTCAAAGCAACGCTTAGGACAGCACAAAAAAGTCCTGGAGAAACTTCTATATTCTGACTTATAAGATATATCTGAGACGTCTAAGCTCAGAAAGATAATATCAATTGAGGGAGAGCCTCATACCTGAGGAGTGAGAATAGATCTTGGACCTCAAATAGTGATGAAACTCTAGACTATTTTTAAGAGACCCACTTTTCCGGTTGTTAGAACACCGTTTCGCTGGGAAGGATGTTCCAAGTAAGAGTAGTGGAGGTAAACTCTAATATAATTACGAAGCCTAAATTGATATGGGCCATACTTCACTGCTTCAAGCCATATACAAGGCATCTGGACATTAGAACGACCCCAATGTCAGCTCTAGACGCCATTCTTAGCCTGCTATCTGTCAGGCTTTTTGGCGAAAGGATGGCTGCAAATTCATTCAGCTGTTAGATTAAAAGCTACACACTAGGAAATGAAATTAAAATACATCTTACATATCTTATAAGAATTACTTCGCCCACAATATCAGCACTTATTAATTTGGTTCGTACTATTGTGGTGCCAATGGTTTCTATGTTACAATTCTTGTGGTCACATCCAACGTTGTCAATTTCCTGCCTCTACGTGTTATCTCAAACGAATCAATTTATTTTGAATGCCTGTCGGTACATCTAATATGTGTACAATCTCGTTTCTGTGATGTTCTCTGTGGTCTCGTCTTCTATAGGTTTTTCAGATATCTTTGTACCTTACGTAATTTTTATACTCCGGAACCTCTATAATTTTCGGTGTTTTTTTATATTTAACGACGAGTAAAACATCTAAAGTCAGAACCTCGTCAGTGCGGGACGGCTGCGTTCAGCGTTAAGCGCTCGTTCTGCGATTCGCAGCGCCTTCATAATGATGGCCGCTGCCGAGCAAACTGCTTCCCACTTGACGAGCGTATCGCACATATGAGTAATCAGGTTGTCCATTGTTGGTGGTTCATCGAGGACAGCACTCAGTTCATCCGGGGCGCCTTTGAAGTGTGGGTAGTCGAAAAAGACGTGCTGTGCGTTCTCGTGCACCCCAGGACAGTACGGACAGTACGGGTCTCCCTCATACTTTCTCTCATGGAGGTACAGCTTAAAGCGGTCGTGACCAGTTTACAACTGTGTGACGTACTAGTTAAGTTCCCCCCCTGTCCTTGTTACCCATGGTGTGATGTGAGGGATCAGCATGAAAGTCCATCGACCCTTTTCGGATTGCTCCCACCTGTGTTGCCATTTTGCAATGGTGTTAATTCTTTCCACTGCTTTGACGATGTTTGTGGGTCTCGTCTCTGCTTGTAGAGCCGGTGTACCTCCTTCGCCAGCAAGTCAATGGATGGTTTGCTGCTTATTATCCCTATTGCTTCGTCCGATACACAACGGAATGCGCTAGCCACGCATAGTGCGCTTAGTCTATTTACTGACTGGATGCATTTAAGGAAGGCTTTCACCATAGTGGCTTCCACACAGATTGGCGTGGTGTATAAAATGATGGAACTAGTAACCGTTGATAGTATCCGTTGACTTGAGTAAATAAATGTACAATATTATTTATTTTGAAATGTATGTACTTCTACATTTGTTGTATAAGTTATGTAGTCGGATAACTCTATTTTTATTTCATTACTTGGTAACGCTTTTAATTCATATGCAGTCTTGGAAGTAGTCTCATTGAGAGCATAAGAAAATATATATGCCTTCAGAAGATGTATATAACATCATAAATCTTCTATTGTATTGAAATTAGAGTTGTCTTGTACCTCTTTTACAATGTTTTAACGTTATTAATGACTAAAATAAATAATATACAATTGTTTAAATTTTAAAATCGTCATATAGATTCCAAAGGGACTAATTGAATATGATTTAGAAGTAAAAGAATTTGTCACGAATGAGTCATTTCACATTATTTAATATTAGAAAAAAATTTCAAATCAAATTTCATATAGAAAAAATCATCATATTGGACGAGCGCATAGTGGCACAGCGACTATAATCAGAGGCACAGCATCTAGTATACAAAAAATATAATCATCCAAATCAAGAAGAGGCCAACTGTAAATTTTTAAGTAGAACCTACCTATTGGCCTACTGACACGAAGAAAACACCTCATCGTAAAGACTTCTGAATAACCAAGAATATAAAACAATAAAATCATTCTTTGACCTTTCCTCAGACCACTCAGCTACTATTATTAAATATGTCAAAAACATAATATAGCTAAAAAATATTACAGATTTTACTAATCACAAAACCGCCTAATAACGTTCCGAGACTATGTTGACGAAAATAATGAACTTAGGATTCTGTTTAAATCCTTTCAAAACATGGAGAGTACAATGATTCATATCAAGGACCAATTTTATTTCGCGCCATTAAAATCAATGCCTGACTTGAAAATATCAAAACTTACTCCTATATTCATAAAGAAATTTGTAAGGCAAAAGTTCAAAGAAAAACGGAAATTAAGAAATATTTGGCACACTACCAACCAGATCATTGCTTGACAAAGCAAACTTAAATAAACCAACGAAGGAATGCAAAGTTCTCCTCAAAGAACACAACAATCGCACTATAAACAAATACTTTGCAAACCTCCAATTTTTCAATATGGAAACTAAACAAAACGTAACTACGCATCAACCACTTGCAATAAACACTGTCGGCACCTGGTCTACAACAAATCGAAAATACAGCAGACTCTCCGAATGAACATTCAACAATGGAATAAATGGACAGAATATCTCTTTCTCACAAAATAACACAACTGTATACGTGAATTGGTATGAGGCTGTTTCTTTATGCACACACCCGAACGGATGCAAAATGTCATATATTTCAGCAGCTAAAACAATTAAGTCGGAATACTTCGTAAAAAAAATTGTGCAGCGGTACGATAAAGCTAAAAATGCTATGCCAGCTGAATCGCACTTTGCGGCTGCGGAACGCTATAGAGAATATTGGAAAAAGGAACTACAATTGGTCTCAACGCAATCAGGTAGCGCTTATACGACGCAAATGCCAAATTTCAATCAACAACCTCAAAACCATTGCTTACGCTAGACCACGTAAAAAACCGAAGTACCCGATCAAGTGAATATAGTAATCGCGATTGGTCGAATGTGGCGCATGCCTGGTTAGCCAACAATAAGAAATTTATACAACATACCGTCAAACACCATTTCAGTCCGAAAACCGCGTACTGACAAGCTTCCCCAGAAATTAACTTTTAAATGGTGTTTGGCAGTGCGGTTTATAAATTGCTTTGTGAAGGTTAACGAGGCATGCTTCACAATTTGACCAATTGCGATTTGTTTGCTTAAATTGAATAAACTCTCTATATTTAGTTATTCACCGTTTTATTATTCATCGCCGCTATATAAGTTCTTTTCTAGGGACTCAAGTAAAAAAAAAAGAAAAGGTGAAAAAATAAACTGAAAATGGCTCCTGAACCAGGAAGACGTGACCAAAACTTGTTTGCTATTCTTGACAATGAACCAACACCGAAACGTAAAAATTAAACATTGATAACAACTATGGCTTCCCGAACCTCAAAAAAAAAAAACTACATAAAATCACAAAAATCTTACCCCGTATCCCAAATATTTAATCATTAAAAATAAAATCAACAAGCCGCTTAAATTGTTCAATATATTCTTACTAAATAAAACCCTTGAAAGTATAACAACTGAAACTCCACCCTCAATATCATTTACAAGAGATCACCTTCTTATTTTGACAAAAAATGATCATCTTTCCAATCTATGTGAAGTCGCTGTCAGCCTACACCCGACCTTAAATACGGTCAAGGGCGTTGTCTACTCCGGTTTCCTAAGTGGTTCCAGTGAAAATGAAATTATCGAAGGCTTAAAAGAACAAGGTGCAGTCGAATGTAAAAAAATAACAAAAATGATATATGGTAAAATTATTAAAACACCATTATATATAATCTCCTTCAACCTATACCAAATTCGTAAAGAAATAAGTATTGCTTGGTTAAAAGTAAAAGTAGAACCCTATATTCCATCACCTACAAAAACTGTATTACTATAGGCCACACTATCAAATTTTGTAAATCTGAAAAAAATGCAATGTGTGCTCTATCACTTTTCATGAACCCCTACCATGTAATAAAATTTAGTGCATTAATTGCAAGCAACAACACCGTTCTGACAACAAAAACTGTCCAACATTCAAGAAACGACAAGCAATTTTAAAGCAGAAGACCCTAAATAAATGTTAATTCAGCGAGGCAATTGAAGCCATCAATAACGACACAATTAGAAGAAGCTTAGCAAAATAAATTCAATAAACCACCTCATAAAATAAACGAAACTAATAAAATTCCTACTGAAATAGCAACAACTTCGACCTCCAATGGTAAACCCATTATTGAGCATTGTAGGCAACTCATCAAATTTTAAAGGGGAATGGACGATATTTAGTAAATTAAGTTTTCAATGTTCAAGCCGAAGGAATATTGGAGTCACTCAATTATAGACTAGAATTGCTAAGGCATTGAAATTTGTAGATGGGGACAAAAACGTATTTTGCCAATTACTGCAATGATGGTAATTGGACAAGAAGCGAATCCGAAAGAGCGACACCTTTGCAGATCATTTCCAACATGTGTTTATACCAAATTAATGCAAAATGAAGTACCCCTAACACCTCTGAATGTACGACAAGCGAAACGACGCCCGAAGTTTTAAATTAAGGAAGCGAAATTGATTGTCCGGAAGTAAATAAGTCCAAAAAAGTACCAGGTCACGACCTTATCACAAACAAAATGCTGAAGGATTGGTATTCAATTGGATAGACGTCTCACCTGGCGACAGCACATGGAAGCCAAAAGACTACAACTAAAACTAAAGACTAGAACATTCTATTTGCTCCTAGGTCAAGCAGCAGGTCAAGGTTGAAAATTTATTTTTTTATTTACATTGTAACTAGTTAAAATATTTAAAAACTAACGAACAATTTGTATCTAATTTTGTATAAAACAAGTCATATTGATGCTCTGCACAATACTTGCAGAGAAGTTGGTTACTATATGAGACGGTGCGGCTTTTTTTGTTTAACCCTTTCCTTCCATTCGCTTGGATCAGTAGGGACTGAGGCTTCGCCGTTCAAATGGTTAGATAGTCTTTCCATCTGTGACTTTGCATATTTTTGTATTGTAACGGCAACTGGCTCGATGCCAAGATCGCGTTCGAGATCGCTGCTGCAGAAATACTAAAGTGCATTTACAGCACATATCACTAGTTTGTTTTGGAATCTTTTGATCTGCATTATATTGCAGGAACCTGAGCAACCCCGTAGTTGAATTCCATAGGTCCATACTGGTTTGAGCACTAGCTGGTATAAGAGACTTTTGTTATATCTGGATAACGCAGATCGTTTGCCCATGAGCCAATACATATTTCTGAATTTTATTTCAAGTTGTTTTTTTTTCTTTTTGACGTGAGTGTTCCATCTAAGCTTAGTATCCAGGGTCATACCTAAGTATTTAGAGGTGTTATGGTGCGGGATTTGTATGCCGTTTATATACAATGAAGAGATCGGGCTCTATTGTATGTGAAGTCTATATGAACCGATTTAGTTTCGTTCAGTTTAATTCGCCATATGGCTGTACACTCAAATATTATTTAGATAATGTTGCAGCTGTGCAATAGATCTGCCACTGATTTTTCCACCGATAGAATGGCTGTGCCGTCTGCAAATGTCGTTGTGATGCAGTTGTCGTTCTTAGGTGAGTCACATGTAAAGAGTAGGCACAGGATGGGCCCCAATACGCTACCCTGAGGGGCACCAGCTTTTATTTCCTTGAGGTCAGAGTATATGGTTACCTGTTTGATTCGAAAAAAACGATCTGATGGTATGATTTTAGTATGTTATAATACTGTGTTAGTAACTGAGCATTAATTTTCTTAAGGAGCCCGCCATGGCATACTTTATCGAAACATTTTGACACATCAAGAAAAACAGCTGAACATAACTTTTTTTCAATAATACGAGCTTTTCTGTGGACTTGATCAATGGTTGACTGTTTCGTGCGGAAACCAAATTGGTGCGCAGGTATAATTTTTCTCTGCTCAATTATGTGGTAGACACGTTTAGCGAGAAGCTTCCATAAGTTTTGAAATTATGGGCAGTAGAAATATAGGCCGATATGATGTTACATCGTGCGCTGGCTTCCCTGGATTGTTGAACATGATTACCTCAGGAGTTTTCCAGTAGATAGAAACGTATTCCATTCTAAAAGTAGCATTCATAATTTCTGTTATTTTAGATATTACATTTTATGAGAACTGTTTTAATATCTCGCTAGTTATGAGGACGAATCCTGGCGACTTTTTATACTTTAATTTTATTATTTCTGTTCGTAGCGCAACGTCTGTAACGCAGAGAGATTCCATTTCCGCTACACTCGATGTGGCATTCGGCTTAAAGATACTTTCAGGGTACCGAGTTGACTTGAAAGGGTTCTCGTAGAAATCTCCGAATTTACGACTATTTTCCTTACCTTAGCTCTATCTGATATTTTGTGCGCACGGAAGTGCGAAGGTTTTGGCACCAGACTTTCTTCCTTTTTCACGCTATTTAAAATATTATAAATAGTTGGCTGGTCAAAGGAAACATATCGGACAATTCTTGAACACTTTTTCGGATGCGGTGGTTATGGTAAAACAACTGAGTCATATCAAATGATATTCGTTTACCAGGCATCTTAACTACAGAATAAATTTCCTAAAAATGCAGTATTCGATGAGCAAAGAACAACTATTTTTGATTAATTTGTGTCTAAAACTCACGAATTTTTTACTTTGACAAACTGTATGTACATTATTTTAATTTGAAAAATTATAAGCATTCCAAAAATGCACCTAATATGAAAATTATATTTTTTCTTAACAAGCACTAAATATCTACAAATTTCTTCAAGCCACCTTTCCAATGAGATGTTACTATATGCATGTGTATCATATTCCAAAAGGGATGAGTGACCCATCCGTTGTGTATGACGAGAAAATCCTCATAATCCTTCAAAATTCATCCCCTAACATACATACATCTATATACTCGTATATAAAAATGAATGTTTGTTTGTTAGTGACGCTAAGGCTCGAGAACGGCTGGACCAATATTGATGGAATTTTCAGAGGTTGTTCGTTGTGGATCTGGGAAGGTTTAGAAATAAATAAAACCTTATACTTTTCCTGAAGAAAAGTCGGAAAATTTAAAAATTCTAAAAAGGACTTTTTTCCCTACAAAATTTTTTTTCTTTCAAATTTTTTTTTCCAATTGTTTCTTGCAAATCTATCGATCTCAAAACATTCGGAAAAGTCGGAAAATTCGGAAAATTCGAAAATTAGAAAAACCTAATCTCACTTTTTGTTCTCATTTTTTTTGTATGTGCGTGGTGTTACACGCGCACATTTAGTTTCATATTTGTGTTGTAAGCACTGACTGATACTCCAATAACTCAACAGATGGAGCTGTAGACGCTTATTTATTTTGACAGCTTCGTATATTGTTTGTTCTTTCTGATTTGTTTTTCGAACAGTGCGAACATGGTCAGTTGACTTTCTGACATTTTTCCAAATTTTAATTGATTTCTCGAGTTAAATTCATTACATTAAATTGTTAAATTGTTTACATTCACGAAATATTTGATTTTAAATCTGTGGATCATCAGTTTTTGAGTGAAATTATTGACATTTCAAACAAAAAAAGTGAGTTCATTATTTTTGTTTGTTGGTGAATACCTAACCTCATTTCCATTGGAATTTATTTGTGTTATTTCTTCAGCTGATTTGTAAATTATTTGAATCGTTCAATTTCGGTCGTTTGATTTCTTTATTTCGGCTATTCAAAAGGTAAATTTTTGAAAATTATTCCGTGAAAACTTTATGTGTGTTTCATACAAAGTGATAAATTACAGATTGAAATTTGTTACGATGCCACAAAGAGGTCGCGCTAATATCGGTCGGCGTTCCCGACTTACAACGGACCAACGTAATTATACAGCACGTCGTACGGAAGAAGAAAAATCTACTGCAAGGGAATCTGCTCGAATCGGAATGATTGAACATCGTTCGCGACAATCACAAGAGGCTCACGAAGCTCACAATGAGTAACAACGATTGAGAAGAAGACAAGTTCGTGCTCAGGAAATTCATGAAGCAAGAGAACAACGTTTGGCTGCTCACCGACAACGCCAGCAACAACAACGATTGCCTAATTTGAATATCGAACGTGCAGCCTTTCGATATGAGCCGGACATTGAATACGGTGCACACGCATCAGTTCGATTTGGTTCCATGTCTGTCGTTTGCCCGCATTGCGATGCACTGAAATTTCCAAAAGAACCGGCCGGATTGTGTTGCGCAAGCGGAAAAGAGAAATTACCAGAGTTACTTCCTCCACCAGAGCCATTGCGGTCGTTGCTTTACGGTGAATCACCAAATTCGAATAATTTTTTACAAAATTCCAAGATGTATAACGATTGTTTCCAAATGACGTCGTTTGGTGGGGAAATTGTGAATGAACATAATTACAATCCCACATTCAAGGTTAGTTCACCAACAATCTAACACTTATTATCTCGCCAATAAAATACAGAAATTAACATATTTGTCTGCAACTATACAGATTCACGGGCAAATTTATCTTCTTTCTGGATCGCTGTTGCCGTATCCTGATCAAGATCACAAATATCTCCAAATATATTTCCTTGGAGATTCAAATGAAGAAGTGAATCGACGTTGTGCAATATTCAATGCGACGAAGAGAGAAATTGTGCAGCAATTGCAAGAAATGTTGCATGAACACAACGAACTAATTCGATTATTCAAAACTTCGTTAGAAAGGATGCCATCTGATGATTACAGAATCGTCATAAAAGCGGACAAACAACCAGCGGGCACTCATGAACGGCAATATAATGCACCGACGGCCGATGAAATATCAATTGTTGTTGTTGGCGATAATTTAGAATTCCGCGATATTGTTATTAAACGTCGAGCTGGAGATGCATTAGAGCGAGTTAATGAAACTCATCGATCGTATGACTCACTACAATGTCCGCTTATGTTCTGCCGTGGTGAAGATGGATATCACTTGAGACACAACATGATCAATCCTGCCAATCGTTAGTAAAAGAAAAACAAACACTCTTGATTGTAACTTCATTTTTTGTTAACTTTTAGGTCTCGATACAAATAAGAAGGTCAGTGCAATGAATTTTTACGCGTATCGATTGATGATTCGCGATGGAATTGACAACCATCTCTTGAGATATCGCCGTTTATTTCAACAGTATGCAGTTGTAGGTTACGTGACGATGGAGACAGAACGACTCAATTTTATTCGCTTCAATCAGACCAAGCTTTGATCTGAAGAGTATATTCACTTGCGAGATGCGGTCAATAGCGATGAAGATGTGACATTCTTGGCCGACTCACGATTTTGCCATCAACATACATTAGCAGCCCAAGGCACATGCACGAGTACTCGCAGGATGCGATGACATACGTGCGGAATTATGGACGGCCGGATTTGTTAGTTACATTAACTTGCAATCCAAAATGCCCACAGATAACGAAATTATTGAATCGCGGTCAATCAGCAAGCGATCGTCACGATGTCACAGCACGAGTTTTCAAACAACAGCTACGATATTTGATGGACTTTATCGTGAAGCAACGTATATATGGTGCTGTTAGATGCTGGATGTACTCTGTTGAGTGGCAAAAGAGGTTTGCCGCACGTACACATTCTTCTTTGGATGGTCGACAAGATTACACCAGACCAAATTGATGACATCATATCTGCGGAAATTGCTGATCCAGAGATAGATCCAGAATTATACGAAGTGGTGAAAACCAATATGGTTCATGGACCTTGCGGACACTACAATCCCACTTCGGTTTGTATGTCTGACAATAAATGCACGAAACACTATCCACGTGCTTTTCTTTCGGAAACGCAAACTGGAAATGATGGATATCCACTCTATCGGCGTCGCTCATCAGACAACAATGGCAGAACACTCAGCATTCAATTTAGTTGCATTCGAAGTTGACAACACATGAATCGTACCATATTCGCCAATATCTAAGACATTCAAAAGTCATATCAATGTTGAGTATTGCAGTTCTGTGAAATCGATCAAATACGTTTGCAAGTACGTCACTAAAGGAAGCGACATGGCGGTTATTGGCCTTGAACGAGATGAGATCAGCAAGTATCAAATTGGTCAATACGTGAACTGCAATGAAGCGCTTTGGAGAATATTTTCTTTTGTAATTCATGAGCGTATTCCGACTGTTGCGCATCTCGCAGTTCTTTTGGAGAATGGCGAAAGAGTGTATTTCAACCCAGAGAATGCAGTACAGCGAGCGGAACACCACCAGCAACAATATTGACGAGTTATTTCTCAACTTGCGCCAGTGATCCGTTTGCGAGAACATTGCTTTATTCGGAAATGCCTCGATATTATACATGGAATGCATCGTCGAAGAAATGGTTACGCAGAAAGCAAGGCCAACCAGTAGATGGACATCCAGGTGTGTTCTCAACTAATGCATTAGGACGAATGTTACACAATTACATTGCGTACTGTGAATGGTACAGTTTGTGCAACTTTTTGAGAAGCATACCAGCATCTACAATTGCTGGAACATGATAATTACTGGAATCAAACGATGGACGATGCTACTTCGCATGCCATTGAAGTTCGCACACTTTTCGCGATGATCATTTCGACATGTCAGCCTTCAAATCCGCGTCAATTGTGGGATATGTACAAAAATTACATTGCCGAAGACATTTTACATCGTATTCGAGTGGCAACATGGAATTCAGAATTGCAAATGAACGATGACATCTACAATGAGGCATTGGTGTTGATTGAAGATTTGTGTTTGCTTATGAGTGGCAAACTATTGACTGAAATTCATATGCAAGCGCCAAATCGTCAAATCAGAGATGTACTGAATCGTGAATTGGAACGTGAGCGTGCATACGACAGAATAACTTTGGAACAACAAGTACAAAGAAATGTTCCATTATTGAATGAGCAGCAAAAGAGTGTGTATGATGAATTGATGAAGGCTGTCAATGATGTAAACGGTGGACTATTTTTTCTTGATGCGCCCGGCGGAACTGGGAAAACGTTCCTGATATCATTGATTTTAGCCACAATACGATCTCAAAATGGCATTGCGTGCACGAAAGATCTGCGGAATAATAATTTCGCTTTAGTGGCGCAATGATACTGTTAGCAGGCGATTTTCGACAAACACTTCCTGTTATTCCGAAATCAACAGCGGCGGATGAATTCAACGCATGTCTCAAGTCATCGTATTTGTGGCGGTACGTGAAAACCATACGATTGACTATGAATATGCGAGTGTTCCTGCAACAGGATAGCACCGCAGAAGTTTTCTCTATAGAACTGCTAAGAATTGGAAATGGCAAATTCCGGTTGCCATTTGTCAATTCACTTCAACGAAAGCTGAACTCACCACGAATGTTTATCCGAACATTGGCCAAAATTATCGTAACTACGATTGGTTGAGTGCACGCGCAATTTTAGCTGCCAAAAATACTGAAAATGAAGACGAAGCCGTGAATTATCCAGTTGAATTTCTAAATTCTTTGGATTTGCCTGGCATGCCGCCGCATCATTTGCGTCTCAAAGTTGGATCTGTCATTATTATGCTTCGCTATCTTCATGCGCCGAAACTGTGTAATGGAACCCGACTGATTGTGGCGCAGCTATCGAATAATGTGATAGTTGCAAGAATTTTGAAAGGGACTTACAAGGGGGCAGAATGCTTGATTCCACGAATTCCTCTGAGTTCCAACGATTTGCCATTTCAGTTCAAACGTATTCAGTTTCCAGTGAAACTTGCATTTGCGATGACAATCACCAGGTCACAAGGACAGTCGCTGGAAGTGTGTGGCCTAAATTTGGAAATGCCATGTTTTTCACACGGCCAGCTATACGTGGCGTGTTCACGAGTTGGAAAACCATCTTCTCTGTACATTTACGAACCGGAACAGAAAACAAAAAATGTTGTTTATCAAGCTGCGTTACATTGAAAAAAAATGTAGAAAAATCGCAAATAAATGATTTTCAACACAATATAAATTCAACTTTTTTTCTTTTCAAAACACATAATTTCACGCAGGGCAACGCCTACGGGGTCAGCTAGTATGTATATACACTGCACGTCACATGAATAGGTGCAGTGTTTAAGCAATCATTTTAAGGTTGCTGCTCTCAAGATAATTCATGGAGAGGATTATGTTGTACTTTTTATTAAAGGTTTAACAATTGAGAAAAAGAGTGTAAACAACACATTAGAGAAGTGGAAAAAGTTCCGTTAAATTTAATCTGAGCTTCTTTTTGTTATTTGTCAAATAAAATGTGTATTATTTTTGCGTCACTTGAATAGGTGCAGTGATTAAAAAATTAAAAAACAGTTAACAACAGTTAAAAACAGGATTAATTTTAATTCTAAATAGTTTTCAATAATGTGTACTTCCGGCCTTCGCTAAAATTATTTCATAAATTCTGTTGGGAAGGGAGTTATACAGTTGCGATAAATATTGTAACGAAATTTGCGACCAAGCCGATTGTATTGCAGCAACTAAAGATTCTCGGTCATCAAATTGCCGTCCAGACTCGTACACTTTCCGAGACAACCATCCCCACACGTTTTCCATTATATTTATATCCGGGGAATATGGTGGCCATGGCAGCAATTCAACATTTTGCTCGCTAATCCACGTTTTAGTAACCCTTGCCGTATGGATAGGAGCATTATCCTGTTGGAAAGTCCATGGGATGGACGGGGGGGTCAGGGGGGAACCAGTCAGGCAAAGCATCTAATTGCCCCTCACTGGGAGGGGCTAGAGCGATCCTGGTGTGGGACACCCTCAAGAAGACTCACTGCCTCCACGTGGCGGCTCCGGGCAATGGCACACCAGCACCCGCTGATGGCCAGCTGAAGTGAGCAACGCACCCAGAGATAGCGATGACCCCCTCATGGGGCGGCTGTCTGGGCAACGGGGGACAACGAGGGATCAACGATGGAACAGCGAGGGACCATCGTGGGACCACAAAGGGACATCGTGGGATCTGTTGTACCTCAAATCAAGGCCGAGACCGGTAAGGCCTTGATTATGGCATACCGGAAACATAGGAAATAAGCTGATGCTTGTGGGCTGACAATTGCGGTATGCTGCCACCTCAGTAAGAGTGAAATCTTACAGAAATGGCTGGTAGCTTAATGCCGCAATCGCCCCCGTCCCGTTAAAACCATGGCAGGTCTCAGGAAACGCTCGATGCTCGTCACCATTAAATTGGCAGTGCAGGCTCGGATGTAACATTCCCGACTAGCGCTGGTCTGGCTCTGAACATAAGGACTTGTGTCAACCCTCGCATGGCCTCCCTGCTGCGGCAAAGATAACCATGGGACCATTAAGGCGACTGCACTACGAGCAAAGATAACGGTCCTGAGCGGGGACCCAATCAATAAATGAATAGTAACAATAACAATACCAACAAAACAAACAAAGACGACGGTGCGATGAAGGACCCCTTCGGCAGGAGGTCTACTGTCCAGAGGACCTCTCCTCCGGTAATAAGAAAGACGGTGGTGCGGAGAAACACACTGGCAGACACCAGTGAGCTTCAGCGAGTGATGGGCATGAGGGCCGATCCGACGGCAATGGCGGTCATCCCTCCCGATGACGTCATTGCCAAAGGCAAAATGGCGGTGCTGGAGTGGCACATTGAAGCACTCATAGCTTTCCTTGTGCCAAGGCACAATGTACATGCCGACATCAAGCGGAAGGCATCCAAAATCCGGGATGTCTGCTTGCAGGTCGTCGAGGAGCAGGACGCAGGAACGGCTGCGAGAGTGCCACAGCTGGTGCAAGCCGACAGGGCAGTCCAGACTGAAGGGCGGACGGAGAAGGTGGACAAGGAGGTGCAGGTTGGCGGCCCTCCTGTGGACAACCAAGGCAAAGCCGGTGCGTCTTCGCGGACAGCCCCTGCCCAGGCGAAGAGCTACGCGGCCGCAGTCGCAACGCCAAAGCGCCCCCGTGAGAAGGGGGATCCGGAGCAAGTAAGTCCGACTAGCCGAGCGGTAGCTAAGAGGAGGAGGGGGGATGCCCCGACACTGGCGGCCGAGAAAACGGTAACCCGGCCAAATCCTAAGACCCATAAGCCTATGGATGGAAAGGCGGAGGGTGCAAAAGTTGGGTGGACCACAGTTCGTTCCAGACCCCAAGCGAAGCGGAAGGGCCGGAAGCCTAAGCCAGCGCGTCCCGATGCCATCGTCATCAGGGAAACTGGCACCGCGAGCTACGCGGACATCCTCCGCAAGATCAAGAGGGACCCGCAGCTGTCAGAGCTGGGAGAGAGCGTCCGCAGGATCCGAAAGACGGCCAAGGGTGAACTGCTTCTGGAGTTGAGCGTGGCGGCAGATCCAAAGACACCCCAGTATCATGAGGCGGTGGCGACTGTCCTGGGAACCAGTGTGGAGGTGCGTAAGCTCACGCAGGAAACCCTAGTGGAGGTGAAAGACCTGGACGAAGTCAGCACGGTGGAAGATGTCCACGAGGCGCTGTGTACAGCCAATCTCTCGGAGACCTCCCGTGGATGCAATCAGGTCTCTCAGGAAAGCGTACGGTGGAACACAGACAGCGGTCATCAGTCTGTCGCCCCAGGCAGCCGCAGCCCTTCTGAAAGCTGGCAGGCTGAGTCGGATGGACCTCATTCCGGGTGCGCGAAAAGGTGACTCCCCTGCGTTGTTACAAATGTATGGAGTTCGGCCACACCGCGCAGAAATGCGGTAGCAAGGATGATTGGCGCCACAAGTGCTACAGATGCGGCACTCGTCCAAACGGCGAAGGAGGCGATTCAGGGCCAGAGATGGAAGGGGGCTGCCAAGAGGTATTGCCTCGTGGTCACCCTCGACGTCAACGCTTTTAACTCGGCCAGCTGGGCGCGCATAGCAGAAGCGCTGGCAGAGTTCAAAGTTCCCATCTATCTAAGGCGAATCATCACTAGTTATTTTAGCGACAGGATGCTATTATACGAGTCCGATAGAGGTGTAGAAACGTACAAGATCACCGGAGGAGTTCCCCAGGGGTCTGTACTGGGGCCACTTCTCTGGAACGTTATGTACGATGGCATTCTCCGCATACGGGTGCCCGATTACGTTAAAATAATCGGATATGCGGACGACATAGCGCTAGTGATCACGGCGAAACACCTGGAGGAGGTAATAGCAGAGGCCAATCACACAGTAGCCACTGTTGGAAGATGGCTGGCGGATGTTGGACTGAAGCTGGCAGAACACAAAACGGAGGCTATCCTTGTGTCAGGTCGAAAGGTACAAGAGGTGGTGGAGATAAGGGTTGGTGACTGCACCATTACCACGACTCCACATCTCAAATACCTAGGCATCCGGATTGACGCAAGACTGACGTTCAAGGAGCACTTTCGGCGATTAGGTGAGAAGGCAGCGCGGACCTGTTCCCAGCTCTGCCGGATAATGCCAAACCTCGGAGGGCCACGGCACTGGAAAAGACGCCTCATCTCAGGGGTCGTCAAATCCATAATCATGTATGGAGCGCCCATATGGGCTGAGAAGTCGAGCGTAAAGGCGTACGTTCGCACCATAGAGGCGGCGTATAGGAGATGTGCGCTCCGCACGATCTCAGCACACCGTACTGTGTCTGCAGACGCCGCGCTGGTGATAGCCGGTATGATCCCGCTGGACCTGCTGGCCAAGGAGGCGTGGAGCCTATACTACGGCGAAAGTACGCACGAGCTGAGTGCGGAAGATCGCGTAGCAGGCATTAGGCAAAGCACCACACAGGAGTGGCAAGCCCGATGGGATGCATCCGAAAATGGCCGTTGGACGAGGAGGTTGATCCCTGATCTCCAACGCTGGATGGATAGGTCGCATGGCGAGGTGAACTATCACGTCACACAGCTGCTGACCGGCCACGGAGGTTTCCGGGCGTACCTACACAGATGCCGGCTGGAGGAATCCCCCCGCTGCGACAATTGTGGAGGCACGGAGCCCGAGGACGTGGAACATGTTCTTTTTTCATGTCCACGATACAGCGGTGCCAGAGCGGTACTGCAAAGAGTCTGCGGAGAACCTGTGACACCGGACAACCTCGTGCACTATATGCTCGAGTGCCCGGAGAAATGGGACGTGGTGTGTGACACCTCGGCCGCAATTATGCGAGACCTCCGCCACTTGGAGTGGCGGCGACGTTCAGGGAATCAATAGGAGGGGTCCGTTGACCAACCCACTCCCAGACAAAGTATTGCTTAATGGCTATGTACCGTCTGGGAGGCGTCTGAGGAGGTGGTTTTAGTGGGTAAGAGCCCCACACTACTGGTGCGAGAGCGCCCAGTGTCTGTTTGCAGATTTCCACCTCCGAACCAATAAAATTAAAAAAAAAACATATACATACATATGTACATATAAATTCGTATATACATATGCATACATACACTTAGCAGAAAACTCTACGTATAGCATATGAAAACAAATTTAAGTTATTTGGGCAAAATCTCGATGATTTTTTTAAATTTTATTGATGCAATATCATAGTCTTTTATGTTTACTATACATATATTTAAAAAAACAACTAGTCAAAAAAATAAACAAAAAAGAATTGAATTTAAATCCAAAAAGGGCGAATTTCAATGTACAAAAAGTCTACGTACAAAATATAAATGAAAGGAAAATTAACAATTTTAAAAATTAATATAAAATAAATAATATTTAATAACTGGTTGGGTAACCCCTTCTCTTAACCACCTCTGCTAAACGTTTCGGCATTGATTGGACTACTTTTGCGGTCTCTGTGGTACTAATGTTTCACCCACTCCTCCCGAATTATGTTCTTGAGCATAGCCATAGAAGCAATATGGTAATTTCGGAAGCGCCGGTCCAGTAAATCCCATAAATGCTCAATCGGATTTAAGTCGGGTGATTGAGGGGGTGTGCGTAACTGATGGGGTGGATAATAGAGGAGCTGAAGCTTCACACCCTCTGCTGTAAGCTTTGGGTCATTGTCTTGCCGGATTAAAATGATGGATCTAAGGATAGATTTTGTGCGCTGTCTCCATATTCTGTTTCAAGATGTTTAGGTAGTCCATTTTATTCATTGTCGCCTCAATAAACTCCAAATTGCCCACTCCTGAAGCCGCCATGCACCATGCAGACCACTACTCCTCAACCGCCGTGTTTCACTGTGCCAGTTCAATGATTTTTATGAACGGCTGTACCCGGTCTCCGCCTGGCTGTCTTACCTAATGTCAAAAATGCAAAATTTGCACTCGTCAGAAAGCATTATCTACTTCCAGAAGTGTTCACCGTCATCTAAATATTTTTTGGCAAATTCTTGTCGTTTTAGTCTATTAACTTTTCAAATATACGGTATTTTGCGAACGATACCAGCATGGTAGTGGTTTCTTTTATTTTCCCACAGTTTTTGTGCATAATTGTGGACATCCTTCGCCAGTTTCGCTGCTGTTATTCGTGGATTGACTTTTACTCGCCTTATAAGACCCTGGGTTTCCCTGGTACCTACTATTGATGGACGACCAGTATGTGGTTTTTAAGGTTAATTTACCCGTCTTTTTAAAGTTATTAATAACTGTTTGTATAGAACTTGCTCGGTCTATATTTCCGCCAATTTCAAAGTATGTTTTCCCATCAAGGCAACCAACATGCTCCCAACAAATATGAAGGTCACCCAAGGGCACTGACACCATGACAATAAGAAGCCAAGATGACCCTACAAAAACAACAAACATGGCCTTAGCAACAGAGGAAATTGGCTATTCCTGCAACAACACTATGTACTGGGCGGTATGGCAGCCTTGGCCTATAAAAGCGCCAGCAGCTTAAGAATTTGGCTCTTTCGTCGCACAGACACTCACGACATAACACCAGCTAGACCTACTTTCTTAGCGCAGATGCTCTCGGTTAATTTTTTCAAGATATCAGATTGATGAGTACGAAAGTTGAAAACACCGTTAGTAATCATGACTGTTGCTCAATTAATCATCAGTTCATCTACCGTCACATCGAAATTAACAGCGAAAAAAGGACATCGTTATTTATGATGGATTAATGGCAAGATTTTAGTATAGGGAACAACGAGAAGGGGTGGGAATAAGTACCACGCCGCTCTCCATCACTCTACTCTCGTATATGGTAGTCATAAGTTTAGCAAACATATTTTATGAGTATTTTTGGAATGCTCATTATTTTTCAATTTAAATTGATATACAAATGAAGTTTGGCTAATAAACTGAAAGTATAAAACATATGTTTTGTATATGTATGTACTTAGGTCCATCATAAAAACAACCAAGCATGCTGGAATTTCCGGGGTTTCTGTCGTGAATTCCAACTCGCCTTTTATGAAAGTTTCCGAACAGATTTAAAGTTATGTTTAAAAACTTATAATGAAAACAATTATTTCAAAAAAACTTTAGTTTCATAATTCCCTTTTTGAAATAAGTCCCTATAAAATGGGCATTATGATTTCAAGCAATTTTATGTATTTGTGGAATATATTTGCAAGAGAAATTTATTTTCAAACAATTTTTTTTTGTTAAAGACGCTGTATTGCGCCGACAGTAAGTCAAAACGAAGTGGATGGCGTGCGTCGGTCGTATTTATTCCACACTCAAACACATGCTGGCACATCAAGTCGATACCTACGCTAGAAGGCGTAAAATTTCATCTGAACGAAATCCACAAGCAAGCGATGCATTCCACACTGCCGTTCAACCCTCTGTCAAGTATTCTTTTTGGAAAAACCGCGGCGGTCTTGCTTGGACTGTGACTGGCACGTGACCGGTAATGTGAATACTTCCTATTAAAAGGAATTTTAATATTAAAGAATATTTGACGGATGCTTGAATGACCGTGACCGGCACGAATAGTGTCTATTGGGCCTAAAGGGTTTTAATATTTTGTATGGCCCATTTGGCCATACAAAATTCTATTACGACTTGTGGTATTTTCCTCATGGAATAAAACAACGTCTGGACATCGTATTCGCTTGGTATTTTATTTTATTCTTCTAATATTGCAGATTTGATCTCTGCTCCACATTTTGCTTATCTCTTGGTCGCCTTTTTACTTAAAAGTACCCACAAATTCTGGAATCATAAAGAGCCAACATCCTTACCATATGCGGCATATGTTTTGGGTCATTATCTTGGTAAAATTTGAATTGGGGATTATCAATATTGAACCCACAATGATCTGCGCTCTTTACCAAAGTTGTTTCAAAATAACCAAATATTGTATTGCATCCATTTCATTTTCTATGAAATTTAGTTCTCCTACTTCTTTACTGGATATAGAATATAATATAACATTTCCAATATTGGAATATAATATAACATTTCGATATTCCAATGCGTTTAATGGTTGTCGCCACACTCAATTAGGCCCACCATTATAGTAAAAAATGATTTTGGTCTCATCGCAAAATATAGCGTCATCCCAATACTCATTCGGTTTGACAAAGTACATCCTAGCGAAAGACAATCTCTTTTCAATGTATTGTGTTGAAAGCATTGGTTTTTTCGAGCAACTCTTGACATATACTGATACTTTATCAGGAGTTGCCTTACTGTTTCGTTGGGAACCGAGTTGACTTGAAAGGGTTCTCGTAGAAATCTCCGAATTTACGACTATTTTCCTTACCTTAGCTCTATCTGATATTTTGTGCGCACGGAAGTGCGAAGGTTTTGGCACCAGACTTTCTTCCTTTTTCACGCTATTTAAAATATTATAAATAGTTGGCTGGTCAAAGGAAACATATCGGACAATTCTTGAACACTTTTTCGGATGCGGTGGTTATGGTAAAACAACTGAGTCATATCAAATGATATTCGTTTACCAGGCATCTTAACTACAGAATAAATTTCCTAAAAATGCAGTATTCGATGAGCAAAGAACAATTATTTTTGATTAATTTGTGACTAAAACTCACGATTTTTTTACTTTGACAAACTGTATGTACATTATTTTAATTTGAAAAATTATAAGCAATCCAAAAATTCATCTAATATGAAAATTGTATTTTTTCTTAACAAGCCCTAAAAATCTACAAATTTCTTCAATTCACCTTTACAATGAGATAATGTTAATATATGTATGTGTATAATATTCGAAAAGGGATGAGTAGTCCCATCCGTTATGTATGAAGACGAGATCCTCATAATCCTTAAAAATTCATCCACTTAAATACATATCCATACATATGTACATATATCTACATATATACATATGCATACGAGGGCGGATTGATATTGAAGGTACCTAGCGCTAGATGGCAGCACAAACACAAACTTTTTTTAGGAAATGCGATCTGTCAAACGTCAGCTGTTAAAATTTCACCCAAATTCATCGATTAGTTTATTTGTTGTAGTCGTTTGAAGTAAGCAACTTTTGTGTTTCTTGAAAAATGGAAAAAAGCGAATTTCGTGCAGTGATTAAACACTATTATTTGAAAAAGAAAACGGCGAAAGAGACAAAAGAAAAGCTCGATAAACATTACGGTGAGTCTGCTCAGATCAGTCAGATTACATGGTAAAATATTGGATTGCTGCATTTAAATGCGGCCGAACAAGCACTGCAACAATACCATCAACAGGAAGGCCAAAAGAGGTGGTTACTGAAGAAAATATCAAGAAAATCCCTGATATCGTTATTAATGATCGCCGAGTCAAGTTGCATGAGATTGTTGAAATGGTAAACATATCATTTGAACGTGTGTGTGTTCAACATTTTGCATGAACATTTACATATGAAAAAGCTATCGGCAAGATGGGTGCCGCGTTTGCTCAGTGTCGAACAAAAACGAGTTCGACAGCCCACTTCACAGCGGTGTTTGGACATGATAAAGCGTAATCCTGTTGATTTTTGGCGTCGATTAATAACTGTTGATGAAACGTGGGCCCACCACTACACACCTGAAAACAAAAATCAATCGAAACAATGGGTGGAAGCTGGTGGAAGTGCTCCGAAGAAAGCGAAAGCAGTGAAATCGGCTGGAAAGGTTATGGCCACTGTATTTTGGGATGCACACGGAATATTGCTCATCGATTATCTTGAAAAAGGATCCACAATTACAGGAAAGTATTATCGTGCATTATTGGATCAATTGATTGATGCAATCAAGGAAAAACGACCACTTTTAAAGAAGAAAAAAAATGCTCTTTCTTCAAGACAACGCACCGGTTCACACAGCATTAGATACGATGCTAAAATTACGTGAAATACACTTCGAATTGGTTAATCATCCACCTTATAGTCTAGATTTAGCTACTAGTGACTTTTTCCTGTTTCCAAATTTGAAAAAATGGCTCGCAGGAAAAAGATTCATCTCAAACGAAGAAGTGATTACCGAAACTAACGCGTATTTCGAGGGGTTCCCGAAATCGTATTATTCAGATGGTATAAAAAAGTTGGAATATCGTCTTACTAAGTGTGTCGAAGTAACAGGAGACTATGTTGAGAAATAAATGGTTTTTGAAAAAAAAAATGTTTTTTTCCTACTTAGGTAGCTTCAAAAACAATCCACCCTCGTACATACACTTAGTAGAAAATTCTACAAACAGCATATGAAAACAACAAATTTAAGTTATTTGTGCAATATCGCGATGATATTTTAAAATTTTATTGTTGTAGTATAGTAGTCTTTTAGGTTTATAAAACATATATTTAAAAAAAAAAACTAGTCAAAAAAATAAACAGAAAACAATTGAACTTAAATCCAATCCAAAAAGGGCGAATTTCAATGTTTAATAATTAATAATAAATAAATAATATTTTATAACTGGTTGGGTAACCCCTTCTCTTAACCACCTCTGCTAAACGTTTCGGCATTGATTGGACTACTTTTGCGGTATCTGTGGTACTAATGTTTCACCCACTCCGTCCGAATTACGTCCTTGAGCATAGCCATAGAAGCAATATGTAATTTCGAAAGCGCCGGTCCAGTAAATCCCATAAATGCTCAATTGGATTTAAGCCGGGTGATGGAAGGGGTGTACGCAACTGATGGGGTGGATAATAGAGAAGCCGAAGGTTCACATCCTCTGCTGCGAACGATGTAGTGGTAGTGTTTTTTTTTATTTTCCAACAAGTATCTGCGCATAATTTTATTATGTGCTTCTCCTCGACATCCTTTGCCAGTTCCACTGCTGCTATTCGTGAATTGACTTTTACTAGCCTTATACGACCCTGGGTTTCCCTGGTACTTATTATTGATGGACGTCCAGAGCGTCGTTTTAAGGTTAATTTACCCGCCTCTTTGAATTTTTTAATAAATGTTTGTATAGAATGTGCTCGGTCTACATTTGCGCCAATTTCAAGGTATGCTTTCCCCATTAACCAAAGATGCACCATGATCTTTCGATCACTGAGATGATTTCAATGCATTTAGCTCACAGAAAAAAAAATGTATATTTCCAATTGTTTTTTTTTTTCTTAAAATTTCCAAGTATTCAGCAATAAGAATCCCACTGCTGAAGTAACTGTCTTGATACTTTTGAGTAAATGTGGTTATTTGTTTCAATAAGTACCGTTATGCTTTTTGTATATAGACTTTTTCTCTTTTTGGGTTTAAGTTTAATTATTTTTCGTTTGTTGTTGTTTTGGCCTAATTTTTTTCTGGAAATATACATTATATCAGGAAAGAATTTACATTGAACAAAAATTGATTTTTCAACTTAATTACCAAAATGGGTACTTTTTAATTCTGTACATAAATATTTGATCAGAAATTTTTATTAATTACTTTATTTACATGGAAATCATAAAAAGAAATTTGCGAATTTGGAGCAAAAAGAAGAAAAAATACGATGAAAACAAATACTATTAAATTTGGTGGGTGTCAAGTAACTGTTTTCACAAATGTTTTTTTAAATTCCTACTTGCACCAATTCAATGATTTGCGGTACATTTACCGTTATCTAGGCTCTGCATTGATTTTTTATTATTATGATTTTGTTCATAGTTGATTAGTAATTTTCAGCACATTATAAGTTACAATATTATGTTTTTAAAATGCCAGGTAAATTATGTTGACGCCGTTCAGCTCTTCTTCTCTTCTTTTTACATTAAGCTTTATTATATATATTAGACATACATATTTTTTAGTAATAAATGAACCAGCAACTAGAACCATTTACCATTTCTTTACTCCGCCGCTAACGCAACAAATGGTTCCTTCGAACGGGATATGTAATAATTTACATCGCGAATAAAATTTTCGAATTTTAAGATTCAAGTGTTTGAGTTTTATAAATAATATTAAAGAAAACGCATATGCAATTAAACGCATCGAATGGTCCGAAATTAAACACATAACTAACGATTCCTTCAGATAAATCGCAAATAAGTTTAAATAAATTTTAATATACAACTCAAGTGCTTAGTGAATAAACGCATTAATTACAAATTAAATATAATATTATATTATATACATCGTATAAAATAAAATAAAATCGCTAAAGTGATCCATTTAAAAAACGTGTCAAGTATCAAAGGTCACATAGCGGTCATTATACACACATTTCTAAGTCAGCATATGGGCTTTTTCGCCAAAACGTCAACCAGGAATGAAAATGTAGAATAACCATAAATTCTTTTTTATCATGCGTAAGTTGGGTTGAAATATTCCAACTTAACTCCGCAAATTAATTTAGAAGTTTACATAATTGTAGACTTATAAAAAAACAGTTTCAAGTTTGACGTCTCTATGACTGACCAGAAGCAAGTGATGTGAGGTATTTTCAATTTGCTTTTTTCCAAACAACAAAATTAAAAATATTGTTACTATACCATTAAATTAATGCTACAAGTAGAACATCTTACAAAAATATGCAGAAAGAGACAAGAGAGCGCAAATAACTGCTAATTGTCAACTTTCTTTTTGCACATTTCATTGTCGCGTACGATATGCAAAAACAACAGTTCTTCTTCTTATTTGTGTATAAGCGATCAGAAGTGGCTGAAAAAAATTCCTAAACCGACAAGTGCATGAGCTAAAAGAATTTATAAAAATATAATATAATTTCAATATATTAAAGAATTTGCCGCCTCAAAAAGTTTGTCGCGTACGTTATTGTAAGTACCAAAACATCAAGCAAAATATAAAAGTTAATAATAATGATAATTTAAATTTTCAACATAGATGGCTAAAAGCGCTCATGAAAGAACAAAGGGGTGGAGGGAAGAACTTAAGAAGGATGAAGAGAAACTGAAAGCATACAGAAAGAAGGAAGCTGAGAGGGTTCGTACAATGCGGAAAAAAAGGCAGATTTGGCGAAAAAAACAAAAAATATCTTTATGAAAAAAGAATGAAAGATCGCATTCGACAACAAAAATTAAGAGAAAAAAAGAAGAATGAGAATTTATCGAACGCGCCGCCCACTTATGGTTCTTCATCATACAATTGTAAACAAACACTGGGGAAGGCAGTAAAGAAGGTAGAAAGTGTGTTGCCGACCAAAATTGAAAAGAAGGTAGAAGTAATTAAAGTATTGCATAAAAAATACGCAGAATCTACCATTTTTGAACCAATGCAGGAACAAGAAGACAAAAGAATTCAAGTGGTAAAAGACTTTTATTTACAAGATGGAATTAGTGTACAGGCGCCCGGTCGAAAGGACACTGTTATTTATAATGGTCAAACAGTTGCGAAGCGATTCATGCTTTTGACTCTATCGGAAGCTTACGAAATATATAAAAGCGAGGTGACTATAGAATGTGTGGGAAAAACTTTATTTTGTGAGAACCGGCCTAGCTATGTACAACTTATAAACAAAACGCCCCACAATATGTGCGTATGCAAGTATCACGCAAACTTGCAGTTTCTATTGGAGGGGTGCAGAAAAGCGATTCCAACATTTCCAAAAACATTTGACTCTTTTCTACAAGTGGTTTCTTGTAATCCAGCGCAAGAAAACTGTATAACTAGCGATTGCGAAAACTGTGTGCGGGATGTTGTATTTGATTTCGTACCTCTTCATTATCTTTCCAAACTGGAAGAGGATGTGAAATGGAAATATTGGAGGAAAGTTGACCACCGGCTTATATTAAGTTACACTATTGCTCCATTAGAAGATCTGCTACATGAAATTGAAACTCAACTGCCACATTTTAAGCTGCACACTTTTGTAAAACAAAGTCAACAGCGATATTTTGAAGAAAAAAAATAAATTTAACGTCTGAAGAACTCGTTTTACAAATCGATTTCGCTGAAAACTATCGACTACTTTTTCAAAATGAGATACAGGATGCCCATTTCACTTATCGGCAAGTCACTCTTTTCACGTGTGTTGCGTGGCTTCGTGGCGAAACAAAATCATTTGCAATAATGAGCGATTCTTTAAACCACAACAAATTTGATGTTTATTGTTTCCTTGCCAAAATTGTGCAGCAAATAAGAAAGGAGCACCAACAAATTTCTACGATATTCCTATTTTCCGATGGTAGCAGCGGTCAGTTTAAAAACAAATACATCCTGACAAGCATTCCGCATTTTTTAAAACAATTCGGATGTAAACATTTGGAATGGAGTTTTTTCGCAACGTCCCATGGGAAAGGTGCAGTGGATGGTATAGGTGCAGTGGTTAAAAAAAAGGTTTGGCAATTAGTAAAAGCGAAAAATTTAATTCTGCAAGATGCTGTTTCATTTTATGAATGCGCTCGTAAACACATTGAAGGAGTTAATTTGTTGTATATATCTACAAAAGCCATTGAAGATTTTTCTACAGACATGGCCTTTAAATGGAAATCAGTTGTTTGTATCCCACAAATCCAAAAACATCACTGGTTTGGTTATGTCGACATTAATCATTTAAATGTTGCAAGATTGGCTTATTCTCCTAGGAAAGAGATTAGAATTTAGTTAAGTTTTATAATTAAAATAAATGACTTCTTTTTTCTTTGATTTTGTACTTAGCACCTAGTTTAATGAATAATTTTTTATTTTTTTTTAAAATAAATAGTACATCTTAAAATAATTTACTTTGTATACTTTAAGTTTATGATTAGAAGCAAAGTTTGCCGCGTACGTTATGTCGCGTACGTTATGAATATATAATTTTTTTTTTAAATAACTAGACATTTTTTATATCAAAATGTAGTTGAATAGTAAAGGTCCATTATTCAGCTAAATGTCAGAACTTTTGCAGAAATAAAACTGACCATAATTCGCAGATTTTTGTCAATTTGCACTTGCGCTTTTAATCCACTTCTGTTTTTTGTCGCGTACGTTATCATCTTACTTTGCCTTAGGGTTTTGCCATTAAGGGCTTCAGCGTTGTAAACTCTTTTTTCTAGTTAAGAGCTCTCTTAGTACAAAGTAGAAATCTTAATTGTTTGGTTGTCAACTCTCATCTTGTTATATTTATTTAACTTTATGTGCGTACGAATGTCGCGTACGCCTCTGCGGAAATACCCATATATCGTCAGAATGGTACAAGTCTAAAAAAGAGATTCAGCACGTAAATCTATAGAGATACTTAGAAGCAATCAGAGACAAAAACTCTACTTACACAAAATTCTGTTCAACAGTCTACGCCATCACAGCAACCCGCTGACCATTCAGCTTTAGCTCCAAATATAAAACTCCCTACATTTGATCTTCCACGTTTCTCTGGAGACGCTACAACCTGGTTAAGCTTTTATGACAGTTTTAACGTTATTATAAATAAGCCCGCAACCCTTACTGTCAGTCAAAAATTGCACTATTTACGCTGCTGCTTGTCAGGTGAACCATTGCAGCAACTAATATCCAATTTCAAACTTCGGGATGCTAATTACTTTGACGCTTGGAATCTCTTAAAAACACTTTATCACGTCATGCGAATCATAAAAGATCACCACTTCAATGCTATATTCAGTGTACAAAAGGTCAACTATGATACTGCCGCTGCAATTAAGAGTGTGCTTGATCCGGTCACTAAAATCTCTTTTGATGCCAGTTGAATATTGGGATTCTTGGCTTATACATGTAATTGTGGACAGGTTGGCAAATGAAACGCGCAGGTAGTGGGAGCTTTCTCTCACTAACGACAATTATCCTGTTTTAAAAGACTTACAAGCTTTTTTAGAAGCTCGTTGTCGCTCATTGGAAGTGTTGATTCCACATGCATCTAAACAAACCAATGAAATTCCAGCTCGTACCAAAGTTGGCAAAATGCCCTTTTGTCATGTTGCTCAGGCAGAAACGATTACAGACAGAATATGCCTTTACTGTTCTGGTCTTCACAAAGCATATCAGTGTGCTCAATTTCGCAATCTTCCAGTTTCTGTTCGCATGACAATAATTCGCGATAAAGGTGCTTGTTTTAATTGTTTAAGTACAATGCACAAAAGTGACAAGTGCAAGAGCGCATCAACATGCAGATCATGTGGTCAGCGGCACCACACACTTTTACATATTCACACCCACTGATAGATCCCACGCCTCTTCGACTTCATCGCACGCCTCTAAATCGCAATTTAATGGTTCCTCAAAAAACGGGCATGCAATAACCATACCTGTAGAAACTACAACAACTCAAGCTGCATTATCAGCAATAACCGAAATGCAAAACGCAGAAAACCAGCTTACTACCACGTACCCTTCCGTACTTCTAGCTACCGCTGTGGTTAGGGCAGTCGATAATGATGGCAAGCACCACCTTCTACGAGGGCTTTTGATACTGGGTTCTCATTCATCGTTCATAACCGAAGCTTGTGTCCAAAAATTGTGCATAAAGAGAAGAAGCAGTGACGTCATTGTCACAGGTATAGGATGCTCGAAAGGCACAGTGAAAGTTCTGGTCTCTGTTCAGCTGGCACCATTAGAGGAAAATAAATTATTTCCAAAAAATACACTAGCTCTCCGAAAGCTCACTGGCTTATTGCGTATACCGCGCGTAAACACATTTTGTTGGCCGCACATTGCTGGTCCTAATATGGCTGACCCTTATTTCTACGAGCCAAGTCACATAGACATTCTGATTGGTTCTGATGAAATGTCGACCTTATTAGAACCTGACATTAAACAAGGCCTACTGGTACACTCGTCGCACAAAAAACTGTGTTCGGTTGGGTTCTCTTCGGTAAGATTAATAGCGAATGCCATCCACAGAAGACTACATCTTCCTTTTGTTCGAATGTCGATCTTACAAAAGCTATAACCAAAGCCTGGCAGTTAGAAGAGTTTACCCAGAAGCGTTATTTTACTCCTGAGGAGTCACTTTGGGAAACGTTATTCGAAAACACGCACAAAAGAGATGATGATGGCCGTTTTATCGTGACTTTGCCGTTTAATCAAAATAGAAGTCTGGGCGAGTCTAGAGCTGTTGGAGTTTAAGTTTGGTTGCGCATGGAAAGACGGCTTAACTTGAATGAGGAGCTTCACAAAAACTACCACGTTTCCCTGCAAGAAATGCTGGATCAAGGTCATATGGAGCCTGCTAAAAATGTGCCATCAATAAATTTTTACATGCCGCACCATAGCGTGGTAAAAGAACAAAACGAGACCACAAAAACTAGAATTGTGTTTAATGCTTCACAGAAAACAAGTAATGGCTCTTCTTTAAACGAGGTTTTAATGGTTGGTCCCCAGTTGTAACTGTAAAATATATATATAATAACTGTATAATATATAACTGTATAATATATATATATATATAATAGTTGTCACTGTAAAATATTATTTGTTTGAAAATGTGCCCTATTTTCATCGATATATTTTGAACCGCTTTACCAATCAAAGATCCGGTTATACATGTTTGTTCGTCATCTCAATACCTTGCATTGAGTACCAAGAACGACAACCGGACATTTGTAGCTCGAGATATGATTTGTCACGTGAAAAAAGGTCGAAAATATACAAAAATTACAATATCTCACTATTCCATGAAAAAAAATTTAACCTTGATTTTCGAATTCAGCAGATGAAAATACATAAGAAAAGTCACCTCTCATCAAATATACATTTTCGGTGTAAACTAGTGTTATCAACGAATAATCTGGCGCAAGTCGCCAAAGGAAGCATTGCAAGATTATCGTATGCTTAGAGTTACATATGGCGTAGCTTCAAGCGCACATCATGTTGTAAAAGCTTTACAACAAACAGCAAAAGATGCTCAAACTGACAACCCATTAGCTTCATCTATAATCCTAAAAGATTTTTATGTGGATGATCTGGAGTAGTTTACGCTCGAAAGACACACGCTGATAGTACGGTAACTATTGGGCTGGTAAGTTCGAAAACAAAGGTTGCACCTTTACGCATTATCCCTGTAGCAAAACTGGAATTGTGTCCTGCAGCATTAGTCTCCGCTTTGGCAAAACATGTCAGTCAGTCATTTGAGCCAATTGTCAATCACATATATGGGTGGACTGATTCCATGAACGCTTCTCGCCTAGTTGAAAAGCCATCCCAGTCGATGGTCAGTCTTTGTTGCCAACAGAGTGGCAAAATCTCAAGCCATCATCGCACCAGAGAATTGGTCTTACGTTGCTACAAACAGTAAACCTGCGGACTGTGCATCCAGAGGTGTACATCCGTCGAAATGGGTTAGTCACAATTTATGGTGGACAGGGCCGACATGGCTTTCGCAAGATAAAAAAGACTGGCCAGCACCTCTAGCCAAGAACCCATCAACTGATTTAGAACTTCGTCCAAAGAAAGACGCATACTTCTTCCACAGCTTCTATTTGTGAATTGTACCACGCATATTCTTCATTTACACGTTTAAAACGCATTACAGCATAATTAAAGAGATTTATATTCAATTTGCAGCAAAGAATAAAAAATAATATTGATTATTGTATAGTAGGTCCCCTAAAAACCGCAGAGCTTGTAGAGGCTGATACATTTTGGGTAAAGCAAATTCAAGCAGGTGCATACGCTGATGAAATAGAATGCGTGTTTTTAGACAAATAGTACATTTTCCGAGTAGGTGGGGTCCTAAGACATGTAGACAACTCGGTTGATGCAAAATTTCCCATTGTACTGCCTTCAAAATCGCACCTCGCAAATATGATTGTCGGGGATATACAAAAGATGCTGCTACATGGAGGACCTCAACTCATGCATTCTACACTACCGCTTTTGGATCGTAGGGGCTCGAAATTTGGTCAGAAAGGTATATCGCGGCTGCGTTGTATGTTCGCGCCAAAGCTCTGCTTCGCAATACCAGATGATGGCCAATCTTCCTGATTGCAGTCAATAGTGGTCGCCCATTCTTTCGTACAGGCGTTGTACAGGCGTGTTTCACCATTTCTTTACTCCGCCGCTAACGCAACAAATTATTATATATTAAGATTGGAAAATTGTCTAGTGTGATTTGGAGTGCATCTCAAGCAAAGGAGTTGGAGGCTTAGCATTTATTGAGAACACTATGGACGCTCAACAATATTTGAGAATTTTGAAGAGCCATTTGATATATAGTGCAAATAAATTTGAGTTTATTAAAGACAACAAACCGCATTTCAAATTTTATCAAGACAATGACCCAAAACATAAGGCGCATATGGTGCGGATGTGGTTCCTTTATAACGGCAGTAAAGGGATAAGCCACACCAACCCAGAGTACCGACTTAAATCCAATCGAAAATTTGTGGTTTTATTTGAAGAGAAACGTGTCTCAAAGGCAACAAAAAAATCGAACTCCACTTAAACCCGCAAATATTAGAAAAGTGGCATAAGATACCGAGCAGTTAAGACATACAAAAATTTATTACTTCCATGAAAAAACGGCTACAGTGCGTGATAGATGCTAAAGATAGCCATAGTAAATATTAAACATATTGCACAAACAAGTTATTACATAGTAACTTTAATTTAAAAGCTTTCTAATATTTGTGAAAACAGTTACTTGACACTCATCAATTTGAGTATTATTTGCTTTTATCGTATTTTTCTTCCTTTTATTGTATATTTGCACATTTGTTTTTATGATTTCCTTGTAAATACAGTAATTAATAGAAATTTTTGATCCAAAACTTATGTACCGAAATAAAAAGTAGCCTGTTTATCAAGTTAATTAAATTAAATTTTTGTTCAATGTATAAACTCATTGCATACTGTATATTTAACCTAAAAACTATGCTATTCCACAATAAAATTTTAAGAAATCATCGGGATATTGCATAAAAAATTAAAATTTTTTTCATGTACGTCCTCTCTTTGCATTGTACATATGTACATATGTACATATTATTAATAGATTAATCTATGGTATGTATGCACATTGTTCCTTGTAGCTTAATTTCTTATATCTTATACTGAATACACACGAGGCAACCGATGAAGCAACACATTTCAAAATATTTTGATATTTCAGGCAACGGTTGCGGCAACATGCAATGAGAAACAAAACTACAAGCGAAGCAACATGAATTGGTTTCTTAGAATGGTTGCATCGTGTGTATTCAGCATTAGCATTAGTATTGACGAAATCTCGTTTATAATTATTTCTTACTTGAGTCCCTTTCCCGGAACCTGGAGGACCTAATAGGACTGCGTTAACGCCGGTACGGACGTTATATTGATCTAAACGTGCTTCTAGAGACGCCATTTAATTCCTATTTGTATAACAAATATATTGTAAATTTGTAAAAAGTTTGTACAATACAAATTTATAAATTCTATAGGGTGAATCATACTTACATTTTTAAATTCTTCTATTTCTTTTTAACCCTACGTCTCCACGGGCAATTTTTGATGGTATGCCATTTGCAATTTCAAGCAAATTGCCAATGGAGACTCCAAATTGCTCAAGTTGGCAATTTATGTTATGAAATATGTTATGCCATAAATTGCCAACGTGCTGTGTTGCAATCAGTTGTCATTTTGCTTGTTTGACAGCCGTTTTTCATTTTTTTGTGATGCTCACAGTGGAAGCATCGTCGGACATTTTCGTTTTACCGCATCTATTAAATTAATAAAAAACGCTAAAATGAATGGAAACTGTGCATTTGCATTCTTTGTAATAAAGGATCCACCCAGAGTTTAGGTTTCCTTCTTTTTTCTTCTTCATCGTATAAATAAAAAATTTTCAAGCTCGGGCACAGCGAACTAGATTGCCTGACGACATTTTCAAAATGACGATGGCATAACATCGCAATGCCCACCATTAAAATATTGCCAACCTTTGCACTCAAATTTGACAGTACGCCATTGGCAATTTCAAGCAAATTGCAAATGGAGACTCCAAATTGCTTCAAGTTGGCAATTTATGTTATGAAATATTTTATGCCATAAATTGCCAACGTGCTGTGTTGCAATCAGTTGTCATTTTGCTTGTTTGACAGCCGTTTTTCCTTTTTTCGTGATGCTCACAGTGGAAGCATCTTCGGACATTTTCGTTTTACCGCATCTATTAAATTAATAAAAACGCTAAAATGAATGGAGACTGCATTTGCATTCTTTGTAAAAAAGGATTCACCCACAATTGCGGTTTTCTTATTTTTTCCTCTTCATCGTATAAGTAAAAAAAAATTTCAAGCGCGGGCACAGCGAACTAGATTGCTTGACGACATTTTCAAAATTTGCCCGTGGAGACGTAGGGTCACATCGTAATGCCCACCATTAAAATATTGCCAACATTTGCAATCGAATTTGACAGATGTTATGCCACCAAAAATTGCCCGTGGAGACGTAGGGTAATCATGAGAAAATAGAATGAGATTTCGAAAAATATTTGCTAGTAGCTGTTTACACCATATATTGGTATAAATATACCAATCCTCTCCTTCCCGCCAAAGCTGATTTGAAAAATCTATTTGTTCCCTGGCTGTATGAAACAATTCCAACACAATATATAGCGGCCATGGAAATAAAATAACATTTCCTACAGCTACGCTAAAGATGAAAGTAGAATTTAAGGTTTCGTTGCATAAAAATTAAAAAGCAGTCACCACTTTCGACTGGTGATTCAAAGGGTAGTTATATTCTTATATGTAAAAATCAAAAGTTGTTTGTAATTTCCTCACCACCCACGGGGAACACAATAAGATTGTAATGACACAAATGCAGAAGAGTGTTAACGTACTTAATTGGAATTGAATTAATTGCAAATTTATATCTTCAGGTTTTATTCCGTGATTAGTTTACGCGAGTCTTGGTCCCAGGAGAATCCGTGAGAACGTTAGACTTCTGTCAGCTTTCGTATTTGTTAGTCTCAGTATAATTAGTGAAAACATTAGACTACTGTTCTGTCTTTCGTAAAAGTTATTTTCAGCAGAATCGGTGAAAATATTAGACTGCTATTCTGTCTTTCGTAATTGTAAGTATCAGTAGAATCAGTGAAAACCTTAGACTACTATTCTGTCTTTCGTGTAAGTAACTCTCAGCAGAATCGGCGAAACCCTTGCACTGATGATGTTCTGTCTTGCGTTTATGTAATGTTCAAATTAATAGTCGTATTCGAGAAAACGTTCTCAGACGATATGTCAGACCAAAGAATATCAACGTAATAAGAAGTCCCATCAAGAAAAAGAACAAAATATTTGATTTTTTCTTCACGTTACGAGTTAAATGGGCGACACTACAAATCTTGATAACTACAGAAACATGAAAACTACAAAGTTTTTAATTTTGTTGTGAATAATTGTTGTAGTGTACCACACAAGTGTACACTGACGACCACACATCTTCATAAGCACAGCAGCAAGTCGCATATGCAGACAAACTGACAATAGCGCAACGTGTGCAATTGCACTCAATACCAAATACGCTAGACAAGTATTTTGGTGGTGCAATAACACACGCTGCCTATATTGCAGCAGCGTATGCATATTGCACAGTGCAGTGACTTTAGCCCTGAACTTGCACTCAAAATTATTAATATAAACAAAGACGATGATTCGTCAATGAATAATATCGGTAATCCGATACTTGAGACAAATTTGGGGAATATCATTTGTAACTAGTGGAAATAAGATAGATATATTTTATGTTAGTTAGAATAAGAAAACAATAAGAATTCAATGATATAAAAGAGCCAGCGAGCTACCAAATAAACCAGAGTTAATCTGAAGACAACTGAAACTGCTACTCGCATTAGTTTATTCTTTTATCTCTCGTGCTCTAAGTTATGAAAGACTTAGAACAGCACAAACAATACCTTGGCCAACGGCACACTCTGCCGGTCAAAACCTTTACTGTGGGCGTCTTTCCGCTTCGTGTCAGGCATTTCTTCTTTATAGTGCTCTTTTGCATCTATACATTGTATAGAATCTGCAAATGAATTGAATGCCGATCCTGCGTGACCGACAATCAACATATCCTACATGGCGATCCTGCCAGCCTAACTTTTCAACATACCCTACATGGCGATCCTACAACTGACCTGGGACCTGAAAGGCAGCCAATAATCCTGCAACCGATCCTGCAACCGATCCACAATCTGAAAAGCAGCCAAAGATCCTGCAACCAATGGGACCTGAAAAAATTAGCAATCACAATCGATGAATAGCCTGAAGAAGATCCTGAAAATTATCCAGGAAGGGTGGACCAATATTCCTGCATATGTAAGAATACGTGCCAACTACCATGCATTTCCAGCTTATGTCCCATCAAAGATTATCAACTGAGACCCGCAATCGAAGAGTACAAGAGGCGACAAATTAAAAAGAAGGAGCAACTGACGCAGCCAATTTGACTCAAAAATTGGAAAAATGACGAAGGAGAGAGCAAAGAATAAGTCAAGGAGAAAAAGAAGCACATAGAGAACAAGCAACAGATAGAAAAGAAGACGAAGAGAGAAAACAAGAAGCAGTGATAAAATAATTGGAGAAAAAGGAAGAAGAATAGAGAAAACAAACAATCATATTAAAGTACGATTACTACGAGTAATTGAATTAAAATTTTGATAAACCCTTCATATTAACTACAGATGCATCGAATTATGCATTAGGCACCGTACTATCACAAGGCGAAATAGGACAAGCTTTACCAATATCATATGCTAGCAAATCATTACAAAAACACGATTTGAATAAGCCAGTAATAGAAAAAGAGCTACTAGCAATACATTGGAGTATTAACTTCTTCAAACCCTATCTATATGGTCAAAAGTTCACGGTAGTAACTGACCATCGACCACTGATATCACTATTCTCTCATAAAAACCCTTCATCTAAAATGACTAGCATTAGATTAGACCTCAGTGACTATGATTTCCACATAGTATATAAAACAGGAAAGATGAATACAAATGCAGATGCATTGTCAAGAATACAAATTGACTCGGACATTCTAAAAGAAATGATACCGAAAGAAATTGATGAAAAAGCCGAAAGAACCCTAGTAATCACGAGAGGGATGGCAAATAAAAATAAAACAAATGAAGAGGCAAATAAAAATGAAATAAATGAAGAGGCAAATAAAAATGAAAATAAGAGATTGAGAAATTGCATATCTCAGGAGACTGATCACCTTCAAATATGGGAATGTACATCAATAAATGACGTCAAGAATATTAAAAAATTAAAATTTAATGTCGACAAGCAAAATCAAAGCTTTGAAAAAATGAATATATATATAAAAAACTATATTGTGCACATAGGCGAAAGCGATAATTCACCGAATCAAGATTCGACTCTGAAGAAGCTCCGACCTAAAAATAAAAATATAAATGAAAATATAAAGCATGCAGGAATCAATGATAAATCAGCGAGACTAGACTCGATTCTGAGGAAATTGATATCCAAAACGAACCAAGAAAATATAATGAATAAGCTAAATACATATATATAGCAAATAATGATAAAATATTTAAAATATGTGCCAAAGAAGAAATGAAAGCGTAAATAAAGATAATCAATGAAAGTCCTCAAATTAAAAAATATGACATATGCCGCCCCAGAAAGAGAATTAAATGAATTAATTGAATATAAACTGATAGATGAGTATCATAATGCAACACATGGAGGTCATTTAACAATTAGAAAAATCCTGATAAAAAATAAATAAATAAATTAATTAATTAAAACAGACACATATACGAGTATATTTAAAAATATGAATAAAGTGGTAAAAGAATTTATTACGAACTATGACTTATGTGTACCACACAAACAAACAACACACAAAAAAGAACCACTTACAATAACAGACACCCCTAATAACAGCTTTGAAGTAATATTCATCGACACCGTAGGACACATACAACAGCCAAGACACTAGTTGAACAATTCATTCTAAAATACGGACACTTTAAAATACTTAAATCTGACAACGGGACAGAATTTACAAACGAACTAATGGCAAACATATGTGCAATGCTCAAAATACAATAAAAATTTTCGACACCGTACCACCACGAAACAATAGGTTCATTAGAACGCAACCACAGAGTTTTGAACGAATTCCTACTGACATCGACAAACGACGACGAATGGGATAAGTGGATTCCTTACTTCACTTTCGCTTACAATCATATAATTGAATATCATAAGGTAACCAGAATAATGTAATTTGAATTTATAAACCATAAAATGTAATTTAAACAATACGATTTATAATGTAATCAAAACAATATAATTAGTAATTATATCAAAACAACATAATTTGTAATTTTAACTATATAATTAAAAACGCTACAATGTAACTATAATAATAATAAACAATTTATAAACAAATAATACCAACTATTAGAAAATATGAAAATCATGTAACAAATCCATAACATAAGACAATTGTAATACAACACAAACCATATTTCCAGAAAAATTATTCGCTAACACCCCTAATTTTTCTCTTAAGGGTGAGGGTGTAGTGTACCACACAAGTGTACACTGACGACCACACATCGTCATAAGCACAGCAGCAAGTCGCATATGCAGACAAACTGACAATAGCGCAACGTGTGCAATTGCACTCAATACCAAATACGCTAGACAAGCATTTTGGTGGTGCAATAACACACGCTGCCTATATTGCAGCAGCGTATGCATATTGCACAGTGCAGTGGCTTTAGCCCTGAACTTGCACTCAAAATTATTAATATAAACAAAGACGATGATTCGTCAATGAATAATATCGGTAATCCGATACTTGAGACAAATTTGGGGAATATCATTTGTAACTAGTGGAAATAAGATAGATATATTTTATGTTAGTTAGAATAAGAAAACAATAAGAATTCAATGATATAAAAGAGCCAGCGAGCTACCAAATAAACCAGAGTTAATCTGAAGACAACTGAAACTGCTACTCGCATTAGTTTATTCTTTTATCTCTCGTGCTCTAAGTCATGAAAGACTTAGAACAGCACAAACAATACCTTGGCCAACGGCACACTCTGCCGGTCAAAACCTTTACTGTGGGCGTCTTTCCGCTTCGTGTCAGGCATTTCTTCTTTATAGTGCTCTTTTGCATCTATACATTGTATAGAATCTGCAAATGAATTGAATGCCGATCCTGCGTGACCGACAATCAACATATCCTACATGGCGATCCTGCCAGCCTAACTTTTCAACATACCCTACATGGCGATCCTACAACTGACCTGGGACCTGAAAGGCAGCCAATAATCCTGCAACCGATCCTGCAACCGATCCACAATCTGAAAAGCAGCCAAAGATCCTGCAACCAATGGGACCTGAAAAAATTAGCAATCACAATCGATGAATAGCCTGAAGAAGATCCTGAAAATTATCCAGGAATGGTGGACCAATATTCCTGCATATGTAAGAATACGTGCCAACTACCATGCATTTCCAGCTTATGTCCCATCAAAGATGATCAACTGAGACCCGCAATCGAAGAGTACAAGAGGCGACAAATTAAAAAGAAGGAGCAACTGACGCAGCCAATTTGACTCAAAAATTGGAAAAATGACGAAGGAGAGAGCAAAGAATAAGTCAAGGAGAAAAAGAAGCACATAGAGAACAAGCAACAGATAGAAAAGAAGACGAAGAGAGAAAACAAGAAGCAGTGATAAAATAATTGGAGAAAAAGGAAGAAGAATAGAGAAAACAAACAATCATATTAAAGTACGACTACTACGAGTAATTGAATTAAAATTTTGATAAACCCTTCATATTAACTACAGATGCATCGAATTATGCATTAGGCACCGTACTATCACAAGGCGAAATAGGACAAGCTTTACCAATATCATATGCTAGCAAATCATTACAAAAACACGATTTGAATAAGCCAGTAATAGAAAAAGAGCTACTAGCAATACATTGGAGTATTAACTTCTTCAAACCCTATCTATATGGTCAAAAGTTCACGGTAGTAACTGACCATCGACCACTGATATCACTATTCTCTCATAAAAACCCTTCATCTAAAATGACTAGCATTAGATTAGACCTCAGTGACTATGATTTCCACATAGTATATAAAACAGGAAAGATGAATACAAATGCAGATGCATTGTCAAGAATACAAATTGACTCGGACATTCTAAAAGAAATGATACCGAAAGAAATTGATGAAAAAGCCGAAAGAACCCTAGTAATCACGAGAGGGATGGCAAATAAAAATAAAACAAATGAAGAGGCAAATAAAAATGAAATAAATGAAGAGGCAAATAAAAATGAAAATAAGAGATTGAGAAATTGCATATCTCAGGAGACTGATCACCTTCAAATATGGGAATGTACATCAATAAATGACGTCAAGAATATTAAAAAATTAAAATTTAATGTCGACAAGCAAAATCAAAGCTTTGAAAAAATGAATATATATATAAAAAACTATATTGTGCACATAGGCGAAAGCGATAATTCACCGAATCAAGATTCGACTCTGAAGAAGCTCCGACCTAAAAATAAAAATATAAATGAAAATATAAAGCATGCAGGAATCAATGATAAATCAGCGAGACTAGACTCGATTCTGAGGAAATTGATATCCAAAACGAACAAAGAAAATATAATGAATAAGCTAAATACATATATATAGCAAACAATGATAAAATATTTAAAATATGTGCCAAAGAAGAAATGAAAGCGTAAATAAAGATAATGAATGAAAGTCCTCAAATTAAAAAATATGACATATGCCGCCCCAGAAAGAGAATTAAATGAATTAATTGAATATAAACTGATAGATGAGTATCATAATGCAACACATGGAGGTCATTTAACAATTAGAAAAATCCTGATAAAAAATAAATAAATAAATAAATTAATTAAAACAGATACATATACGAGTATATTTAAAAATATGAATAAAGTGGTAAAAGAATTTATTACGAACTATGACTTATGTGTACCACACAAACAAACAACACACAAAAAAGAACCACTTACAATAACAGACAAAACAGAATGAAGTAATATTCATCGACACCGTAGGACACATACAACAGCCAAGACACTAGTTGAACAATTCATTCTAAAATACGGACACTTTAAAATACTTAAATCTGACAACGGGACAGAATTTACAAACGAACTAATGGCAAACATATGTGCAATGCTCAAAATACAATAAAAATTTTCGACACCGTACCACCACGAAAAAATAGGTTCATTAGAACGCAACCACAGAGTTTTGAACGAATTCCTACTGACATCGACAAACGACGACGAATGGGATAAGTGGATTCCTTACTTCACTTTCGCTTACAATCATATAATTGAATATCATAAGGTAACCAGAATAATGTAATTTGAATTTATAAACCATAAAATGTAATTTAAACAATACGATTTATAATGTAATCAAAACAATAAAATTAGTAATTATATCAAAACAACATAATTTGTAATTTTAACTGTATAATTAAAAACGCTACAATGTAACTATAATAATAATAAACAATTTATAAACAAATAATACCAACTATTAGAAAATATGAAAATCATGTAACAAATCCATAACATAAGACAATTTGTAATACAACACAAACCATATTTCCAGAAAAATTATTCGCTAACACCCCTAATTTTTCTCTTAAGGGTGAGGGTGTAGTGTACCACACAAGTGTACACTGACGACCACACATCGTCATAAGCATAGCAGCAAGTCGCATATGCAGACAAACTGACAATAGCGCAACGTGTGCAATTGCACTCAATACCAAATACGCTAGACAAGCATTTTGGTGGTGCAATAACACACGCTGCCTATATTGCAGCAGCGTATGCATATTGCACAGTGCAGTGACTTTAGCCCTGAACTTGCACTCAAAATTATTAATATAAACAAAGACGATGATTCGTCAATGAATAATATCGGTAATCCGATACTTGAGACAAATTTGGGGAATATCATTTGTAACTAGTGGAAATAAGATAGATATATTTTATGTTAGTTAGAATAAGAAAACAATAAGAATTCAATGATATAAAAGAGCCAGCGAGCTACCAAATAAACCAGAGTTAATCTGAAGACAACTGAAACTGCTACTCGCATTAGTTTATTCTTTTATCTCTCGTGCTCTAAGTCATGAAAGACTTAGAACAGCACAAACAATACCTTGGCCAACGGCACACTCTGCCGGTCAAAACCTTTACTGTGGGCGTCTTTCCGCTTCGTGTCAGGCATTTCTTCTTTATAGTGCTCTTTTGCATCTATACATTGTATAGAATCTGCAAATGAATTGAATGCCGATCCTGCGTGACCGACAATCAACATATCCTACATGGCGATCCTGCCAGCCTAACTTTTCAACATACCCTACATGGCGATCCTACAACTGACCTGGGACCTGAAAGGCAGCCAATAATCCTGCAACCGATCCTGCAACCGATCCACAATCTGAAAAGCAGCCAAAGATCCTGCAACCAATGGGACCTGAAAAAATTAGCAATCACAATCGATGAATAGCCTGAAGAAGATCCTGAAAATTATCCAGGAATGGTGGACCAATATTCCTGCATATGTAAGAATACGTGCCAACTACCATGCATTTCCAGCTTATGTCCCATCAAAGATTATCAACTGAGACCCGCAATCGAAGAGTACAAGAGGCGACAAATTAAAAAGAAGGAGCAACTGACGCAGCCAATTTGACTCAAAAATTGGAAAAATGACGAAGGAGAGAGCAAAGAATAAGTCAAGGAGAAAAAGAAGCACATAGAGAACAAGCAACAGATAGAAAAGAAGACGAAGAGAGAAAACAAGAAGCAGTGATAAAATAATTGGAGAAAAAGGAAGAAGAATAGAGAAAACAAACAATCATATTAAAGTACGACTACTACGAGTAATTGAATTAAAATTTTGATAAACCCTTCATATTAACTACAGATGCATCGAATTATGCATTAGGCACCGTACTATCACAAGGCGAAATAGGACAAGCTTTACCAATATCATATGCTAGCAAATCATTACAAAAACACGATTTGAATAAGCCAGTAATAGAAAAAGAGCTACTAGCAATACATTGGAGTATTAACTTCTTCAAACCCTATCTATATGGTCAAAAGTTCACGGTAGTAACTGACCATCGACCACTGATATCACTATTCTCTCATAAAAACCCTTCATCTAAAATGACTAGCATTAGATTAGACCTCAGTGACTATGATTTCCACATAGTATATAAAATAGGAAAGATGAATACAAATGCAGATGCATTGTCAAGAATACAAATTGACTCGGACATTCTAAAAGAAATGATACCGAAAGAAATTGATGAAAAAGCCGAAAGAACCCTAGTAATCACGAGAGGGATGGCAAATAAAAATAAAACAAATGAAGAGGCAAATAAAAATGAAATAAATGAAGAGGCAAATAAAAATGAAAATAAGAGATTGAGAAATTGCATATCTCAGGAGACTGATCACCTTCAAATATGGGAATGTACATCAATAAATGACGTCAAGAATATTAAAAAATTAAAATTTAATGTCGACAAGCAAAATCAAAGCTTTGAAAAAATGAATATATATATAAAAAACTATATTGTGCACATAGGCGAAAGCGATAATTCACCGAATCAAGATTCGACTCTGAAGAAGCTCCGACCTAAAAATAAAAATATAAATGAAAATATAAAGCATGCAGGAATCAATGATAAATCAGCGAGACTAGACTCGATTCTGAGGAAATTGATATCCAAAACGAACAAAGAAAATATAATGAATAAGCTAAATACATATATATAGCAAATAATGATAAAATATTTAAAATATGTGCCAAAGAAGAAATGAAAGTGTAAATAAAGATAATGAATGAAAGTCCTCAAATTAAAAAATATGACATATGCCGCCCCAGAAAGAGAATTAAATGAATTAATTGAATATAAACTGATAGATGAGTATCATAATGCAACACATGGAGGTCATTTAACAATTAGAAAAATCCTGATAAAAAATAAATAAATAAATTAATTAATTAAAACAGACACATATACGAGTATATTTAAAAATATGAATAAAGTGGTAAAAGAATTTATTACGAACTATGACTTATGTGTACCACACAAACAAACAACACACAAAAAAGAACCACTTACAATAACAGACAAAACAGAATGAAGTAATATTCATCGACACCGTAGGACACATACAACAGCCAAGACACTAGTTGAACAATTCATTCTAAAATACGGACACTTTAAAATACTTAAATCTGACAACGGGACAGAATTTACAAACGAACTAATGGCAAACATATGTGCAATGCTCAAAATACAATAAAAATTTTCGACACCGTACCACCACGAAACAATAGGTTCATTAGAACGCAACCACAGAGTTTTGAACGAATTCCTACTGACATCGACAAACGACGACGAATGGGATAAGTGGATTCCTTACTTCACTTTCGCTTACAATCATATAATTGAATATCATAAGGTAACCAGAATAATGTAATTTGAATTTATAAACCATAAAATGTAATTTAAACAATACGATTTATAATGTAATCAAAACAATATAATTAGTAATTATATCAAAACAACATAATTTGTAATTTTAACTATATAATTAAAAACGCTACAATGTAACTATAATAATAATAAACAATTTATAAACAAATAATACCAACTATTAGAAAATATGAAAATCATGTAACAAATCCATAACAGAAGACAATTGTAATACAACACAAACCATATTTCCAGAAAAATTATTCGCTAACACCCCTAATTTTTCTCTTAAGGGTGAGGGTGTAGTGTACCACACAAGTGTACACTGACGACCACACATCGTCATAAGCACAGCAGCAAGTCGCATATGCAGACAAACTGACAATAGCGCAACGTGTGCAATTGCACTCAATACCAAATACGCTAGACAAGCATTTTGGTGGTGCAATAACACACGCTGCCTATATTGCAGCAGCGTATGCATATTGCACAGTGCAGTGGCTTTAGCCCTGAACTTGCACTCAAAATTATTAATATAAACAAAGACGATGATTCGTCAATGAATAATATCGGTAATCCGATACTTGAGACAAATTTGGGGAATATCATTTGTAACTAGTGGAAATAAGATAGATATATTTTATGTTAGTTAGAATAAGAAAACAATAAGAATTCAATGATATAAAAGAGCCAGCGAGCTACCAAATAAACCAGAGTTAATCTGAAGACAACTGAAACTGCTACTCGCATTAGTTTATTCTTTTATCTCTCGTGCTCTAAGTCATGAAAGACTTAGAACAGCACAAACAATACCTTGGCCAACGGCACACTCTGCCGGTCAAAACCTATACTGTGGGCGTCTTTCCGCTTCGTGTCAGGCATTTCTTCTTTATAGTGCTCTTTTGCATCTATACATTGTATAGAATCTGCAAATGAATTGAATGCCGATCCTGCGTGACCGACAATCAACATATCCTACATGGCGATCCTGCCAGCCTAACTTTTCAACATACCCTACATGGCGATCCTACAACTGACCTGGGACCTGAAAGGCAGCCAATAATCCTGCAACCGATCCTGCAACCGATCCACAATCTGAAAAGCAGCCAAAGATCCTGCAACCAATGGGACCTGAAAAAATTAGCAATCACAATCGATGAATAGCCTGAAGAAGATCCTGAAAATTATCCAGGAACGGTGGACCAATATTCCTGCATATGTAAGAATACGTGCCAACTACCATGCATTTCCAGCTTATGTCCCATCAAAGATTATCAACTGAGACCCGCAATCGAAGAGTACAAGAGGCGACAAATTAAAAAGAAGGAGCAACTGACGCAGCCAATTTGACTCAAAAATTGGAAAAATGACGAAGGAGAGAGCAAAGAATAAGTCAAGGAGAAAAAGAAGCACATAGAGAACAAGCAACAGATAGAAAAGAAGACGAAGAGAGAAAACAAGAAGCAGTGATAAAATAATTGGAGAAAAAGGAAGAAGAATAGAGAAAACAAACAATCATATTAAAGTACGACTACTACGAGTAATTGAATTAAAATTTTGATAAACCCTTCATATTAACTACAGATGCATCGAATTATGCATTAGACACCGTACTATCACAAGGCGAAATAGGACAAGCTTTACCAATATCATATGCTAGCAAATCATTACAAAAACACGATTTGAATAAGCCAGTAATAGAAAAAGAGCTACTAGCAATACATTGGAGTATTAACTTTTTCAAACCCTATCTATATGGTCAAAAGTTCACGGTAGTAACTGACCATCGACCACTGATATCACTATTCTCTCATAAAAACCCTTCATCTAAAATGACTAGCATTAGATTAGACCTCAGTGACTATGATTTCCACATAGTATATAAAACAGGAAAGATGAATACAAATGCAGATGCATTGTCAAGAATACAAATTGACTCGGACATTCTAAAAGAAATGATACCGAAAGAAATTGATGAAAAAGCCGAAAGAACCCTAGTAATCACGAGAGGGATGGCAAATAAAAATAAAACAAATGAAGAGGCAAATAAAAATGAAATAAATGAAGAGGCAAATAAAAATGAAAATAAGAGATTGAGAAATTGCATATCTCAGGAGACTGATTACCTTCAAATATGGGAATGTACATCAATAAATGACGTCAAGAATATTAAAAAATTAAAATTTAATGTCGACAAGCAAAATCAAAGATTTGAAAAAATGAATATATATATTAAAAACTATATTGTGCACATAGGCGAAAGCGATAATTCACCGAATCAAGATTCGACTCTGAAGAAGCTCCGACCTAAAAATAAAAATATAAATGAAAATATAAAGCATGCAGGAATCAATGATAAATCAGCGAGACTAGACTCGATTCTGAGGAAATTGATATCCAAAACGAACCAAGAAAATATAATGAATAAGCTAAATACATATATATAGCAAATAATGATAAAATATTTAAAATATGTGCCAAAGAAGAAATGAAAGCGTAAATAAACATAATGAATGAAAGTCCTCAAATTAAAAAATATGACATATGCCGCCCCAGAAAGAGAATTAAATGAATTAATTGAATATAAACTGATAGATGAGTATCATAATGCAACACATGGAGGTCATTTAACAATTAGAAAAATCCTGATAAAAATAAATAAATAAATTAATTAATTAAAACAGACACATATACGAGTATATTTAAAAAAATGAATAAAGTGGTAAAAGAATTTATTACGAACTATGACTTATGTGTACCACACAAACAAACAACACACAAAAAAGAACCACTTACAATAACAGACACCCCTAATAACAGCTTTGAAGTAATATTCATCGACACCGTAGGACACATACAACAGCCAAGACACTAGTTGAACAATTCATTCTAAAATACGGACACTTTAAAATACTTAAATCTGACAACGGGACAGAATTTACAAACGAACTAATGGCAAACATATGTGCAATGCTCAAAATACAATAAAAATTTTCGACACCGTACCACCACGAAACAATAGGTTCATTAGAACGCAACCACAGAGTTTTGAACGAATTCCTACTGACATCGACAAACGACGACGAATGGGATAAGTGGATTCCTTACTTCACTTTCGCTTACAATCATATAATTGAATATCATAAGGTAACCAGAATAATGTAATTTGAATTTATAAACCATAAAATGTAATTTAAACAATACGATTTATAATGTAATCGAAACAATATAATTAGTAATTATATCAAAACAACATAATTTGTAATTTTAACTATATAATTAAAAACGCTACAATGTAACTATAATAATAATAAACAATTTATAAACAAATAATACCAACTATTAGAAAATATGAAAATCATGTAACAAATCCATAACATAAGACAATTGTAATACAACACAAACCATATTTCCAGAAAAATTATTCGCCAACACCCCTAATTTTTCTCTTAAGGGTGAGGGTGTAGTGTACCACACAAGTGTACACTGACGACCACACATCGTCATAAGCACAGCAGCAAGTCGCATATGCAGACAAACTGACAATAGCGCAACGTGTGCAATTGCACTCAATACCAAATACGCTAGACAAGCATTTTGGTGGTGCAATAACACACGCTGCCTATATTGCAGCAGCGTATGCATATTGCACAGTGCAGTGACTTTAGCCCTGAACTTGCACTCAAAATTATTAATATAAACAAAGACGATGATTCGTCAATGAATAATATCGGTAATCCGATACTTGAGACAAATTTGGGGAATATCATTTGTAACTAGTGGAAATAAGATAGATATATTTTATGTTAGTTAGAATAAGAAAACAATAAGAATTCAATGATATAAAAGAGCCAGCGAGCTACCAAATAAACCAGAGTTAATCTGAAGACAACTGAAACTGCTACTCGCATTAGTTTATTCTTTTATCTCTCGTGCTCTAAGTCATGAAAGACTTAGAACAGCACAAACAATACCTTGGCCAACGGCACACTCTGCCGGTCAAAACCTTTACTGTGGGCGTCTTTCCGCTTCGTGTCAGGCATTTCTTCTTTATAGTGCTCTTTTGCATCTATACATTGAATAGAATCTGCAAATGAATTGAATGCCGATCCTGCGTGACCGACAATCAACATATCCTACATGGCGATCCTGCCAGCCTAACTTTTCAACATACCCTACATGGCGATCCTACAACTGACCTGGGACCTGAAAGGCAGCCAATAATCCTGCAACCGATCCTGCAACCGATCCACAATCTGAAAAGCAGCCAAAGATCCTGCAACCAATGGGACCTGAAAAAATTAGCAATCACAATCGATGAATAGCCTGAAGAAGATCCTGAAAATTATCCAGGAACGGTGGACCAATATTCCTGCATATGTAAGAATACGTGCCAACTACCATGCATTTCCAGCTTATGTCCCATCAAAGATTATCAACTGAGACCCGCAATCGAAGAGTACAAGAGGCGACAAATTAAAAAGAAGGAGCAACTGACGCAGCCAATTTGATTCAAAAATTGGAAAAATGACGAAGGAGAGAGCAAAGAATAAGTCAAGGAGAAAAAGAAGCACATAGAGAACAAGCAACAGATAGAAAAGAAGACGAAGAGAGAAAACAAGAAGCAGTGATAAAATAATTGGAGAAAAAGGAAGAAGAATAGAGAAAACAAACAATCATATTAAAGTACGACTACTACGAGTAATTGAATTAAAATTTTGATAAACCCTTCATATTAACTACAGATGCATCGAATTATGCATTAGGCACCGTACTATCACAAGGCGAAATAGGACAAGCTTTACCAATATCATATGCTAGCAAATCATTACAAAAACACGATTTGAATAAGCCAGTAATAGAAAAAGAGCTACTAGCAATACATTGGAGTATTAACTTCTTCAAACCCTATCTATATGGTCAAAAGTTCACGGTAGTAACTGACCATCGACCACTGATATCACTATTCTCTCATAAAAACCCTTCATCTAAAATGACTAGCATTAGATTAGACCTCAGTGACTATGATTTCCACATAGTATATAAAACAGGAAAGATGAATACAAATGCAGATGCATTGTCAAGAATACAAATTGACTCGGACATTCTAAAAGAAATGATACCGAAAGAAATTGATGAAAAAGCCGAAAGAACCCTAGTAATCACGAGAGGGATGGCAAATAAAAATAAAACAAATGAAGAGGCAAATAAAAATGAAATAAATGAAGAGGCAAATAAAAATGAAAATAAGAGATTGAGAAATTGCATATCTCAGGAGACTGATTACCTTCAAATATGGGAATGTACATCAATAAATGACGTCAAGAATATTAAAAAATTAAAATTTAATGTCGACAAGCAAAATCAAAGCTTTGAAAAAATGAATATATATATTAAAAACTATATTGTGCACATAGGCGAAAGCGATAATTCACCGAATCAAGATTCGACTCTGAAGAAGCTCCGACCTAAAAATAAAAATATAAATGAAAATATAAAGCATGCAGGAATCAATGATAAATCAGCGAGACTAGACTCGATTCTGAGGAAATTGATATCCAAAACGAACCAAGAAAATATAATGAATAAGCTAAATACATATATATAGCAAATAATGATAAAATATTTAAAATATGTGCCAAAGAAGAAATGAAAGCGTAAATAAAGATAATGAATGAAAGTCCTCAAATTAAATATATGACATATGCCGCCCCAGAAAGAGAATTAAATGAATTAATTGAATATAAACTGATAGATGAGTATCATAATGCAACACATGGAGGTCATTTAACAATTAGAAAAATCCTGATAAAAAATAAATAAATAAATTAATTAATTAAAACAGACACATATACGAGTATATTTAAAAAAATGAATAAAGTGGTAAAAGAATTTATTACGAACTATGACTTATGTGTACCACACAAACAAACAACACACAAAAAAGAACCACTTACAATAACAGACACCCCTAATAACAGCTTTGAAGTAATATTCATCGACACCGTAGGACACATACAACAGCCAAGACACTAGTTGAACAATTCATTCTAAAATACGGACACTTTAAAATACTTAAATCTGACAACGGGACAGAATTTACAAACGAACTAATGGCAAACATATGTGCAATGCTCAAAATACAATAACAATTTTCGACACCGTACCACCACGAAACAATAGGTTCATTAGAACGCAACCACAGAGTTTTGAACGAATTCCTACTGACATCGACAAACGACGACGAATGGGATAAGTGGATTCCTTACTTCACTTTCGCTTACAATCATATAATTGAATATCATAAGGTAACCAGAATAATGTAATTTGAATTTATAAACCATAAAATGTAATTTAAACAATACGATTTATAATGTAATCGAAACAATATAATTAGTAATTATATCAAAACAACATAATTTGTAATTTTAACTATATAATTAAAAACGCTACAATGTAACTATAATAATAATAAACAATTTATAAACAAATAATACCAACTATTAGAAAATATGAAAATCATGTAACAAATCCATAACATAAGACAATTGTAATACAACACAAACCATATTTCCAGAAAAATTATTCGCCAACACCCCTAATTTTTCTCTTAAGGGTGAGGGTGTAGTGTACCACACAAGTGTACACTGACGACCACACATCGTCATAAGCACAGCAGCAAGTCGCATATGCAGACAAACTGACAATAGCGCAACGTGTGCAATTGCACTCAATACCAAATACGCTAGACAAGTATTTTGGTGGTGCAATAACACACGCTGCCTATATTGCAGCAGCGTATGCATATTGCACAGTGCAGTGACTTTAGCCCTGAACTTGCACTCAAAATTATTAATATAAACAAAGACGATGATTCGTCAATGAATAATATCGGTAATCCGATACTTGAGACAAATTTGGGGAATATCATTTGTAACTAGTGGAAATAAGATAGATATATTTTATGTTAGTTAGAATAAGAAAACAATAAGAATTCAATGATATAAAAGAGCCAGCGAGCTACCAAATAAACCAGAGTTAATCTGAAGACAACTGAAACTGCTACTCGCATTAGTTTATTCTTTTATCTCTCGTGCTCTAAGTTATGAAAGACTTAGAACAGCACAAACAATACCTTGGCCAACGGCACACTCTGCCGGTCAAAACCTTTACTGTGGGCGTCTTTCCGCTTCGTGTCAGGCATTTCTTCTTTATAGTGCTCTTTTGCATCTATACATTGTATAGAATCTGCAAATGAATTGAATGCCGATTCTGCGTGACCGACAATCAACATATCCTACATGGCGATCCTGCCAGCCTAAGTTTTCAACATACCCTACATGGCGATCCTACAACTGACCTGGGACCTGAAAGGCAGCCAATAATCCTGCAACCGATCCTGCAACCGATCCACAATCTGAAAAGCAGCCAAAGATCCTGCAACCAATGGGACCTGAAAAAATTAGCAATCACAATCGATGAATAGCCTGAAGAAGATCCTGAAAATTATCCAGGAAGGGTGGACCAATATTCCTGCATATGTAAGAATACGTGCCAACTACCATGCATTTCCAGCTTATGTCCCATCAAAGATTATCAACTGAGACCCGCAATCGAAGAGTACAAGAGGCGACAAATTAAAAAGAAGGAGCAACTGACGCAGCCAATTTGACTCAAAAATTGGAAAAATGACGAAGGAGAGAGCAAAGAATAAGTCAAGGAGAAAAAGAAGCACATAGAGAACAAGCAACAGATAGAAAAGAAGACGAAGAGAGAAAACAAGAAGCAGTGATAAAATAATTGGAGAAAAAGGAAGAAGAATAGAGAAAACAAACAATCATATTAAAGTACGATTACTACGAGTAATTGAATTAAAATTTTGATAAACCCTTCATATTAACTACAGATGCATCGAATTATGCATTAGGCACCGTACTATCACAAGGCGAAATAGGACAAGCTTTACCAATATCATATGCTAGCAAATCATTACAAAAACACGATTTGAATAAGCCAGTAATAGAAAAAGAGCTACTAGCAATACATTGGAGTATTAACTTCTTCAAACCCTATCTATATGGTCAAAAGTTCACGGTAGTAACTGACCATCGACCACTGATATCACTATTCTCTCATAAAAACCCTTCATCTAAAATGACTAGCATTAGATTAGACCTCAGTGACTATGATTTCCACATAGTATATAAAACAGGAAAGATGAATACAAATGCAGATGCATTGTCAAGAATACAAATTGACTCGGACATTCTAAAAGAAATGATACCGAAAGAAATTGATGAAAAAGCCGAAAGAACCCTAGTAATCACGAGAGGGATGGCAAATAAAAATAAAACAAATGAAGAGGCAAATAAAAATGAAATAAATGAAGAGGCAAATAAAAATGAAAATAAGAGATTGAGAAATTGCATATCTCAGGAGACTGATCACCTTCAAATATGGGAATGTACATCAATAAATGACGTCAAGAATATTAAAAAATTAAAATTTAATGTCGACAAGCAAAATCAAAGCTTTGAAAAAATGAATATATATATAAAAAACTATATTGTGCACATAGGCGAAAGCGATAATTCACCGAATCAAGATTCGACTCTGAAGAAGCTCCGACCTAAAAATAAAAATATAAATGAAAATATAAAGCATGCAGGAATCAATGATAAATCAGCGAGACTAGACTCGATTCTGAGGAAATTGATATCCAAAACGAACCAAGAAAATATAATGAATAAGCTAAATACATATATATAGCAAATAATGATAAAATATTTAAAATATGTGCCAAAGAAGAAATGAAAGCGTAAATAAAGATAATGAATGAAAGTCCTCAAATTAAAAAATATGACATATGCCGCCCCAGAAAGAGAATTAAATGAATTAATTGAATATAAACTGATAGATGAGTATCATAATGCAACACATGGAGGTCATTTAACAATTAGAAAAATCCTGATAAAAAATAAATAAATAAATAAATTAATTAAAACAGATACATATACGAGTATATTTAAAAATATGAATAAAGTGGTAAAAGAATTTATTACGAACTATGACTTATGTGTACCACACAAACAAACAACACACAAAAAAGAACCACTTACAATAACAGACACCCCTAATAACAGCTTTGAAGTAATATTCATCGACACCGTAGGACACATACAACAGCCAAGACACTAGTTGAACAATTCATTCTAAAATACGGACACTTTAAAATACTTAAATCTGACAACGGGACAGAATTTACAAACGAACTAATGGCAAACATATGTGCAATGCTCAAAATACAATAAAAATTTTCGACACCGTACCACCACGAAACAATAGGTTCATTAGAACGCAACCACAGAGTTTTGAACGAATTCCTACTGACATCGACAAACGACGACGAATGGGATAAGTGGATTCCTTACTTCACTTTCGCTTACAATCATATAATTGAATATCATAAGGTAACCAGAATAATGTAATTTAAATTTATAAACCATAAAATGTAATTTAAACAATACGATTTATAATGTAATCAAAACAATATAATTAGTAATTATATCAAAACAACATAATTTGTAATTTTAACTATATAATTAAAAACGCTACAATGTAACTATAATAATAATAAACAATTTATAAACAAATAATACCAACTATTAGAAAATATGAAAATCATGTAACAAATCCATAACATAAGACAATTGTAATACAACACAAACCATATTTCCAGAAAAATTATTCGCTAACACCCCTAATTTTTCTCTTAAGGGTGAGGGTGTAGTGTACCACACAAGTGTACACTGACGACCACACATCGTCATAAGCACAGCAGCAAGTCGCATATGCAGACAAACTGACAATAGCGCAACGTGTGCAATTGCACTCAATACCAAATACGCTAGACAAGCATTTTGGTGGTGCAATAACACACGCTGCCTATATTGCAGCAGCGTATGCATATTGCACAGTGCAGTGGCTTTAGCCCTGAACTTGCACTCAAAATTATTAATATAAACAAAGACGATGATTCGTCAATGAATAATATCGGTAATCCGATACTTGAGACAAATTTGGGGAATATCATTTGTAACTAGTGGAAATAAGATAGATATATTTTATGTTAGTTAGAATAAGAAAACAATAAGAATTCAATGATATAAAAGAGCCAGCGAGCTACCAAATAAACCAGAGTTAATCTGAAGACAACTGAAACTGCTACTCGCATTAGTTTATTCTTTTATCTCTCGTGCTCTAAGTCATGAAAGACTTAGAACAGCACAAACAATACCTTGGCCAACGGCACACTCTGCCGGTCAAAACCTTTACTGTGGGCGTCTTTCCGCTTCGTGTCAGGCATTTCTTCTTTATAGTGCTCTTTTGCATCTATACATTGTATAGAATCTGCAAATGAATTGAATGCCGATCCTGCGTGACCGACAATCAACATATCCTACATGGCGATCCTGCCAGCCTAACTTTTCAACATACCCTACATGGCGATCCTACAACTGACCTGGGACCTGAAAGGCAGCCAATAATCCTGCAACCGATCCTGCAACCGATCCACAATCTGAAAAGCAGCCAAAGATCCTGCAACCAATGGGACCTGAAAAAATTAGCAATCACAATCGATGAATAGCCTGAAGAAGATCCTGAAAATTATCCAGGAATGGTGGACCAATATTCCTGCATATGTAAGAATACGTGCCAACTACCATGCATTTCCAGCTTATGTCCCATCAAAGATGATCAACTGAGACCCGCAATCGAAGAGTACAAGAGGCGACAAATTAAAAAGAAGGAGCAACTGACGCAGCCAATTTGACTCAAAAATTGGAAAAATGACGAAGGAGAGAGCAAAGAATAAGTCAAGGAGAAAAAGAAGCACATAGAGAACAAGCAACAGATAGAAAAGAAGACGAAGAGAGAAAACAAGAAGCAGTGATAAAATAATTGGAGAAAAAGGAAGAAGAATAGAGAAAACAAACAATCATATTAAAGTACGACTACTACGAGTAATTGAATTAAAATTTTGATAAACCCTTCATATTAACTACAGATGCATCGAATTATGCATTAGGCACCGTACTATCACAAGGCGAAATAGGACAAGCTTTACCAATATCATATGCTAGCAAATCATTACAAAAACACGATTTGAATAAGCCAGTAATAGAAAAAGAGCTACTAGCAATACATTGGAGTATTAACTTCTTCAAACCCTATCTATATGGTCAAAAGTTCACGGTAGTAACTGACCATCGACCACTGATATCACTATTCTCTCATAAAAACCCTTCATCTAAAATGACTAGCATTAGATTAGACCTCAGTGACTATGATTTCCACATAGTATATAAAACAGGAAAGATGAATACAAATGCAGATGCATTGTCAAGAATACAAATTGACTCGGACATTCTAAAAGAAATGATACCGAAAGAAATTGATGAAAAAGCCGAAAGAACCCTAGTAATCACGAGAGGGATGGCAAATAAAAATAAAACAAATGAAGAGGCAAATAAAAATGAAATAAATGAAGAGGCAAATAAAAATGAAAATAAGAGATTGAGAAATTGCATATCTCAGGAGACTGATCACCTTCAAATATGGGAATGTACATCAATAAATGACGTCAAGAATATTAAAAAATTAAAATTTAATGTCGACAAGCAAAATCAAAGCTTTGAAAAAATGAATATATATATAAAAAACTATATTGTGCACATAGGCGAAAGCGATAATTCACCGAATCAAGATTCGACTCTGAAGAAGCTCCGACCTAAAAATAAAAATATAAATGAAAATATAAAGCATGCAGGAATCAATGATAAATCAGCGAGACTAGACTCGATTCTGAGGAAATTGATATCCAAAACGAACAAAGAAAATATAATGAATAAGCTAAATACATATATATAGCAAACAATGATAAAATATTTAAAATATGTGCCAAAGAAGAAATGAAAGCGTAAATAAAGATAATGAATGAAAGTCCTCAAATTAAAAAATATGACATATGCCGCCCCAGAAAGAGAATTAAATGAATTAATTGAATATAAACTGATAGATGAGTATCATAATGCAACACATGGAGGTCATTTAACAATTAGAAAAATCCTGATAAAAAATAAATAAATAAATAAATTAATTAAAACAGATACATATACGAGTATATTTAAAAATATGAATAAAGTGGTAAAAGAATTTATTACGAACTATGACTTATGTGTACCACACAAACAAACAACACACAAAAAAGAACCACTTACAATAACAGACAAAACAGAATGAAGTAATATTCATCGACACCGTAGGACACATACAACAGCCAAGACACTAGTTGAACAATTCATTCTAAAATACGGACACTTTAAAATACTTAAATCTGACAACGGGACAGAATTTACAAACGAACTAATGGCAAACATATGTGCAATGCTCAAAATACAATAAAAATTTTCGACACCGTACCACCACGAAAAAATAGGTTCATTAGAACGCAACCACAGAGTTTTGAACGAATTCCTACTGACATCGACAAACGACGACGAATGGGATAAGTGGATTCCTTACTTCACTTTCGCTTACAATCATATAATTGAATATCATAAGGTAACCAGAATAATGTAATTTGAATTTATAAACCATAAAATGTAATTTAAACAATACGATTTATAATGTAATCAAAACAATAAAATTAGTAATTATATCAAAACAACATAATTTGTAATTTTAACTGTATAATTAAAAACGCTACAATGTAACTATAATAATAATAAACAATTTATAAACAAATAATACCAACTATTAGAAAATATGAAAATCATGTAACAAATCCATAACATAAGACAATTTGTAATACAACACAAACCATATTTCCAGAAAAATTATTCGCTAACACCCCTAATTTTTCTCTTAAGGGTGAGGGTGTAGTGTACCACACAAGTGTACACTGACGACCACACATCGTCATAAGCATAGCAGCAAGTCGCATATGCAGACAAACTGACAATAGCGCAACGTGTGCAATTGCACTCAATACCAAATACGCTAGACAAGCATTTTGGTGGTGCAATAACACACGCTGCCTATATTGCAGCAGCGTATGCATATTGCACAGTGCAGTGACTTTAGCCCTGAACTTGCACTCAAAATTATTAATATAAACAAAGACGATGATTCGTCAATGAATAATATCGGTAATCCGATACTTGAGACAAATTTGGGGAATATCATTTGTAACTAGTGGAAATAAGATAGATATATTTTATGTTAGTTAGAATAAGAAAACAATAAGAATTCAATGATATAAAAGAGCCAGCGAGCTACCAAATAAACCAGAGTTAATCTGAAGACAACTGAAACTGCTACTCGCATTAGTTTATTCTTTTATCTCTCGTGCTCTAAGTCATGAAAGACTTAGAACAGCACAAACAATACCTTGGCCAACGGCACACTCTGCCGGTCAAAACCTTTACTGTGGGCGTCTTTCCGCTTCGTGTCAGGCATTTCTTCTTTATAGTGCTCTTTTGCATCTATACATTGTATAGAATCTGCAAATGAATTGAATGCCGATCCTGCGTGACCGACAATCAACATATCCTACATGGCGATCCTGCCAGCCTAACTTTTCAACATACCCTACATGGCGATCCTACAACTGACCTGGGACCTGAAAGGCAGCCAATAATCCTGCAACCGATCCTGCAACCGATCCACAATCTGAAAAGCAGCCAAAGATCCTGCAACCAATGGGACCTGAAAAAATTAGCAATCACAATCGATGAATAGCCTGAAGAAGATCCTGAAAATTATCCAGGAATGGTGGACCAATATTCCTGCATATGTAAGAATACGTGCCAACTACCATGCATTTCCAGCTTATGTCCCATCAAAGATTATCAACTGAGACCCGCAATCGAAGAGTACAAGAGGCGACAAATTAAAAAGAAGGAGCAACTGACGCAGCCAATTTGACTCAAAAATTGGAAAAATGACGAAGGAGAGAGCAAAGAATAAGTCAAGGAGAAAAAGAAGCACATAGAGAACAAGCAACAGATAGAAAAGAAGACGAAGAGAGAAAACAAGAAGCAGTGATAAAATAATTGGAGAAAAAGGAAGAAGAATAGAGAAAACAAACAATCATATTAAAGTACGACTACTACGAGTAATTGAATTAAAATTTTGATAAACCCTTCATATTAACTACAGATGCATCGAATTATGCATTAGGCACCGTACTATCACAAGGCGAAATAGGACAAGCTTTACCAATATCATATGCTAGCAAATCATTACAAAAACACGATTTGAATAAGCCAGTAATAGAAAAAGAGCTACTAGCAATACATTGGAGTATTAACTTCTTCAAACCCTATCTATATGGTCAAAAGTTCACGGTAGTAACTGACCATCGACCACTGATATCACTATTCTCTCATAAAAACCCTTCATCTAAAATGACTAGCATTAGATTAGACCTCAGTGACTATGATTTCCACATAGTATATAAAATAGGAAAGATGAATACAAATGCAGATGCATTGTCAAGAATACAAATTGACTCGGACATTCTAAAAGAAATGATACCGAAAGAAATTGATGAAAAAGCCGAAAGAACCCTAGTAATCACGAGAGGGATGGCAAATAAAAATAAAACAAATGAAGAGGCAAATAAAAATGAAATAAATGAAGAGGCAAATAAAAATGAAAATAAGAGATTGAGAAATTGCATATCTCAGGAGACTGATCACCTTCAAATATGGGAATGTACATCAATAAATGACGTCAAGAATATTAAAAAATTAAAATTTAATGTCGACAAGCAAAATCAAAGCTTTGAAAAAATGAATATATATATAAAAAACTATATTGTGCACATAGGCGAAAGCGATAATTCACCGAATCAAGATTCGACTCTGAAGAAGCTCCGACCTAAAAATAAAAATATAAATGAAAATATAAAGCATGCAGGAATCAATGATAAATCAGCGAGACTAGACTCGATTCTGAGGAAATTGATATCCAAAACGAACAAAGAAAATATAATGAATAAGCTAAATACATATATATAGCAAATAATGATAAAATATTTAAAATATGTGCCAAAGAAGAAATGAAAGCGTAAATAAAGATAATGAATGAAAGTCCTCAAATTAAAAAATATGACATATGCCGCCCCAGAAAGAGAATTAAATGAATTAATTGAATATAAACTGATAGATGAGTATCATAATGCAACACATGGAGGTCATTTAACAATTAGAAAAATCCTGATAAAAAAAAAATAAATAAATTAATTAATTAAAACAGACACATATACGAGTATATTTAAAAATATGAATAAAGTGGTAAAAGAATTTATTACGAACTATGACTTATGTGTACCACACAAACAAACAACACACAAAAAAGAACCACTTACAATAACAGACAAAACAGAATGAAGTAATATTCATCGACACCGTAGGACACATACAACAGCCAAGACACTAGTTGAACAATTCATTCTAAAATACGGACACTTTAAAATACTTAAATCTGACAACGGGACAGAATTTACAAACGAACTAATGGCAAACATATGTGCAATGCTCAAAATACAATAACAATTTTCGACACCGTACCACCACGAAACAATAGGTTCATTAGAACGCAACCACAGAGTTTTGAACGAATTCCTACTGACATCGACAAACGACGACGAATGGGATAAGTGGATTCCTTACTTCACTTTCGCTTACAATCATATAATTGAATATCATAAGGTAACCAGAATAATGTAATTTGAATTTATAAACCATAAAATGTAATTTAAACAATACGATTTATAATGTAATCGAAACAATATAATTAGTAATTATATCAAAACAACATAATTTGTAATTTTAACTATATAATTAAAAACGCTACAATGTAACTATAATAATAATAAACAATTTATAAACAAATAATACCAACTATTAGAAAATATGAAAATCATGTAACAAATCCATAACATAAGACAATTGTAATACAACACAAACCATATTTCCAGAAAAATTATTCGCCAACACCCCTAATTTTTCTCTTAAGGGTGAGGGTGTAGTGTACCACACAAGTGTACACTGACGACCACACATCGTCATAAGCACAGCAGCAAGTCGCATATGCAGACAAACTGACAATAGCGCAACGTGTGCAATTGCACTCAATACCAAATACGCTAGACAAGCATTTTGGTGGTGCAATAACACACGCTGCCTATATTGCAGCAGCGTATGCATATTGCACAGTGCAGTGACTTTAGCCCTGAACTTGCACTCAAAATTATTAATATAAACAAAGACGATGATTCGTCAATGAATAATATCGGTAATCCGATACTTGAGACAAATTTGGGGAATATCATTTGTAACTAGTGGAAATAAGATAGATATATTTTATGTTAGTTAGAATAAGAAAACAATAAGAATTCAATGATATAAAAGAGCCAGCGAGCTACCAAATAAACCAGAGTTAATCTGAAGACAACTGAAACTGCTACTCGCATTAGTTTATTCTTTTATCTCTCGTGCTCTAAGTCATGAAAGACTTAGAACAGCACAAACAATACCTTGGCCAACGGCACACTCTGCCGGTCAAAACCTATACTGTGGGCGTCTTTCCGCTTCGTGTCAGGCATTTCTTCTTTATAGTGCTCTTTTGCATCTATACATTGTATAGAATCTGCAAATGAATTGAATGCCGATCCTGCGTGACCGACAATCAACATATCCTACATGGCGATCCTGCCAGCCTAACTTTTCAACATACCCTACATGGCGATCCTACAACTGACCTGGGACCTGAAAGGCAGCCAATAATCCTGCAACCGATCCTGCAACCGATCCACAATCTGAAAAGCAGCCAAAGATCCTGCAACCAATGGGACCTGAAAAAATTAGCAATCACAATCGATGAATAGCCTGAAGAAGATCCTGAAAATTATCCAGGAACGGTGGACCAATATTCCTGCATATGTAAGAATACGTGCCAACTACCATGCATTTCCAGCTTATGTCCCATCAAAGATTATCAACTGAGACCCGCAATCGAAGAGTACAAGAGGCGACAAATTAAAAAGAAGGAGCAACTGACGCAGCCAATTTGACTCAAAAATTGGAAAAATGACGAAGGAGAGAGCAAAGAATAAGTCAAGGAGAAAAAGAAGCACATAGAGAACAAGCAACAGATAGAAAAGAAGACGAAGAGAGAAAACAAGAAGCAGTGATAAAATAATTGGAGAAAAAGGAAGAAGAATAGAGAAAACAAACAATCATATTAAAGTACGACTACTACGAGTAATTGAATTAAAATTTTGATAAACCCTTCATATTAACTACAGATGCATCGAATTATGCATTAGACACCGTACTATCACAAGGCGAAATAGGACAAGCTTTACCAATATCATATGCTAGCAAATCATTACAAAAACACGATTTGAATAAGCCAGTAATAGAAAAAGAGCTACTAGCAATACATTGGAGTATTAACTTCTTCAAACCCTATCTATATGGTCAAAAGTTCACGGTAGTAACTGACCATCGACCACTGATATCACTATTCTCTCATAAAAACCCTTCATCTAAAATGACTAGCATTAGATTAGACCTCAGTGACTATGATTTCCACATAGTATATAAAACAGGAAAGATGAATACAAATGCAGATGCATTGTCAAGAATACAAATTGACTCGGACATTCTAAAAGAAATGATACCGAAAGAAATTGATGAAAAAGCCGAAAGAACCCTAGTAATCACGAGAGGGATGGCAAATAAAAATAAAACAAATGAAGAGGCAAATAAAAATGAAATAAATGAAGAGGCAAATAAAAATGAAAATAAGAGATTGAGAAATTGCATATCTCAGGAGACTGATTACCTTCAAATATGGGAATGTACATCAATAAATGACGTCAAGAATATTAAAAAATTAAAATTTAATGTCGACAAGCAAAATCAAAGATTTGAAAAAATGAATATATATATTAAAAACTATATTGTGCACATAGGCGAAAGCGATAATTCACCGAATCAAGATTCGACTCTGAAGAAGCTCCGACCTAAAAATAAAAATATAAATGAAAATATAAAGCATGCAGGAATCAATGATAAATCAGCGAGACTAGACTCGATTCTGAGGAAATTGATATCCAAAACGAACCAAGAAAATATAATGAATAAGCTAAATACATATATATAGCAAATAATGATAAAATATTTAAAATATGTGCCAAAGAAGAAATGAAAGCGTAAATAAACATAATGAATGAAAGTCCTCAAATTAAAAAATATGACATATGCCGCCCCAGAAAGAGAATTAAATGAATTAATTGAATATAAACTGATAGATGAGTATCATAATGCAACACATGGAGGTCATTTAACAATTAGAAAAATCCTGATAAAAATAAATAAATAAATTAATTAATTAAAACAGACACATATACGAGTATATTTAAAAAAATGAATAAAGTGGTAAAAGAATTTATTACGAACTATGACTTATGTGTACCACACAAACAAACAACACACAAAAAAGAACCACTTACAATAACAGACACCCCTAATAACAGCTTTGAAGTAATATTCATCGACACCGTAGGACACATACAACAGCCAAGACACTAGTTGAACAATTCATTCTAAAATACGGACACTTTAAAATACTTAAATCTGACAACGGGACAGAATTTACAAACGAACTAATGGCAAACATATGTGCAATGCTCAAAATACAATAACAATTTTCGACACCGTACCACCACGAAACAATACGTTCATTAGAACGCAACCACAGAGTTTTGAACGAATTCCTACTGACATCGACAAACGACGACGAATGGGATAAGTGGATTCCTTACTTCACTTTCGCTTACAATCATATAATTGAATATCATAAGGTAACCAGAATAATGTAATTTGAATTTATAAACCATAAAATGTAATTTAAACAATACGATTTATAATGTAATCGAAACAATATAATTAGTAATTATATCAAAACAACATAATTTGTAATTTTAACTATATAATTAAAAACGCTACAATGTAACTATAATAATAATAAACAATTTATAAACAAATAATACCAACTATTAGAAAATATGAAAATCATGTAACAAATCCATAACATAAGACAATTGTAATACAACACAAACCATATTTCCAGAAAAATTATTCGCCAACACCCCTAATTTTTCTCTTAAGGGTGAGGGTGTAGTGTACCACACAAGTGTACACTGACGACCACACATCGTCATAAGCACAGCAGCAAGTCGCATATGCAGACAAACTGACAATAGCGCAACGTGTGCAATTGCACTCAATACCAAATACGCTAGACAAGCATTTTGGTGGTGCAATAACACACGCTGCCTATATTGCAGCAGCGTATGCATATTGCACAGTGCAGTGACTTTAGCCCTGAACTTGCACTCAAAATTATTAATATAAACAAAGACGATGATTCGTCAATGAATAATATCGGTAATCCGATACTTGAGACAAATTTGGGGAATATCATTTGTAACTAGTGGAAATAAGATAGATATATTTTATGTTAGTTAGAATAAGAAAACAATAAGAATTCAATGATATAAAAGAGCCAGCGAGCTACCAAATAAACCAGAGTTAATCTGAAGACAACTGAAACTGCTACTCGCATTAGTTTATTCTTTTATCTCTCGTGCTCTAAGTCATGAAAGACTTAGAACAGCACAAACAATACCTTGGCCAACGGCACACTCTGCCGGTCAAAACCTTTACTGTGGGCGTCTTTCCGCTTCGTGTCAGGCATTTCTTCTTTATAGTGCTCTTTTGCATCTATACATTGAATAGAATCTGCAAATGAATTGAATGCCGATCCTGCGTGACCGACAATCAACATATCCTACATGGCGATCCTGCCAGCCTAACTTTTCAACATACCCTACATGGCGATCCTACAACTGACCTGGGACCTGAAAGGCAGCCAATAATCCTGCAACCGATCCTGCAACCGATCCACAATCTGAAAAGCAGCCAAAGATCCTGCAACCAATGGGACCTGAAAAAATTAGCAATCACAATCGATGAATAGCCTGAAGAAGATCCTGAAAATTATCCAGGAACGGTGGACCAATATTCCTGCATATGTAAGAATACGTGCCAACTACCATGCATTTCCAGCTTATGTCCCATCAAAGATTATCAACTGAGACCCGCAATCGAAGAGTACAAGAGGCGACAAATTAAAAAGAAGGAGCAACTGACGCAGCCAATTTGATTCAAAAATTGGAAAAATGACGAAGGAGAGAGCAAAGAATAAGTCAAGGAGAAAAAGAAGCACATAGAGAACAAGCAACAGATAGAAAAGAAGACGAAGAGAGAAAACAAGAAGCAGTGATAAAATAATTGGAGAAAAAGGAAGAAGAATAGAGAAAACAAACAATCATATTAAAGTACGACTACTACGAGTAATTGAATTAAAATTTTGATAAACCCTTCATATTAACTACAGATGCATCGAATTATGCATTAGGCACCGTACTATCACAAGGCGAAATAGGACAAGCTTTACCAATATCATATGCTAGCAAATCATTACAAAAACACGATTTGAATAAGCCAGTAATAGAAAAAGAGCTACTAGCAATACATTGGAGTATTAACTTCTTCAAACCCTATCTATATGGTCAAAAGTTCACGGTAGTAACTGACCATCGACCACTGATATCACTATTCTCTCATAAAAACCCTTCATCTAAAATGACTAGCATTAGATTAGACCTCAGTGACTATGATTTCCACATAGTATATAAAACAGGAAAGATGAATACAAATGCAGATGCATTGTCAAGAATACAAATTGACTCGGACATTCTAAAAGAAATGATACCGAAAGAAATTGATGAAAAAGCCGAAAGAACCCTAGTAATCACGAGAGGGATGGCAAATAAAAATAAAACAAATGAAGAGGCAAATAAAAATGAAATAAATGAAGAGGCAAATAAAAATGAAAATAAGAGATTGAGAAATTGCATATCTCAGGAGACTGATTACCTTCAAATATGGGAATGTACATCAATAAATGACGTCAAGAATATTAAAAAATTAAAATTTAATGTCGACAAGCAAAATCAAAGCTTTGAAAAAATGAATATATATATTAAAAACTATATTGTGCACATAGGCGAAAGCGATAATTCACCGAATCAAGATTCGACTCTGAAGAAGCTCCGACCTAAAAATAAAAATATAAATGAAAATATAAAGCATGCAGGAATCAATGATAAATCAGCGAGACTAGACTCGATTCTGAGGAAATTGATATCCAAAACGAACCAAGAAAATATAATGAATAAGCTAAATACATATATATAGCAAATAATGATAAAATATTTAAAATATGTGCCAAAGAAGAAATGAAAGCGTAAATAAAGATAATGAATGAAAGTCCTCAAATTAAATATATGACATATGCCGCCCCAGAAAGAGAATTAAATGAATTAATTGAATATAAACTGATAGATGAGTATCATAATGCAACACATGGAGGTCATTTAACAATTAGAAAAATCCTGATAAAAAATAAATAAATAAATTAATTAATTAAAACAGACACATATACGAGTATATTTAAAAAAATGAATAAAGTGGTAAAAGAATTTATTACGAACTATGACTTATGTGTACCACACAAACAAACAACACACAAAAAAGAACCACTTACAATAACAGACACCCCTAATAACAGCTTTGAAGTAATATTCATCGACACCGTAGGACACATACAACAGCCAAGACACTAGTTGAACAATTCATTCTAAAATACGGACACTTTAAAATACTTAAATCTGACAACGGGACAGAATTTACAAACGAACTAATGGCAAACATATGTGCAATGCTCAAAATACAATAACAATTTTCGACACCGTACCACCACGAAACAATAGGTTCATTAGAACGCAACCACAGAGTTTTGAACGAATTCCTACTGACATCGACAAACGACGACGAATGGGATAAGTGGATTCCTTACTTCACTTTCGCTTACAATCATATAATTGAATATCATAAGGTAACCAGAATAATGTAATTTGAATTTATAAACCATAAAATGTAATTTAAACAATACGATTTATAATGTAATCGAAACAATATAATTAGTAATTATATCAAAACAACATAATTTGTAATTTTAACTATATAATTAAAAACGCTACAATGTAACTATAATAATAATAAACAATTTATAAACAAATAATACCAACTATTAGAAAATATGAAAATCATGTAACAAATCCATAACATAAGACAATTGTAATACAACACAAACCATATTTCCAGAAAAATTATTCGCCAACACCCCTAATTTTTCTCTTAAGGGTGAGGGTGTAGTGTACCACACAAGTGTACACTGACGACCACACATCGTCATAAGCACAGCAGCAAGTCGCATATGCAGACAAACTGACAATAGCGCAACGTGTGCAATTGCACTCAATACCAAATACGCTAGACAAGCATTTTGGTGGTGCAATAACACACGCTGCCTATATTGCAGCAGCGTATGCATATTGCACAGTGCAGTGACTTTAGCCCTGAACTTGCACTCAAAATTATTAATATAAACAAATACGATGATTCGTCAATGAATAATATCGGTAATCCGATACTTGAGACAAATTTGGGGAATATCATTTGTAACTAGTGGAAATAAGATAGATATATTTTATGTTAGTTAGAATAAGAAAACAATAAGAATTCAATGATATAAAAGAGCCAGCGAGCTACCAAATAAACCAGAGTTAATCTGAAGACAACTGAAACTGCTACTCGCATTAGTTTATTCTTTTATCTCTCGTGATCTAAGTCATGAAAGACTTAGAACAGCACAAACAATACCTTGGCCAACGGCACACTCTGCCGGTCAAAACCTTTACTGTGGGCGTCTTTCCGCTTCGTGTCAGGCATTTCTTCTTTATAGTGCTCTTTTGCATCTATACATTGAATAGAATCTGCAAATGAATTGAATGCCGATCCTGCGTGACCGACAATCAACATATCCTACATGGCGATCCTGCCAGCCTAACTTTTCAACATACCCTACATGGCGATCCTACAACTGACCTGGGACCTGAAAGGCAGCCAATAATCCTGCAACCGATCCTGCAACCGATCCACAATCTGAAAAGCAGCCAAAGATCCTGCAACCAATGGGACCTGAAAAAATTAGCAATCACAATCGATGAATAGCCTGAAGAAGATCCTGAAAATTATCCAGGAACGGTGGACCAATATTCCTGCATATGTAAGAATACGTGCCAACTACCATGCATTTCCAGCTTATGTCCCATCAAAGATTATCAACTGAGACCCGCAATCGAAGAGTACAAGAGGCGACAAATTAAAAAGAAGGAGCAACTGACGCAGCCAATTTGACTCAAAAATTGGAAAAATGACGAAGGAGAGAGCAAAGAATAAGTCAAGGAGAAAAAGAAGCACATAGAGAACAAGCAACAGATAGAAAAGAAGACGAAGAGAGAAAACAAGAAGCAGTGATAAAATAATTGGAGAAAAAGGAAGAAGAATAGAGAAAACAAACAATCATATTAAAGTACGATTACTACGAGTAATTGAATTAAAATTTTGATAAACCCTTCATATTAACTACAGATGCATCGAATTATGCATTAGGCACCGTACTATCACAAGGCGAAATAGGACAAGCTTTACCAATATCATATGCTAGCAAATCATTACAAAAACACGATTTGAATAAGCCAGTAATAGAAAAAGAGCTACTAGCAATACATTGGAGTATTAACTTCTTCAAACCCTATCTATATGGTCAAAAGTTCACGGTAGTAACTGACCATCGACCACTGATATCACTATTCTCTCATAAAAACCCTTCATCTAAAATGACTAGCATTAGATTAGACCTCAGTGACTATGATTTCCACATAGTATATAAAACAGGAAAGATGAATACAAATGCAGATGCATTGTCAAGAATACAAATTGACTCGGACATTCTAAAAGAAATGATACCGAAAGAAATTGATGAAAAAGCCGAAAGAACCCTAGTAATCACGAGAGGGATGGCAAATAAAAATAAAACAAATGAAGAGGCAAATAAAAATGAAATAAATGAAGAGGCAAATAAAAATGAAAATAAGAGATTGAGAAATTGCATATCTCAGGAGACTGATCACCTTCAAATATGGGAATGTACATCAATAAATGACGTCAAGAATATTAAAAAATTAAAATTTAATGTCGACAAGCAAAATCAAAGCTTTGAAAAAATGAATATATATATAAAAAACTATATTGTGCACATAGGCGAAAGCGATAATTCACCGAATCAAGATTCGACTCTGAAGAAGCTCCGACCTAAAAATAAAAATATAAATGAAAATATAAAGCATGCAGGAATCAATGATAAATCAGCGAGACTAGACTCGATTCTGAGGAAATTGATATCCAAAACGAACAAAGAAAATATAATGAATAAGCTAAATACATATATATATTGCAAACAATGATAAAATATTTAAAATATGTGCCAAAGAAGAAATGAAAGCGTAAATAAACATAATGAATGAAAGTCCTCAAATAAAAAAATTAGACATATGCCGCCCCAGAAAGAGAATTAAATGAATTAATTGAATATAAACTGATAGATGAGTATCATAATGCAACACATGGAGGTCATTTAACAATTAGAAAAATCCTGATAAAAAATAAATAAATAAATAAATTAATTAAAACAGATACATATACGAGTATATTTAAAAATATGAATAAAGTGGTAAAAGAATTTATTACGAACTATGACTTATGTGTACCACACAAACAAACAACACACGAAAAAGAACCACTTACAATAACAGACACCCCTAATAACAGCTTTGAAGTAATATTCATCGACACCGTAGGACACATACAACAGCCAAGACACTAGTTGAACAATTCATTCTAAAATACGGACACTTTAAAATACTTAAATCTGACAACGGGACAGAATTTACAAACGAACTAATGGCAAACATATGTGCAATGCTCAAAATACAACAAAAATTTTCGACACCGTACCACCACGAAACAATAGGTTCATTAGAACGCAACCACAGAGTTTTGAACGAATTCCTACTGACATCGACAAACGACGACGAATGGGATAAGTGGATTCCTTACTTCACTTTCGCTTACAATCATATAATTGAATATCATAAGGTAACCAGAATAATGTAATTTGAATTTATAAACCATAAAATGTAATTTAAACAATACGATTTATAATGTAATCGAAACAATATAATTAGTAATTATATCAAAACAACATAATTTGTAATTTTAACTATATAATTAAAAACGCTACAATGTAACTATAATAATAATAAACAATTTATAAACAAATAATACCAACTATTAGAAAATATGAAAATCATGTAACAAATCCATAACATAAGACAATTGTAATACAACACAAACCATATTTCCAGAAAAATTATTCGCCAACACCCCTAATTTTTCTCTTAAGGGTGAGGGTGTAGTGTACCACATAAGTGTACACTGACGACCACACATCGTCATAAGCACAGCAGCAAGTCGCATATGCAGACAAACTGACAATAGCGCAACGTGTGCAATTGCACTCAATACCAAATACGCTAGACAAGCATTTTGGTGGTGCAATAACACACGCTGCCTATATTGCAGCAGCGTATGCATATTGCACAGTGCAGTGACTTTAGCCCTGAACTTGCACTCAAAATTATTAATATAAACAAAGACGATGATTCGTCAATGAATAATATCGGTAATCCGATACTTGAGACAAATTTGGGGAATATCCTTTGTAACTAGTGGAAATAAGATAGATATATTTTATGTTAGTTAGAATAAGAAAATAATAAGAATTCAATGATATAAAAGGGCCAGCGAGCCACCAAATAAACCAGAGTTAATCTGAAGACAACTGAAACTGCTACTCGCATTAGTTTATTCTTTTATCTCTCGTGCTCTAAGTCAGGAAAGACTTAGAACAGCACAAACAATAGCTTGGCCAACGGCACACTCTGCCGGTCAAAACCTTTACTGTGGGCGTCTTTCCGCTTCGTGTCAGGCATTTCTTCTTTATAGTGCTCTTTTGCATCTATACATTGTATAGAATCTGCAAATGAATTGAATGCCGATCCTGCGTGACCGACCATCAACATATCCTACATGGCGATCCTGCCAGCCTAACTTTTCAACATACCCTTCATGGCGATCCTGCAACTGACCTGGGACCTGAAAGGCAGCCAATAATCCTGCAACCGATCCTGCAACCGATCCACAATCTGAAAAGCAGCCAAAGATCATGCAACCAATGGGACCTGAAAAAATTAGCAATCACAATCGATGAATAGCCTGAAGAAGATCCTGAAAATTATCCAGGAACGGTGGACCAATATTCCTGCATATGTAAGAATACGTGCCAACTACCATGCATTTCCAGCTTATGTCCCATCAAAGATTATCAACTGAGACCCGCAATCGAAGAGTTCAAGAGGCGACAAATTAAAAAGAGGGAGCAACTGACGCAGCCAATTTGACTCAAAAATTGGAAAAATGACGAAGGAAAGAGCAAAGAATAAGTCAAGGAGAAAAAGAAGCACATAGAGAAGAAGCAACAGATAGAAAAGAAGACGAAGAGAGAAAACAAGAAGCAGTGATAAAATAATTGGAGAAAACAAACAATCATATTAAAGTACGACTACTACGAGTAATTGAATTAAAATTTTGATAAACCCTTCATATTAACTACAGATGCATCGAATTATGCATTAGGCACCGTACTATCACAAGGCGAAATAGGACAAGCTTTACCAATATCATATGCTAGCAAATCATTACAAAAACACGATTTGAATAAGCCAGTAATAGAAAAAGAGCTACTAGCAATACATTGGAGTATTAACTTCTTCAAACCCTATCTATATGGTCAAAAGTTCACGGTAGTAACTGACCATCGACCACTGATATCACTATTCTCTCATAAAAACCCTTCATCTAAAATGACTAGAATTAGATTAGACCTCAGTGACTATGATTTCCACATAGTATATAAAACAGGAAAGATGAATACAAATGCAGATGCATTGTCAAGAATACAAATTGACTCGGACATTCTAAAAGAAATGATACCGAAAGAAATTGATGAAAAAGCCAAAAGAACCCTAGTAATCACGAGAGGGATGGCAAATAAAAATAAAACAAATGAAGAGGCAAATAAAAATGAAATAAATGAAGAGGCAAATAAAAATGAAAATAAGAAATTGAGAAATTGCATATCTCAGGAGACTGATCACCTTCAAATATGGGAATGTACATCAATAAATGACGTCAAGAATATTAAAAAATTAAAATTTAATGTCGACAAGCAAAATCAAAGCTTTGAAAAAATGAATATATATATAAAAAACTATATTGTGCACATAGGCGAAAGCGATAATTCACCGAATCAAGATTCGACTCTGAAGAAGCTCCGACCTAAAAATAAAAATATAAATGAAAATATAAAGCATGCAGGAATCAATGATAAATCAGCGAGACTAGACTCGATTCTGAGGAAATTGATATCCAAAACGAACAAAGAAAATATAATGAATAAGCTAAATACATATATATAGCAAACAATGATAAAATATTTAAAATATGTGCCAAAGAAGAAATGAAAGCGTAAATAAAGATAATGAATGAAAGTCCTCAAATTAAAAAATATGACATATGCCGCCCCAGAAAGAGAATTAAATGAATTAATTGAATATAAACTGATAGATGAGTATCATAATGCAACACATGGAGGTCATTTAACAATTAGAAAAATCCTGATAAAAAATAAATAAATAAATAAATAAATTAAAACAGATACATATACGAGTATATTTAAACATATGAATAAAGTGGTAAAAGAATTTATTACGAACTATGACTTATGTGTACCACACAAACAAACAACACACAAAAAAGAACCACTTACAATAACAGACACCCCTAATAACAGCTTTGAAGTAATATTCATCGACACCGTAGGACACATACAACAGCCAAGACACTAGTTGAACAATTCATTCTAAAATACGGACACTTTAAAATACTTAAATCTGACAACGGGACAGAATTTACAAACGAACTAATGGCAAACATATGTGCAATGCTCAAAATACAATAAAAATTTTCGACACCGTACCACCACGAAACAATAGGTTCATTAGAACGCAACCACAGAGTTTTGAACGAATTCCTACTGACATCGACAAACGACGACGAATGGGATAAGTGGATTCCTTACTTCACTTTCGCTTACAATCATATAATTGAAAATCATAAGGTAACCGGAATAATGTAATTTGAATTTATAAACCATAAAATGTAATTTAAACAATACGATTTATAATGTAATCAAAACAATATAATTAGTAATTATATCAAAACAACATAATTTGTAATTTTAACCATATAATTAAAAACGCTACAATGTAACTATAATAATAATAAACAATTTATAAACAAATAATACCAACTATTAGAAAATATGAAAATCATGTAACAAATCCATAACATAAGACAATTGTAATACAACACAAACCATATTTCCAGAAAAATTATTCGCTAACACCCCTAATTTTTCTCTTAAGGGTGAGGGTGTAGTGTACCACACAAGTGTACACTGACGACCACACATCGTCATAAGCACAGCAGCAAGTCGCATATGCAGACAAACTGACAATAGCGCAACGTGTGCAATTGCACTCAATACCAAATACGCTAGACAAGCATTTTGGTGGTGCAATAACACCGCTGCCTATATTGCAGCAGCGTATGCATATTGCACAGTGCAGTGACTTTAGCCCTGAACTTGCACTCAAAATTATTAATATAAACAAAGACGATGATTCGTCAATGAATAATATCGGTAATCCGATACTTGAGACAAATTTGGGGAATATCATTTGTAACTAGTGGAAATAAGATAGATATATTTTATGTTAGTTAGAATAAGAAAATAATAAGAATTCAATGATATAAAAGCGCCAGGGAGCCACCAAATAAACCAGAGTTAATCTGAAGACAACTGAAACTGCTACTCGCATTAGTTTATTCTTTTATCTCTCGTGCTCTAAATCAGGAAAGACTTAGAACAGCACAAACAATAGCTTGGCCAACGGCACACTCTGCAGGCCAAAAACTTTACTGAGGGCGTCTTTCCGCTTCGTGTCAGGCATTTGTTCTTTATAGTGCTCTTTTGCATCTATACATCGTATAGAATTTGCAAATGAATTGAATGCCGATCCTGCGTGACCGACAATCAACATATCCTACATGGCGATCCTGCCAGCCTAACTTTTCAACATACCCTACATTGTACACACACGGGCTTCCGTATGTACACTTAGCAGAAAAAGTCTACTTACAACATATGAAAATAACAAATTGATGTTATTTATTCAATTTCGGGATGATTTTTTAAAATTTTGTTGATGCAGTATCATAGTCTTTTATGTTAACTGTACATTCGCAAAAAAAAATTGGCAAAAACAACATCAAACAAAAAATAACTGAACGTAAATCCAAAAAGAGCGAAAGTCAATGCAGAAAATGTCTACGTACAAAATATAAATTAATGAAAAAATTAACAATAATTTTCAAAATTAAAATAAAAAAATATATATTTAATAACTGGTCTTACCCACCACTGCTAAACATTTCGGAATTGATTAGACCAATTTTTCGGTCTCTATGGTACCAATGTTAGCGCACTCAGCCCGAATTAGGTCCTTGAGCATAGTCCTCGAGGAAATATGGTGATTTCGAATGCGACGTTCTAGTAAACCCTATAAATGTTCAATCAGATTGAAGTTCGGGTGATTTTGGGGGCGTGCCAACTGATGGGGTGCATTATAAAGGAGAGAAAGCTTCACTACCTTAGCTGTATACTTTGGGTCATTGTTGTGTAGGAAGTAAAATAATGGATCTAAGGAAAGATTTTTTGCGCTGGTCTTCATCTTCTGTTGGAAGATATTTATGTAGTCTATTTTATTCTCAATAAATTCCAATTCGTCAGAAAACATTAACTGCTTCCAGAAAGTTTCACCTTCATTTAAATATTTTTGGGCAAATTCTTGTCGTTTTAGTCTATTAACTATTGGAACATACGATGTTTTGCGAGCGATACGGTCTTGTTAGTGGTGATTTTTTTAAATTTTTGGTAAAATATCGGCACATAATTTTTGTATGTGGTTCTCCTCAACATCTTTTGCCAGTTCTGCTGCCGTTAGTCGGGGATTGACCTTTATTTGCCCTATAAGACCCTGGGTTTCCCTGGTACTTAGTAGTGATGGACGACCAGAGCGTGGTTTTGAGGTTAATTTACCCGTATTTTTGAAGTTATTAATAACTTTTGTATAGAAGAACGTGCTCGATCTGGAATTGCGTCAATTTCAAGGTATTTTTTTGCTTTTTGCCAAAGATGCATCATGATCTTTCGTTCACTGACGTTGATTTCCTTTCGTTTAGCTTTTATCACAAAAAAATATTTCAAATTAATTTTTTTCTTAAAATTTCGAAGTATTTAGAAATAAAAATACCACTACTGAAGTAACAGCCTTGATATTTTGGAATAATTGTGTTTATTTGTCTTAATAAGTACATTTATGCTTTTTGTACGTAGACTTTTTCTGCATTGAATTTCGCTCTTTTTGGATTTAAGTTCAGTTATTTTTTGTTTGTTGTTGTTTTTGCCAAATTTTTTTCAAATATATAGTAAACATAAAAGACTATGATACTGCATCAACAAAATTTTTAAAAATTATCCTGAAATTTAATAAATAACTTCAATTTGTTATTATTATTATTATTATTACACTTTATTCTAATAAATAAATTATTACAATAAATACAATTAATGAGTACTGGCTGCCAGGGCCTTCGACTCGATCTTAATCTATTTTATTTTAAATTTTATTTTTGAAATTTATATAACTTAAAAAGGATTCTATTGATTTTATACTATCTAGAGTCACATTTTTTAAAAGATTACTAGGGACTTCCGTTCCAAATATATTTCTTCTAATTGCACTGAAAGCTCTGCATTCGTTCAATAAATGAGTTATTGAAGCTCTGTTGTCGAACAAAAATTTTTATTTGCTTTAAGGTGCATGATCCTGGATAGGTGGGTTTTATTCCTTCACGATTATACGATTTATAATTATGTGTGTTCTTGTTCCACTCTTCCATTTTTTGTATATAGAAGGATTTCTCAATTAATTGACGCATATCTGTATTTTCTCGTGTAGGGAAGTACAATAGGGGATGCTTTACTGCTGTGACAGCGGTTGAATCAGCGAATTCGTTGCCGTCAATCCCAACATGGCTGGGTACCCACATGATTTTTAATTTATTAGCGCATTTTCTCTTATGGCCTCTTATGGCTCTTATGGCTTTTCGAACAGCTGCGTGGTAGGGTGCGTATAGTTACTTTAAGTTGCTTTGAGCACACCATCCAAAAATTGGGAGAGCGTAGTTTATTTTGGAAAGTATTAGTGATCTTGTGACATTAATTAGTGTAGAAATATGTACTAGACTATGATTAGAAGATAAGAATTTAACAATATTAAGCCTGGCACTAATATTTTTTCTTAAATTTAAACAATTTAAAATTCATTAACTAGTTAAATAGAAGTGTTGTTAAATTTTAAAGTAAATATTTTACATTTTCTTTTTTTTACAAAAGTGAATTAATTTACATTTGTTTATAGAGAGTCGGCCACCAGACCGAGTGCACCATTTATCAATATCATACAAAATTTTAGAAAAGATACATTTAACATCATTATTAGAATTCTTATTAGTAAAGAAGATAGCATCACCCGCTTATATAGAGTATTTAATATTTTTATAATCGGCTACTATTTTACTGATTTGGTCAAAAGCTGCTATAAATAAAACAACAGACAAAGGAGACCCCTGTGGTATCCCATTATCGAGAGACCGAGTATTTGAAAATATTTGGTTAACTCTCACCCGAAACCTGCGATGGGTCAGGACGGCCTTTACAAAAGCAAAGATCTTTGGACCAATCTTCCAAGTCGATAGCTGTTGGAGGACAACCTGAACACCAATGCGATCGAATGCTCTTTCAAAGTCAGTGGCCAGTACAGACACATGACTTTTATTCGAAAGGGCAGTTGACACGAAATGCTCGAGATGGAGGAGAGCATCAATTGTGCCCTGCCTCTTTTAAAAAGCTACTTGGTTGGAGCTGATAAAATTGTTAGTGGTTATATACCATAATAATCTTTTAGCAATAATTTTTTCCAGGACCTTCCCGATACAAGGCAAAAGAGATATGGGGCGATAGCTACTAATTTCAGAAATTTGTTTGTTAGGCTTAGGTATCGGTATTATTTCAGCTGTGCGCCAAGTTTGTGGAAGGATGCCGTGGTCTAAAATTTTATTGTATAAAACTAGTAATATTTTTTTGGCAGAGGCAGATAGATTATTTAACATCGGGTAGGATATGTGATCTAAACCTGGCGTTTTTCCTTTTGCTGACTGTAGCGCAGTTTCGAGTTCGGTAATGGAAATATATGACTCAATTTTATTTGCAGTCAGTGATAGGTGAATGGGTTTATATTCCGTATGTAGGAAGAATCGTTTCTCAGAGATGAATTCTTCAGAAAAGTTTGCGTCGCTAGAGAGTGCAGACCAATTATTAGCGAAGGTATTTGCCATTTCAAAAGCAGAAGTCAAATGAGAATCTCCAACAGTTAAAGTACGAAGTGGGGTGCTTTTGCTGCCACCAACAAGAACTGGAATGTCGGACCATATTTGTTTGATAGTGGATTTGGGAGTGATTTGAGATGTAAATTTTTCAAGAGAGTTGGCTTTAGCTTCTCTAACAGCTCTCCTAAATATTGCATTTGCTTTTTTGTACAGAGCTAAGTTATTATCGATTCTGTAGTGCTTATAATCACGCCAGGTAGATATTCTATTTTCCCTTAATAATTTTAAATTACTATTCCACCATGGTACCGATTTTTTGAGAAAGAAACTTTTAGTTTGTGGAATTGATACGTTGGCAGCAAACCGAATTGCTTTGGAAAATTTGGCTGCTTCTTGGTTAATATTATAGGATGGAGAGAAACATTCAAATCTACAGGTGCAGGCGCTCTGAAATGCAGTCCAATTAGCTAAATCAGTTTTGAATTTGTGCTTGGGAATGATTCTTTCAGGATTGAGGTTGGATATGATATCAATACAAATGGGAAAATGATCACTGTTATGGAGATTATCTAAAGTAACCCAACTGCATTTGGGTGCAAGGTGTGCTGAGCATACAGAGAGGTCAATGTGGGTGAAGGTTTTGTGCGTTGAAAAATGAGTGGGGGACCCATCATTTAAAACGATGAGATCGCGGGCAAGAATAAAATCCTCTAAGATTTTGCCTCTATCATTGGCTTGAGAGGAGCCCCAGAGGGGACTGCAGGAGTTGAAATCGCCGGATAAGATATACTGTGATGGGGCATAACCTAGTAAAGACTCTAAATCCTGAACTAAAAAGTTTTGTTGAGGGGGTATATAGGTATTTATTATTGTGAAAGTTAGTCCGTATTTGATTTCGAATGCTAACGTTGCTATTGGAGATTGTACATTAAGTAATTTATGCGGAATATGCTTCTTTATTAGAATACCGACTCCTTGTTTAGATGAGAGGTTTGTAGAAAGGTTGTGGAAATATCCAATATATTGTTTAGGGGTGATTATATTATCTTTTCCGTAAGGGAAGTGCGTTTCTTGAAGTGCAATGATATCAGGAGAAATAGCTTTTATGATCAAATGTAGTTCATTGTAGTTGTTTATAAAACCTTTTATGTTCCATTGCAATATTTTAATAGTCATGAAAGTAGGGTGTAGTTTAGTCAGATATTTCAGAGTCTTTATCTTGTATGTTTGGAAGCTTTGTATTGAAAATATTAGAGTAGGTTGGAGAGTTGTGAGAAGGAAGAGAAGAGTGTGTATTGTTCAGCGTGTAAGTGGGTTTCAAAGAAGAGAGAGTTTTTTGAGAGTTATCGATGATTGCTGCAATGGTCTTCTGACTATGTTTAATAGGAGAGTCTGTTTGCGAGGAATTGTTTGATATTGGCGTGTTGTTGGTGTTTATTTGATTTTGTTCTGTTAATTTGTTTTCGTTGTTAGTTTGTGTTTTTGTTACATTTGTGTAGTTTTGATTGTTGATTTTAGGTTTTTGTGTTGCTTTGGTTGAGTCTGAGAGAGTAGCCGCATAGCTATTCGGTGAGGTGTCGGGATTGTGTTGTGTTTTGTATAACTGTTTTGCTTCACGCATACTGCACTTCTTTTTAATTTGGATTTTCAAAACTTCTCTTTGCTGTTGGAATTTAGTGCATTCTTTTGAAGACGCCGGGTGGTTTTCAAGACAGTTTGCACAGAGAGTGCGTGAGCTGCCGGTATTGTTGTGCGGGGGAAGATTACAGGTAACGCAAGCAGGTGCATTTCTGCAATATTTAGCTGTGTGTCCTAATATTTGGCAAGATTTGCATCGCATTGGATTGGGGATCTATTCTCGAACCCTCGCAGCGTACCATGAAATATCTATTTTTGTTGGAAGATGGTAGCGATCGAAAGTCAACAAAACTACACCACTTGGATGTGGCTTACCGTCAATAATTTTATTAAATTTGTATACCGAAATAACACCTTGGGATGAAAGTTCATTTACAATTTCTTCTTCTGAAACTTGGTTGAGGCATGGAGCGTACACTGTACCCTTAGTGCTATTTAAAGATACATGGAAGAAACATTTTACTGGGCATATACCATGGAGTTATTTAGCGGCAATAAACTTTTTTGCAACTTCTACACTTTTCACTAAAAGAAGCAAATTACCATCGCGAAGTTCCCAGATAGTTAAAATTTCTTTACTGATTAATTTCAATGATTTGTGTACAGCAAAATAGGAGAAATTTTTTTGTGGCTTACTATCAATAGTGGAGGCAACAACAACAAACTTATGGTTGTTTAATCGTGATTCAGGTAGCTCTGGGAAGTCGTCAAGTAGTGGTGCCGAAGCCAAGCGTTTTTTTTATCTGTATGATTGTCTGCTAATGCGGCGAACCGGTTTTCCCCCAAGCGGGGGTGCCCAGGGGGCATTCTGATTATAAAGGGTGTATACGCGCGACCGAAAATGTATTTACAAGGTATACGGAAAGAAGAGAGGAGTAAATTAGAAAAGTAATAACGTTATTTTATTTGAGTACAGAACTGTGAGTACCGGTCTTAACAAAAACGATGTGAACACAACGAGTGATAGTCGAAGACTGCGAAATTGTTTATTTTCATATGTTGTACGTAGACTTTTTCTGCTAAGTGTATGTATGTTTGCATTGCAAAACAAAAATGAAGAACTTCTCCGTTCCCAATTCCGCTTGTTCTTTTATATGTTGTTGGTCTGCAAAATATATTGTTCTTGTAGCAAAATATTAATTCGGCCTTGGAATGGAAACATTCAATGCATTAAAGGCGTTCCAGCATATAGCCAAAGAACATATAGAATAGGCAGTTGATATGAATGTATTTGTGCGAGTTCCGCTAACGTGAGGAGGTTTTAAAATTGATGTATGTAGTGGTAAAAATACAGTGCACCCCCTTTAACTGTAACTATCGTAATTCGTCAATTCATACAATTTTTTTGATAATATCTCATTGTCAATGAACCATCAAGATCCATAAGTCGAAATATTGTAGTTGCGTTTAAGTAAAAAAATTAATTCGATAAACTAAAAAATTGTTTTCGCCATTATTAAAGAAAGAAACATTACCTTTGTTTAATTAAAAGAATAAAGCCGAAGATTTTTTTTGAGATTCTTGAAACTGTTGTTATTTGTGAGAATACTGTAAAAAGGTTTGATTCTCTTTTGACCGGCAATTTCTTAGTGTCCCTTTGCTCCCTCATTCGTCGAGTCAACTCCCAATACTTCACCAAATATATCAGAGATGCACAAATTGGTACTTTTGTAAGTTTTCAAAGCTTTTAATAATTTATTTTTTCTTTTATATCGTGAAGAATTAATTACATAAAAATAAGGACTCAGTAATGCTCACAAATTAAGTTTAACTTTTAGCAATGAGAAATAAAAAATGATTGCACATTATTTTTTGCGAAACAATACATTTCGCGGAATTTTTAGAAATATGTGCGAATTTAACTGTACTAATGGTTGCGTGAACGCCCCTTGAATTGAGTTTATTCTTACATAAAGTCATATCTAATATAAATAAAATATGTCTTATATATACATATATAAAATATTCGAGTTGTCCTTAGTTTTTTTCTCTCCACTTTGGTGCAGTGGCTATGCCCATTAAAATAGCCATTCTTATTGCTGATCGTCATGGCCAAAGCCGAAGTAAAGTAATTGGATTTGCTTTCACGACGGAATTAAGTGTTTATATGAAATGATATGAATTAATATACACTCTGTAACGTGAACAATTCATTAATAAAATAAAGAAAAGTAAAAGAAAACAGGAAAATAAGGAAATTTCCTGATTCTACTTTCTTTTTTTTCCAAAGTAATTTTTACATTAGGATTCACCAGCTGCTTGTAAATGGTGTATGATAAATTTTAAAGAAACTCTTATGAGAACAATCCAAATGCTCATATCTTTTATACGCCAAATGTTTTTAACATACCGCTAATTGATTATTATAATTTTATATACAAAAAGAAAATACAATATTATTATTGTATGTTGCTTCCGCAATTGTTAAATAAATGCTTAATTTTAAACAATTTATTTCTGTTAATATGAGGTGCTGTGTTCCGAAATTTATTTCAGAACCATTGGGTATATATGTACAAAATGGAATTACTGAGAAGCTTGGCTCTACACAGCAACAGGCCACATTTAATTTGGCTGATTTATAGAACAATGCAACATTTGATTCATTTCTCATAAGAAAAGTAAGTACGTGCGTTTTTTCTTCACCACTTAACACACACATATAGTATACGTGTACAACAAACACAATAAATTCAAATACACTGTTCATAAAGAAGATGAGCTTCAATCCATACAGTCAACCCAGTCACATTCCTAAGTATGTGCTGGGAAAATATAAATAATTTTTATTTAACAAATTTCCTCTAATTTCTCACTTCTTATCGCAACGGTACTGGGAATTTTATTGCATAATGTCTTACGCAATAAATTCTGCAGTACCTTGCCAATTATGTTTAAATTTGTATATTGAATTGCATTTACTTCGTCCGCTAGCTACCGTGAGAACAAAACAATTCGCACGGTTTTGTGCTGAATAACTATATGTATTATAATAATTTTAATATAAATATAGGGTAATTTTGTGGTTACAATCAGAATAATTCTTTACTTCTAATAAACAAGCTGGATTTTCCCCCACCAGTGGTAAGAGATCCAACTTATATCCAAGAAAGAACTTCTCGACTTTTTTTTTAAAGCACTAAAGGAAGTGTATTTTTACATGGTGACCCCGACTTGATACACAAGCTATCACTACATTCACAAAGAGTCCCCCACCAGTGTTAAGACTTTATTGTGGAATCAGGTGCGTGAGCTAGGCCATAAAATAGCTCTGTAAACAGGCAATTATATTCATCAAGAGTCAACGAAGATGAATATTGAAGAGCTAACCGATACCCAGTCACACATTGGCAAGGAAGTGGAACGTCAATTCGAGAACTTCAAGAAGGCGAATAAGGCACGCAAGGAGAAGCTTGCTTATGTAGAAGGCTTTATTGACACACTCAATGAATTGTGGGGAGAATTCCAAAGGAATCATCAAGCACTGGAAGCTGAAGTACCACTAGCGAAACGGCAGGAATATCCTTACTTCACCAACGATTTCTTTACTCAAACAAAGGCTGTGCGGAACACCTATTTTCCTAAACTGCAGGAAGTGTGTATTCCATTACAGCAACAGGCCGAAAGAGCCAGATTGAGGACTGTGTCATCACCGAGGCCAACTCACATTCAGCATCCTGAGGAATCAACCATCACATCGAAATGCAATATAGCAGTTCCAATGATGTCAGCAAAGGTAGCCGGCCAAATCCGCTTACAAGGAATTGCCGCCAAACAACTTGAGGCTACGTTGGAACGTATCACCAAGGCACTTCAACAACCACAAACTGAAGATTATGCGAAGGTGATTTTGGAAACTATATTCAATGGGCAACTTATTTTAGGGAGGTCATCTGTCTTGAAATTGGCGACAATCATATGGAAGGCTATGATGTAAATTGCATATTTGAAGTGGAAAATACTGTGCAAAAAGTGACTATCAGTCTACATCAAGTACTCAGAAGCTGGCAAGGGCAAATCCAAACTACAAGAAGTCACATTGCCCAAAAGTGAAAACACCCAAATTCAGCGGATCATACACTGAATGGCAGGCAGGCATTTCACGATTTATATACCCAAATGATCCATGAATCAAATATTGGGAACGCACAAAAGATGTGGTACCTGAAACATACTTTGACAGGTGAAACATCAAACAAAATTTCTCCAGTAATAACTATGACATGACTTGGCAAACAATTAAGGCTCGGTATTCAAATAAGAGGCTCATAATGACTGGGCTAATGGACAAACTTTTCAACCTTCCAGTGGTACAAGAAGATTCATCGGAAGGGCTCAGAACACTCTATGACAATACAAATGAGCATTGAAGCGTTGAACACCGAAATTGATGGATGGGATCCACTATTGGTATATATTGAAACGTGATTGCATATCAATGTAATGGGATTGCATACTTTTAGGATCCCATCTGGAGTTTGAGAATGAGTGCACCACCCTGTGTGTGTAAGTCAAGACACAATCTATTCGAATAAAAGCTTCTTTCGTTGTAGAGATTGGGGTGTAAAGAATTAACTCGAAAGTAAGAACTTCCTGAGGTGTGTATAAAGTTCTAGAAACATCCAGAAACTTCTAGTGTATTGTAGAAGTTTCCACCTTAACCAATCGAAACTATAAAAGCACAAGACTGTGCAAAGTCGAAGACATTCGAACAGAGATCATAACAGTGTGTACATCGTGCATTCAAATCAAAGCAGCAGTATTTGTAATTGTGAAATTCATTATTAAATAAAGTGATGAAATACATTATTAAATAAAGTGATTAAGGAATTGCGAAATAAAGTACAAATTGTAAACTTTAAGCCTAATATTAAGTTTGTAAATTGCAATCATTAAATAAAGTTAGTTATTTTAATTTAACCAGTGATTGTTTAGTTACTACACGATCTAGTGGTACGAATCCGAGTACAGAGAGTTAGAATAAATTGTCAGGAGGGCAATTTCGTAACAGAATAAATTGTCAAGAGGGCAATTTCGTAACAATTGGTGTCAGAAGTGGGATCGTGTATCTGTGATAAACAATGGTTAAATTTGAAAAACTGAGATTGGAGCAGCTCAAGAAGGAGCTTGAGCGCTTAAATTTGCAAACACAAAGGCTTAAAGCGGAGCTGCAGGTGAGACTAAGAAGCACTTTAGAGGAGCAGGGAATAGATGTCGATGAATTCCAATGTGAAGAGCCAACGACATCTCGACACGAAGAAACACCGCAAGAAACTAACACGGGTAACTTTGACATGAGCGCACTCATCGGGGTAATAGAATCCTTCAAACAGGATATGCAGCAGCAATTACAACAGGATGCTCAAGCTGTTAAAGAGGATGTCAAAGAACAGTTTATAACAGCATCTACAGAAAAGCGATGACAAGTTGCAGCAGCGGTTAGAGCAGAGTGAAACACGACTTGCTCTTCTAGCGGAACAGAACTCACAGAAGATGAAAGAAATGTCCGAGATGGTAGACAGGAAGGCTTGTGAAATTGAGACCCGGCAAGAATCGTTCGAAAAATCTGTAGTACAAAGGCAGAATGAAGTTAAGCAACAAAAAGAGCAGAGAATTCACCTACTACAGGAAGGTGCATTGCCTGTGCCAGCTCTATCCTCAATAAAACTGAAGCCTCCTACCTATGATGGAACCACGACATTTAGTGTCTTCAGAATGCAGTTTGAGACTACCGCTAGCACAAATGGTTGGAGTGCTCGAGAAAAAGTGGCTGCATTAACAGTTTCGTTGAAAGGTGCTGCCGCTGATGTACTTCAAACTATCTCAGAAAGTGAGCGAGACTGCTATGAAAACTTGATGAACGCCGTTCAGCGCAAGTACGGTAGTGAATATCGGAAGCAGATGTACCAAGTTGAGCTACGAACAAGGGTACAGAAGAGTGATGAGTCTCTACAACAGTTTGCGGCGGAAGTGGAGCGGTTGGCTCATCTTGCCTACCCAGGAGAGATTACTGAGAGGTTTATGATGGACACATTCGTAAATGGCATTCCCGATGCGGAGATAAAGCGTTCTGCGATACCTAATCCGAAAGCTACATATATGGAGACAGTAGCTAGCGCTTTAACTTCAGAAAAAAGCAGCCTTTTGTTGTGAGTTAGAACCAAGCTACCTACGTGTAGTTGACTCACAACATCGACTCCTAATAGATGCCACACTCTGTTGGATTAGCATGTGCTAAAATTGTTTAACAATAAGTCATACTTTTAGGGTCTAATTATTTTAAGCTAAAATGGTTTGTGAAATATTGCTATGTAAACTTTTAGGGTATTACAGTTCCGCAGTCGAGTCGACGAGGGCAGCGTAATGCACCGTCGCCACTTTTGAAGTAGGTCAGTTGGCTTGACCAACTGACACCAATTAGCAGGTGCGGAACTGGAACACCAGAAAGGTCGGTTTACAGACTGAGATAGATGTAAAGAAATAGTATATAAGGTCTAGTTTTCGTAAGAAGAAAGATCTTCTTGTGATTTTTATCCTAAAGTGAAAAGTGTCTTTGGTTTTCAATTAAAACGTTAGCGCTTTAAAGTTTACAGCTACGCGCACAGCAGAAGGACGTCCCGAGGACAACAAGGACAATACCCCAACATTTTGGCGCAGCCGGTCTAAAGGACCTATTGGAGTAATCCCAGGGCAAGGAATCCTGAAGCAGAGAGGCATCCTGCAACGAATTCGAAGGACCTCAACTAAGGACACTAAGAAAAAAAGATGTAATCGAAAAAAATTTTGCTGAGTAGAGTGTCTATTAGCGTAATCTAAGTAGATACTTCTGCGACCCTGAAGGCGCCGTAGCGCTGGTCAAAGAAGTTGCAACATACAGGCGCGTTTGCGCTGTTGCAAGCAGCTTTGAATGGCAACCATAAACCGTCAGTATGATCGGACGGTCTATGTATGTTCATCCTAGCTGTGAGGATTTTTTTTGTAGGGGATTTGAATTTGTTTGTCGTGAGGGAGATTTATATTGTTTATAAGGCCATGTAGTCTATATTGAGACATTTAAATTGTTTTTGTATTGTTTAAATTCTGATGTTCTAAATTTATGTTGTTTGAAAACAAACATAGGACGTTTGATTTAAATAATTGGCATTTTGAGCTTAGGGTATTAGGAAAAAATATTTCAAGAAGTGTTTACAACACATGTTGTTGCATCAAAGTTTGTGTAGTTCCGAAACTACAATTTGCGTAGCAACGTCAAAGCAATTTTTCGCACGAAAAAACAAAGCAGCTAAGCATATCATTGTGCTGAAATGAAAATGCGTATGATTCTGCTGTAAAATTTTTCTTTGGGTATGAAGATTTTTGGAAACATTTTTATGAAACCAAAACATCTTCGGGATTAAGAGAAATATTTTAAATGATCAATAATTACCTACGGTAGTTGCGTAATAAATTAAGTGTAATTTTTTATACTATTAATATAAGTATAATTTTTATACTAGTAAAAGTATAATTTTTATACTAGTACAAGTATAATTTTTTTACTAGTATAAGTATAATTTTTATACTAGTAATTTTACTAATAGTTTATTTCCGCGGCATTACACTAAGGAAAAATAGAGACGAAATCGTGTTGAGTGAGAATTTAAGCAATCACAATCAGTATTACGGCGTCATAGATAAGAATTTGTTCGGTCTATGGAAACGCCAAGAGAAGCTATAAGATTGCTGGAAGCTCAAAAGCTGCAGAGCGAGGCAATCCATAAGAGAATCAGGAATTGTAGGAAGGATAACAAGGCAAGGAAAAACAGCGCGTACTACCGTAAGTGCATAGCGGAATTAGAAGCCTTGTTGAATACATTCAATAATAACAACGAGGAGTTGTTAAAGTTTAAGGACTGTTGTGGTGACAAGGAGTACTTCTCCAAGGATTACCCGTTACATGTCAACGGTTTGACACGGGACTGGTTGACCAAATTCAGATTGGATCTAGAAGAGCTGGAAGCACAGGAAGATAGTCCTAGTTCGCAGGAGGGCAATGCTCAAGACAAGCTAATGTCTTTACAGACGGAGGTCAAATTATTCGCAGAAAAATTGTTTGAACAATTGGAAGCGGCAACCAGCAAGAGTGAAGCCCAGGTACTCTGGAGATTAGCGAGAGACGGTGGAAACCTGTCAACTTTGGAAGCAGCAGACCAAGCATTTGCGACTATTCAGAGTCGAACAGAGGAGAAATTTTTCCAAGTCTTCAAGGATACAGAAGAATTGAAGATAAATACGGAATTTCTCGAAAATAAAACTAGAGTACTTTCTAGGCAACTCCGGGAAACTGAGGAAGCCGGATCGCATCTGGAGAAGGAAAATTTAGAGCTTAAGAGAACCGGGGCAACTACTAAGCCAGCAAGAGTAAGATCGGCTTCAACCTCTCAAATACAAACGCAGACAGTACTAGCTTTGCCACCAGAAGTTCGCTGGCCGGAGTATTTAACTCCGCCAGGTCATACAAGGGATGAATGCATTACACGCAAAAATACGCCCTATTGTATGGAGTGCCAAACATATGGTCATGAGGCAAGTAGACAGTGCCAAATAGACAATAAATGGGATCAGAGTAGAAGGCAGCCAGGTACGATGCGCCCGGATCCACCCTTAAGGGACAGCAGGGGTAGTAGTCCTCGAGTCAATTCAACGGAAGGGATTAACCAAGGAAGAAATCCTTTCAACACTGGGAATGGTCAGCAGCGACCAAATTGGAGTTCTAGAAGTGAACAAAGGATAGGCAACACCCAACAGGGGTTGAAGTGCTTGTCATGTGGACGGATGGGACATCGGGCAGCGGAATGCAGGGATAGGCAGTTCTAAGTCGAGGCCAGTAGACTGGAAAGCCAAAAGAAAGGAAGTAACAGTTAGGCCGGAGGTACGTGTGAGTAGTAATGTAGGAATTACAGTCCAGGAAAAGGAGGAGCAAGAGGCTCTCCAATACCACGTACCAAGTAACGTAAGAACAATGGTTCAAGTTACGGAGGAGCAAGAGTCTCTCCGGGAGAAAATTTTTGATTGCGTATTGATTTGAGTAACTGTGATGATTCTAGTACTTAGATTAAGTTTCAATAAGGTTAGAGAGTATAGGCCAATCGCCGCGTACGTGGTACGAGGATGTATAGTTAAGATATTCACGGTAATTTTGAGGGAGTATAGGATCTTAAAGGATAACTGCGGTGCATGGAGGAGAAAATTGGAAGAGTTAGGAAGTAGACACGCGTCCATTTTGGAATCAAAAGGGCGTTGTTTCGTTGTGAGCAGGATAGGAGATGCTTTTATCGAGATACCCTGCAATGAGGCAGCTGGTGGAAAGCTAGTGCTTTTGGTAGACTCAGGGGCGGACACTAGCCTCGTAAAATCTAGTGTTTTACGGAAAGGACTAGTTGTTAACCCAAAAGATGTAAGAAAGCTTAATGGAGCGTTCGGAGGATGCATCAGGACATTGGGGTCACTCAGAATAGGGCACAGTGAAGTTAAGGGCATGAGTTTTAAAGTGCACGCAGTCGAATTGGATAGGGAAGGTATCCCGGTCGATGGGATTATTGGCCGCGATAATCTCTGGTGCCGCACCATACTGGATGCGCTAGACAAGCAGTTATCATTTTACGATGATAATAATGCCATTAAAGTCATGGCAGGAAAGAACCGTGAATAGGGTTACAAATTGTATGGAGGTGGTGAACGCTAGGTCAAATAGAGTAGTTACTATGCGTGTAAACACGAAACTGAGGACTCTTGTTTTCCACAAGCAGCAGTTAGCGGACGGCGTATATATGGGAGAAACCATAACGCACGTTGACAAGGGTAAGGTGTACGCTTGCGTACTCAACGCCTCGGAAAAGGACTACCTGATGGATGAAGATTTTAGGCCTAAGTTCACTAGTTATGATAATTTTAAGGAACAGAATTATAGAGCGGTTAATCAGATTAAGCAGGTAGATATAAGGAAAAGGATGGAGAGAGTGCTAGAATCATTGAGGTTAGACCCAAGCGCAAATTTAGAAGAAAAAGCATCAATAGAGGCCATTTGTACGTCATTCCATTACATATTGTTGCTGGAAGGAGACCAGTTGACAAATACACCAGACGTAGAGCATGAAATACCTATTAGAGTGGATCAACCACCGATTAACCAGAAGCAATACAGATTGCCACAAGCTCACAAAGATGAGGTAAATAGGCAAGTGGAAGGAATGTTAAAAGATAACATAATTTCACCGAGTATCTCGCCTTGGAATTCACCAATAATTTTGGTACCAAAGAAGGGAGGTGCTCACGGTCAGAAGAAGTGGAGAATGGTCGTCGATTTTAGGAAATTGAACGACGCCACTATCAAGCAGGTGTTTCCGATACCAAGGATAGAAGAGATTCTGGATCAATTGGGGCATAGTAGATATTTTTCTACGCTTGATTTAGCGACTGGCTACCACCAATTTCTGGTGGATATCCAAGATTAGCAGAAAACCGCGTTCAGCACCGGTTTAGGGCATTATGAGTTTAATAGAATGCCGTTTGGATTAAAAGAGCACCGGCTACCTTCCAACGGCTAATGAACCATGTGCTAACAGGCTTACAAGGGTTAGATTGTTTTGTGTATCTGGATGATATTGTAATTTATGGGAAGAACTTGCAGCAGCATTCGCAACGCTTGTGCAAGGTGCTCCAGAAATTACGAGAACACAATTTGAAATTGAATACGGAGAAGTGTCAATTTTTGCGAAGGGAGGTGGTTTATTTAGGCCATCGTTGCTCAGAGGCAGGAGCACTGCCTGACCCGCAGAGGGTGGAATAAGTTAAAAATTTAGCGGTTCCAAGAAATAGAAAGGAAGTGCAAGCATTCCTAGGACTAGTGAACTATTATAGAAAGTTCGTGGATGGACTAGCCGGAATTGCGTTGCCAATTAATAAGTTGCTACTTAAAGAAGCAAAGTTCGAATGGACAGAGAGATGTCAGCAAGCATTCGAGAGGCTAAAGGAAATAATTAGCTCGCCACCAATTTTGGCGTACCCCGACTTTGAGCAAACATTTTTGTTGACCACTGATGCTAGCAATGAAGCATTAGGGGCAGTATTGTCACAAGGGGAAGTCGGTAATGATCGACCAATAGCATTCGCAAGCAGAGCGCTTAGCGACACGGAGAAGACATACTCCACAATAGAGAAGGAATTTCTAGCCATAGTATGGGCTACGAAGAATTTTAGGGCATATCTGCTAGGACGCCCATTTAAGATATACACTGATCACCAGCCGTTGAGAGGCATAGCCAATTTGAAAGACCAAACGTCTAGGCTAGCCAGGTTCAGACACAAATTGTCTGAGTATGATTTTGAAATCATATACAAACCTGGGAAAAAGAATCTGAATGCAGATGCACTCAGCAGAGTACCGCAGGTACAGAAGGTATCAGTAGTGCAAACGGTGCAGATGGTAGTGTGGAATGGCTGGAGGATATAAAGGATATCCAGGCTGTGTTAAAGGGTTTCCATGATTCACCTCTAGGTGGACAACAAAGAAGGAGTATTGTAATCGCTCATGTATTCCAAATGTTTTTTTTACAAGTTGAATACTATAAGCAGAGGCAGTACCACCTACAGCCGTGGGGCACGCTATATGAATGGAAAGAAGAAGGCCACTAAAAGCAAAGTTTTTATGGCAAACCAGATCACCAACCTATAACATCTTTGTACGTACCGATCCAGAAAGAGGGGAGGGGTATGCAGAGTTCATCGAGGGACTTCACTCTCGCAGGACGGACGTTACCAGGACCAACAATTGCAGAGGACCGTATTTATAGAAGCGTAGCTAAATATGTAATTAGTTTGTAATTTTGTTTGTATATACGCCAGTGAGAAAAGAGTCGATGAAAGACCAAGCAAAAAAAAAAGGGGAATAGAACTAAAAAAAAAAAAGAGAAGGATAAAAAAAATAAAAGAACAAAATAAAACAAAAGAGAAAAGAAAAAAAACTATAAAAGAAGAAGTAATAAGAAAGCACTCCTACGCTGGGTAGTCACCTTGTTGCGGTGTAGGGGCTTACTGTGTGCTGGAACATGGCACATGAAAGACGGTGACATGGTCCAGTTACGCAAACTAAGAACTACCTTCAACGCACAGGTTGAAAGTAGTTTTCTACGATTCCTGCTCAGTCGTTAAGGCTAGTTAGTAGTCGTACTGGCCAATATCGAACGTCTCACTGAGACCGCCGGATCGCCTAGACACTAACAATTGGTCAGCCCTTCGGGGAAGTGCGGCAATTACTTTACAGACCAATGGCCCACTTTCAGTACGGTCATGTCTCTGCTGGACTTGGGTCGCCGATTGCCGGGCGGGGGAGAGAGAAAACTCCCTGGGGCAGGGTTCACCAGACATATTGGCCCATAAAAAACACCCTAAATTCACGGTGGAACAGCTATGCCAGTGAGCTTGCTTGACGGGGTAGAGTCAAGCTTAATAGCGAACTCCGTACGAGGTCCGGCGAACCTACGGTTTTAATTAGCCTTACCACGGGGGCGCCCGTGGGTGACCAAAACGCAAAAGAAAACTAAAGAAAAATATATGGAAAACTTAAGCCTATATGAAAAAAAATGGACTGCACACCTTCAAATGTGCATATTGTGGCTACAATGAGCCAACAGCCATCATTGGCCGAGGGGGCATCTGGTCCCATCGACAGTGAAAGCATGGAGCACGACCTGTTGGGGGGGGCACCCGGTCCCTTAACCGACAGGCCGGAGGAGATGGACATCCCACTTAGCCAGGAATCGGCTAGGGTGTCTATCTCCTCGGAACAGGAGAGAAATCTTCTTGAACCTGCTCCAGAGAAGATTCCAAAACTTAGGGTGAACCTAGCAATTTCCCGGAGGGCATATGGTCCACTGAAGAAATTGGGAAGGTACAACGGTGTATTCTCGACAAGATGTTCGAGACTCGTGGGGGCCCAGTGAAGCCACACTTTGCAGGCTGTAGTTTCAAGCCTGGATGGTTGACGATCAACTGTCTGGACGACGAAACCGTAGCCTGGGCTGAAGAATGGATACCAGCCATGAAGCCATGGGAGGGGGCTGAGTTGAAGGTGGTGGACGAGGCAAAAGTGCCAAAGGCCAAGATCTTCGTTGGCTACTTTCCCGGCTCGGTATCTTGGCAAAATGACCGAATTTTGGGGCAAGTGGAGTCGCAGAATTCGGGCATTAGTGTCAGCGAGTGGCGGGTGCTCCATCGCCTACGAAAAGGTGACCAGGTCGAGCTGGCAATTGCTCTGGACCCCATCTCGTCTGAAAGCGTTGACATACTGGGTAACAAAGTCTACTATGGCTTTGGCAGTGCCCAGCTCCGACCTAGACTGAAGGGGAACAGGGCAAAATCTGCTGTTGGTGTTGAAGAGCAACCAACAACATCTGTTGCAGCGCGGGCAAAGCAGAGTAGCCAGAAGCCGAAAACGGGGCCCATTTTCACAAAGCCAGTACCGAGAGCGGAGAGAGGCAACACACGTGTCCAACGTCCAAAACCATCTGCTCTCTCTGGTAGGCTCAGGAAATGGGAGAGAAAAGACCCGGAGGCTGCGGAAACTTTGCGGAGCACAAAGGGTGGTAAGATCCGCAAGGATCGGTCTGGGAAATAATGTCCCAGGCCCCATCACGAACGCAAAACTCTTGGAAGCAGCTTCACTGTCTCCAAATTAATCTCCACAGGGCTATAGCAGCCTCTTACAGGCTCAGTGCCTTGGTGGAACACCAGAGTCTGGACTTCGTAGCCATTCAAGAACCATGGGCCACAAATGGGCGCATAAATGGTCTGCAGACAAAAACATGTAAGTTGATCTATGATAATAATGTTGACCGACCGAGGGCAGCGATCATGATCAACAAAAATATTAAATTCCTCCCAATTTCAGAGCTTCTACAACGCGATCTGGTGGCAGTACAGGCAGAAGTGCCTAGTGCCAAAGGGAGGAGAATGGTAGTCCTGGCCTCCATGTACTTACCTGGCGACACAGAGGACGCGGTATCGCGCGAGCTCCAGCAGCTTACGGAGTACTGTCGCACTCGCAGTCTACAGTGGGTGGTGTGCTGCGACGCAAACGCGCACCACACGGTATGGGGAAGCACGGACACGAACGGGCGAGGTGAGTCACTTCTTGATTTTATTACGACAAACAATCTGGTGGTGGTAAATAGGGGTGACGAGCCTACCTTTATGAATGCGATAAGGGGGGAGGTGTTAGATCTCACCCTAACTAGCGCATTCATATCAAATAACATTTCTAATTGGAGGGTGCTTAATGAGGTCTCCTTGTCGGACCATAGGTACATTTGCTTTGATCTGGGGGGGGAGATTGGAGGCACCTTCGAAATGAGAAATGTTAGGAAGACCAACTGGTCGATATATAACTTTTACTTAGAGCAAAATATTGCGTGCCTTAGTGAAAAAATAAGTAACTCTCAGGAACTAGATCTTGAAGTTAACAAATTAAATAATATAATAATCGAGGCTTTTGAAAGTAGCTGCAATTTAGTTGTGAAGAAACGTTCTAGGAACGTACCCTGGTGGAGCGGGGAGCTAAATGTTTTGCGCAAAAAAGCCCGTCAACTCTTTAATAGGGCCAAGTCTAATGGTGACTGGGCATCTTATAGAAGTGCCTTAACGGCCTATAATAATGAGTTGAGAAGATCTAAGAGAGACTCATGGAAAAAATACTGTGAGGAGATTGAAACCCTCCCAGCAGCTACCCGACTCCAGAAATCTCTCAATAAAGATCACTCAAACGGACTTTCTACACTCAAGAAGCCTGACGGAAATTTTACGGAGAGCCTGGAAGAGACGGGACAGCTTTTGTTGGACACTCACTTTCCAGGCTGTGCCACTAGCGGAGAGGATAGTGAAATCATCGAGAATACCCGTTTCTTGATGCCTACACGGAGGGAACTCTCACTGGCTCGCAGAATCTTCACCGTCAATAAAACCAAATGGGCTATCTCCACTTTTAGACCATTCAAATCGCCAGGTGTCGATAATATACAACCGTGCCTACTTCGGCAAGGTGTTGATGTATTAGCACCATAACAAACATTTTCAGGATAAGCCTGGAGCTAGGCATAGTGCCTCAACCTTGGACGAAGGCTAGGGTGGCTTTCATACCGAAAGCAGGCAAAAAGGCGGACCACACGCCAAAAGCCTATCGGCCCATTAGCCTGACGTCATTCCTGCTAAAAGTTATGGAAAAAATTCTGGACCAATATATCAGGGAAACTTATCTTAAAGATTCTCCTCTTCATATTGAACAATACGCTTACCAATCAGGCAAATCGACTGAGACAGCCATACATAGCTTAACAAGCAAAATTGAAAAGGCGTTTGAGGGTAAAGAAATAGCTCTCTGTACATCGGTTGACATTACGGGGGCTTTTGACAATGCTACTTTCAGATCAATTGAGGAGGGGATGAACAGGAAAGGTATACAAAGACTGATCATAACATGGGTTCTCAATATGCTGAAAAACAGAACGACAATCTTTGAAACAGGGACAGCAAAGCAAATTGTCAGGTCAACCAAAGGATGTCCCCAGGGGGGCGTCCTATCGCCACTCCTATGGTTATTGGTTATCGACGAGCTCTTACAAACTCTCAATGACCTCGGATACGAAGTTCAGGGCTTTGCGGATGATTTGGTAATTATGGTCAGAGGCAAGTTTGACTCTACCATAACAGATCGCATGCATCTGGCTCTTGACATCACTCAAAACTGGTGTCAGGAGAAAGGCCTATCGATAAATCCGAATAAAACAAACTTGGTACCCTTCACCAAAAGAAGGAAACTGAATCTGGGGACCTTAAGTTTAGGGACCACAAACTTACCAATGTCCAATGAAATGAAATATCTGGGAGTAATCCTGGACAAAACTCTAACTTGGAAAAACCACTTATCTTACATAACTAGTAAAGCCTTAAGAGCAACCTATGCTTGCCAGAGGTTGTACGGTAAAACATGGGGACTACGGCCAAAAATGATGGCGTGGTCATATAAAACAATAATAGTACCAATGATTACTTATGCGTCGTTGGTATGGTGGCCAAAAGTCAACCAAACAGGAGCTCAGAGGACTCTTAACAAGATTCACCGTATAGCCTGTTTGAGTGTGACGGGAGCAATGAGAACGTGCCCCACACTAGCTTTGGGAGTGATCACTGGACTGACTCCTCTACACCTTGTAGTTAAAAGGATGGCGGCCAGCGCGGCCCTAAGGCTACCTAATCTAGCCCATCTTAAAGAAGGCAACCTTTCGGGGCACGCAAAGATTCTGGACACTGTCTGGAATTCTCCGTGCCTCATGGTCTTCGACAAAATGGACAGAAAATTGGACTTCTCAAAGCAATTCAAAGTGGTCATCAGTGACCGTTCAGCTTGGAGAAACAAGGAAATAACAATAAAACAGGACTCTCAGTTGTGGTATACAGATGGGTCCAAAATGGAAGATGGCAGTGCAGGAGCTGGAATTGTAGGGCCAAATTTCCAAAAAGCAATTGCAATGGGAAAAACAGCTTCCATTTTTCAGGCGGAGGTCCACGCTTTAGAGTTATGTGCTAGAGAATGTCTACGCAGGGGTACACGCAACACCAAAATATGCATACTCTCAGATAGCCAGGCAGCTCTAAAATCATTAATAAACTTCTCATTCCAATCAAAGCTGGTCTGGGAATGCTGTAAACTTCTCAATACCCTAGCAGCGAGAAACTCTGTTACGCTAATGTGGGTACCGGGACACGAGGGACATGAGGGCAACGAAATGGCAGATTCTTTAGCAAAAAAGGGTGCATACACTGCCTTTATAGGCCCAGAACCCTTCTGTGGGGTAAACACTAGCTTCACAAATAACTTGTTGTGCGAACAGGAAAAACGAAGTCTGCTAAACTACTGGAGAGCCCAAAAAGGCATGCGGCAGTCGAGACTACTCATTGATCCTGAACACATCAGGGTAGATGCTTCTTTAAACCTCAGCAGAAATGACATCAAACTATACACTGAACTTTTAACAGGACACTGTAAACTAAATTACCACCTGAAGAAAATAGGCGTGGTAGAAGACGATTCTTGTCGACTCTGTCAAGAGGAGCAGGAAACGGCAGAACACATTCTATGCACTTGCCCAGCGGTGGCAAGACGCAGACATAAGTACCTAGGCAGTGGGTTCATATCTCCAAATCACCTAGTTAAAATTAAGCCCACAGCAGTTACGAGATTTATAAACAGTCTAGGACTGTTTTAGTTGGGTACGAGGCTGCACAATAGATCTTTTAGGTCGCGGTGTTCTTTTAGCCTGTCAATAATAATAATAATAATAAGAAAGCAAAAAAGTAAAAAAAAAAATCACAATAGCATAAAGAAAAGAATAAAAAAGGAAATAAAAAGAACCCAAAATATAAAAATAAGGCGAATTTGAAAAAAAAGAAAAAGAAAAAAAAATTATACATATGTATTGTAGGTTTAAGAAAATGCACAGATTGTTTAAAGTGCAGAAATGATTGTAAACCCTCATTAGAAGTTAGTTGCACTAAAGAGGGGAGGGATGTTGTGAGTTAGAACCAAGCTACCTACGTGTAGTTGAGTCACAGCATCGACTCCTAATAGATGCCACACTCTGTTGGATTAGCATGTGCTAAAATTGTTTAACAATAAGTCATACTTTTAGGGTCTAATTATTTTAAGCTAAAATGGTTTGTGAAATATTGCTATGTAAACTTTTAGGGTATTACAGTTCCGCAGTCGAGTCGACGAGGGCAGCGTAATGCACCGTCGCCACTTTTGAAGTACGTCAGTTGGCTTGACCAACTGACACCAATTAGCAGGTGCGGAACACCTGGAACACCAGAAAGGTCAGTTCACAGACTGAGATAGATGTAAAGAAATAGTATATAAGGTCTAGTTTTCGTAAGATTAAAGATCTTGTGATTTAAATCTTAAAGTGAAAAGTGTCTTTGGTTTTCATTAAAACGGTAGGGCTTTAAAGTTTACAGCTACGCGCACAGTAGAAGGACGTCCCGAGGACAACAAGGACAATACCCCAACACTTGCTGTGCCAGCCAGTATACAGAGCCCGTCAGGTACAAGTCGAAAGCGGCCAAAGTTTCACGGGCTAATGCTTTACCTGCGGAAAGGTCGGACACATGGCTCGTAATTGTCAGTCGAGACGGAAACGTTCTAGATCACGCTCACCGGTAAGACCTCCAAAGCAAGTCAGATTCCAAAATAGGGAATCAGAAAATGTTAATAAGCCATCGACAAACTAGATGGAGTCAGTCTCGAGGGGCTTGATCTGACTCCCACAACATGTAGCCCCAGAATCTTCGTTTCTAAGATGGCACGGAAAATCAACAGCTTAACTGTCGACAGCATAGTAAATGGAAGAAAAATCGTGGTAACATTAGATACGGGTGCATCCCATTCCATAATTAGAAGGGATCTCGTTCGGTGAATCGAGCCGCTTCTAGGAATAAGATTGCTTACGGCAACTGGAGATGATGCACCGGTACTTGGAAAACTTACATGGAAAATCACTATCGGCACCACAACAGTGACGCACGAGTTTGTAGTTGCGGATATTGTGGATGAATTAATCTTAGGTGTGGACTTTATGATTCGGAATGGATTTATCCGATTTGAAATGCTGAATGTTGAAATATGCAACCACCGAAATACCGTTATCCGTTGGTGAGGATAAGTATGGAGGTATCCGACAAGCCATTGTATCGCGCCGGACAAAAATCCCAGCAAAGTCAGAGACAGTCATATGGGCCAAAATGGACGGAGATGTGGAGAAGAACAAGTTGTGGGTTGTGGAGACTGATGAAAAATTCACACTGGATGACATCATAATTGGAAAAACCCTCGTAGAAGAACAGCAGAACAGAATAGTGCCTGTAAGATATTGCAAATTCCGCTAAAACCATAGAGAAAGGACAGTTAATTGGAAATTTGCCGGGCAATTTCGGCAATTGTAAACTGTGCCGCGAGACACAAAAATGAAGATACCAGCTGATAAAAAGGTACTCGACGATCTCACGAAAGAATGGAGCAAAGACTTATCCACAGAGCAGAGGAAGACTGCCAGCCAACTTTTGGCAAGACATTGGTCAGTGTTTGCTGAAAACGGTAAAAGCAAAGGCAGAACAAAGATGGTGAAACACACAATCAACACTGGTGATGCCAAACCCATTCGTCAAGCGTCAAGAAGAGTACCTCTGGCAAAGAGAGAAGAGCTAAATGTATTGCTGAAGGAAATGCATCAGAACAACGTCATAGAGCCATCAGCAAGCCGCTGGTGTTCTCCAGTGGTATTAGTCAAGAAGAAGGATGGCTCCACACTTTTCTGTGTAGATTATCGAAAACTAAATGAGGTAACGAAGAAAGATAGTTATCCATTGCCTCGCATCGACGATACGTTGGACACACTTTCTGGTTCAAATTGGTTCTTAACGCTGGATTTACAAAGCGGATATTGGCAAGTGGCAGTCGAACGGATATTGGCAAGACCATTCGAAACTATTAAAGCACAAGACTGTGCAAAGTCGAACACATTCGAAGAGAGATCGTAACAGTGTGTACATCGTGCATTCAAATCAAAGCAGCAATATTTGTAATTGTGAAATTCATTATTAAATAAAGTGATGAAATTTATTATTAAACAAAGTGATTAAGGAATTGTGAAATACAGTACAAATTGTAACAAAGTAAACTTTAAGCCTAGTATTAAGTTTGTAAATTACAATTATTAAATAAAGTTAGTTATTTTAATTTAACCACCGATAGTTTAATTACTACACGATCTAGTGGTACGAATTCGAGTACAGAGAGTTAGAGTAAATTGTCAGGAGGGTAATTTCGTAACAGAATAAATTGTGAAGAGGGCAATTTCATAATAATATATTAATCGAAAAGCTTGATAAACGCACGCATGCATTGTTCGAGCAATCTTTGGCTAACCCTCGTGAATTTCCACAATTGGGGGAATTCCTCCTGTTCGCGCCAGAGCCCTCCTGACAATGGCTCCTGCCTGCTCACAGTCACCATGCGACTCTGAGCGGGACTCAGTGCGGAGAGAATTCCCCTCATTGGGTCCCGCCAAAGTCGTGCGGCAGGCCGCAGCCATCTTTATTTTTGCCCTACCAAAGTGACGACTCAGGCACAGGAGGAGAGTCGGTCGGCAATACTGCGTGCCGAGGGCAGTTGTGTTTTAGCTCTCAACCAAGAAGGTTGCTGAACATCCAATAAGTTCAAGTTATAATCAGTTATCTGTAAATTATATATTTGTGTAATATAAATTACGTTTTGAGTATTATTATTTTGTACCCAAGACAAAATATAAAATAAAATAGTGTACAAAATCCAAGATCAACATCAAACCAATAATTTTGCTGCAATTATAAACATGGAATCAGAAAGCTACTTGACACTACGAAACATGGTCCTTCGAGCCGGATCACATCTGCGTCCGGTAAGTCTTTAATACTTATTTATATATATCGTAGAGTCTTGAATAATTTTTGTTTCATTTTTAATATTGAATGCATATTTTTTGAATTGCCTTTTTTATCGCGTAATTCGGTTGGGCACGGTCGTCGCGGTAAACGGTACATTTCCGTATCGTCACTCGTGTGAGTGTGTGTGTGTGTGTGGATTCGTGCACAGCAGCAGGTACTGGAATTTACATTTTTTTAAATAAATTCTCAGCACGGCCGCTGCGTAATTCGGTTCGCAGTCTGCAGCTCAAAGCGCTGCCGACGCCGGTTACCATAAGCCGTGTACAGCTGCTTGTGCGCAGATTTTTCCACAGCCGCTGTGCATGCTATTGCCATTGCCGCTATCCGCTGTTCCGTTGTGCAATCGGTGCCCTAGTTTTGCGAGTTGCTTTGTTCGTTGGTACGATTTAAGGCGGGTGTCACACTCACGACGCTTGTGTGTCAGTTGTTCGGGTTGTCCGTATTGCGTGCGCATATCGCCTCGCCGAAGCAGTATAGTATTACAAATAAGTACTAAGAGCATATTGTTGTTGCTTCTACATTGGCGTGGGGGTCTGCAGCTCACTGCGCTGCCACGAGCCTTTACTGTACGTTGTGTACCGTTGTTGGTGAACCGGTAACTTACACCGTTGCCGGTAGTTTTCGGTACTAACGGGTCAACAACTGTTAACGTGGTGGATGATCGACATTTTCGACACGAGTGCGGTGTAATTAGGTTCGCAGTCCGCAGCTCACAGCGCTGCCGACGCCTTTTTACAGCAAACCGTGTGCCAGCGGTGCTTGAACATCCCCATATTACTACGCTGCAAAATACGTATACTCGTTGATCTCCGTACATCACAGTTTTCGCAGCTCACAGCGCTGCCAACTTTTTCTGTATTTTTATCTTTGATATTACCCTGTATCGGTGTACCCACGAGCGACGCAAGGTCCGGGTCGCATACAGCAGCTCATAGCGCTGCGTTGGGTATTTCAAGTTGGGGTTCTACTTAAATTTTTTTCGGTTGTAGTTGCTCAGTGCTGTCGTCACTGCCTGGGCTTCGCGTAGTTCATTCCTACTGGGGATTGTCTTTTACGTTGTGTGGACACTTCAGTGATAATAAGGCGGGTGTTATATCGGTCACGTCAGCGGGTCAACTGTGTACACATATAGCTGGGTAACTGGGGGTATCGACGTGAAGGTGTAGTGTTTTCCCGTGTTTTGCTTGCGTTTTGCCATCATTGAGCTGCGTTCTCAGGTCAAGCGGTCTGCAACTATGCTTACTCCGCTGATAGATGCGGCTGATAGCCTGACCGCGTTTGTTATTGAGTTCGAGCGAAACTCTTCCGCCTCCCAAAACCTTGAATATCTTCGCCTTGATCTGACTGAATTGGCAGACTTATGGCAGGCGTTGAAGGAGGAGAAGGCTGCAGCGGTCATTGAAGCGAATTTAGACGAAAAATGCATAGCCATTAAAGAGTCTATACGGCAACGATTCGCAGCAAGTTTTGCCATGTATAAACAGGGTCATGCTCCGATCAGTGGTCTAATGCAATCCCTGACCGTCTCTCCAGCGGTGCCTTCCGAGGCGTCTGCTGAGCTGTCTTCTCAATCCCATAGTATCCCGGTGCCTCCCTGTGATATTGAGATTTTCGGGGGGGGGGGGGGGGGGGGGGGGGGGGGTACTCCAAGTGGATCACCTTCCGCGATATGTTCACGGCGCTGTTCCTTCGGAACGCTCGGCTATCTAACATCGAGCGGCTGTATCACCTGAGGGCAAAGACTAGGGGGGAGGCGCGAGAAATCGTGGACCAATGCCAACTGACCAATAGCGGTTTTGATCAGGCGTGGGCGAGGCTTACTGCCCGGTACGAAAATCGGCGCAGGCTCATTAATTGTCAGCTGAAGTCCTTATTTACGATGCGTACCATAGGTAAAGAAAGTGGGTCGGAACTAAAAAGGCTGCAGCGGGAAGTTAGCAACTGCATTATGGCGCTGCAGGAATTGTCGGTAGATGTGGGCAGTTGGGATCCAATTTTTATATACTGGAGTTCCATCCGTAATAGCCACGTGCAGGCTCATCAGGCGAGGGTCAATCCGGAAGGGTGTAAGATATGTACACTACCAGGCCATCGGGTCTCCCACTGCTCTACTTTCACCAACGCTGATGTATCAGAGCGATGGGGATGTGTCAATCGCTTCCACTTGTGCGTGAATTGTTTGAAGGGGGATCATCGTGTGTCAAATTGCACGAGTAAATACCGATGTTTTACGTGCCAAGAGCGGCACCATACTCTGCTGCACCGAGAGCCGCTCACGAACCGGAGCATAAGAGCCCTACCACGCACGACGCCGCCTCGAGGCAGACGATCATCCAACGGACGCAACGCGGCCACCACGTTGGCTCAACCTGTTACACCATCCTTCGCCCACGCTGCACAGGTGGTACCCGCTATAGTCCAGGGACGATCCGGTCCATATCGAGCTCGAGGTCGGCTACCCAATCGTGTGCTTTTAGGTACCGCCATTATTCACGTATGGTATCAGGGAGTCAATTACATGGCCCGGGCATTGATCGACCCTGGGTCGGAAGGGTCTTTTATCTCAGATCAGCTCCAACGACGCCTGCGACTCCCTACGCGTACCGTGCATGCCCAAGTGTCCGGGGTAAGCAATGTGGTGGCTGCTAACGTGACAAAAGCGTGCGACCTAATGTTAGGGTCACCTCTCGACAGTACTGTGCGGCTCCCGGTGCATTAGTACTGCCCACCTTAACCAGCGAATTACCCCGACTAGGGGTATCAACGCAACAATATACCCAATTGGCCGGCTTACAACTGGCTGATCCAAGCCTTTCAAACTCTTCACAAGTTGACATTTTGATAGGGGGTGATTTATACCCGATGGTGTTGCTTGATGGGTTGAAGCGTGACGTTATTGCGTCATTAATTGCACAGGAAACTGTATTTGGGTGGATTCTCACAGGACCCATGCCTGAGACCTCGATACAGACATTCTGTGCCAGGGTACAAGTTGAGACCGGCCACCCGGTCGAAGAGCTCTTGCAGAGATTCTGGGAGGTGGAGGAACCACCTAGGGAGAAACGGTTGTCGCCCGGTGACCAGGCTTGCCTGGATTTGTATTCCCGGACCACTTACAGAGAATCTTCTGGGCGGTATGTAGTAGAACTACCGTTCAAACTAAGGCACCTGCCTGAGGAGTCACTTGGGGATTCTCAGCACATTGCGTTAAATCAGTTCAAGCGCAATGAAAGCAGGTTGCTTCGTAACCCTGAGCAGAAAAACCAGTATGACTCCGTGGTACAGGAGTATTTGACTCTTGATCATATGGTCAAAGTCCCGCCTCCACCTTCAGGCGCTCTTGCTCACTATTATTTGCCTCATTATGCGGTAATGAAACCCGAGAGTACGTCCACCAAGTTGCGAGTGGTGTTCAATGCGTCTCAAGCAACCACCAGCACCCTCAGCTTGAATGATGTCTTATATACGGGTCCCACCTTGCAGGCTGACTTGACACAACTTATCGTTCGATGGCGAATGTTTCAGTTCGTCTTTAATGGGGATCTGCAAAAGATGTATCGGCAGATTAGAGTAGCTCCAAAGCACACCCCGTACCAGCGAATTGTTTTTAGGGCTTCTCCTGCAGCGCCAGTCTCCGATTACGAGTTACAAATGGTTACCTTCGGAGTCAACTGTGCACCTTACTTAGCGATTAGGACATTGGAACAGCTCGCGACGAATGTCGAGGAGGACTTACCCCTAGCAGTCCGGGTATTGCGTGAATGTATGTATGTGGACGACGCCTTGGTCGGCACACATGATGTGAACGCAGCGATACAGACTCAAGATGAGTTGATGCTTGCACTCGACTCTACCGGCTTTTCCATGCGAAAGTGGACAGCTAATACGGAAGCCATTCTCTCTTCTTTGACTCCGGACCACCTGCTCCGAGAGGACTTTCTGAAGCTGGATGAAGCTAGTTTAACTAAGACATTAGGAATCCGGTGGAACGCAAAGACTGACCATTTGTACTTTAATCTTCAGCCCATTTGCTTCGACCCACGAGCCACCAAACGCAAGGTGCTATCGATTATAGCTCAACTGTTTGATCCAGCCGGATGGCTGGCACCTGTTGTGATCGTGGTCAAGATCTTGATGCAACAGATATGGGGGGGACAAAACTGACTGGGACGAATCGCTGACCCTCGCCTCATCCAGTCGTTGGAGGGAATTTTTAGGGGCATATGACAACATCTCGCAGATTCGAATTCCGCGTTGGGTGGGGTCTGCACCGGATGTAGATATCCAGTTCCATGCGTTTTGCGATGCTTCGCAAGCGGCATACGCCGCCGCGCTGTATGTGCGATGCCAGTGCGGCGATACTGTCACGTCCCACTTATTAGTGGCTAAGTCGCGGGTAGCATCTCTTAAGACGTTGTCCTTACCTCGCTTAGAACTCTGTGGCGCGGTATTGTTATCCGAGTTGGTGGCGGCACTTCGGACAAGGGTGAGAGTCACCTCCGGCAACTTGTTTTGTTGGACGGATTCGACCATAGCTTTGGCTTAGCTCCAGAAATCCCCGCATACATGGAAAACCTTCGTAGCTAATCGGGTTACCACCATTTCAAGTAAAGTAGGTGTGGAATGCTGGAGACATGTCAGGTCTGCAGACAATCCGGCTGATCTTGCCAGTCGGGGGGTAACTCCAGCAGCGCTTGTTCACAACCATTTATGGTGGAGCGGTCCGGAGTGGCTTACCCACGACTCAAATTCCTGGCCTCAGCCTTCGAAAATCGCTAGCCCGGACGCTCTGGAGGCACAGCGAAACGTTGCTACGCATACAATCCAGGTCAAACAGCATGATGACTTGATGCTGCGTTTCTCATCGTTGGCGCGAGCACTGCGGGTTGTGTGCTATATTCAGCGCTTTTCTAAATACACTATGCGGAAGTTGCGTGACCACGCCCCACCCCCAGGGTCGCCTATCACGACTGCAGAGATTGTTGCCGCTACACTTCTCGTAACGATCATAACGCAGCAGATGTACTACCCCGAGGAGTATGGATGCTTGCAGAACGGGCAACCCATTTCCAATTCGAGTTCTCTGCTCACCTTGAACCCCTTCCTTCATTCAGATGGGTCGATCCGAGTGAACGGACGCCTAGCTATTTGTACTGAACTATTTGTTCCTATATTGTAGTTTATTTTTCTTTTCTCCTTTGTTTTTTGCAGTGTCTTTTGCATTTTCTAGTCTGTTTTTTAATTCATTTAGGTATTCTTCAGTGTTGATCGGAATAACTGTTTTGATCCCTTGTTTATCTGTTAGAATGTTTGGCAATTTTCCAAATATGAGTTCGAAAGGTGAGTAACCTGTGTCGACGTGTGGTGTGGTATTATATGAGAAAACATAGTAAGGTAAACCGTTTTCCCCATTCCTGTTCTTCTGTCGAGGTGCGTATGTATTCATTGAGAACTCTATGATTTCTTTCTACGCTACCTAGTGTTTGGTTATGGTAAGGGGTGGATAGTTTATGTTGAAAATCTAACGTTTTGCTCATATGGTCAAATACTTGGTTCACGAATTCTCTACCCATGTCTGTCTTTATTGTGTGAAAACCTCCATACTTTAGTAGGAATTTTTATAGTAAAGTATTGGCAACTTCTAAAGATTCTTTTGTATACATTGGATATGCTTCAATATATTTAGTTAGTTGGCACTGAAGTGCTAAAATGTATTTATATCCGTTTGAAATACGGAGTGGTCCTACTGTGTCCATTTCTACTATTTGGAAACTTGTCGATGGGGTGTCTGTAATGACCATCTTTTCTCTTAAGTGTTTTGTTGTTTTGTTTTTTGCACATATCTCGCAGTTATTTATATATATATGTCTTCACCATTTTTGTCATATTTTTCCATATGCATTTTTGTTTTAACTTTAATAACGTTCTTCTTACTCCAGGATGTCCGGATGTTTGTGTGCAATGATTATCATGTATGAGTTTCTTTTGCTCATTTATATCGTGTATATTACGTGGGGGTACAAATAAAATTATAGCAGGAGTTTGCCGTCCTTTAGCTAAATTCTCAATAAATATATTCTTATATAAGGCCTTTAAATTATCTTCATTAATAATATCGAACAAAGTATCCTCTTTTGAAAGAGCGAACTTGTCGATTCCATGACAGATCAAAAATTGAGTAAACTTCCTCATGACCGTACCGAGGACTATTAATTTTTCTTGTATTAATTTTTCCCTGTTTGTATATAATTTTAAAGTCATATTCCATCAAGTCTAGTCGGATACGAGTCATTCTAGATGAGGGGTTGTTGTGTGTAAACAGTGATACTAGTGGTCTATGGTCTGTTACTACTGTGAATTTGGTTCCAAAAGAGTATGGTCGAAAATGATTAATAGCCCAATGAATGGCTAATAATTCTTTCTCAATAACAGGTTTGTTAATTTCATGTTTATTGAGAGATCTGCTAGCATAAGCTATTGGTCGATCTTCTCCTATAGTTCCTTGTGATAAAATAGCACCTAATGCATAATTGGATGCATCAGTGGTCAATATGAATTCTTCATCGAAATCAGGGTATCTAAGTACGGGTGAGTGAGTTATACTTTCTTTTAGTTTCTTGAATGCTACTTCACATTCATCCGTCCATATGTATTCGGTGTTTTTCTTTTGTAGGTTATTTAAAGGTTTGGCTATTTCCGCGAAATTCTTTATAAAGCGACGGTAATAATTACAGAAAGCTACGAATCTTTTGATTTCATCCTTGTTTTTTGGAGTTGGGTATATGTTTACAGCTTTACATTTTTCTGGATCAGCTGTTACTCCATTAGCGGTAACTAAGTGACCTAGAAAAATTACTTCTGGTTTCAAAAAATTACACTTTTTCGGATTAAATTTCAGATTGTACTTTCTTATTCGCTTAAAGATTTTTACTAGATTATCATTATGATTTTTTATATAGTTACCGAAAACAATTATGTCGTCTACTATTTTTACATACATTAGTCTATTTCGACCGGAGTTTCTTCTGTTATTGTTGTTGTTTCTGTATGTCTGCTGGTCAGTGTGTTGGTTATTGTAGTTGTTGTTTCTGTATGGTTGCTGATTAGTACGTTGACTGTTGTAGTGGTTTGTGTTGTTGTTATTTCTCCAATTACGTCTGTAAGTATTCGAATTTTGTTGTCGGTTGTTATTGTAGTAATTTCTGACATTGCCATTAGGGTAATAACTTCGTTGGTTATTGACACTAAAATTATTGCTGCGGTATCTTTTTTTGTTGAGGCATATGGTTGTATTGTTTTTGTTCGCGATAAATGTTACTTCTATATGACAAAATGCGAGTCTCGTTCGGTTTTTCATATACGTCAGCTATTTGTACCGCTTCTTTAAATTGTTTGCTGCGGCTTGCTGTAATTGTTTGGACTGTTGACATATTGGTTAGACCGTTTTTGAATGAATTGGAAGCTATTGTATCGTTATTATTTATGATTGCTTTCTTTACTTCTGCAGAGGTGTCTGTAGTTTGTAACTTGTTTAGAGTACAAATTAGTTCCTCAATCTTTTCTGCATAACGAGAAATTGTCTTACTACCCTGTCTCAGTTTTGAAAGATCATCTAATATGCAATTTGTAGTTTTTGTTGGTTTTACCAAATTTTTTAATTCTGAAATTAATGTTGTTGTATTGTCTGCTCCCGCTAGTTCTAATTTGTTCTTAATTTTGTCCGGGAGTTTAGTATTAAATACTAGGGTAAAAAATATGTTCTCACTAGTTGTTGGTACAGTGCTCTTCATAATTTCCACTAAGCTTCTGAACTTTGACAAGTCTTCAGGCTTGCCTGAGAATTCAGGTATTGCCTTCAGGCAATCAATTACATTAAAAGACGTCATAGCGAGCTCTGATAGTTGTTCTGTTGTTATTTCTAATTTTGCTAATTTCTCCTCTTTCATAAACTTTTGACTGCTAATGATTTTCTTAATATTGTAGTGTACCATACAAGTGTACACTGACGACCACACATCGTCATAAGCACAGCAGCAAGTCGCATATGCAAACAAACTGACAATAGCGCAGCGTACGCAATTGCACTCAATATCCAAATACGCTAGACTAGCATTTTGGGGGTGCAATAACACACGCTGCCTATATTGCAGCGCATGCATGTTAGACAGTGCAGTGACTTTAGCCCTGTACTTGCACTCAAAATAATTAATATAAACAAAGACGATGATTCGTCAATGAATAATATCGGTAATCCGATACTTGAGACAAATTTCGGGAATATGATTTGTAACTAGTGTAAATAAGATAGATACATTTTATATTAGTTAGAATAAGAAAACAATAACAATTGAATGATATAAAAAGGCCAGCGAGCCACCAAATAAACCAGAATTAATCTGAACTTCTAAAACTGCAAACCTGCATTAGATTTCTCATTTCTTCTCTCAGTGCTCTTAACTAGGCTTAGTTACAGAACAGCACGAACAATAGCTTGGCCAACGGCACACTCTGCCGGTCATAATCTTTGCTGAGGGCGTCTTTCACTTCGTGCTAGGCATTTATATTTTATAGTGCTCTTTTGCATCTATGCATTACATAGAATCTGCAAAAATGAATTGAATGCCGATCCTGCGTGACCAACTTTTACCCTACAATATATGTGCTCAGTATATTAAACCTGGATACATATGTGTTTCTTTCTAAGCTGGGGGCTTGATTAAGCTCTAGTTCAAAATAAGCTGTTTGAGTATTGAGTGTTGCCTGTAAGTCTGTTATATAATTCTTGGTATATATTCTATTTGGGTTTTTCTTTAAAATGCCTACAATTTACTCAATTTTTTCGAAAGAAGCTAGGCTCATAACTTATTTTTTAGACACTATCTCAGTCAGGTCAAAAATAGACTTTGCTGCCTTTATTGTCTGTTTCCTATTATATTCTCTGTACATTTGCAGTAACGTTATTCCTAACTGTAGTCCCACTATAATTGTTATGATTAGGAGTTTCATATCATGTCCCTCTAACATGTCAGAGTGTTGACTCTGCGTGTTTAATATTGTAACCTGTGGATCCCCACTATGGTTCTCTATTTTAGATTTTGTGCCTCCCATGTTTGGAGTTGACAATTACAAATATTTAGTTTGTATTTTATATATATTTGAGTAATGTATTTAAGTAACTACACGATTTACTTATATTAGTTGTAACAATTATTACTTATTTAAATGTTTTATTTTATATATAGTTACTGGTACTACTTTATATAATTTTAACAAGTAATATAATTTTAACATATTTTAATTTTTTTTTTTAAATGGTTTATCTATAGTTAATAATAAAATGATTTATCTATAATTAATATATTAATTTCTATTTATAAAAATATTTAAATGATTTATATTGTTGTAGATCAAAATGGGCAGTATTTCTTTACCATGGTTCTTGTTTCTAATGTCCTTACTGCACCATCATCCCAGTCTGCAGCTGTAGGTGTTCCGCTAATGCCTATTGATTTCCATAACCATGTCAAAAACTCGATTTTTCCGGCATCAGTTAACGGCTTGTGAGGCTTTAATATCGCTTGCTCGGTTTCCATCTATACGAATTCTAGTTATTCTTCTTTTATAGTGTTTTTTCTCTTCGACCGTCTGTTACAGATTGTAGCCGTGATACAGTGTTTTAAGCTGTGTCCTGTTTTGGACCTTTTTTCCAGCTCTCTTCCCTCTCTTGCGTTGCGTATTGTCTTGGCTTTGACACAAGCTTCGTCTCATCTCAGAGTTCTTCACTTGCCTGTCCCTGTATTCATTGATGGTAATCGGCTTAGGACCTTTGAATGAGCCTGATGGGATATAACGGATATTGTTGGTTTTTGACCCTGGTTGTGGCTGTGGCACGTATTCCTCTTCTAAGATGGCTGCTCGTTTATAAAAGGTATTTAGAAGTTGTGGTGCTGGTACTGCGTTTCCCAGTGGGTACAGTGTTTCCTTGACGGCTGCTTCCTTTGTTTTTACTATTTCCAGATGTTTAGCTGCTCTGTTGTATGTTTTTTCAAATAAAGCGTGGAATTCTGCGTCATTCATCCCTGTAAAATTTGTTATCTGGTCAGCGGTATGGCAGGAAAATCAGGATCGGTTGGAAAAATCAGGAATCTGGTCTGGTCAGCAATATCAGGATCAGTGTGGCAGGATCAGCTATCTAGTCAGAAAGATCAGGAGCGGTGTGGCAGGATCGCCATGTAATATGTTCAGTCAGTAATTCAATAGGTTTGCCTAACAGTATATTTCCCTACGAAGATGATGGGCTCATTTGATTATTTGATTGCGCGAGAGCTTGCGCACTTTTGTATCGGCGCCTTAAGGCAGCCAAATGTTCTAGTGAAGCGACTTGAGTCAGCTCCTTCGAGTTCAAACAATTTTGAGTTGTGTTTTAGAACTGATCTTTATTCTTACAACTACGCTCTTATATACTTATTTCTACCATTCAATTTTGCCATAATTAGTGTTTCATTTCCATATTTCCAATATCCCATGTGTCATCAAAATCACATGTGCAAGCAATAAATTATGAATGTGCAATTCTTGCCTACGGCAGACCTTTGAGGTTCGAATTGCACATGACCTATTTTAAGTGCATTGCTGTGGGATAGAGGAAAGGTTTGAGCATGTGGAGTGAGTGTGTGTGCGATCATGCTGCGCGTGCACTACACATTTCTCTGGTGCATTTGGTTCTTTAACAATCGCAGGCATACGTATGGTATGCATGACTTTCATGATACACTAAAATATTATTAAACAATTTTTACTTAATTGCAATATTGTATATCTATTTTTGATTTACTTTTTCTATCGCGTAATTCGCGGTTGGGTACGGTCGTTACGGTAAACGGCCAATTTTCATTTCATCACTCGTGTGCATGTGTGTGTGTGTAAAATCCTGCACAGCAGCAGGTACTAGAATCTACATTTTTTAAATAAATTCTCAGCACGGCCGCTGCATAAGTTGGTTCGCAGTCTGCAGCTCAAAGCGCTGCCGACGCCGGTTACCATAAGCCGTGTACAGCTGCTTGTGCGCAGGTTTTTTCACTGCCGCAATTGGTACCTTTTGCTTGTGCATGCTATTGCCGCTATTCCGTTTTGCATTCGGTGCCCTAGTTTCGCGATTTGCTTTGCTCGTTGGTGCGATTTAAGGCGGGTGTCACACTCACGACGCTTGTGGGTCAGTTGTTCGGGTTGTCCGTATTGCGTGCGCATATCGCCTCGTCGAAGCAGTATAGTATTACAAATAAGTACTAAGAGCATATTGTTGTTGCTTCTACGTATCCGTGGGGGTCTGCAGCTCACTGCGCTGCCACGAGCCTTTACTGTACGTTGTGTACCGTTGTTGGTGAACCGGTAACTTACACCGTTGCCGGTAGTTTTCCGTACTAACGGGCCAACAACTGTTAACGTGGTGGATAATCGACAATTTCGAGACGAGTGCGGTGTAATTAGGTTCACAGTCCGCACCTCACAGCGCTGCCGACACCTTTTTACAGCAAACCGTGTGCCGGTGCTTGAACACCCCCATATTACTACGCTGCAAAATACGTATACTCTTCGTTCTCCGTACATCACAGTTTTCGCAGCTCACACCGCTGCCAACTTTTTCTTTTTTTGTCTTTTATCCCTGTATCGGTGAACCCACGAGTGACGCAAGGTCCGGGTCACATACAGCAGCTCATAGCGCTGCATTGGGTATTTCAAGTTGGGATTCTACTTCAATTTTTCGAGTGTAGTTGCTCAGTGCTGTCGGCACTGCCTTGGCTTCGCGTAGTCTATTCCTACTAGGGACTGTTCTTTTACGTTGTGTGGAGTTTTCAGTGATAATAAAGCGGGTGTTATCAGTCACGTCAGCAGGTCAACTGTGTACACATATAGCTGGGTAACTGGGTGCATCGACGTGAACTTGTAGTGTTTTCCCGTGTTCTGCTTGCGTTTTGCCATCATTAAGCTGCGTTCTCAGGTCAAACGGTCTGCAACTATGCTTACTCCGCTGATAGATCCGGCTGATAGCGTGACCGCGTTTGTTACTGAGTTCGAGCGAAACTCGTCCGCCTCCGAAAACCTTGAATATCTTCGCCTTGATCTGACTGAATTGGCAGACTTATGGCAGGCGTTGAAGGAGGCGAAGGCTGCAGCGGTCATTGAAGCGAATTTAGATGAAAAACGCACAGCCATTAAAGAGTCTATACGGCAACGATTCGCAGCAAGTTTTGCCATGTATAAACAGGGTCATGCTCGGATCAGTGGTCTGATGCAATCCCTGACCGTCTCTCCAGCGGTGCCTTCCGAGGCGTCTGCTGAGCTGTCTTCCCAATCACATAGTATCCCGGTGCCTCCCTGTGATATTGAGATTTTCGGGGGGGAATACTCCAAGTGGATCACCTTCCGTGATATGTTCTCGGCGCTATTCCTTCGGAACGCTCGTCTATCTAACATCGAGCGGCTGTACCACCTAAGGGCAAAGACTGGGGGGGAGGCGCGAGAAATCGTGGACCAATGTCAATTGACAAATAGCGGCTTTAATCAGGCGTGGGCGAGGCTTACTGCCCGGTACGAAAATCGGCGCAACCTTGTTAATTGTCAGCTGAAGTCCTTATTTACGATGCGTACCACATAGGTAAAGAAAGTGGGTCGGAACTAAAAAGGCTGCAGTGGGAAGTTAGCAACTGCATTATGGCGCTGCAGGAATTGTCGGTAGATGTGGGCAGTTGGGATCCAATCTTTATACACTGGATTTCCATTCGGTTGCCGGAGAGGACCCTTTCTCTTTGGGAGCAGTCCCTTGCAGATCATGCGGATATACCGACTTGGGTGGCGATGGAGGAGTTCCTCTCGAAACGGTTCCAAACTTTGGAGGCGGTCTCTGATGTCTGCCAAGCGGATCACGCGCGGGAGCCTGCGGGGAACCGCTCAACACCATTCCGTAATAGCCACGTGCAGGCTCATCAGGCAAGGGTCAATCCGGAAGGGTGTAAGATATGTACACTACCAGGCCATCGGGTCTCCGACTGCTCTACGTTCATCAACGCTGATGTATCAGAGCGATGGGGATGGGTAAAATCCTGGCCTCAGCCTTCGAAAATCACTAGCCCGGACGCCCTGGAGGAAGAGCGCAACGTTGTCACGCATTCAACCCAGGTCAAACAGCATGACGACTTGATGCTGCGACGCTGCCGCGAGCACTGCGGGTACTTTGCTATATCCAGCGCTTCTCTAGATACGCTACCAGAAAGCTGCGTGACCACGCCCCACCCCCGGGGTCGCCTATCACGAATGCAGAGATTATTGCCGCTACACTTCTCGCAACGACCATAACGCAGCAGATGTACTACCCCGAGGAGTATGGGAGCCTGCAGATCGGGCACCCCATCTCAAATTCGAGTTCTCTGCTCACCTTGAACCCCTTCCTTCACTCAGATGGGTCGATTCGAGTGAACGGACGCCTAGCGCATTCCACTCAGATCCCGTTCTTCGAACGACACCCACAAATTTTGCCCTACCACGGACATTTTACACGACTGCTAGTTGAGTTCATCCATCAAATCTCGTTGCATGGGGGAAATCGGCTTATGTTTCGGCTCCTTCGATCTCAATACTGGATTCCACGCGCAAAGGATTTAGTCAAGGGCACTATTTTACGGTGTAAAACTTGCCTGGTAGAAAAGAAACGTAGATTGAGCCAGATCATGGCGCCTTTGCCCCCGGAAAGCACCACCCTGTCTCGTCCTTTCAGCACCGCGGGGGTTGACTTTGCGGGTCCTTTTGAAATTAAAACGTTTCACTATTTCAAACGAATGGGTGGGCAGATCCGGTATACGTATAAGGAGTTGGCGACGGTATTAGCCCGCGTCGAGGCATGTCTGAGCTCTCGACCGATTAGCGCACTCAGTGACGATCCCAACGAGTTCCTACCCCTTACCCGAGGGCACTCTCTTGTAGGGGGACCACTTCTCGCACCAGCCATCTCGGAGGAGACCACCCCTTTTCTTTCCATTCTTAATCGATGGCGTAGGCTTCAAGTTCTCTCCCAACAGTTTTCAGTTCGCTGGAAACATGAGTATCTTCTGGAATGCCAGCGCAGGACAAAGTGGAAGACCATCCAAGAAAATGCAGCGAAAGGAGATCTGGTGGTATTGAAGGATGACCACTTTCTACCCAACGAATGGCGATTGGGAAGGATCACCGAGGTCCACCCGGACTCAGACGGTAGGGTGCGAGTCGCGAAAGTGCGGACAGCACGCGGAGTCGTTACAAGGCCCATCACCAAGATGGTTCTACTCCCTAGAGCAGGAGTGCAGGCTGGGTAACCCCGGCATCCGGTATTTTAGCCATTCATGTAGCTAGTCCCATTATCCGTAGCCTCTAGTTTTAGTTCGTAGCCTTTCCTCCTTATATATATATACATACATTTTAAGTATCACTCCTCGTTTCTTCTCTATGGAATTCCTAGTTTTCCTCGCTAAACTGTAGTAGTAGATCTCGCATGGCTCTGCCACGGGATAAATTTGTAGTACTCTACGTAGTCCTGTAGCAGTTACTTCTCCTATTATTAGCTTTCTCGTAAGCCCATCAACCGTAGCATAATTGGTGACTAATAATAATTTTGATTTTCCACAGACTTTCCCATCTTGCCGTGCTGACTGGCGGGGAAAACGGTACATCGGTCCTTGCCTTACTTGTGCTCCAAAGGTGCAGCTAGTGTTCCCAGCCCCCGTGATGTTACAGGGGTCGACGCCATCTCGCAACCTGGGGGCAGCGGCGCCGTCTCTAGCCCGCGATGTCGCGACAACGTCTAGCACCACAGCGACGCTCTCAATGAACAAGTTTCATGATTTTGGGAATTATAAGAAGTCAATAATGAAACTAAACTTGCTAGTGAAGATGATCATCTTTAAAACTACAACAACCCGTGATAATTATGGTCGCTATACTGTACAGTTACAATTAATCCAGTGGCAACAAGTCGGCTCCATATCTAGCTACAAGGTGCCTAAACCAATTGGCTGAAGATGAAGGTGCGTCCTTTCCATTAGCTGCTGCTGTCACAGTCAAGGATTTCTACGTTGATGACTTAATGAGCTCATTCAAAACCTTAGACGAGGCACTCAGAACTCAAGATGAGTTAATAAAAATGATGAAACGTGGAGGGTTACAACTGCGCAAATGGTGTTCCAATCACGAAGCGTTGTTGCTAAATTCAGAAGATCGCGGAATCAAACTGGACATTTCTGCAAATGAAGATCAATTCACTAAAACTCTTGGGCTAATCTGGCAACCTCAGTATGACAACTTCTGCATTAAATCATCATGGCCACCACCGGAAAGGCTGACAAAACGCTCTGTATTAGCAGATATATCCCAGCTATTCGATCCGCTAGGATTTGTAAATCCAGTAGTAGTTATTGGGAAGGTTTTTCTCCAACAATTCTGAGAATTGAATTTGGATTGGGATGCCGCCCTACCTCAAGAGTTACATACCAAGTGGCTCAGATTCAGGAACCAGCTTCCGCAATTAGTTACACTTTGCTTACCTATACATGTGCTTGCTTCAGAACCACTTGGAATTTAATTACACGGTTTCTCAGATGCCAGCGAAAAACCGTATGGGGCATGCATTTACCGCAGATCTTAAGGGACATTTTGTGTCGCACTTACTATGTGCGAAGTCCAGAGTAGCTCCGAGGAAGAAACAATCCTTAGCGAGACTAGAGCTCTGCGCACCAAAACTACTAGTACAACTTATAAGAAAGGTTCAGCAAGCACTCACAATAACGTTTGATGAAATAATTTGCTGGACGGATTCAACCATTTTCTTAGCCTGGATAACATCACCGTCTTCCAGCATGCATACCTTCGTGGCAAACAGAGTGGCCAGCATTCAACGTTAAATAACAGGCAGTCAATGGAGACATATAGCAGGTGACGAAAATCCAGCTGATATTATATCAAGAGGAATGCTTCCAGACGAACTCATAAATTCGAGGTTATGGTTTCATTGGCCTCCATTATTATATTCTGACGAGAAATGTTGGCCTATACAGCCAACCATTACTTCAAACTGGAATCAAGAGCGGAAAAAACAGAAAACTATTCTCACTACCACGCATCAACCAGCATTCATTGAACAAATAAATTCTCACAATTCGTTTAAAATATTGCAGCGAACAATGGCATTCACTCATAAACATCATTCATTCATAAACATCTGTCGCACACTGGGGTATGGAGTATCAAAACTGTAGATTAATTAAAAAATTATTTTTGAAGTTACACTCGAATACTTAATACCCATTGAAAGTAGACATAATTCTGCATCACTAACACAAATAATAACGGTTCTAAGGTGTATAGTGTAGCTGCATTGTGTTTTTGAATTTACACTTTCATTCTCTGTTCGCTTGCGCTCCCTGTAAAAGTGATATTTACAAGTTTATCAAAGTGTTTTTTCGTTAAAAAAAACTTGAAGTAAAATTAAAATCTGAGTATGGAGCCTTCAACGTCAGGTATTAAACTATTTTTTAGAAAAAAAATTTTAGCAAAAAAAGTGATCTAATATTTTAAATTGTTTTTTTTTTGTAAATAGTCCACAAAATTTGCCTGTTTTGAATATATAGATGGACATATAGTTCATTGTAGGTCTAGATAGGGCTCTAAATTTTTCTTTTTCTAATTTTGTGGATCGTAGACAATATTCCTGCAAAAAATTGAGGTGCCCCTTTGTGCCTTTTTTGATTAATCCCACTTTTTGTTCCTAAACTCAATGGACAAAAATGCTCAATTTCCACGCATGTTTTGTGGTGTTTCTGTTTTGTTCTTGGTATTTATTATTTGTTGTTGTTGTATTACTGATTTGTGATGCAGTTGCTGAGAGTTTATTATTTGTTCTGTGTTGTTGTTTCCGAGTGTTTGCCTTCCAGCTAGTATTTGTCGCGGCACAATGTTAGTTTTGTCCCAGTGTGTGTCAATTTAATTGTGAAAAGTTAAATGAAAAGTAATTTCCACTTTAAAAGTTTACATATGTATTATCTATTTTGTTAGGTATAAGTTCAAGCACTCGTTTCTTCACTCGTCAAAATCTGTACGACTTAATGCAAAACTCAGTTTTCCAGCGTTTTGAGGATAAGTTCAACTATTTAAGGGAAGAAATAAAGAAGTGCACTGGACCATCAGAGGAAGATATTCCTGTTTTTAATGCCACAATGAATCTTTTCATCTCCGAATTTAAAACCCGATGGTCAAGATGTCATGGACTAGAAAACGTTTTGTTAAAACCAATCGGAATTGGTTAGACTCTTCTATGTCTTTTTGTACTAAACAGCTGAAACGAGGTCGCAAAGAAATTGCTTTCCAAGAATGCGGCTCAAAAACAAAGTACAAAAAACGATGGATTTGAGAGACAACACATCCTTGTCAATGCTAGCTTTTGCAACTCAAGTGAAGTTAAGGGAATCTGGTTATATTGGGGCGTCTAAGTTAGTACATGATGTAGCTTCTTGCTCACCAACGAGAGCGGACAAATGCAGAAAAAGTTTACTTAAGTCTGTGGTGTCCAACAAACTGAGTAGTGAAGAAGCATTAGCTGTTTTGGTTGAAGCTGGACTATCGCAGCATCAATATAATATTGTGAAACAGGCTGCTCGAGAGAGGTTTCCCCCGTACACTGCTGTCCAGTTCGCAAAAAAACAATGCTATCCAAAAAGCGATAGTATGAGTGTATGTGAATCTTCAGCCGAAGTTGGCTTACAGGCGCTTCTTAATCACACTGTTGAACGCCTAGTACTGCTACAAGATTGTCTGGTAGATTCTTTAAACAAAAAAGACCTGTCTGAATTTTGTTTATACACAAAATGGGGTTTCGATGGGAGTTCTGGCCATAGATCATATAAACAAGTATTTCATGGCACAGAAGCTAGTGATTCCTCTGTGTTAATAACATCAATTGTGCCATTAAGGTTGGTATGCGGGGAAAAAATTATATTGCAGAATCCTCGCCCTTGTTCTACCAGATTCTGCAGACCATTGAAATTGGCGTTCATCAAAGAAACTGCAATTATTTCAAAGCTAGAGCATGATAGAGTCCGTGAAGAAATTAAACATTTAACTAATTCAACCGTGGCACTTGGTGAGAAAGTTCTAGTAGTAAGACATAGCTTAATAATATCGATGATAGACGGTAAAGTTTGTAACGCTCTCAATGAAACTACATCTACACAAAAGTGTTACTTATGCGGCTCCACCAGCAAAGATTTCAGCCAAATCGATAAAATGATAAAAAAGGAAATTAACACTGATAATTTACAATTTGGGTTATCAATTTTGCATGGGTGGATTAGATTTTTTGAGTGCCTTCTTCATTTGTCATATAAACTGCCAATCAAAAAATGGCAAGCTAGATCAGACTCTGAAAAGCAAACTGTTGAAGAAACTAAAGCAGAAATTCAAAAACAATTTAAAGAGAGCACTGGGTTAATTGTTGATCGTCCAAAACCCGGATTCGGTAACTCTAACGAGGGAAATACGGCCAGGCGTTTTTTTCAGAATGCGGAACTCTCAGCGGAAATTACGAATATTAACGTTGTTTCTTGTGGTCATGAAGTAAATGAAGATAAGTTTCGGGAATTTGCATTTCAAACGGCTAGAATCTTTGTAGAAAATTATCCATGTTACTATATGCCTCCAACATTGCATACATTTTTTATTCACGGACCTGAAATAATAGCGTACGCATTGTTACCGTTTGGCCAATTATCGGAAGAAGCGCAGGAAGCTCGCAACAAAGATTTCAAAAAATATCGAGAGAGTTGTTCTAGAAAAATGAGTCGGGAAAAACCAATCAAGACGTTTTTAATTTAATGCTGATTACCTCTGATCCAATAATATCAAGCAGGAGAAAATTGCCTAACAAAAAATTGCAAAGCCTACCAAAAATGGCTTTGGATCTGTTACAATCTCCATCCTTAAATTTGGCAAAGGCTCATGTAAGAGACAATAATAGTGCTCATGGCAGTGATTCCGACGAGGAAGATGTCCAGGATGAAGATACTGATGAAGACGATGATAGTAATGATGATGCATAATTTATTGATTCTACTGAAATTTGTAATGAAATATGTTTTTATTTAACAAATAAATAGTAGAATTATCGCAATATTTAAGTTTTTCTGCTCATTTTTGGGTATTATATAGAAAACTTGCATCGTCGATATCTCGATAGCTAAGCGAGTTATCGATAGCTGTATTTCAATTTTCCGCCCAATTTCGGAAGTTTGACAAAACAAAATTATCTGGTCTAGTAAAACGTTAAAAGTTATCTAGTTTTTTAAAACTTCAACCTCCGATACCTCGATAGCTAAGCAAGTTAACGATAATTTTTATTTAATTTTTTCGGATTATTTTTTTAATGTGCTCTAAAAAAATAAAACGGTAAAAAGTTATCAATGTTTTAAGACTTCAACCCCAGATATCTCGATAACTATGCGAGTTATCGATAATTTTTTTTTAATGTTTTCGGCTTATTTTGAGATTTGCTAACAAAAAATTATCAGTTTGTGGGGCCTGGGAATTAATCGACAGTTTTGGTACCAAATACCCCACTGTGTGTCGGCTACAAACGGCGAAGAGAACATTAAAAATACATCCCACCATTGAAGAACTAGATCAGGCGTTAACAACCATTGTAAAGCATATCCAGAAACAGTCATTTGCATCAGAAATAAGCCAACTCAAGAAAGGAAAGGAGGTAAATAGCTGCAGTCCACTTTCTCCATTTACTCCATATTTGGTGGAGGGAATCATAAGAGTAGGTGGTAGACTACAAATGTCAAAACTAACGTTTCCGGCTCAACATCAAATATTGCTTCGTCATTCCAATCCAATTGTTACCCTGCTAGTACAGAAATATCATGAAGACAAAATGCATGCGGGCCCAATGGCATTACTAGCAGCCCTGTGAGAAAAATTCTGGCTGGTATTTCCCAACTCATGGGAAATTTGCCTATTGAGCGGGTACAACCAGCTAGGTCATTTACAAATATAGGGATTGATTTTTGTGGACCATTTCAAATACATTATTGTATTAGAGGAGAACGTCCCACAAAGGCATACATTGCAGTGTTCATATGCTTATCCACGAAGGCTATTCACTTGGAAATAGTATCAGACCTTACAACATCTGCTTTCATCAATGCCCTCAAAAGATTTTCATCACGAAGAGGTATTCCAGCAAAAATATTCATTGACAACGCCACTAACTTCAATAGAGCTCAGTCAAAATTGCAGGAACTACATATATTGTTGAAGGATGAAACCAATAAGATTGAGGAGCATGTTACTCAAAAGGGTATCAAATGGATCAACATTCCCGCCAGATCTCTTCACGTAGGCGGAATATGGGAAACAGCAGTAAAATCATTAAAGTACCATCTCAAACGAGTAATCGACGACTATAGCTTGACCTATGAACAACTGCTGACAGTTGTCGTTGAAATTGAAGGCTTATTGAATTCTAGACCACTAACACAAATGTCCACAAGTCCAAATGACTTCCGAGCACTTTCACCCAATAGCTTTCTTGGGCTTGAACCAATTGGTGGACAATCAACCCAGCCACCAGGTGAAAGCTTACTATCCCAATGGAAAGAACTTAACAAAATAATGCAACAGTTTTGGGAGCGCTGGTCAAAGGAGTATCTTCAAAGTCTTCAATATCGAACGAAATGGCGAAAACCTTCCGATAACATCCCGGAAGGTACACTGGTGCTACTCCAGGATGAGAACTTACCTCCACGTCAATGGCGACTAGGAAGAGTAGTGAAGGTTCACAAAGGAAATTACGGTTCGGTACGAACTGTAGACCTCAAGGTCGGTTCAGGAAACACCTCCCGATCCATACATCGAATTTGCCCTTTAACACCAGTTTGTCAACCTATAACTCCTCTCGATAAATCTTCAGAAACTGACCCAAGTGAATTGAAGCAGTCTCAGCCAAAGCAGCAGGTTATTTCCTTAAGTACAACAGGCCGATCTGTCAGGCGAAGACCAAGATTGCCACCGTAAATGAGATTAAAAACAAAATTGAAGACTTACAACGAATCAATCAACTGATTCATCACCACCATGTTAGGCTTAAACGTGCACCACTAGAAATCATTGGCAGTATACAACATTGTTTATTTGGTGTCCTCGACAAGGAATATGCTGATTATATCGAAGGAGAAATAGAAAAATCTTCTGAAAATGAAAATCATTTACTTGAGCTCGGAAAAAGACACGAGTCCATGCTCGAATTAACTCGTAACTTTTTTCGCAGGACTCCTGATCAGATTAAAAACCAGTTCAAGACACTAAAGGAACATATAAACAAAGCAGTTCAAGTCGAAATATTTACGGCTCTATCAGGATACTCACTCATACTAATGAACAACTATGAGAAAATACAAACCAAAGTTCTCAGCATACTAACGGAAGATTACACAGGCAAAACTAGCACACAATTATTGCCACCGGATGAGCTTTAAAAGCAAATTTACTTCATACGAGAACAATTGCCTTCAGCTAACACACTTCCAGTTCAAGGAGAGGACTTATTATCAATTTACAAAATGATGACTTCAAAGGAAAGAGTAATGAGAGACAAGATTGTATTCAAACTTCAAATTCCGTTACTAAGTGTGGAAACATTCAGTCTTATGCATCTGTATCCCTTGCCAACTCAAGTAGCAGAAAAGTTCTTTTTCATTCAACCAAAAACCGAGTATTTAACAATCAACTTACACAGGGACGCTTACTTTCCGCTAAATACAATGGGGCTCAACTCGTGTTACCAAATCGAAAATAACAAATTTATTTGTACTCAAGGGGGACCCATATATTCTAAGGAATCATCAGTCTCCCAATGCGAGGTCAGCATGCTCAATGAAAACAAACCGGACTTAGCTCTCTGCAGGGTTATGCCACAATTCCTTTTCAATATTGGATTAAGCTAAGGGCTCCCGGGCAATGGATATTTTCGGTATCAACAACATCCGTCATCAATGTGGTTTGCCAAATGCAACATGAAAGAAAAGAAATCTCTGGCAGCGGCATCATCAGCCTAGCGCCAGGATGCATAATTCACCACAAAACAATGACGATCCAAGCACCAAACACTTTCGAGACCTCTGCAACATACACAATGCCTATTATCTGTAATTTAACAGAAATGATTTTGAATCACTCATATTTGCAGTCACATGCAATTTCACCAGCTCCATTGCCAGAATTCGACACGGAAGGTGGCAAGGAGCCACTAATGTCAATGAAGCAGCACACCTCGTTTGACAAGGTCCATCATGTACATCACTATATACTGATGTATCTCATCATCGGCGCTGTCATCATACTAGCGATATACACATACCAACACAAAAAAAAACCAGGCGAAATTTACATTGAGAACACTTGGAATACCCTTGGACACCTTTAAAAGGGGGGAAGATGTTCATGAAGAACATGAGCTTCAATCCATACAGTCAACCCAGTCACATTCCTAAGTATATACTGGGAAAATATAAATAATTTTTATTTAACAAATTTAGTCTAATTTCTCACTTCTTATCGCAACCGTGCTGGGAATTTTATTCCAGAATGTCTTACGCAATAAATTCTGCAGTACCTTGTCAATTATGTTTAAATTTGTATATTTACTTGCATTTACTTCGTCCGCTAGTTACCGTGAGAACAAAACCATTCCCACGGTTTTGTGCTGAATAATTATATGTATTAGTAATAATTTTAATATAGGGCAATTTTGTACTTACAATCAGAATAATTCTTTACTTCTAATAAACAAGTTGGATTTTCCCCCACCAAGTGGTAAGAGTTCCAACTTCCGAGGGCGGATTGATATTGGAGCTACCTAGCGCTAGATGGCAGCACAAACACAAAAACTTTTTTTCTTTAGAAATTGCGATCTGTCAAACGTCAGCTGTTAAAATTTCACCAAAATTCATCGATTAGTTTATTTGTTGTAGTCGTTTTAAGTAAGCAACTTTTGTGTTTCTTGAAAAATGGAAAAAAGCGGATTTCGTGCAGTGATTAAACACTATTATTTGAAAGGGAAAACGGTGAAAGAGACAAAAGAAAAGCTCGATAAACATTACGGTGAGTCTGCTCCGTCAGATTACATGGTAAAATATTGGATTGCTGAATTTAAACGCGGCCGAAGAAGCACTGCAACAATACCATCAACAGGAAGGCCAAAAGAGGTGGTTACTGAAGAAAATATCAAGAAAATCCGCGATATCGTTATGAATGATCGCCGAGTCAAGTTGCATGAGATTGTTGAAATGGTAAACATATCATATGAACGTGTGTTCAACATTTTGCATGAACATTTACATATGAAAAAGCTATCGGCAAGATGGGTGCCGCGTTTGCTCAGTGTCGAACAAAAACGAGTTCGACAGACCACTTCACAGCGGTGTTTGGACATGATAAAGCGTAATCCTGTGGATTTTTGGCGTCGATTAATAACTGTTGATGAAACGTGGGTCCACCACTACACACCTGAAACCAAAATTCAATCGAAACAATGGGTGGAAGCTGGTGGAAGTGCTCCGAAGAAGGTGAAGGTAGTGAAATCGGCTGGCAAGGTTATGGCCACTGTATTTTGGGATGCACACGGAATATTGCTCATCGATTATCTTGAAAAAGGATCCACAATCACAGGAAAGTATTATCGTGCATTATTGGATCAATTGATTGATGCCATCAAGGAAAAACGACCACATTTAAAGAAGAAAAAAATGCTCTTTCTTCAAGACAACGCACTGGTTCACACAGCATTAGATACGATTCTAAAATTACGTGAAATACACTACGAATTGGTTAATCATCCACCTTATAGTCCAGATTTAGCTCCTAGTGACTTTTTCCTGTTTCCAAACTTGAAAAAATGGCTCGCAGGAAAAAGAATCATCTCAAACGAAGAAGTGATTACCGAAACTAACGCGTATTTTGAGGGGTTCCCGAAATCGTATTATTCAGATGGTATAAAAAAGTTGGAATATCGTCTTACTAAGTGTGTCGAAGTAAAAGGAGACTATGTTGGGAAATAAATGGTTTTTGAAAAAAAAAAATTTTTTTTCCCTACTTAGGTAGCTTCAATATCAATCCGCCCTCGTATATCCAGGAAAGAAATTCTCGACTTTTTTATTTGAAAGCACTAAAGGAAGTGTATTTTTACATACACTATATGGTAAAAAATGGTAAAAATGGTAAATAAAAATGGAGCGAATTGAATGTCTTTTCTTATTCTTCTTTGCTGCTAGTGTGAGGAGGTTTTACAATTGATGATATGTAGTGGTCAAAATACAGTGCACCACCCTTTAACTCTAACTATCGTAATTCCTCAATTCACTTAACTTTTCAAAAGAACTGAAAACATACAATTTTTTTGATAATATCTCATTGTTAATGAACCCTGAAGATCCACAAGAAATATTGCAGCTGTGTTTAAGTAAAAAAATTAATTTGAAAAACTAAAAAATTGTTTTCGTCATTATTAAAGAAAGAAACACTACCTCTGTTTAATTAAAAGCATAAAGCCGTTTACTTAATTCGTTTAGCTGCATTTTTGACCTATTTTGAAGATTTTTTTGAGATATTGAAACTGTTGTTATTTGTGAGAATACTGTAAAAAGGTTTAATTCTCTTTTGACCGTAAATTTCTTAATCTTCGCCTCCCTCTGCTCCTAATTCTAATTCTTTAGTGTCCCTTTCCTCCTTCATCGCCGAGTCAACGTCCTATTCTTCACCACACACATCAGAGATGCAAAAATTGGAATTTTTATAAGTTTTCAAAGCTTTTAATAATTTATTTTTTTTTTTATATCGTGAGGAATTAATTACATAAGACTAAGATCCCAGTAATGCTCACAAATTATGTTTATCTTTTAGCAATGAGAAATATAAAATGATTGCACATTATTTCTTGCAAAACAATAAATTTCGGGGAATTTTTAGAAATATGTGCGAATTTAACTGTACTAATGGTTTCGTGAACGCCCCTTGACTTCTTACCTAAAGTTATATCTAACATACATAAAATATGTCTTATATATACATATATAAAATAATCGAGTAGTCCACAGTTTTCTTTTCTCCACTTTGTCACAGTGGCTATGCCCATTCAAATAGCCATTCTCATTGTCGAATGTCATGGCCAAAGCCGAAGTAAAGAAATTGGATTTGCTTTCACGGCGGATTTAAGTTTTTAAATGAAATGAAATAAATTACTATACACTTTGTAATGTACAAAATACATGAAGAAAATAAAAAAAAGTAAAAGAAAACAGGAAAATAAGGAAATTTCCCGATTCCACTTAATTTTTTTTACAAACAAAATTTTTATCATTCGGATTCATCAGCTATTTGTTTATGGTAAATTTTTAAGAAACTCTTATGAGAACAATCCAATCGCTCATATCATTTAAACGCCAAATGTTTTTAACACACTGCTTATTGATTATAGTAAATATAGAACGAAAATATATTTTATTTTGCATTACTTTATTTTTCTTGTATATGCCATTTCTATTATTTTTGTTTCCACAATTGTAAACTAAATGCTTAATTTTAAACAATTTATTTCTCTTGATATGTGGTGTTGTGTTCTGAAATTTATTTTAGAACCATTGTGTATATACGTAACAAAATGGAATTATTGAGAAGCGTTACTCTACACAATAGCAGGCCACATTTAATTAAGGTGATTTATAGAACAATGCAACAATTGATTCATTTTTCATAAGAAAAGTACGTACTTAAGTAAAATCTATTCAGTTGACGTATAATTTTCTCATTAATAAAACTGAAATGAACCACAAAAAACTTAAAAAGTTTCGAATTTGTAACAGAGGAAAACAATAGCACTAAACGTCAAAAACACCACAAAACATTGCACTATATTTAAAAAAAAAATCAGCTTAATACATATAAGCACATCACCTCAAAGCAATGCAAAGGAATTTAACGCAAGTAAATAAATTAATGCTTTATCAGGCAAATAAAACTTATGATCCTAAAATCTTATGCTTTGGTTGTCAAAAATTAAAGTATTTTATTATATTAAAGTATTTTATTTGTTTTATAACAAAGATGGCAACCGAAAAATATTTTCCAAGGAGAGCATGGAACATATATATATATACAAAATTGACGCGATTGAGACTAGGACATATTAAGTATAGAAGAAACATGCCATTATGCTAACTATGCAACACAAAGACAATCTAAATCCAACTTATTTTAGAAGGATGTCATACCATCAAAAAAGCGCCTCAACCAATGATCAATCTTTGCTGTATCTGACTTACTCTCTAATTTCACAAAGAAATTATGTACATTGTTGTGAACATCTTAAAATTCCAATATCAAATTAAGTAAACACAATTTTAGGTCGAAAGCTTATAGTAGCTTAGTCTCAAATATATTTTTCGAATTTAGTTATTTAATAAACTGTTAAAAAAAAACAATAATTGTTGATTTTTAGTTTTGTTTAAGTTGGTAGCAAGAAAATTGCAGTATAAATAATGTAAAACTATTCTTAATATTCATGTTGAAATCCACTTTAATACAACACTGTGAAATTCTTTCGGTCATGGTGAATTCCAAATATTTCACCACATTTCATTTGCAATATTTACATTTATTGAATGTAAAAATTATTCTTTAGGAGGAGCTTGGATATACAAGAAAAGTAATATTTTTAAAATATTGTAATATATTGCATATTTTTCAATTATTTTTATTTAATTTTAGATTATTACAGTAATGCCACATACGAGGAAGTGTGCTGATGGCTTTAATAAGTGCTATGAATTTCCAAACAACGAAAGCTTAAAATTGAGGCAGGTCATAAATATTTTGTGTTGATGTGCATCCGTAATAATTGTGGGAAACTTAATAATAATTGTAGGAAACTTAATTGGTTTAGAGTTGTGAGGGAGATATTTTATTATTTCTAAATGCCCTACTCTTTGGTTTTGCACATTCTGCCATTTACCATTTACCAATGCGGCAATTGACTTGCACAGTTTTGGAAATTATAGTGAAAGTTAATTGTTGTTCAATTGTCAAATGAGTGCACCTAAAATCAAACAATCGGCTTTTCCTTAATAACAACTTTTTTATTACTTTATACGTGCCTCTTAGGGCTATACACGTTTCTTATTTTATTAATAATAAAATCTAATCGCTACGAGGGTTTTAGAGGACACTTTGAGTTTGACTTACAACAGTGTGTCTGAAAGAAAAATAATAATTAAATTGTTGCAAGATGTAAAAATCTTCTGAAAAAGCTTGCACTCCTAACGTAAAAAAGAGACAATTTCAATAACTGTCCTGTAAATGTTTCCTTTTCTCCCTCTTCTCCATAATGAATAATAATGAAATTGTGGGCCAAACTAAAGTTTAAACCCGTGGTGTATTACTCACACCACTAGTATGATGCAGTGTGGTGGCCGCGGCTAGCTCGAAGCAACGGTCGTGGTTCTTAACCCGCCACACTGCATCGGGTGGGGCAACATAGCAAAAAGGAAACAAAAAAAAAAAAACAATAAAAAATCAATTTAAGCGCACACTCATCAACTTTTCCGGTCTGCCACAGCCGGGCATCCTCCTCCTCGGCACCAAAAGAGCCCGCCCCATCTCCTTTTACTTAACCTAACATGCTACTTAAAAATTTTAACATGCTACTAACTTAACATTTTTACTACTATATACTTAGCTTTATCTCAACCTTTTTTCTAGGGGCGGGCGGCAGCTTCCTTACTCCGCCGGTATCAAAACTTAACTCCGATTCTCGAAATTGTAGGCGCTTTCAGTAACTTATGGGATGGGCCGGAAACAAGCAGTTATTAATCTATTCAGCACAATCAATAATCAATAATCCCTAACGTCAACTCCTCCACGGTCAAAACTCAACTCCGATTCTCGATAATTTTAGGCGCTTTCAATAATTATCAAAGTGCAAAGCAGTTGCAAGTGGAAAATTTGGTTTAAACTGATCAGTTATAAAACCGCTCCCCTTCAAAAATTTAACGTTTATTTTCTAGACAAGTACATTGTAATTGAATTCAAAAATTTTTTGGAATCGTTCACACTTTTAATGTATCGGAACAAATAGCAGGAACAACCGACGAGACGAGAGACTATCCACACAAAATCAGACCTGCACCAACGAACATCCGCACTAGACTAGCCTGGACCTTTTCCCAAAACGTTTGTCCTTTTCCTCTTTTTTTATCTCCGTTTCCTCTTTCTTCTCCGGCTTCATCCGCTATTCCAACTTGACCATTTCAGCGGTCAAGTCGGTCAGTCACCTCACTTATCTCATTTTTAGACTAGTCTGAGGCAGCGCCATCTCTACCTCAGACTTTGCCTGGTTGCATGCACCAGCATAGCGGACAAAAAAGGAAACAAGAAAAAGAAGGGGAGAATCAAAATAAAAAAAATGAACATACAGACAGTGGCGGCTAAAGGAACGATCGCAACAAAACACACGGGTTGCCAGGATTACAAACTCCGCCGGAACACGGGTGGAAGCGTCGATCAGCATTTAATGCTCTACCCTGAGCCAGCCGGGCAACTATACCTACATATACCTTAAACATGTAAACTAACAAAATTTATTTTTCAGAACCACCACACCGATTATCATCACGGATCCCAATACCTACTTGCACGGTAATTAGCATAAAACAACATTTTCTAATCTAACCCTATACTTATTTTGTCTTCCCAGCCATTCGACTCGAAGAACTATGCTTTCACATTGTACTCCATTTAGACGCTATATTACATATATTTATACATACTCGTATATCGTATCGTATGAACAGAAACACTTTTATTTATTTTATCTTATGAAACACATAGTATTTATTTCCCTTTTCAGATTTTGAACTCAGACCATTCTCCAACTGGACATCTACATCAACGAAGCAGACTTTGGAGTAAGTTCTTTTATATGTATTTTTACACCATTCATAAGATCCCTACAACTAACTTTCCTTCACCCAATAACTAACTATTGCTACCTTATTCTTACGGCCGCCAACGTGAGCCACGCCCACAACCCCGAGATTAAGAGTCGCGTGCTCTTAGCGGTTTAGATTCTTAGCGTGGAATAATCCCAACATCTCCCCACGCAAATTTTTCAGTAGGTACTAGAAGTGCCACAAGAGCTTCACCAATTTAAAATATGGTTTTAACCCTTTCTAACCACTTCCCCCTCTCGAACACTAAATTCTGTAACACAAAAACGCGATCTATTGCTTCTCGCAATTTCTTATTAATTCGAATATAATTAAACTTTTTGCCGGTACAATTGCTTCTGTCGAAGTATGTTTTTTTATTTGTATTATATTTTCTTTTTACGAGGTGTAAAGCAGTCAAAAACCCTTGTAGTGTGAGGCCTTATCCCATTAAAATCACCCCGATGTCCGGACGAATTATACTCTCGGGACCTCACCTTTAGGTAATACGTTGAGAGGCCGTTACGAGCGTTACCGCTCAATCGTCAGTCTTAGGTCTGTCCATTTTCAGTCCTACTTCTTGATCCACCCCTATTCACGTTTTCCTCAGCACTGCGCTGGCTTAGACGTGCTGCTGTTCGGGCGCGTTCAGTGTTCCGCAGAGTTATCATCATAATGGATACTGTAGAACAAACTGCCTCCCATTTAGTCTCGGTTTCACACATATGCGCTACCAGATTAGCCACTGCTGGTTGTTCTCCTAAGATAGCGCTCAAGTTGTTTCTGCTCTCGTTATATCGCGGGCAATGAAAAAGTATATGCTGCGCGTCTTCCAGCTCTCCCAGGCAACTTGGACAAAACGGGTCATCATCGTATTTGTATTTGTGCAAGGATTCCTTGAAGCACCCGTGGCCACTAAGCATCTGCGTTAAATAGAAGTTAAGTTCGCCGTGTGTGCGCGAGTACCATTCGTTGATATTATGTATCAGTTGGAATGTCCATCAGCCTTTGCTGGATTGCTCCCATCTTTGCTGCCATTGTTGCATGGTTTTCTGTCTTATTTCAAGCTTATCTGCAGCCGTTGGTCTTGTCGCTCTCCTATACAAATCCTGCATTTCATATGCAAGCTGGTCGATTGGTGGCTTACTTGATAACACACAAATGGCATCATCCGAAACTGTCCGAAAGGCGCTAGCAACCCTTAGCGCGCTGAGCCTATGTACAGATCGGATTCCTTTTGAGACACTCTCTGTACGCGCGACTTCTGCCCAGATTGGAGCCGCATATAGGATGATCGAGGTAGTTATCCTCGATAGTAGCTTCCTTCGAATTGATCTGGGCCCTCCCAAGTTTGGCATCATCTTTGTGAGCGCACCGTTGACGCGAGCAGCCTTTTCGCATACTGTCCTAAGGTGTTCCTTGAAGGTCAGTTTCGCGTCCTTGGCTCCTTGGTTTATAAAGAATACAAACATTCACAAAAAAAACAAACAAAAAAAAATGAAATCTTTGACGCCAGCTTAAAATATGCGCAAAAAATCAAAGAGCACCCAAATCATCTAGCTAGGATACTAGCATGTAATAGGGTCACCTAAAACGTACGAAATCGCCGGCATAACTTACATCGACACCTTAAACATGTACAAACACTAATATAACATTTATTACAGTAACTAACATATAACATTGTGATTACTAAAAAGCACTAAGCATTGGCAGGGTGTATTAATATTAATTATTTAGTTTGTAAGATATGCTTACTTATTGTTAGTCTAAGATTAGAAGATACAATCAATAAATATATGAAATAAAAAAAAAATAAAAAAAAAGTTTCGCGTCTATGATCACTCCCAAGTACCGCAGATACGGCTGCGATGTAATTTCGTGTTCGCCCACCGTTATTGTTATATGCTCTCACTCTTTTCTAGAGCTCAGCAGGACCACCTTTGTTTTCTGGGCCGCAAATTCAAGTTTTGAGTTATCAAGCCAGCTTCTTACTCTGACTATCGCATCATTGCATATCGTTTGGAGCATATCCAGCTGTTTTGCTACTGCTACCACAGCAATGTCGTCCGCATAGCCTACCACCGTAGTATCTTCAGGTAGATCCAGTTGGAGTAAGTCATTGTACATACCATTCCATAATGAAGGGCCGAGCACAGAACCCTGAGGTACTCCCCCCGTGATTTTATATTGCTTTGCCCCTTCGTCCGTATCGTACAGTAGTACTCGGTTGTCAAAATAACTAGCTAAAATTCGCAACAAGTACTCCGGGACTGCGAATTTCCGGAGGGCGCTTAGGATTAATGGCCAACTCGCCGAGTTGAAAGCGTTCTTCACATCTAATGTGATTACTGCGCAGTATTTTTTGCTTCCATTTACCCATCTCTTCCCGCAGAGTGCTTCTCTAAATCGAAGTATGTCGGCTGATCTGTAAGTAGTACAGTTGGATAAACAGTTGCAATCAATTTAGGTTCATTCACTATATTCACATCATTTTTATATGATGCCCCTTTGGAAGGTTTTTTCTTTGATCCATTCGATGGAATACTGATTTTATTGGCTGCAGCAGCACCATTACTGTTTGAAATTAAAGATAACGATTTGCCAGCTGATTTTATGGAGTCACTTTGACTAGTGGTTTCTGTACTGTGTTCACTACGATAATTAAGGCTCATATTTTTTGAGAGGGGAGCTCCTACTAAATCGCTAACAAACATATCTATTGAGTGCAAAGACGATTCATTTTCGCAACTTTGACTTAATTTAGCTTTACACGCTTCAGGCATAATACTACCGTCATTAGAAATATCGTCTAACAATCTCTCAATAATATCTTGATCTATTGAGACAGGTTTTCATCGTCCTGACTTTTTTGGCTTATTGTCAAAAATTTTTTCTTCGCCACTTAAATTATAATTTATTGTATTCTCCTCTTCAATCTTAACTTGTAAGTTGCCACTTCTCCTAATTTCTTCTCGGATTTCATCTACCGTATGGGGCTCCTTCTCTGACTCTAGAGCTGCTAGGCTACTTTCCTGCGCCGGTGATTGCTGCATAAAAAAAATACACATAAAAAAAAATCTACTTAACACTACACATCACTACATACGAGTATACGGAAAATTTCAATTATTTTCTATTTTTTTAAATTTGGGCGCCATTTATGTTACTCACACCACTAGTATGATGCAGTGTGGTAGTCGCGGCTAGATCGAAGCAACGGTCGTGGTTCTCAACCTGCCACACTGCATAGGGTGGGGCAACATAAAAAAGGAAACAAAAAAAAAACAATAAAAAATTTATTTAAGCGCACACTCACCAACTTTTCCGGTCTGCCACAGACGGGCATCCTCCTCCTCGGCACCAAAGAGCCCGCCCCATCTCCTCTTACTTAACCTAACATGCTACTTATAAATTTAAACATGCCACTAACTTAAAAGTTGAACTACTATATACTTACTTTATCTTACCCTTATTTCTAGGGGCGGGCGGCAGCTTCCTTACTCCTCCGGTATCAAAACTAAACTCCGATTCTCGAATTTGTAGGCACTTTCAGTAATCCGACGTTCGAAATTGTAGGCGCTTTAAGTAATTTATGGGATAGGCCGGAAACAAGCCGTTGTCAATCTATGCAGCACAATCTTTTTTTTTTTTTTTGTCGGAACAATCTAGTAAGCGCAGCACTCAGACAGAGTATATATCCATTGTACTGCACTTAAGGTTCCCTTTTACTCGGCTTTAAATCTACCCGGCCTCCGAAGAAGTAGAAGTAGATCCTGTGGTACCAAGGAGCCAAGTTGGTTACTCCTCAGTACATCAGTGCCGAAAATCCCAAACCTGATTCGAGCAAAGGCAGGGCAGACGCAAAGAAAATGGTCCGCCGTCTCGTCTTCTTCTCCACAGGCTGGGCACAGCGCACTGTCTGATATGCCAATCCTTTCCATGTGCCTAGCCCATAGAAAGTGCCCTGTCATCACGCCAACCAAAAGCCTGCAGTCCCTCCTACCTAAAGATAGAAGGAACCGTGACCATCGATCAGAGATAGCAGGAAGCATAATTTTGGTCCATCCGCAGCCTCTCTGAGCCCGCCATGCTCGCTTGTGGGTCGAAACCACCCACTTGTTTGCAGTGGCTTTGATGGCAGCGGAAGGGAGTGGCAGAACAGGCTCAGGGCCAATAAAAACAGCCTCGGAGCCCATCCTGGCCAAGGAGTCAGAGGTCTCGTTACCCGCAATGCCAGCGTGTCCCGGGACCCAAGTCAGCGTCAGACTATTATGTTTTCCAACATAATTTAGCCTGGATTTGCAGGACCTGACTATCGTGGAAGTGGTGGTCAGACTATCCAAGGCGATGAGCGCAGCTTGGCTGTCACTGCAGACACAAATAGATTTGCCTTTCCACCTGTTTTCCACAACAAAGTCCATCGCCTCAAGTATCGCAAACATCTCCGCCTGAAACACAGACGCATGCAGACCAAGGGCAAAGAACCGACGGGTCCCACAAGATTCCACGAAGACACCAGAACCTGAACCTTCTTCAGTCCTGGAGCCATCAGTGAAAATACGGCAGCAGTGTTTGCCGGGCTCGTTCTCGGGATCTAACCATGAGCGAGCCTCTGGCAGCAACACTTTGTACCGCTTTTCTAGTATGACGGTTGACGACATGGAGTCCGTGGGCATCGATGTCAGTGCCTGCGCCGTCGGCCAATATCGAGTACACCCCATACCAGTGGCCACTATGTTTCACTCTGCAGATGGCCTTAACGGCCTCTCCGCGGATGAAGACATCTAGTGGCGGGAGATTCACCAAAGCATCAAGTGCCGGGCCTGGAGTAGTCGGAAATGCTCCGGTACAACATATCGCCACAGCACGTTGTAGTTTTGATAGAGCTTTTTTGACCCCTACAAGAGAGAGTCTGCTCATCCAAACCATCGATGCATAGGTGATAATAGGTCTTACCATAGCTGTATAGATCCATAGGACCTTAATAGGGGAAAGACCCCATGTCTTACCAAAAATACCCTTACACTGCCAGAAAACTGACAGTGCTTTGGATGTCTTCAGTTGGGCATGTATTTTCCAAAGAAGTTTGTTATCAAGGATGACTCCAAGATATTTGATTTCCTTGGATAGCTGGATAGTGACTCCTTTTAGTGTAGGCAGAATAAGTCCATCAAGCTTTCTCCTTCTGGTAAAGAGGACAATACCAGTCTTGACAGGATTAGCCGATAGCCCATTCGCTCTGCACCAAGTGTCAATCATATCTAGAGTTCTCTGCACCCTTCTGCAGACAATCATAAGGGATGGTCCTGTCACAAGACAGCCAACATCATCCGCATATGCCTGAGCGTAGACACCCGAGTCATTAATGGCGTTAAGCAGGGGATCGATTACCATGCACCAGAGCAATGGAGACAGTACGCCACCTTGGGGACAGCCTCTATTAACCCCAGACGACACCAGCAAATCTTCCTCCGCCCGCACCGTTATGATTCTCTGCGCCAGCATTGAACGTATCCAATTTACTAAAGCCCGGTCTACGCACAATCAATAATCAATGTAAACTCCCTAACGTCAACTCCTCCACGGTCAAAACTCAACTCCGATTCTCGATAATTTTAGGCGCTTTCAATAATTATCAAAGTGCAAAGCAATTGCAAGTGGAAAATTTGGTTTAAACTGATCAGTTACAAAACCGCTCCCCTTCAAAACGTTTATTTCTAGACAAGTACATTGTAATTGAATACAAAAATTTTTTGGAATCGTTCACACTTTTAATGTATCAGAACAAATAACAGGAACAACCGACGAGACGAGAGACTATCCACACAAAATCAGACCTGCACCAACGAACATCCGCACTAGACTAGCCTGGACCTTTTCCCAAAACGTTTGTCCTTTTCCTCTTTTTTTATCTCCGTTTCCTCTTTCTTTTTTCCGGCTTCATCCGCTATTCCAATTTGACGATTTCAGCGGTCAAGTCGGTCAGTCAACTCACTTATCTCATTTTTAGACTAGTCTGAGGCAGCGCCATCTCTACCTCAGACTTTGCCTGGTTGCATGCACCAGCATAGCGGACAAAAAAGCAAACAAGAAAAAGTAGGGGAGAATCAAAATTGACAAAACAATAAAAATATAGACGGTGGCGACAACCAAAAACCACGATCGCAACAGGTGTCAGGTATTGCAGTATTAATAATATATATTTAAGAAGAGAAATAAATACATTTTGAAATCCTTTATATGTTGCATCAATGAATTTAATGATTTATTATTAATTTAATTTACTATGGACCATATCACTCCCATCAACAAGATGGAAGTCGTCATGAAATAAAAAATGTTTTCCCAGACATTTTTTATATCAGCGGTAAGGTTTGTGTGAAAAACTAATCGTTCGGTATGCAAACTTTTTATTTCCTTTTTAATTTTTAAATATTTTTATTAAACTTCAGAATGGATGTTAATACTTTTATTGCAATTCTTGTCAATATTGTTTTTATCGTATCATTTATACTAAATGTGAATATGTGAATGTATGTAAATAATTTTTATATTAAATAAAATTATAATGTATTAATAATTTGTCTATTATAAATTTATTTTAATATTGTGATATATTTTATTTTTTATTCTTTTTAGTTGAATTTTATTATTATTGGTGTGTTATAAATTTATTTTAATATTGTGATATATTTTATTTATTACTCTTTTTTGTTACATTCTATTTTTCTTATATAGTTTTAATATTTAATTAAATTTATATAATCAACTTATACAAATTGGTTTTTAGTATTTTTATATTTATACTAATATATAGAATTTAATATAATATAATGGATGTAATAGGCCTACAGGGGAACCAAGCATCCAAATGAAAAATTTACTCGTAACGTACCACTGCATACCCCTGGGGGTGTGGAAAGTGCAAAATTAATAATAAAATTATTTACTTTTAAAAAACTTGTTATTTATTCCAAATAATTTTCTTTTTTTATGTAGGCTGAATATATCTCATGCTTTTCCTACGTCATCTTGCATAACTGTCATCCAATTAGCAAACAGTTTGAAAAGATTAAGAATAATTGAGAATTCAAGTATTTATTAAATACACTTTTTTAATGTGCTGGATTTTACATTTTTTGCATATTTTCACTGTCCAGAATCCGCCATGCTTCGAAACGATATAATTGAGTGTGTTTCATGTCCGCGAGTATTTGCCTTGAAACATCCACTATTTGCAACACTACTAATAATATTGTAGTGTATGAAAAGCATAATGTATATATATACACACAAACGCCAACACCATACGCGGCGTAGGGACATGCAATGTGAGCGGAGACCCAACGTAAGTACATCGAACTCTCATGTTAGAATATTTACGTTATGAAGCGCGAACAGCGCGCACGTTTTTGATTACGTTGCATTCTAATGTTCGATGCCCTCGAACGAATGTACGCTGGCATTGACCGTGATACTTTCCGCTGACATTGCAAAAGCCCTCTTTATGTATTAAGAACCATATTATATACTAAGTCTTAGCACATAAGAAATTAAAAGTATAAATAGCAATAAGATTTTATCAGTAAATCAGATTCGATCTGGAAACCAAACCTTTCGATTCTCATTAAATATTTGGCTGTACTCTAGTAGTCGCCGATTGAAATTGTGCGCTAGCTCTCGCGCCGCTAAATAATACTTTGAGCCCATCTGTACATAGCGATCATATATTTCGCTTCATACACAAATATTTGGCTGTACTCTAGTAGTCGCCGATTGAAATTGTGTGCTAGCTCTCGCGCCGCTAAATAATACTTTGAGCCCATCTGTACATACCGATCATGTATTTCGCTTCATACACAAATATTTGGCTGTACTCTAGTAGTCGCCGATTGAAATTATGCGCTAGCTCTCGCGCCGCTAAATTAATTAATTGAGCCCATCTTTACATGGCGATCCTGCCAAGCTGGCAATTCTCTTATCAATCCTGCCAAACTGGCACTTTATTAAAAACCCAAAAATCTTAAATAATCTTAAAATATATCTAAAACTCCAATAAGAAGATGAATACCGATTTCCACCGACTATTGGAAAAAGTTCAACAACTGGAAGAGCAACACATCCACAAAGAAGCAAACCACCAAAGCCTGATGTTATACCCTGTTGATGGAAGAACTCCAACCCCACGCTTAATACAGCAAAATTTAGAAAAAACAACAAAAATCGAAGAATACGTGCCACAATCTACAACTCCAAACAAACCACCACTTTACATACCATCTACTTCAAAAGCAGGCCCTAAACCAATAACAATAGAAGAGTATAAACAAAGGAACGCGATCCACACTCCACAACCACACAAAGACGAACAAACGACAAAACGTCAACGGAGAAAACGAGCAGGGAAAAACGTGCAAACTCGCACAAAAATAGCATTACTCTTGCGAGATTTCAACCTCGCGAACACAAAAATTAAGCAAAAACAAATAAAAACTAAAATTCATAAAATAAAATACCCTAATGTTAGAACATAGGATTATAAAGATTGTATTGATTTAAGAATCAGTTAGATAAGATTAAAACAAAAAATATATATATATATTTATATCTATATATATATATATATATATATATATATATATATATATATATATATATATATATATATATATATATATATACATATATATATATATATATATATATATATATATATATATATATATATATAATAATAATACGAAATTTTATAAAATGGGTAAAACTCAATCAAAAGTTCAAAATCACAATGGAGACCCACAAGTCACAATACTAAATAATCAAGTTCAACATTCTGAATCCCTAGAGGATCAAGATTTCAAAATATTGATCATATTAATAATAGTATGTGCTCAATTAGGAATTAAACTGTTATCCATGTATAATAAGTGTAACAAAAAACAAAATTTAAAAGCGGCAAAATCAATATTTGATTTGACCGAAGTAATGTCAAGAAAATAAAATAAAAAAAAAAAAATGGAATTAAACTCATTAAAAATTTAGAAAATTTAGTAACAAAGTTAAAGAAAACACCAAGAAGAATTTATTCATATTCATATGTGGAAGCACTACAAAAATATTTATAAAGTTATTCGACATTATTCAAACTAGAAGTCGCCGCATTATCTCAAATTGACCAAGTAAAAGCGACAGACTTATTTAAAAATTACAGCAATTACATAGAACATATAATAGAAAATAATTTACAAAATTTGACAGACGAAAACATAGAAGAAACCAAAGCCACCACCATGACAGACTTCAAAATAGAAACAGCAATCAAAGTAATTCCAGAATTTACTGCAAACTATAAAGAAATAGACTCATTTTGCAAAATATGCACACTGTTGGATGATCCACTAACGCCAGAGGGTAAGATGACACTCCTTGATTTCATTTTTCACGTAAAACTTAGCATCAATGTTAAAACAGCAATAGGTACTACATTAACACTCGACAATCTTGATACATTACTAAGCACACTAAAGTCCAGATATAAGAGCCACTCAACCATTACACAGGTACACTCACAATTAATAAATACTATACAAAAAGGATCTGTCAGTTGCTTCAAAGAACGAATTTTGACACTGATTTCCGAACTCACTACACTACAAATTGAAAATCTGGGAACAAACGTAACAGCAACTGAGAAGTCTGCAATAGTAAAAACTAATGAGTCATATGCTTTAATCACTTTCAAAAACGGACTCAAAGATAACTTAAAACCAATCATATTAGCAGCACAACCCAAAACATTAAATGAAGCAGTAAATCTCGCACTAGACCTAGAACAATCTGTACCCAATTCTAATCAAATTTTTGCCATAAATCAAAACAATCAACAATTCAGAAGATACAGTAATTACAACAACACGAATAACCGATATAACAACAACACCAATTATAATCATAATCGAAACAACAACAACAATAAACACGACTTACAACGAAACAATAGAAACAACAATAATAACCAATATAACGGCAACAGACAGTATGCCAATCAAACACAAAGCAACAATGGGAACTATAGACATCCTAACTACAACAGCAACTATAAAAACAACTACAATAACAACAATAATTACAATAACAATTACAACAGAAACTGTAACAGCAATTTCAATAGAAACCAGAACCAAAACAACAGACAACGTAACAATATATACACAATAAACGCCCAGGGAAACGACCAGGTCCCGGAGGACTACGACTATATCCCTCCGGGCAACAACTACAACAACAACAAAAATTAAATATCTACAAAATATCAAATAACTTAACAAACTACATAACTTTACATTGCACAAATCTACATCAACACTTAACATTTTTAATTGACACCGGAGCTGATATCTCTGTTTGCAAGCAAAAAAGCGAAGACCAAATAATTTCCTCAATAGATAAATGCAAGCTAACGGGGATAACAAATGAAGAGGTACATTCATTAGGAAAATCACATTTAGAATTCAGAATACAACAACAAAACATTAAACAAGAATTTCATATAGGAAAATACGCATTTCCCATAGAAACCGATGGTATTCTCGGAAGAGACTTTTTATCAGCATTTCTGTGCAAAATTAACTATGAAACATTCACCGTAACAATCACGATAACAGACACAGACATAACGCTACCAATGGAAACTCGTTTTCTACACACTCCATACATAACGATACCCGCAAGAACAGAAATAATTCAACATATAAATTTAGAAATAAAAGAAGACAAATTAATGCTAAATAGTGAAATAGAAAAAGGCGTATTTGTAGCAAATACAATAGTACCAGCAAAGGGGATGAGACACATCAAACTAATACAAATGACCACCAGATACAATTAAAAAATATACAAATAAAAACTGAGCCTTTGAAAACTATGATATTCTGTACTATACAAAAAACGAACGTAGCAAACATGACAATCACAGATTCAACAAATTACTAGAAACACTACAATTAAAAATTTCCGATAAAACAACACAGGCAGAACTAATCCATATGTTCAGAGAATATCAAGATATATTTCATCTGGACGATGAACCACTTACTGCAAATAACTTCTACACTCAATACCTATTCATCATAGACAATTCACTGGTTTACATAAAAAATTATCGTTTACCCCAAATACAACATGAAGAAATAGAAAAACAGGTACAGAAACTGCTCAGGGACAAAATAATTGAACAATCAAACAGCCCTTACAACTCACCATTGTTATTGGCTCCTAAGAAAACTCACGATAATGAAGACAAAAAATGGAGACTAGGTGTTGACTATAGGAAATTAAACGATAAACTAACCAGCGAAAAAATTCCCATTAGCGAGATTGGAGGATGTACTAGACGGACTAGGTAGAACAAAATATTTCTCTACTCTGGACATGACGAACTCTTTTCACCAAATTCCACTGAATAAGAACTCCAGGCCCTTAACAGTATTTTCAACAACAAATGGACATTACCAATTTACGAGACTCCCTTTTGGATTGAAAATATCCTCTAACAGTTTCCAAAGAATGCTTACATTGGCCTTGGCAGGTTTATGTTCTAATGCTTTCCTTTACGTAGACGATATAATTGTATTCGGATGCAACCTCAAACATCACAATGAAAATTTAAGAAAAATATTTGAAAGACTGCGTCAATACAATTTGAAGCTGAATCCGTCAAAATGTAATTTTCTAAGACCCGAAGTAGTTTATCTAGGTGATTTGATCACCCCACATGGTATAAAAACTGATCCAGCAAAATACGAAGCAATTAAGAAATACCCTACCCCAAAAAACCCAGATGAGGTAAGAAGATTTATTGCATTCTGCAACTACTATCGTAGATTTATACCCAACTTTGCGAGTATCATGAAAAGCCTGAATAACTTTCTAAAGAAAGGCCAACCTTTTGTATGGAGCGAGGAACGACAAACAGCATTCAGCACTTTAAAAAACAAATTGATGAATCCACCAATACTGAGATATCCAGACTTTACAAAACCTTTTATATTAGCCACTGACGCATCTGACTACGCTCTAGGTGCAGTACTATCGCAAGGTGAAATTGGCGAAGATGTTCCAATTTACTACGCTAGCAAGTCCTTTTTAAAACATGAAATAAATAAATCAACAATTGAAAAAGAACTACTTGCAATACATTGGGGCATACAGTTTTTTAGGCCATATCTATTCGGAAGGAAGTTCCTCGTGATAACGGACCACAGACCATTAGTGTCGCTTTTCCTCCATAAGAACCCTTCCTCTAAACTGACAAGAATACGACTAGACCTATCAGAATATGAGTTCGAAATAATATACAAAAAAGGAAAATCAAATACCAACGCAGACGCACTTTCCAGAATCAAAATTGATTCAGAAACTTTAAAACGAATGATTCCTAAAGACACCGATGAAAAAGCTAAAAGGACATTAATTATAACAAGGGGAATGGCTGCCAAAAAACATGCAGACCAACAAAAACAAGTACAATACAAAACCCAAGAGAAGTCTGATCAACTTCATATCTGGGACTGTACATCTATTACTGACGTCAGATACATTACAAAATTGAAATTTGAAAAAGCGAACGATATAAATATGAAGAGTACTCAATTAATCTATGAAAAAGATAAGAATATATTGCGCGTAAGGTACAACGATAATCCACCGAAATCCGTTTCGATTCTGGAGAAGTTGTCAGCTCTTAATACAAAAACTATGCATAGTAGATCTAGTGATAACTATACGAAATACGTTTCGATTATGGAGAAGCTAGCATCTGAAAAAAAAATTAAAAGTCGACATTTTAGCGCTATCGAATAAAGATATAATTTTTGAAGGTATACAAAAAGAAGAATTTAAAAATATATTTAACAAGCTGCAAGAACAGCAAATTAAAGAAAATCGTTTCGCATACAAGATTATTATATATGAACCCCCTAAAAGAATTGAAAACGATATAATTAAATATAAATTAATAAATGAATACCACAACTCAACACATGGAGGAAACCTTGGTATAAGAAAAATCACTCTAAAACTAAAACAAAGATATGTGTGGAAAAATATGAGTCGAATAGTGAAAGATTTTATAAAAAACTGTGACAAATGCGCACAGAACAAAATAACTATACATATACACGAAAAAGAAATAATTACAGACACACTAGTTTTGAAGTACTTGAAATAGACACAGTTGGACCACTAAGAATGTCAGACAGATTCAGATACATACTCACAATACAGTGCGAACTGACAAAATTTGTAATAGCTCACCCTAAACTCTAAAACCGTAGCTAAAACAGTAGTAGAACAATGTATCCTAAAATATGGCAATTTTAAGACATTCAAATCAGATAGATGCACTGAGTTCACAAATGAGCTCATGCACAACATTTGCTAATTACTAGACATTGAACAACAATTCTCAACACCATACCATCACCAAACATTAGGATCAGTAGAAAGAAATCACCCCGTATTAAATGAATTCATGTTATCTTTTACCAACGACTATGACTGGCACAATTGGATCCCATTCTATACATTTGCATATAATACAACCCCCCATGGAGACACACAATACACACATTTTGAGCTTGTATATGGCAAATTACCACACCTCTCAAGTACTGACAGACAAGAAAATCCAAAAATATACAATATGGATAACTACGCTAACGAACTCAGAATTAGATTACATTATTCAATAAAAAATGCAAAAGCATTAATCGAAAAATCGAAACTACAAAAAAGTATTGTAACACAAAAACACATAAAGACACTAGATTTAAATATAGGAGATATGGTATTAGTAAGAAATATGAATAGAAAGAAAAACCAAAAACCCTACAATGGTCCTTATAGAGTAATTGAAATTCGGAATGTAAATTGTCTATTAGAAATAAAAGGAGAAATAAAAGAACTCCATAAAAACTTATTAAAAAAATATACACCGTTGTAAAGATAAACAAGTAAAATTTTAAGTAATTAATATAACATAAATACTTTTATAAAAAAAAATTTTTTTGTAAAAAAAGTAGTCGCCGATTGAAATTGTGCGCTAGCTCTCGCGCCGCTAAATAATACTTTGAGCCCATCTGTACATAGCGATCATATATTTCGCTTCATACACAAATATTTGGCTGTACTCTAGTAGTCGCCGATTGAAATTGTGCGCTAGCCCTCGAGCCGCTAAATTAATTAATTGAGCCCATCTTTACAATATTTTCTACAATACGAAATAATATTTTCAATAAAATATTTTCTTGATTTTAGACCAGCAAAAAATTGTATACAAAAACAGCTGTTTTTTATTCACCACTTTACACAAACATGGCAGCCCACATATGGTATACGTGTCAATAAACACAATAAATTCACTTACACTTTACATGTGACCAAAAAAATGGTCGAAACGGTAAATAAAAATGGCGCGAATTGAATGTCTTTTCTTATTCTTCTTTGATATAGCTGCCACCTGTTGCTGTGCTGATGTTTGAAGTTGCTGCTCCTCGTAGTGTTGTTGTTGCATTATTTTATCCTTGGGCCACCTTCGGCGCTTTGTGGTATTCAGTGTCTAGTGTTGTTGTATTTAGACTACGCCGGCCAGCTGTAATAATTATGTATAATTATTATTAATGAAACGCAACAAGCTTATTTTATGAATTATAATAGTTTGTTTATTAGACAAGAATATTTTGTTTATTAGACAATAATTATGTGCATTGTTTTAAGGTTGATGGTCAACTGACTACATAACAAGTGTCAGCTGTCAACTTGATTGATGGGTGCGTTCACATCAGCAGTTGTATTACATGCTTATTTCTTTTAATCAAAACAAAAACCTGCATTTTAAAGCTAGCTTGATAGGTAATAATATTCTTACATCTAGTTTCAGCCATATTTTTGTATTAAAAAATTAATAATAATAAATATATAATATGAACAATATAATTCTTATTTCATTTAAACGTTATCAAGCAAGATGTCGATTACATTGACTTTAATTGGCAAATCATCCGTTCTGGCTGCATATTATTTTCCAACAATAGAGTTAGATTCAAATTATGTTTGTGGTCTACCTGATTTTCATGCATATCACACAATTCCAAATACTGATGTTGGGAACTATCTATTTCACATAAGTAAAAACATCATTGGTTCTTATGAGCTTGATGATATTGCCAACTATCTACGTGATGAATATGAAAATTTAAACCTGGAGGGAGTACTTGATATACAAGCAAATCCTAATATACTTGAAATATAAATTTTCAGCAATGAAGTGATTTACTTTAATGAAGATCGAACAATTGGTTCATTATTAGGCTTCGAGCTAATAATGAAGACAAGCTAAGACACGTCCATGCTAGCTGTCAAAAACTGACTGAACATTCGAAATGGCCGAGATTGTCAACATAAGTGAGGGTCATGGGCAGAGAACACAGAGAAAAGAAACTCTTTTTCGCTGCCAGCGTCCGTAGCGGACACACCACGATTTTGAGTGGATTCACCACGATTCTGAGTGGATTCAACACGATTTTCCGTGGATTGATGTACAACGTCCGTTTGCTTTATTTCGCTGCTTTACCGTTTGACGTTTAAGTTTCTTAATCTGTATACTCTGGTCATGAGTACCAACATAACGCCACAAAAAGATCGAAAATCAAACATCCGTAGCCCGCGAAAATTCAAAATTTTTGAACAGACCTCACACATCAGATCTCCCATTAAATATAACAAACATTAATATAATACGTATAGAATGTAATATAACAGTTGGATCATATATTAATGATTTGTATGCACACTATTCACGAGCTTTCTATAAACGCTAGTCCTGGTTATAAAATAGATGAGAATCCGAAAAATATCATCTTTTTACTAGTTAACACCAAGCAGATAGGATAGGTTAACACCAAGCAGAGAAAATTTTTGATCAGGATAATAATTTAATTAATTTCCGAGGAGAAACAATAACACTACGATTATATTTGAAACAACAGGACTAATGATTATTTATAATAAAAACGTAGGGCGAAGTGTAACATTTACCACTTTCCCACCAACACTTGAGCGAATAGGAAGAAAGACTACCAATAAGGTTATTAAACGTAAACGACTAACAATTGATATTTGACGATTCATTTTCATATAATATTAGATTAAAAAATAATTGTATGGCATATTTGTTTAATGAAATTCCATATGATCTTAATGGATTCGAAATTGTTTGTACACGTCACTTCGGAATAACTACAAAAATTAAAAATTATGTGTCTTTGAATAAATGCGGTAGTAATATATTAAAAAATGCTGGTTGGACATCAACAAATACTATTCAAATATCTAATAGTTATTTTAATTTTTGTGTACCACTGAAAATATTATTAGGATTTGCTGAGGACTTTAATAAAGTGGTGGTAAACTCTAAACATGAATTAATTTTGACGTTCCAAGAGTGATCAAAATGTGATCTCAAGGGATTCAAAGGAAAATATAATACTAAATAAAACAAATATGGTATGGATTATCCCACATGTACTATTATCTGAGTTTACCAAATGAGGAATGTTTACGACAATGAGCAGCGGTAAACCATTAATATTAACATTTCACAGTTTGGATTGTTACTTTAAACCCATGCTCCTCCAAGGAACAAATCACTTGTGGAATGTTAAACTTTCAACACAGAGTGAAAGACCGCACATCATATTGATCGAATTCCAAAATGCAAACAAATTTCAACATTGTGATTTAACGGATGTGAAAGTACATCTAAAGTCAATTACATATTCATATGATGATCTTAATTTGAAATTTGATAATGATCATTATGCTATTTTATATGAAATGCATTCACAGTTTCAACAAACTTATTACACACGTGATCCTCAGCCTCTACTATTATGTGATGAATTTAAGACTGTAGCCCCAATAATAGTGGTTTATGTGACACTTCAAAACGAAGCTGTTAAAAAGGAACACTTGATATCAAAATCGAATTTAAGACATTAAAGAATATTCCAGCAAATACATCAGCATATTGCTTACTCATTGATGATAGAGTTATAGAATATATACCTTTAAATAATGAAATCAAAAAAATTATTTAAAGAGTTCCTATTATCTATATGTATTTCAGTAAATTATATACCATTGAACTAATTACTACAAACCTTTAAATGGCTTCAGATAGTTTTATAACATTAGATGTGCAAGGTTTTAAAGGAGATGGAAATAGATTTATAGCAAAAGAGTTGGCTATTACTTATAACTACACTGAATTTCAAAGTTTTATCATTAAACCTCCTTTTGAATTTAGAAGATTGTCTCAGAAATATCAAAGAGAAACAAATTGGCTAACAAAAAATCATCATGGTTTTGCGTGGAATGACGGATTCACCTCATTTAATAGTGTACGAAATTTTTTAAAGGATTAGAGAAAAAAAATGTGTATTGAAGATATACTTAACAAAAATGTTTACAACTTGGAAGAATTTGGATGCGATAATTTAAAAATTCTAAATAAAAAATATCCAATACTTACTCAATGTAATGCACACTATGAATGTTGTGCGTTAAAAAATGCTTTGATTTTAAGAAAATTTATTGATGTAGAAATAAAAAACAATGTATAATAGTTTTGTTTTGAAAATAATAAATCCTTATTATATATTATGTAATAATAACAATATTTTAATAAAAATAATAAAACTTAATTTATCTACTACAATTAATTTCATAATGTCCCCAAGCGTTAGTATTTACTCTATCTTCTTTAATATATCGTTCATCATCATCATTACTTAATAATATTTTTGTCCATTGTTGTGTATAAATTTCATGAACTTTTGATCTAAAGACATATATTTTGTCATAGAATACTTTATTCTGTAGTAAACAATCTATAAACATTTATATACAGTTTCGATAAAACACATTTCTTCACACCTTTTGATTTTTTTATTTCATTACCGTCTAAAATATTAATACAATACATTTTTGAGCTTAGCCCAATGAATTCTTTCATTATTCGACCATTATTATTTTCATCTTTCATCATTCCTAAAGTTTTTTTATTTTTTAAAGGTAAATTGAATCTATTATCACTAGGATATTCTGATGTATCAAAGTTTAGATCAATATCATTACGAATATCTTCATAAAAATCATCTGTTTTTATAGAATATATAAATGAAGCTGTATCCATATAGTTGAACTGTAATTTTTCATTAAATTTAGGTTTCATATAATCATAGTGAAAACTATACATTTTTAATTTTGATAATTCTAAAACAGTAAATCCCAAGTATATTGGTTTATTATATGCAACTTGCTCACGAGAAAGTTCTATTGCTATCATGCTATCTGTAAAATGTTTTAAACTATGAAAATTTGGTCTTGCAATTAGAGCACGTGGACCTAAATTTCTTCCCTTGTTTTACCATTCAGTAACAATCTGTACATTCTTCCATTTCTCAACATTTTCCATTGTTTTTCCATAAACTGCATTATTTAATAATTTAAAGAATTTTTTTTCAAATTCATTTTTCGCAAGTGTTCTATGAAAAGTATTCAGATCAATATAATTCTTCAACCAGTTAGATTGCTTAAATTTCAAAATCCTATGAATTTTCACAAGCTTTAAACCATTAGCAATACACTGTTGTAGATTGCGGTAATGTATAATATAATTTCGTTTATTATTTAAATCTATAATCAATTTTTTAGTTTTGCATTTACTATGTGCTTTTTTACTCTCAGCAAAGAAGGGTAAGTCATTGTGTATATCATGAATATTTACAGGATAATCTCAATCAACTTCTAAAATATAACCAAAGTCTGATTTTATAGTTACTGTAAAAATATCAAAATTTGATATATCCTCAATCCATTCAAATCCACCATAAGGTAAATATTCAGACATTGCCCAACCATATAAGTTATTTGCATCTAAGTACATCAAGTATTCTGAAGATTTACTTTGATCATATCTGGAAGATAGTTATTATTAACCTTTGAATGTCGTTTAGAGCATTGAACAATACCACCTCTAAAACCACTTTTAATGAAATTATACATATTATTATCTTTAAATAATTCTAATTCAATACCTTTTGTCTTCAACATTGCATCCCAGGATAAACTTGGTTTAGTTAGATAATGAACAGGATCTAATTCATAAATAATTTTACATATTTTTCTAAAGTTTTCAAAAACATCTGCTAAAAGTATAACATCTGTTTTTAAATATAACAGCATATAATCAAGTAAAGTTTTGCATTTGAAAGTATTCCAAACTTTTTCAGCATGATCATAATCATCAGTAGAACACTCTACATTATTTAATGTGGAGAAAAATTTTTCACGCGAAGGTAAATTGATATCCTCGATCTACTGAATCTACATATTCATAAGGGAAAACACCTTTTCTTTTCAAGAGTTTGAACTCGTCAATGTTTGTATACAATGAATGTAAAATGCGAAAATCATCAGCATCAAGAATTTTAGCTAATAAATCTAAATATGAGTTCATAAATCTGTATGAGTCTAAAAATCGTAATTCAAAGTATTCGTTATCACTAATATGAGTATCTTTCGCAAGTGATATATATAATTCCTTATTCAGAGGAATTATTCCAATGTGTCCTTTAAATGATTCGAGTTCTTTAACAAACAGATGACAATCATAACCAGAAAACTTATTGAAAAAAATGGTATAAATTTACGTATCTGAAAATTTAAGTTACTGACTAATTATATTGACCTGTAGGATGCCAATGATCAGAAACCTTTTGTTGATCAATTATTTGTTTACAAATATGACAAATTGAACGTGTTTTATGCTTTTCAATTTCTTCTAAAGATCATTGGTACTATTCTATTTAAATAATTTACATATAGAGTATCAGTAATAAAATTTAAATTTAATTAACCAGGAAAATTATTGAAAAAAATGGTATAAATTTACGTATCTGAAAATTTAAGTTACTAACTATTTACATTGACCTCTAAGATACCAATGATCAGAAACCTTTTGTTGATCAATTATTTGTTTACAAATATGACAAATTGAACGTGTTTTATGCTTTTCAATTTCTTCTAAAGATCATTGGTACTATTCTATTTAAATAATTTACATATAGAGGCTTAGTATCAGTAATTAAATTATCTATGACTATCTGAGCTCTTCCTTCGTGAAGAGCAGTCACCTTGTCGGGGTACGAAGGCTTAAATGATTGCAATGACGCAATGGGTTAGGATGGCGGAGTTTTGGCTCATATGGGATTACCCTAGCCGGACTGACTACTGCAGAGTAATCCAACTAAGAATTGTCTCCCTCCTAATCCAGGGTGTTCTTGGGATCGTGCCCATTGGATGTTGTTTTGCAGCCAGGAGATTAATTAGGCTGTATCATAACGGAGTTCCACTTCCTGATAACAGGCCGCCTCAGGTAGTAACGGTGCCTTGCTGTGGTACGGGTCGCTACCACAGTTGACCAACCCCTTCCCCTTTCAAATTTTTGGCTGCCTTAGCGTGATCAATCAAGAGGGTGGCCGTATGAACCAGTATGAATAAAAACTTAAAAAAAAAACTGACGCGCGGTCTCTAAGCGCTAATTCGGATGGGAATCCAAAATCTCCTGCACACTCTGCGGCGGCTATTGTAGCTAAAGACGACGAGCCTGGCACAAGCAAAGCCACGTGCTGCGTTTCTGTTGCTAACCAGAGAACCAAAAGGATCTACAAGGAAAAAAGGGCTGCTCTCCGGAAGGTGGAACGTTTGTCGCGGATCCCAGAGAAGGAGAGGATGGTGAAGCAGAAGGCTTCCCTCGATTGGGCAATGAAAGTCGTGAAGGAGTCTCAAGCTCCAACACAACAGGCTACAAAACGTCAACGGTCCCTAGAAGAGACCACACACACGAATCCAAAAAAATGTAAAAAGTGCGATACTGTCACCACGAAGTCCTTCAGCGAAGTGCTGAAAGGACACCAGGTCATGGCGGTCATAGATAGCAATGACCCGGATGGCAGTATCTCTCCTGAGGGCTGGAGAAGGGTAGAAGTTAGCCTTTCAAGGCTCTACTTCCAGCTTATGAGGGAATTCCCAGGTGGTTTTCCCTCTTTTCGCGACAGCGGATGGCATCAGTGTCACGTGAAGCTGATTGCCTGCGCGGATCAAAGGTCAGTCGAAATTTATAGGATTGCGATCTCCAGGATAGGTGAAGCTAGGGCAGGCGCAAGGCTCGCGAAGGCTCGTACCTAGGGAGCTGATCCCTAGTAGACCTAGAGCGCGCTCGTGGATCCCAGCTGAACCGTCTGACTCTGAGGCTATCTTGGAGATATTTAGGTTGAGCAACCAGCAGCTCCCGACTAAAAATTGGAAGGTGATTAAGGTAGAGGAACCAAGAGGGGATTCCAGGTCAATAACCCTTTTGTGACCGCCGAATCTCTGGCGACTCTAGCTGAATCCAATTGGGTCGTGGGCTATGGCTTCTCATCCACAAGCCTCAAGGTCTATAAAAAGAACGGGCAACCGTCTGACATGGATCAAGCGATAGAGAATCCTTCAGGGGTAACTGCTGATCCTACTGGTGCTGAGGACTCCGTCATGTACCCGAAACGCAGTGACTCTAGGTTAGGTTAGGTTAGGTTAATGTGGCAGCCAGTCCAAGGACCAGCTCACTCAGACCACCATGGGTCCATTGTGATACCACCGCGCCACAACGCAACTCCGATTCACTCGTCGAACCATTTTGAAGCCCTAATAAAGCGCAGGATTTGTTTGATCTTCGCGCTAGACACCTCTGTAAGAGAGCTAAAAGCGTATTTGCCTAAAGAGCCCGCTCTGCTTCTAGCCAGAGCGGGACAACTACAGAAGAGATGTTCCACGGTCTCCTCCTCCTCCTCATCCCCACAGCTTCTGCAGTATTCATGAGAGAATACTCCCAGCCTGAGAGCATGTCTGCCGAAAAGCCAGTGACCAGTTATACATGCCACGACCTTAGAGATATTCTCTCTGGGCAGGGCAAGCAAGTCTCTAGTTTTCCTACTATTAAGTTCCGGTCACATTAGCCTAGTCGTTAAGCAAGTGCCCTCTTGTGCCCAAGACCCATTGGTCACACACACGACCCTATCAGCATCAGTTTACAGGTGGCAATTGGTATTCCAATCTCACATTTGTCCGTGCTTAAAGGAAGGTTGGTACCCCGTCTGGCTAAGTCATCAGCCCTACAGTTTCCCGCAATATCTCTATGCCCCGGAACCCATATAAGGCGTACCTTGAAAACGGTACTGATATCATTTAGGGCTGCTCGGCAGTCCTGAGCAACCTTTGATTTCAGTGCCACCGAGTTCATTGACAAGATGGCCGCCTGGCTGTCCGATTAGATATTTATAATATTTTTTGTTACGGCATGTCTATTTAAGTAGACGGCTACCTCCTTTATGGCTAGGACCTCTGCTTGATAAACACTGCAGTGGTCGGGGAGACGGAAAGAAAGCTCCAGTCCCAGTTCTTTTGAGAAAACTCCAAAACCGACTCTATCGTCAAGTTTGGATCCGTCAGTGTAGAAATTAAGTTCCCCCTTCTCCATGGCATTGGTGTTTGCCACTATCTTCCAGATGGAATATATGTCTGGAAGTGCCTACCGAAGTTGAGATTAGGTATAGAGTGGTCAATGTGTTGGATAGAACTACTCCAGGTATGCGCAATAGTCGAGTGACGAATCTGCCGATCATGCCATAACGCCGGACATTTCAGCCTTAATGCTGATGTGGCGGCCACTTGTTTCCCTACCAGCTCTAATATAGGTAGGTTGAGTATTACTTTTAAAGTTTTAGTAGGCGGGGTCCTTAAGGCACCAGAGATGCATAAAAAAGCCGTTCTTTGGACCTTGCTCAGAAGCTTCAAATAGCTTTGTTTCTGTGTGGCTGGCCACCATACCAGTATTCCATATAGCAATATGGGTCTGACCACCGAAATGTATAGCCAGTGCATAATTCGTGGGGATAGCCCCCACCTGATTCCGACCGCTTTTTTACATGTGTAGAAAGCAATATTGGCCTTTCTGTTTCTTTCTTCAATATTGGGTTTCCAGGTAAATTTTCTATCTAGTACTAGTCCCAAATATCTAACTGTCTCCTTCATCGGAATTTCCACACCTTTGTATGTTAGCGGGGAGACCTCAGGAGATCTATTTTTTTTAGAAAAGAGGATTAATTCCATTTTATCAGTTATTAACCCTAATCCCCTTCTTCCCGTCCAACCAGTAAGCGTGTCCATGCTAGAGCGCAAAATATCCATAAGAGTGTTTGGATATTTCCCTCTGATCACAATTGCCAAGTCATCAGCTTAGGCGACGACATGGCAACCCTTCCTCTCTAGGGCTAGCAGTAATGAATTTTCCGCCAAATTCCAGAGCAGGGGGGAGAGGACTCCTCCCAGAGGAGTGCCTCTGCAGACCTGTCTGCTTAAGGTGTGGGAACCTAAGCTGGCAGTTACTTTTCTGCTGACGAGTATCATCTCTACCATCGCTACCATATTAGGATCAAGGCCCAGAGCTTTTAACGCTCCCGCTGCTTTGTTGTTAACAGCGCCATCTATGTCAATGAACGCCGCTAGTGCGAAATCTTTCTGCTGGATGGCTTTTTCCACTATACCAATAAGTTCGTGTAACGCCGTCTCTGTCGATTTGCCCTTCGTGTATGCATGTTGTGCCGAGGAGATTCTACCAGGTGGTATAGCTTCCCGTAAGTGTGCATCCATCAATCTCTCCAGTGATTTAAGGGGGAAAGACGTGAGACTGATTGGTCTGAAGTCTTTAGGATTTACGTGAGAGGACCTGCTGCCTTGGGTATGAAGGAAACTTTCGTTTCTCTCCATCTCAGCGGAATATAGCCCATGTTAAGACAGCTTCTAATTGCAGTCACAACCCAGGGCGTTATTATGTCCCGGGATTGTTGCAGTTCAGATGGATCAATTCCATCCAGACCCGGAGATTTATATGGACCAAAGGTGTTAATGGCCACTGAACTTTCTCGACTGTAACTATCGCATTCCTTATCTCAGACTGCCTGCCCGGGTTATCATCCTCCACTGTGCTACTGCCTGGAAAATGCGTATCTAAGAGAAGAGCCAAAGATTCCTCGCTCGATTCACTCCACACATCACCCGGACCTTTAAGGTAGCCCAGGTTGTGTGTTGTCATCGCGAGGATACTTCTTAGTCTAGCTGCTTCCGACGTTTCTTCCACATCCCTACAATAATTTTGCCAGGACTGTCACTGCGCAGTTCTGGTTGCTTTCTTGTATATTTTTAGCTCAGCCTTGTAGGCTTCCCAGTCCGCGGGCAGACCCGAAGTTTTAGCCCTGTTAAATAACCGCCTATTGGACTTCCGGAGAGGGCCTGGATCCATTGACCACCAAGGTGGTTTGTTCTTGCCTCTCAGTTTTACAACCGGGCACCCGGCTGTCAGTGAACTATTCAGGGCCGTGGTTACCTGATTGATCAGCTCGTCTAATTCCACAGGGTCTGTGGGATCAGACGGGGGATTTATTGACAGTGAGGCCCTGAGAGTTTTCCTATACTTCCCCCAGTCCGTACTCCATATATTTCTAAAGGTCTCAACTGGAGCTACTGGGAAGTTCACTTCGTATTCTATATAGCGATGGTTAGAGTAGGAATTTTCATTCGACACTCTCCATCTTTTTATATTGTTAGCGAAGTTATCGAAGGTCAGGGTAATATCTAACACTTCCCTTCTATTTTGTGTTATAAACGTCGGCTCTGAGCCTAAATTTACGACACTAAGCCTATTCTCTATATTGAAGTCTAAAACTGACTGACCTCTTGCGTTAGTGTTCGAACTTCCCCGCAATGTGTTGTGTGCGTTTACGTCACTGGAGACAACCAAGTTCCTTTTGGCTGCGGCTGCCTCCATGACCAATGTCCGAACCTCCTCTGTTGGAGCGTCCTTGTCATGAGGCATATATGCGGAGGCTACCCAGAGACTGCTATTTTGCTGCTCAATGCTTGCCGCCACCGTATCGCCATTACTTAACTGTGGGAGCAAAATGATGTAAATGTTATCCTTTGCTACTATACAAGCACGAGGCTTACCTGTGCTCTGAGCGGCTATCATCTTGAAGCCTCTCATCTTCAAACCGCAGATTTTGTTGCCGCATATCCACGGCTCTTCGATGAGGGCCACGTCAAAACCACCGGAATTCAGGCGGACCATCAAGTTCGCAGAGCCGAGTTTACAATGGTGGAGGTTGATTTGGATCAGCTTCATAAGAATCTGTCCTTCTTACCTCCACCATCGTAACGTCCGCGTCCTCTTCTAATTCGGTGTAGTCAAGAAGGTCGTCCTCCTCAAAGAGCTGCCCGACCTCGGTCAGCTGCTCTGAGTCAGTCGACCTTCTTCACCACCGCCAGCCTCGCTATCCTTGTCACCCTCTATCTCCTCCGGTTCCAAAATTTGCTCGTCGCTGCGGTAGATCCGAACGGTCGCGTGAACGAACCCGAACCTGACTACCCCATTTCACCCAATATATTTACATAATTAAATGCGCAAGGACATTTGAAATGTTGACTGTGGCCTTTGGCGAGTCTACTATGAGCAGAACATAAGTTCAATTGTGGTATAACCGGTTTAAGGAAGGCCGAGAAGATGTGAATGACGATGCTCGTCCTGGTCGCCCGAGCACGTCAACAACCGATGAAAACATTGACGCAGTGAAGAAAATGATTTTGGATAATTGTCGAATCACTATCAGAGAGGTTGCTGATGATGTTGGCATATCGTTCGGCTCATGCCAAGAAATTTTTACGGATGTTTTAGGCATGAAACGTGCGGCAGCGAAGATTGTTCCAAAATTGCTAAATTTTGAGCAAAAACAACGTCGCATGGACATCGCTCAGGACCTGTTAAACATCGTCAACGACGATCCAGATTTCCTCAAAAAGATCATAACTGGTGACGAATCGTGGGTGTATGACTATGACATTGAAACCAAAGCCCAATCATCCCAATGGAAACGTCCAGATGAGCCAAGACCGAAAAAAGCACGTCAAGTTCGGTCGAACGTGAAGGCTTTGCTGACAGTTTTCTTTGATTGCAATGGCGTGGTGCATCATGAATTCTTGCCACAAGGTCGTACGGTCAACAAGGAATACTACCTTGAAGTTATGCGCCGTTTGCGAGAAGCAATTCGTCAGAAACGCACAGAATTGTGGAAAAACCAATCATGGATTTTGCACCATGATAACGCACCAGCTCACACATCGATGCTTGTGCGTAATGTTTTGGCCAAAAACAAAACCGTTATCATGCCTCAACCACCGTATTCACCGGACTTGGCCCCCGCTGACTTTTTCCTCTTTCCAAAACTGAAGACACCGATGAAAGGAAAGCGTTTTGCTACGATTGAGGAGATAAAAGAAAAATCGAAACAGGAGCTGTTGACGATACCAAAAAAAGCGTTTCAGAAGTGTTTCGAGGATTGAAAAAAATGCTGGCATAAGTGTATTATATCTGAGGGGAATTACTTTAAAGGGGACAAGATAGTTGTTGATGAATAAATAAATACTTAATTTTTTGATCACACAATAACGGTTCTTTTTTGATCACACCTGGTATATAATGTATGCGAAAACATTTCATTTAAGCATTTTTATGTTACCAGCTCATTACGTGACCAATATACACACACACACACACAACTAGGCTGTGGCTGCCTGCTGCATTTTAACTATTTCATCAGCTATTATCATCAAACGCTCAGCCCGCCCCCTCGAGTCTATACTCAAGCCCATCAAACGCATTCCAATTTCTAGTACAGGCAACCAACTCACCACCACAGCAACAACAAAATAATTTGGTGCCTGAATATATAAAAGTGCTTTCTGGACCACAACTATTATTAAGTAATATGGAGAACTTTTGCAGCAAATCGGAGCAAAACACAACTTTACTCCAGCACATTTATACCAAAATCTTTAACAATACTTAAACATGGTCCAACTTATTTCCCCGATTTTTCATACGGAGCAAAATATATTTACAATTCTTACAATCACATACATTCTTTTCACTCATTTCTAAATTTTTACTCCACAATCTTCATATAAAACCACTACAAATCGTACGAATGGAGCAAAAAAGGGAAAAATCGTCCATAAGAGATCTTTCTATACTACTATTGTGCTTTTATCTATGATGGCCTTTATGAATACAACAGCTAGGGCCAGAAGTTGTTGGAAAGGCTCCAGTACAATAAATACTAACCGTTCTCTCTAGGGCAGACTTGACAGACAAACTTTTCACCCAGACAATCGATGCATAGAATTTTACGGGCCTGATTATTACGTTATAAATTCAAAGGACTTTCTAGGGTGCCAGAAGCCACATCTTGCCAAAAATGCTCTTCCATTGCGAAAAACTCCATTAGTTCAACGTGTGATACATCCGTGGAGAACTGAATTGTGACCTACTTAAGTGTTGGCTGAACAAAACCTGCGACCCACCCCTTCTAGATAATTAATAGCAATGTGATACAAAATAAAACTATCGAATAGGGAATGGTATGAAGCTAAAAGGAAATGAAAGTTCACAGATTCCAAAACAAAACCCTATCAGTGTTATTTTTCCAACACGTCTCAATTTTTTTGTATACGCACTTAAAGTTGATAAAACTGTACTTCAACTTACTGCAACTTTGATTTACAGTTTAGGTTTGGGTAGAGGTAGCAGCAAGAGGCACAATTAGGCACAAATAATGGCTCAATGTGATACCACGGCCGAGTATAGTTACCGCTTAGACGGTGCGAACCAGTGCGGCACCTGAGGCAGCACGACTCCCCCGATTAAAGAGTGTTGAACTAACCAGACAGTTTTACAAATTTTGCTAGGTCCCCAATCTTACAGGTGGCGAGCTCTGGCAGGCTGGTTAAGAAAGCAGCCCCGATGCATTTTTCGTCTGGCTACAGGTGGACACTGACACATTTCTGTACGAGTCGTGAGAACATACTGATGCCCGCAAGAGATCTAATGGCAGCTTCGCCGTCTGAGAAGAATTTAATTTTGACACCAGAAACCTCATTACTTAGAGCCCAATTCAATTCGTTGTAAATTGCCATTACCTCTGCCTGAAAAACACTGCAATGGTGATGGAGTCTGAGCGAGATGCTAAGATCCAACTTGTTGGAGAAGATCCCGCTACCGGCCCTGCCCCAAACCTAGAGCCGTCTGTGTATATTTCTAGAGTGTCATCGGTGATGACTCTGTTTCTGATCCATTCGTCTCTGATTGGGATAATAAGGTCGAACACCCGCTTAAGGTTGCAATTCGGACAGACATACTCAACAGAGCTAGGGTTAGGCAAGTCCTGATTAAGGATACTAGTCTGTCCCAGATCCATCCTCACCCACCGATAAAGTGCGTTGAGTTTGTTAGCAACTATTTTGGCCTGTTGTTTTACCAAAAGCTTTGAGGGTAGTCAGCAGAGATATGTAAGGAGAAAACTCGTAGGTGTGGAGCGTAGAGCTCCAGTGATCAACAGAGCTGCACTCTTTCTGACTTTGTCAAATGGATTCAGGTTACAAGCCTTGGTGCAAGATACTTTTATAGCTTGAGAGAGGGCTGCTGTGATTATGTCCACCGCCTGGTCAATATCAAGCAGGTTCTCGATGGGAGGTGGGGTCGGTGCCAAGCTAGACTCCAGTGTGGACTGGAATAAGGACTAGTTTGTGCGCTTTCTTTTGATTGATTTGGCTGACCTAGTTCTTATGGTTTCGAAACTTAAGTACCTACGATCCGAAAAGGAACATTCCTTAGAGACGGACCAGTTGGTAACAAGGGTCGAGAATTGCTCACCAATTTGTTGAGAACTTCCTGCCTGTTAGGATTCAGGAAGGTCGGTTCATCCCCCGAGTGGCAGTTTAGTGTACCTCACTAGTGTACACTGACGACCCCACATCGTCACAAGCACTCTAGTGATTCACCTATGATAACGAGCTGAGAATAGTGCAACGCCATGCACTTGCACTCAATCCCAAATAGGCTAAATACGCACATTTGGTGGTGCATTGACATGCGCTGCCTATATTGTAGCGTTGCATGATAAAATATGCTTATTCTAAAGAAATTAATTTAATGAATTCACATTGAATTTTAAATTGGAGATTTTACAAAGAATTTTATGCTGGATGATGTTACAAAGAATTTGAATCTGATGTTTTTAATGGGAATATGAATTGGATGATTTTACAGAGAATTTGATCCTGGATGATTTTAAAGTGAATTTGAATCTGATGTTTTTAATGGGAATATGAATTGGATGATTTTACAGAGAATTTTATGCTGGTTCATTTTAAAGTGAATTTGATGTAGCTGCTGCTGTTGGTATTGATATTGTTGTTGTTGTTAGTGCGGATGTAACTCACGCAATTAAAATGCCATAAACAAAGATTATGATTCGTCAAAGAATAATATCGGTAATTCGACACTTTAGACTAATTGTGGAGATATGATTTGTAGCTAGTAGAAGTAAGATAGGTATATTTTATGTTACATAAAATAAGACATAAAGATATTTTAAATATTATAAAAAAGCCGCCGAGCCACAGAAGTCAATCTGCAGAATCTAAAACTGCACCACGCATTACCCTCTCCGTATTCTAAGTCAGGAACGACTTATATCAGCACAACCAATAGCTTCGCCAACGGCACACTCTACCGGTCATAATCTCTGCTGAGGGCGATATTCCGCTTTGCTTAGGTTTCTTTCTAACCTACAGCCGAATTTGCATTCATACACCGTATGGAATCTGCAATAATATGTTGATCCGATATACTTACACCACATGGCGATCCTGTAACTTATCCGGAACCTGACAAGCAGCCAAATATAGCAACCAAATGTTACACAGCTAGAAGCCGCTATTCCGAAGCAAATACAAACAACTCTGCTCAAAAACAGCTTCAAACTCATGGAAAAATGAGTGGCCCGAAAGTACATCAAAACCAACCGTTCTTGCGCCGGTATACATACTGAAACCATCACTGAAAGTCAGACCACTACCAGTCACGTTCCAGAACTGGGGCGAATGAGGCTGCTATTAGATTTGCTATCACATCCTTTGACAGCTTCAAGTCGCCCGGACTGCATGGCATATATCCGATTGTGTTGAAGGAAGGCATTGAGTTAGTGTTGGCAGCACTGAAGAAGATCTTCACTGCATATCTCGCACTGGCCTATGTACCACGCTCTTGGAGGATGGTTGTGGGTTGCTTTCATTCCTAAGGTTGGAAGAGACGACTACACCAATCCCAAGAGCTTCAGACCTATTAGTATGACCTCGTTCATGCTAAAAAGTTTAGAACGCCTGGTGGAGCTTCGCATGCGTAGGGAGTCTCTGAAGACGCATCCACTCTCTCCATTTCAGCATGCCTATCAAAGCAGAAAATCCTGCGAGACGTCTCTGCAAAACCTTGTTGGAAGGATAGAGCGAGCCATCGACAGGAAAGAATACGCAATGGGCATCTATGTGGACATAGAGGGTGCGTTTGACAATGCTACTTTCGAGAGTATGTGCGGCTCTGCTAGGCGGCATGGCGTAGACCGGGTACTAGTAAATTGGATACGCTTAATTCCTTGCCCAGAGACTTATAACGGTGCGGGCGGAGGAAGATTTGCTGGTGTCGTCTGAGGTTAATAGAGGCTGTCCCCAAGGTGGCGTACTGTCTCCATTGCTTTGGTGCATGGTAATCGATCCCCTGCTTAACGCCATTAATGACTCGGGTGTCTACGCTCAGGCATATGCGGATGATGTTGGCTGTCTTGTGACAGGTCCATCCCTTATGATTGTCTGCAGAAGGGTGCAGAGAACTCTGGATATGATTGACAGAGATTGGTGCAGAGCGAATGGGCTATCGGCTAATCCTGTCAAGACTGGTATTGTCCTCTTGACCAGAAGGAGAAAGCTTGATGGACTTATTCTGCCTACACTAAAAGGAGTCACTATCCAGCTATCCAAGGAAATCAAATATCTTGGAGTCATCCTTGATAACAAACTTCTTTGGAAAATACATGCCCAACTGAAGACATCCAAAGCACTGTCAGTTTTCTGGCAGTGTAAGGGTATTTTTGGTAAGACATGGGGTCTTTCCCCTATTAAGGTCCTATGGATCTATACAGCTATGGTAAGACCTATTATCACCTATGCATCGATGGTTTGGATGAGCAGACTCTCTCTTGTAGGGGTCAAAAAAGCTCTATCAAAACTACAACGTGCTGTGGCGATATGTTGTACCGGAGCATTTCCGACTACTCCAGGCCCGGCACTTGATGCTTTGGTGAATCTCCCGCCACTAGATGTCTTCATCCGCGGAGAGGCCGTTAAGGCCATCTGCAGAGTGAAACATAGTGGCCACTGGTATGGGGTGTACTCGATATTGGCCGACGGCGCAGGCACTGACATCGATGCCCACGGACTCCATGTCGTCAACCGTCATACTAGAAAAGCGGTACAAAGTGTTGCTGCCAGAGGCTCGCTCATGGTTAGATCCCGAGAACGAGCCCGGCAAACACTGCTGCCGTATTTTCACTGATGGCTCCAGGACTGAAGAAGGTTCAGGTTCTGGTGTCTTCGTGGAATCTTGTGGGACCCGTCGGTTCTTTGCCCTTGGTCTGCATGCGTCTGTGTTTCAGGCGGAGATGTTTGCGATACTTGAGGCGATGGACTTTGTTGTGGAAAACAGGTGGAAAGGCAAATCTATTTGTGTCTGCAGTGACAGCCAAGCTGCGCTCATCGCCTTGGATAGTCTGACCACCACTTCCACGATAGTCAGGTCCTGCAAATCCAGGCTAAATTATGTTGGAAAACATAATAGTCTGACGCTGACTTGGGTCCCGGGACACGCTGGCATTGCGGGTAACGAGACCTCTGACTCCTTGGCCAGGATGGGCTCCGAGGCTGTTTTTATTGGCCCTGAGCCTGTTCTGCCACTCCCTTCCGCTGCCATCAAAGCCACTGCAAACAAGTGGGTGGTTTCGACCCACAAGCGAGCATGGCGGGCTCAGAGAGGCTGCGGATGGACCAAAATTATGCATCCTGCTATCTCTGATCGATGGTAACAATGGATATATACTCTGTCTGAGTGCTGCGCTTACTAGATTGTTCCGACAAAAAAAAAAAAAAAAGATTGTGCTGCATAGATTGACAACGGCTTGTTTCCGGCCTATCCCATAAATTACTTAAAGCGCCTACAATTTCGAACGTCGGATTACTGAAAGTGCCTACAAATTCGAGAATCGGAGTTTAGTTTTGATACTGGAGGAGTAAGGAAGCTGCCGCCCACCCCTAGAAGTAAGGGTAAGATAAAGTAAGTATATAGTAGTTCAAATTTTAAGTTAGTGGCATGTTTAAATTTATAAGTAGCATGTTAGGTTAAGTAAGAGGAGATGGGGCGGGCTCTTTGGTGCCGAGGAGGAGGATGCCCGTCTGTGGCAGACCGGAAAAGTTGGTGAGTGTGCGCTTAAATAAATTTTTTATTGTTTTTTTTTGTTTCCTTTTTTATGTTGCCCCACCCTATGCAGTGTGGCAGGTTGAGAACCACGACCGTTGCTTCGATCTAGCCGCGACTACCACACTGCATCATACTAGTGGTGTGAGTAACATAAATGGCGCCCAAATTTAAAAAAATAGAAAATAATTGAAATTTTCCGTATACTCGTATGTAGTGATGTGTAGTGTTAAGTAGATTTTTTTTTATGTGTATTTTTTTTTATGCAGCAATCACCGGCGCAGGAAAGTAGCCTAGCAGCTCTAGAGTCAGAGAAGGAGCCCCATACGGTAGATGAAAACCGAGAAGAAATTAGGAGAAGTGGCAACTTACAAGTTAAGATTGAAGAGGAGAATACAATAAATTATAATTTAAGTGGCGAAGAAAAAATTTTTGACAATAAGCCAACAAATCAGGACGATGAAAACCTGTCTCAATAGATCAAGATATTATTGAGAGATTGTTAGACGATATTTCTAATGTCGGTAGTATTATGCCTGAAGCGTGTAAAGCTAAATTAAGTCAAAATTGCGAAAATGAATCGTCTTTGCACTCAATAGATATGTTTGTTAGCGATTTAGTAGGAGCTCCCCTCTCACAAAATATGAGCCTTAATTATCGTAGTGAACAGAGTACAGAAACCACTAGTCAAAATGACTCCATAAAATCAGCTGGCAAATCGTTATCTTTAATTTCAAACAGTAATGGTGCTGCTGCAGCCAATAAAATCAGTATTCCATCGAATGGATCAAAGACAAAACCTTCCAAAGGGGCATCATATAAAAATGATGTGAATATAGTGAATGAACCTAAATTGATTGCAACTGTTTATCCAACTGTACTACTTACAGATCAGCCGACATACTTCGACTTATAGAAGCACTCTGCGGGAAGAGATGGGTAAATGGAAGCAAAAAATACTGCGCAGTAATCACATTAGATGTGAAGAACGCTTTCAACTCGGCGAGTTGGCCATTAATCCTAAGCGCCCTCCGGAAATTCGCAGTCCCGGAGTACTTGTTGCGAATTTTAGCTAGTTATTTTGACAACCGAGTACTACTGTACGATACGGACGAAGGGGCAAAGCAATATAAGATCACGGGGGGAGTACCTCAGGGTTCTGTGCTCGGCCCTTCATTATGGAATGGTATGTACAATGACTTACTCCAACTGGATCTACCTGAAGATACTACGGTGGTAGGCTATGCGGACGACATTGCTGTGGTAGCAGTAGCAAAACAGCTGGATATGCTCCAAACGATATGCAATGATGCGATCGTCAGAGTAAGAAGCTGGCTTGATGACTCAAAACTTGAATTTGCGGCCCAGAAAACAAAGGTGGTCCTGCTGAGCTCTAGAAAAGAGTGAGAGCATATAACAATAACGGTGGGCGAACACGAAATTACATCGCAGTCGTATCTGCGGTACTTGGGAGTGATCATAGACGCGAAACTTTTTTTTTATTTTTTTTTTATTTCATATATTTATTGATTGTATCTTCTAATCTTAGACTAACAATAAGTAAGCATATCTTACAAACTAAATAATTAATATTAATACACCCTGCCAATGCTTAGTGCTTTTTAGTATTCACAATGTTATATGTTAGTTACTGTAATAAATGTTATATTAGTGTTTGTACATGTTTAAGGTGTCGATGTAAGTTATGCCGGCGATTTCGTACGTTTTAGGCGACCCTATTACATGCTAGTATCCTAGCTAGATGATTTGGGTGCTCTTTGATTTTTTGCGCATATTTTAAGCTGGCGTCAAAGATTTCATTTTTTTTTGTTTGTTTTTTTTGTGAATGTTTGTATTCTTTATAAACCAAGGAGCCAAGGACGCGAAACTGACCTTCAAGGAACACCTTAGGACAGTATGCGAAAAGGCTGCTCGCGTCAACGGTGCGCTCACAAAGATGATGCCAAACTTGGGAGGGCCCAGATCAATTCGAAGGAAGCTACTATCGAGGATAACTACCTAGATCATCGTATATGCGGCTCCAATATGGGCAGAAGTCGCGCGTACAGAGAGTGTCTCAAAAGGAATCCGATCTGTACATAGGCTCAGCGCGCTAAGGGTTGCTAGCGCCTTTCGGACAGTTTCGGATGATGCCATTTGTGTGTTATCAAGTAAGCCACCAATCGACCAGCTTGCATATGAAATGCAGGATTTGTATAGGAGAGCGACAAGACCAACGGCTGCAGATAAGCTTGAAATAAGACAGAAAACCATGCAACAATGGCAGCAAGGATGGGAGCAATCCAGCAAAGGCCGATGGACATTCCAACTGATACATAATATCAACGAATGGTACTCGCGCACACACGGCGAACTTAACTTCTATTTAACGCAGATGCTTAGTGGCCACGGGTGCTTCAAGGAATCCTTGCACAAATACAAATACGATGATGACCCGTTTTGTCCAAGTTGCCTGGGAGAGCTGGAAGACGCGCAGCATATACTTTTTCATTGCCCGCGATATAACGAGAGCAGAAACAACTTGAGCGCTATCTTAGGAGAACAACCAGCAGTGGCTAGTCTGGTAGCGCATATGTGTGAAACCGAGACTAAATGGGAGGCAGTTTGTTCTACAGTATCCATTATGATGATAACTCTGCGGAACACTGAACGCGCCCGAACAGCAGCACGTCTAAGCCAGCGCAGTGCTGAGGAAAACGTGAATAGGGGTGGATCAAGAAGTAGGACTGAAAATGGACAGACCTAAGACTGACGATTGAGCGGTAACGCTCGTAACGGCCTCTCAACGCATTACCTAAAGGTGAGGTCCCGAGAGTATAATCCGTCCGGACATCGGGGTGATTTTAATGGGATAAGGCCTCACACTACAAGGGTTTTTGACTGCTTTACACCTCGTAAAAAGAAAATATAATACAAATAAAAAAACATACTTCGACAGAAGCAATTGTACCGGCAAAAAGTTTAATTATATTCGAATTAATAAGAAATTGCGAGAAGCAATAGATCGCGTTTTTGTGTTACAGAATTTAGTGTTCGAGAGGGGGAAGTGGTTAGAAAGGGTTAAAACCATATTTTAAATTGGTGAAGCTCTTGTGGCACTTCTAGTACCTACTGAAAAATTTGCGTGGGGAGATGTTGGGATTATTCCACGCTAAGAATCTAAACCGCTAAGAGCACGCGACTCTTAATCTCGGGGTTGTGGGCGTGGCTCACGTTGGCGGCCGTAAGAATAAGGTAGCAATAGTTAGTAATTGGGTGAAGGAAAGTTAGTTGTAGGGATCTTATGAATGGTGTAAAAATACATATAAAAGAACTTACTCCCAAGTCTGCTTCGTTGATGTAGATGTCCAGTTGGAGAATGGTCTGAGTTCAAAATCTGAAAAGGGAAATAAATACTATGTGTTTCATAAGATAAAATAAATAAAAGTGTTTCTGTTCATACGATACGATATACGAGTATGTATAAATATATGTAATATAGCGTCTAAATGGAGTACAATGTGAAAGCATAGTTCTTCGAGTCGAATGGCTGGGAAGACAAAATAAGTATAGGGTTAGATTAGAAAATGTTGTTTTATGTTAATTACCGTGCAAGTAGGTATTGGGATCCGTGATGATAATCGGTGTGGTGGTTCTGAAAAATAAATTTTGTTAGTTTACATGTTTAAGGTATATGTAAGTATAGTTGCCCGGCTAGCTCAGGGTAGAGCATTAAATGCTGATCGACGCTTCCACCCGTGTTCCGGCGGAGTTTGTAATCCTGGCAACCCGTGTGTTTTGTTGCGATCGTTCCTTTAGCCGCCACTGTCTGTATGTTCATTTTTTTTATTTTGATTCTCCCCTTCTTTTTCTTGTTTCCTTTTTTGTCCGCTATGCTGGTGCATGCAACCAGGCAAAGTCTGAGGTAGAGATGGCGCTGCCTCAGACTAGTCTAAAAATGAGATAAGTGAGGTGACTGACCGACTTGACCGCTGAAATGGTCAAGTTGGAATAGCGGATGAAGCCGGAGAAGAAAGAGGAAACGGAGATAAAAAAAGGCTAGTCTAGTGCGGATGTTCGTTGGTGCAGGTCTGATTTTGTGTGGATAGTCTCTCGTCTCGTCGGTTGTTCCTGCTATTTGTTCCGATACATTAAAAGTGTGAACGATTCCAAAAAATTTTTGAATTCAATTACAATGTACTTGTCTAGAAAATAAACGTTAAATTTTTGAAGGGGAGCGGTTTTGTAACTGATCAGTTTAAACCAAATTTTCCACTTGCAACTGCTTTGCACTTTGATAATTATTGAAAGCGCCTAAAATTATCGAGATTCGGAGTTGAGTTTTGACCGTGGAGGAGTTGACGTTAGGGATTATTGATTATTGATTGTGCTGAATAGATTAATAACTGCTTGTTTCCGGCCCATCCCATAAGTTACTGAAAGCGCCTACAATTTCGAGAATCGGAGTTAAGTTTTGATACCGGCGGAGTAAGGAAGCTGCCGCCCGCCCCTAGAAAAAAGGTTGAGATAAAGCTAAGTATATAGTAGTATAAATTTTAAGTTAGTAGCATGTTAAAATTTTTAAGTAGCATGTTAGGTTAAGTAAAAGGAGATGGGGCGGGCTCTTTTGGTGCCGAGGAGGAGGATGCCCGGCTGTGGCAGACCGGTAAAGTTGATGAGTGTGCGCTTAAATTGATTTTTTATTGTTCTTTTTTTTTGGTTTCCTTTTTGCTATGTTGCCCCACCCGATGCAGTGTGGCGGGTTAAGAACCACGACCGTTGCTTCGAGCTAGCCGCGGCCACCACACTGCATCATACTAGTGGTGTGAGTAATACACCACGGGTTTAAACTTTAGTTTGGCCCACAATTTCATTATTATTCATTATGGAGAAGAGGGAGAAAAGGAAACATTTACAGGACAGTTATTGAAATTGTCTCTTTTTTACGTTAGGAGTGCAAGCTTTTTCAGAAGATTTTTACATCTTGCAACAATTTAATTATTATTTTTCTTTCAGACACACTGTTGTAAGTCAAACTCAAAGTGTCCTCTAAAACCCTCGTAGCGATTAGATTTTATTATTAATAAAATAAGAAACGTGTATAGCCCTAAGAGGCACGTATAAAGTAATAAAAAAGTTGTTATTAAGGAAAAGCCGATTGTTTGATTTTAGGTGCACTCATTTGACAATTGAACAACAATTAACTTTCACTATAATTTCCAAAACTGTGCAAGTCAATTGCCGCATTGGTAAATGGTAAATGGCAGAATGTGCAAAACCAAAGAGTAGGGCATTTAGAAATAATAAAATATCTCCCTCACAACTCTAAACCAATTAAGTTTCCTACAATTATTATTAAGTTTCCCACAATTATTACGGATGCACATCAACACAAAATATTTATGACCTGCCTCAATTTTAAGCTTTCGTTGTTTGGAAATTCATAGCACTTATTAAAGCCATCAGCACACTTCCTCGTATGCGGCATTACTGTAATAATCTAAAATTAAATAAAAATAATTGAAAAATATGCAATATATTACAATATTTTAAAAAAATTACTTTTCTTGTATATCCAAGCTCCTCCTAAAGAATAATTTTTACATTCAATAAATGTAGATATTGCAAATGAAATGTGGTGAAATATTTGGAATTCACCATGACCGAAAGAATTTCACAGTGTTGTATTAAAGTGGATTTCAACATGAATATTAAGAATAGTTTTACATTATTTATACTGCAATTTTCTTGCTACCAACTTAAACGAAACTAAAAATCAACTATTATTGTTTTTTTTTAACAGTTTATTAAATAACTAAATTCGAAAAATAAATTTAAGACTAAGCTACTATAAGCTTTCGACCTAAAATTGTGTTTACTTAATTTGATATTGGAATTTTAAGATGTTCACAACAATGTACATATTTTCTTTGTGAAATTAGAGAGTAAGTCAGATACAGCAAAGATTGATCATTGGTTGAGGCGCTTTTTTGATGGTATGACATCCTTCTAAAATAAGTTGGATTGAGATTGTCTTTGTGTTGCATAGTTAGCATAATGGCATGTTTCTTCTATACTTAATATGTCCTAGTCTCAATCGCGTCAATTTTGTATATATATGTTCCATGCTCTCCTTGGAAAATATTTTTCGTTTGCCATCTTTGTTATAAAACAAATAAAATACTTTAATATAATAAAATACTTTAATTTTTGACAACCAAAGCATAAGATTTTAGGATCATAAGTTTTATTTGCCTGATAAAGCATTAATTTATTTACTTGCGTTAAATTCCTTTGCATTGCTTTGAGGTGATGTGCTTATATGTATTAAGCTGATTTTTTTTTAAAATATAGTGCAATGTTTTGTGGTGTTTTTGACGTTTAGTGCTATTGTTTTCCTCTGTTACAAATTCGAAACTTTTTAAGTTTTTTGTGGTTCATTTCAGTTTTATTAATGAGAAAATTATACGTCAACTGAATAGATTTTACTTAAGTACGTACTTTTCTTATGAAAAATGAATCAATTGTTGCATTGTTCTATAAATCACCTTAATTAAATGTGGCCTGCTATTGTGTAGAGTAACGCTTCTCAATAATTCCATTTTGTTACGTATATACACAATGGTTCTAAAATAAATTTCAGAACACAACACCACATATCAAGAGAAATAAATTGTTTAAAATTAAGCATTTAGTTTACAATTGTGGAAACAAAAATAATAGAAATGGCATATACAAGAAAAATAAAGTAATGCAAAATAAAATATATTTTCGTTCTATATTTACTATAATCAATAAGCAGTGTGTTAAAAACATTTGGCGTTTAAATGATATGAGCGATTGGATTGTTCTCATAAGAGTTTCTTAAAAATTTACCATAAACAAATAGCTGATGAATCCGAATGATAAAAATTTTGTTTGTAAAAAAAATTAAGTGGAATCGGGAAATTTCCTTATTTTCCTGTTTTCTTTTACTTTTTTTTTATTTTCTTCATGTATTTTTTACATTACAAAGTGTATAGTAATTTATTTCATTTCATTTAAAAACTTAAATCCGCCGTGAAAGCAAATCCAATTTCTTTACTTCGGCTTTGGCCATGACATTCGACAATGAGAATGGCTATTTGAATGGGCATAGCCACTGTGACAAAGTGGAGAAAAGAAAACTGTGGACTACTCGATTATTTTATATATGTATATATAAGACATATTTTATGTATGTTAGATATAACTTTAGGTAAGAAGTCAAGGGGCGTTCACGAAACCATTAGTACAGTTAAATTCGCACATATTTCTAAAAATTCACCGAAATTTATTGTTTTGCAAGAAATAATGTGCAATCATTTTATATTTCTCATTGCTAAAAGATAAACATAATTTGTGAGCATTACTGGGATCTTAGTCTTATGTAATTAATTCCTCACGATATAAAAAAAAAATGAATTATTAAAAGCTTTGAAAACTTATAAAAATTCCAATTTTTGCATCTCTGATGTGTGTGGTGAAGAATAGGACGTTGACTCGGCGATGAAGGAGGAAAGGGACACTAAAGAATTAGAATTAGGAGCAGAGGGAGGCGAAGATTAAGAAATTTACGGTCAAAAGAGAATTAAACCTTTTTACAGTATTCTCACAAATAACAACAGTTTCAATATCTCAAAAAAATCTTCAAAATAGGTCAAAAATGCAGCTAAACGAATTAAGTAAACGGCTTTATGCTTTTAATTAAACAGAGGTAGTGTTTCTTTCTTTAATAATGACGAAAACAATTTTTTAGTTTTTCAAATTAATTTTTTTACTTAAACACAGCTGCAATATTTCTTGTGGATCTTCAGGGTTCATTAACAATGAGATATTATCAAAAAAATTGTATGTTTTCAGTTCTTTTGAAAAGTTAAGTGAATTGAGGAATTACGATAGTTAGAGTTAAAGGGTGGTGCACTGTATTTTGACCACTACATATCATCAATTGTAAAACCTCCTCACACTAGCAGCAAAGAAGAATAAGAAAAGACATTCAATTCGCTCCATTTTTATTTACCATTTTTACCATTTTTTACCATATAGTGTATGTAAAAATACACTTCCTTTAGTGCTTTCAAATAAAAAAGTCGAGAATTTCTTTCCTGGATATACGAGGGCGGATTGATATTGAAGCTACCTAAGTAGGGAAAAAAAATTTTTTTTTTTCAAAAACCATTTATTTCCCAACATAGTCTCCTTTTACTTCGACACACTTAGTAAGACGATATTCCAACTTTTTTATACCATCTGAATAATACGATTTCGGGAACCCCTCAAAATACGCGTTAGTTTCGGTAATCACTTCTTCGTTTGAGATGATTCTTTTTCCTGCGAGCCATTTTTTCAAGTTTGGAAACAGGAAAAAGTCACTAGGAGCTAAATCTGGACTATAAGGTGGATGATTAACCAATTCGTAGTGTATTTCACGTAATTTTAGAATCGTATCTAATGCTGTGTGAACCGGTGCGTTGTCTTGAAGAAAGAGCATTTTTTTCTTCTTTAAATGTGGTCGATTTTCCTTGATGGCATCAATCAATTGATCCAATAATGCACGATAATACTTTCCTGTGATTGTGGATCCTTTTTCAAGATAATCGATGAGCAATATTCCGTGTGCATCCCAAAATACAGTGGCCATAACCTTGCCAGCCGATTTCACTACCTTCACCTTCTTCGGAGCACTTCCACCAGCTTCCACCCATTGTTTCGATTGAATTTTGGTTTCAGGTGTGTAGTGGTGGACCCACGTTTCATCAACAGTTATTAATCGACGCCAAAAATCCACAGGATTACGCTTTATCATGTCCAAACACCGCTGTGAAGTGGTCTGTCGAACTCGTTTTTGTTCGACACTGAGCAAACGCGGCACCCATCTTGTCGATAGCTTTTTCATATGTAAATGTTCATGCAAAATGTTGAACACACGTTCATATGATATGTTTACCATTTCAACAATCTCATGCAACTTGACTCGGCGATCATTCATAACGATATCGCGGATTTTCTTGATATTTTCTTCAGTAACCACCTCTTTTGGCCTTCCTGTTGATGGTATTGTTGCAGTGCTTCTTCGGCCGCGTTTAAATTCAGCAATCCAATATTTTACCATGTAATCTGACGGAGCAGACTCACCGTAATGTTTATCGAGCTTTTCTTTTGTCTCTTTCACCGTTTTCCCTTTCAAATAATAGTGTTTAATCACTGCACGAAATCCGCTTTTTTCCATTTTTCAAGAAACACAAAAGTTGCTTACTTAAAACGACTACAACAAATAAACTAATCGATGAATTTTGGTGAAATTTTAACAGCTGACGTTTGACAGATCGCAATTTCTAAAGAAAAAAAGTTTTTGTGTTTGTGCTGCCATCTAGCGCTAGGTAGCTCCAATATCAATCCGCCCTCGGAAGTTGGATCTCTTACCACTTGGTGGGGGAAAGTCCAACTTGTTTATTAGAAGTAAAGAATTATTCTGATTGTAAGTACAAAATTGCCCTATATTAAAATTATTACTAATACATATAATTATTCAGCACAAAACCGTGGGAATGGTTTTGTTCTCACGGTAACTAGCGGACGAAGTAAATGCAAGTAAATATACAAATTTAAACATAATTGACAAGGTACTGCAGAATTTATTGCGTAAGACATTCTGGAATAAAATTCCCAGCACGGTTGCGATAAGAAGTGAGAAATTAGACAAAATTTGTTAAATAAAAATTATTTATATTTTCCCAGTACATACTTAGGAATGTGACTGGGTTGACTGTATGGATTGAAGCTCATGTTCTTCATGAACATCTTCCCCCCTTTTAAAGGTGTCCAAGGGTATTCCAAGTGTTCTCAATGTAAATTTCGCCTGGTTTTTTTTGTGTTGGTATGTGTATATCGCTAGTATGATGACAGCGCCGATGATGAGATACATCAGTATATAGTGATGTACATGATGGACCTTGTCAAACGAGGTGTGCTGCTTCATTGACATTAGTGGCTCCTTGCCACCTTCCGTGTCGAATTCTGGCAATGGAGCTGGTGAAATTGCATGTGACTGCAAATATGAGTGATTCAAAATCATTTCTGTTAAATTACAGATAATAGGCATTGTGTATGTTGCAGAGGTCTCGAAAGTGTTTGGTGCTTGGATCGTCATTGTTTTGTGGTGAATTATGCATCCTGGCGCTAGGCTGATGATGCCGCTGCCAGAGATTTATTTTCTTTCATGTTGCATTTGGCAAACCACATTGATGACGGATGTTGTTGATACCGAAAATATCCATTGCCCGGGAGCCCTTAGCTTAATCCAATATTGAAAAGGAATTGTGGCATAACCCTGCAGAGAGCTAAGTCCGGTTTGTTTTCATTGAGCATGCTGACCTCGCATTGGGAGACTGATGATTCCTTAGAATATATGGGTCCCCCTTGAGTACAAATAAATTTGTTATTTTCGATTTGGTAACACGAGTTGAGCCCCATTGTATTTAGCGGAAAGTAAGCGTCCCTGTTTAAGTTGATTGTTAAATACTCGGTTTTTGGTTGAATGAAAAAGAACTTTTCTGCTACTTGAGTTGGCAAGGGATAGCTTAGCTTGATACAGATGCATAAGACTGAATGTTTCCACACTTAGTAACGGAATTTGAAGTTTGAATACAATCTTTTCTCTCATTACTCTTTCCTTTGAAGTCATCATTTTGTAAATTGATAATAAGTCCTCTCCTTGAACTGGAAGTGTGTTAGCTGAAGGCAATTGTTCTCGTATGAAGTAAATTTGCTTTTTAAGCTCATCCGGTGGCAATAATTGTGTGCTAGTTTTGCCTGTGTAATCTTCCGTTAGTATGCTGAGAACTTTGGTTTATATTTTCTCATAGTTGTTCATTAGTATGAGTGAGTATCCTGATAGAGCCGTAAATATTTCGACTTGAACTGCTTTGTTTATATGTTCCTTTAGTGTCTTGAACTGGTTTTTAATCTGATCAGTAGTCTTGCGAAACAAATTACGAGTTAATTCGAGCATGGACTCGTGTCTTTTTCCGAGCTCAAGTAAATGATTTTCATTTTCAGAAGATTTTTCTATTTCTCCTTCGATATAATCAGCATATTCCTTGTCGAGGACACCAAATAAACAATGTTGTATACTGCCAATGATTTCTAGTGGTGCACGTTTAAGCCTAACATGGTGGTGATGAATCAGTTGATTGATTCGTTGTAAGTCTTCAATTTTGTTTTTAATCTCATTTACGGTGGCAATCTTGGTCTTCGCCTGACAGATCGGCCTGTTGTACTTAAGGAAATAACCTGCTGCTTTGGCTGAGACTGCTTCAATTCACTTGGGTCAGTTTCTGAAGATTTATCGAGAGGAGTTATAGGTTGACAAACTGGTGTTAAAGGGCAAATTCGATGTATGGATCGGGAGGTGTTTCCTGAACCGACCTTGAGGTCTACAGTTCGTACCGAACCGTAATTTCCTTTGTGAACCTTCACTACTCTTCCTAGTCGCCATTGACGTGGAGGTAAGTTCTCATCCTGGAGTAGCACCAGTGTACCTTCCGGGATGTTATCGGAAGGTTTTCGCCATTTCGTTCGATATTGAAGACTTTGAAGATACTCCTTTGACCAGTGCTCCCAAAACTGTTGCATTATTTTGTTAAGTTCTTTCCATTGGGATAGTAAGCTTTCACCTGGTGGCCGGGTTGATTGTCCACCAATTGGTTCAAGCCCAAGAAAGCTATTGGGTGAAAGTGCTCGGAAGTCATTTGGACTTGTGGACATTTGTGTTAGTGGTCTAGAATTCAATAAGCCTTCAATTTCAACGACAACTGTCAGCAGTTGTTCATAGGTCAAGCTATAGTCGTCGATTACTCGTTTGAGATGGTACTTTAATGATTTTACTGCTGTTTCCCATATTCCGCCTACGTGAAGAGATCTGGCGGGAATGTTGATCCATTTGATACCCTTTTGAGTAACATGCTCCTCAATCTTATTGGTTTCATCCTTCAACAATATATGTAGTTCCTGCAATTTTGACTGAGCTCTATTGAAGTTAGTGGAGTTGTCAATGAATATTTTTGCTGGAATACCTCTTCGTGATGAAAATCTTTTGAGGGCATTGATGAAAGCAGATGTTGTAAGGTCTGATACTATTTCCAAGTGAATAGCCTTCGTGGATAAGCATATGAACACTGCAATGTATGCCTTTGTGGGACGTTCTCCTCTAATACAATAATGTATTTGAAATGGTCCACAAAAATCAATCCCTATATTTGTAAATGACCTAGCTGGTTGTACCCGCTCAATAGGCAAATTTCCCATGAGTTGGGAAATACCAGCCAGAATTTTTCTCACAGGGCTGCTAGTAATGCCATTGGGCCCGCATGCATTTTGTCTTCATGATATTTCTGTACTAGCAGGGTAACAATTGGATTGGAATGACGAAGCAATATTTGATGTTGAGCCGGAAACGTTAGTTTTGACATTTGTAGTCTACCACCTACTCTTATGATTCCCTCTACCAAATATGGAGTAAATGGAGAAAGTGGACTGCAGCTATTTACCTCCTTTCCTTTCTTGAGTTGGCTTATTTCTGATGCAAATGACTGTTTCTGGATATGCTTTACAATGGTTGTTAACGCCTGATCTAGTTCTTCAATGGTGGGATGTATTTTTAATGTTCTCTTCGCCGTTTGTAGCCGACACACAGTGGGGTATTTGGTACCAAAACTGTCGATTAATTCCCAGGCCCCACAAACTGATAATTTTTTGTTAGCAAATCTCAAAATAAGCCGAAAACATTAAAAAAAATTTATCGATAACTCGCATAGTTATCGAGATATCTGGGGTTGAAGTCTTAAAACATTGATAACTTTTTACCGTTTTATTTTTTTAGAGCACATTAAAAAAAATTAAATAAAAATTATCGATAACTTGCTTAGCTTGATACAGATGCATTAGCTATCGAGGTATCGGAGGTTGAAGTTTTAAAAAACTAGATAACTTTTAACGTTTTACTAGACCAGATAATTTTGTTTTGTCAAACTTCCGAAATTGGGCGGAAAATTGAAATACAGCTATCGATAACTCGCTTAGCTATCGAGATATCGACGATGCAAGTTTTCTATATAATACCCAAAAATGAGCAGAAAAACTTAAATATTGCGATAATTCTACTATTTATTTGTTAAATAAAAACATATTTCATTACAAATTTCAGTAGAATCAATAAATTATGCATCATCATTACTATCATCGTCTTCATCAGTATCTTCATCCTGGACATCTTCCTCGTCGGAATCACTGCCATGAGCACTATTATTGTCTCTTACATGAGCTTTTGCCAAATTTAAGGATGGAGATTGTAACAGATCCAAAGCCATTTTTGGTAGGCTTTGCAATTTTTTGTTAGGCAATTTTCTCCTGCTTGATATTATTGGATCAGAGGTAATCAGCATTAAATTAAAAACGTCTTGATTGGTTTTTCCCGACTCATTTTTCTAGAACAACTCTCTCGATATTTTTTGAAATCTTTGTTGCGAGCTTCCTGCGCTTCTTCCGATAATTGGCCAAACGGTAATAATGCGTACGCTATTATTTCAGGTCCGTGAATAAAAAATGTATGCAATGTTGGAGGCATATAGTAACATGGATAATTTTCTACAAAGATTCTAGCCGTTTGAAATGCAAATTCCCGAAACTTATCTTCATTTACTTCATGACCACAAGAAACAACGTTAATATTCGTAATTTCCGCTGAGAGTTCCGCATTCTGAAAAAAACGCCTGGCCGTATTTCCCTCGTTAGAGTTACCGAATCCGGGTTTTGGACGATCAACAATTAACCCAGTGCTCTCTTTAAATTGTTTTTGAATTTCTGCTTTAGTTTCTTCAACAGTTTGCTTTTCAGAGTCTGATCTAGCTTGCCATTTTTTGATTGGCAGTTTATATGACAAATGAAGAAGGCACTCAAAAAATCTAATCCACCCATGCAAAATTGATAACCCAAATTGTAAATTATCAGTGTTAATTTCCTTTTTTATCATTTTATCGATTTGGCTGAAATCTTTGCTGGTGGAGCCGCATAAGTAACACTTTTGTGTAGATGTAGTTTCATTGAGAGCGTTACAAACTTTACCGTCTATCATCGATATTATTAAGCTATGTCTTACTACTAGAACTTTCTCACCAAGTGCCACGGTTGAATTAGTTAAATGTTTAATTTCTTCACGGACTCTATCATGCTCTAGCTTTGAAATAATTGCAGTTTCTTTGATGAACGCCAATTTCAATGGTCTGCAGAATCTGGTAGAAGAAGGGCGAGGATTCTGCAATATAATTTTTTCCCCGCATACCAACCTTAATGGCACAATTGATGTTATTAACACAGAGGAATCACTAGCTTCTGTGCCATGAAATACTTGTTTATATGATCTATGGCCAGAACTCCCATCGAAACCCCATTTTGTGTATAAACAAAATTCAGACAGGTCTTTTTTGTTTAAAGAATCTACCAGACAATCTTGTAGCAGTACTAGGCGTTCAACAGTGTGATTAATAAGCGCCTGTAAGCCAACTTCGGCTGAAGATTCACATACACTCATACTATCGCTTTTTGGATAGCATTGTTTTTTTGCGAACTGGACAGCAGTGTACGGGGGAAACCTCTCTCGAGCAGCCTGTTTCACAATATTATATTGATGCTGCGATAGTCCAGCTTCAACCAAAACAGCTAATGCTTCTTCACTACTCAGTTTGTTGGACACCACAGACTTAAGTAAACTTTTTCTGCATTTGTCCGCTCTCGTTGGTGAGCAAGAAGCTACATCATGTACTAACTTAGACGCCCCAATATAACCAGATTCCCTTAACTTCACTTGAGTTGCAAAAGCTAGCATTGACAAGGATGTGTTGTCTCTCAAATCCATCGTTTTTTGTACTTTGTTTTTGAGCCGCATTCTTGGAAAGCAATTTCTTTGCGACCTCGTTTCAGCTGTTTAGTACAAAAAGACATAGAAGAGTCTAACCAATTCCGATTGGTTTTAACAAAACGTTTTCTATTCCATGACATCTTGACCATCGGGTTTTAAATTCGGAGATGAAAAGATTCATTGTGGCATTAAAAACAGGAATATCTTCCTCTGATGGTCCAGTGCACTTCTTTATTTCTTCCCTTAAATAGTTGAACTTATCCTCAAAACGCTGGAAAACTGAGTTTTGCATTAAGTCGTACAGATTTTGACGAGTGAAGAAACGAGTGCTTGAACTTATACCTAACAAAATAGATAATACATATGTAAACTTTTAAAGTGGAAATTACTTTTCATTTAACTTTTCACAATTAAATTGACACACACTGGGACAAAACTAACATTGTGCCGCGACAAATACTAGCTGGAAGGCAAACACTCGGAAACAACAACACAGAACAAATAATAAACTCTCAGCAACTGCATCACAAATCAGTAATACAACAACAACAAATAATAAATACCAAGAACAAAACAGAAACACCACAAAACATGCGTGGAAATTGAGCATTTTTGTCCATTGAGTTTAGGAACAAAAAGTGGGATTAATCAAAAAAGACACAAAAGGGCACCTCAATTTTTTGCAGGAATATTGTCTACGATCCACAAAATTAGAAAAAGAAAAATTTAGAGCCCTATCTAGACCTACAATGAACTATATGTCCATCTATATATTCAAAACAGGCAAATTTTGTGGACTATTTACAAAAAAAAAAACAATTTAAAATATTAGATCACTTTTTTTTCTAAAATTTTTTTTCTAAAAAATAGTTTAATACCTGACGTTGAAGGCTCCATACTCAGATTTTAATTTTACTTCAAGTTTTTTTTAACGAAAAAACACTTTGATAAACTTGTAAATATCACTTTTACAGGGAGCGCAAGCGAACAGAGAATGAAAGTGTAAATTCAAAAACACAATGCAGCTACACTATACACCTTAGAACCGTTATTATTTGTGTTAGTGATGCAGAATTATGTCTACTTTCAATGGGTATTAAGTATTCGAGTGTAACTTCAAAAATAATTTTTTAATTAATCTACAGTTTTGATACTCCATACCCCAGTGTGCGACAGATGTTTATGAATGAATGATGTTTATGAGTGAATGCCATTGTTCGCTGCAATATTTTAAACGAATTGTGAGAATTTATTTGTTCAATGAATGCTGGTTGATGCGTGGTAGTGAGAATAGTTTTCTGTTTTTTCCGCTCTTGATTCCAGTTTGAAGTAATGGTTGGCTGTATAGGCCAACATTTCTCGTCAGAATATAATAATGGAGGCCCATGAAACCATAACCTCGAATTTATGAGTTCGTCTGGAAGCATTCCTCTTGATATAATATCAGCTGGATTTTCGTCACTTGCTATATGTCTCCATTGACTGCCTGTTATTTAACGTTGAATGCTGGCCACTCTGTTTGCCACGAAGGTATGCATGCTGGAAGACGGTGATGTTATCCAGGCTAAGAAAATGGTTGAATCCGTCCAGCAAATTATTTCATCAAACGTTATTGTGAGTGCTTGCTGAACCTTTCTTATAAGTTGTACTAGTAGTTTTGGTGCGCAGAGCTCTAGTCTCGCTAAGGATTGTTTCTTCCTCGGAGCTACTCTGGACTTCGCACATAGTAAGTGCGACACAAAATGTCCCTTAAGATCTGCGGTAAATGCATGCCCCATACGGTTTTTCGCTGGCAACTGAGAAACCGTGTAATTAAATTCCAAGTGGTTCTGAAGCAAGCACATGTGTAGGTAAGCAAAGTGTAACTAATTGCGGAAGCTGGTTCCTGAATCTGAGCCACTTGGTATGTAACTCTTGAGGTAGGGCGGCATCCCAATCCAAATTCAATTCTCAGAATTGTTGGAGAAAAACCTTCCCAATAACTACTACTGGATTTACAAATCCTAGCGGATCGAATAGCTGGGATATATCTGCTAATACAGAGCGTTTTGTCAGCCTTTCCGGTGGTGGCCATGATGATTTAATGCAGAAGTTGTCATACTGAGGTTGCCAGATTAGCCCAAGAGTTTTAGTGAATTGATCTTCATTTGCAGAAATGTCCAGTTTGATTCCGCGATCTTCTGAATTTAGCAACAACGCTTCGTGATTGGAACACCATTTGCGCAGTTGTAACCCTCCACGTTTCATCATTTTTATTAACTCATCTTGAGTTCTGAGTGCTCGTCTAAGGTTTTGAATGAGCTCATTAAGTCATCAACGTAGAAATCCTTGACTGTGACAGCAGCAGCTAATGGAAAGGACGCACCTTCATCTTCAGCCAATTGGTTTAGGCACCTTGTAGCTAGATATGGAGCCGACTTGTTGCCACTGGATTAATTGTAACTGTACAGTATAGCGACCATAATTATCACGGGTTGTTGTAGTTTTAAAGATGATCATCTTCACTAGCAAGTTTAGTTTCATTATTGACTTCTTATAATTCCCAAAATCGTGAAACTTGTTCATTGAGAGCGTCGCTGTGGTGCTAGACGTTGTCGCGACATCGCGGGCTAGAGACGGCGCCGCTGCCCCCAGGTTGCGAGATGGCGTCGACCCCTGTAACATCACGGGGGCTGGGAACACTAGCTGCACCTTTGGAGCACAAGTAAGGCAAGGACCGATGTACCGTTTTCCCCGCCAGTCAGCACGGCAAGATGGGAAAGTCTGTGGAAAATCAAAATTATTATTAGTCACCAATTATGCTACGGTTGATGGGCTTACGAGAAAGCTAATAATAGGAGAAGTAACTGCTACAGGACTACGTAGAGTACTACAAATTTATCCCGTGGCAGAGCCATGCGAGATCTACTACTACAGTTTAGCGAGGAAAACTAGGAATTCCATAGAGAAGAAACGAGGAGTGATACTTAAAATGTATGTATATATATATAAGGAGGAAAGTCTACGAACTAAAACTAGAGGCTACGGATAATGGGACTAGCTACATGAATGGCTAAAATACCGGATGCCGGGGTTACCCAGCCTGCACTCCTGCTCTAGGGAGTAGAACCATCTTGGTGATGGGCCTTGTAACGACTCCGCGTGCTGTCCGCACTTTCGCGACTCGCACCCTACCGTCTGAGTCCGGGTGGACCTCGGTGATCCTTCCCAATCGCCATTCGTTGGGTAGAAAGTGGTCATCCTTCAATACCACCAGATCTCCTTTCGCTGCATTTTCTTGGATGGTCTTCCACTTTGTCCTGCGCTGGCATTCCAGAAGATACTCATGTTTCCAGCGAACTGAAAACTGTTGGGAGAGAACTTGAAGCCTACGCCATCGATTAAGAATGGAAAGAAAAGGGGTGGTCTCCTCCGAGATGGCTGGTGCGAGAAGTGGTCCCCCTACAAGAGAGTGCCCTCGGGTAAGTGGTAGGAACTCGTCGGGATCGTCACTGAGTGCGCTAATCGGTCTAGAGTTCAGACATGCCTCGACGCGGGCTAATACCGTCGCCAACTCCTTATACGTATACCGGATCTGCCCACCCATTCGTTTGAAATAGTGAAACGTTTTAATTTCAAAAGGACCCGCAAAGTCAACCCCCGCGGTGCTGAAAGGACGAGACAGGGTGGTGCTTTCCGGGGGCAAAGGCGCCATGATCTGGCTCAATCTACGTTTCTTTTCTACCAGGCAAGTTTTACACCGTAAAATAGTGCCCTTGACTAAATCCTTTGCGCGTGGAATCCAGTATTGAGATCGAAGGAGCCGAAACATAAGCCGATTTCCCCCATGCAACGAGATTTGATGGATGAACTAGCAGTCGTGTAAAATGTCCGTGGTAGGGCAAAATTTGTGGGTGTCGTTCGAAGAACGGGATCTGAGTGGAATGCGTTAGGCGTCCGTTCACTCGAATCGACCCATCTGAGTGAAGGAAGGGGTTCAAGGTGAGCAGAGAACTCGAATTTGAGATGGGGTGCCCGATCTGCAGGCTCCCATACTCCTCGGGGTAGTACATCTGCTGCGTTATGATCGTTGCGAGAAGTGTAGCGGCAATAATCTCTGCATTCGTGATAGGCGACCCCGGGGGTGGGGCGTGGTCACGCAGCTTTCGGGTAGCGTATCTAGAGAAGCGCTGGATATAGCAAAGTACCCGCAGTGCTCGCGGCAGCGTCGCAGCATCAAGTCGTCATGCTGTTTGACCTGGGTTGAATGCGTGACAACGTTGCGCTCTTCCTCCAGGGCGTCCGGGCTAGTGATTTTCGAAGGCTGAGGCCAGGATTTTACCCATCCCCATCGCTCTGATACATCAGCGTTGATGAACGTAGAGCAGTCGGAGACCCGATGGCCTGGTAGTGTACATATCTTACACCCTTCCGGATTGACCCTTGCCTGATGAGCCTGCACGTGGCTATTACGGAATGGTGTTGAGCGGTTCCCCGCAGGCTTCCGCGCGTGATCCGCTTGGCAGACATCAGAGACCGCCTCCAAAGTTTGGAACCGTTTCGAGAGGAACTCCTCCATCGCCACCCAAGTCGGTATATCCGCATGATCTGCAAGGGACTGCTCCCAAAGAGAAAGGGTCCTCTCCGGCAACCGAATGGAAATCCAGTATATAAAGATTGGATCCCAACTGCCCACATCTACCGACAATTCCTGCAGCGCCATAATGCAGTTGCTAACTTCCCACTGCAGCCTTTTTAGTTCCGACCCACTTTCTTTACCTATGTGGTACGCATCGTAAATAAGGACTTCAGCTGACAATTAATAAGGTTGCGCCGATTTTCGTACCGGGCAGTAAGCCTCGCCCACGCCTGATTAAAGCCGCTATTTGTCAATTGACATTGGTCCACGATTTCTCGCGGCCTCCCCCCCAGTCTTTGCCCTTAGGTGGTACAGCCGCTCGATTTTAGATAGACGAGAGTTCCGAAGGAATAGCGCCGAGAACATATCACGGAAGGTGATCCACTTGGAGTATTCCCCCCCGAAAATCTCAATATCACAGGGAGGCACCGGGATACTATGTGATTGGGAAGACAGCTCAGCAGACGCCTCGGAAGGCACCGCTAGAGAGACGGTCAGGGATTGCATCAGACCACTGATCCGAGCATGACCCTGTTTATACATGGCAAAACTTGCTGCGAATCGTTGCCGTATAGACTCTTTAATGGCTGTGCGTTTTTCATCTAAATTCGCTTCAATGACCGCTGCAGCCTTCGCCTCCTTCAACGCCTGCCATAAGTCTGCCAATTCAGTCAGATCAAGGCGAAGATATTCAAGGTTTTCGGAGGCGGACGAGTTTCGCTCGAACTCAGTAACAAACGCGGTCACGCTATCAGCCGGATCTATCAGCGGAGTAAGCATAGTTGCAGACCGTTTGACCTGAGAACGCAGCTTAATGATGGCAAAACGCAAGCAGAACACGGGAAAACACTACAAGTTCACGTCGATGCACCCAGTTACCCAGCTATATGTGTACACAGTTGACCTGCTGACGTGACTGATAACACCCGCTTTATTATCACTGAAAACTCCACACAACGTAAAAGAACAGTCCCTAGTAGGAATAGACTACGCGAAGCCAAGGCAGTGCCGACAGCACTGAGCAACTACACTCGAAAAATTGAAGTAGAATCCCAACTTGAAATACCCAATGCAGCGCTATGAGCTGCTGTATGTGACCCGGACCTTGCGTCACTCGTGGGTTCACCGATACAGGGTAATATAAAAGACAAAAAAAGAAAAAGTTGGCAGCGGTGTGAGCTGCGAAAACTGTGATGTACGGAGAACGAAGAGTATACGTATTTTGCAGCGTAGTAATATGGGGGTGTTCAAGCACCGGCACACGGTTTGCTGTAAAAAGGTGTCGGCAGCGCTGTGAGGTGCGGACTGTGAACCTAATTACACCGCACTCGTCTCGAAATTGTCGATTATCCACCACGTTAACAGTTGTTGGCCCGTTAGTACGGAAAACTACCGGCAACGGTGTAAGTTACCGGTTCACCAACAACGGTACACAACGTACAGTAAAGGCTCGTGGCAGCGCAGTGAGCTGCAGACCCCCACGGATACGTAGAAGCAACAACAATATGCTCTTAGTACTTATTTGTAATACTATACTGCTTCGACGAGGCGATATGCGCACGCAATACGGACAACCCGAACAACTGACCCACAAGCGTCGTGAGTGTGACACCCGCCTTAAATCGCACCAACGAGCAAAGCAAATCGCGAAACTAGGGCACCGAATGCAAAACGGAATAGCGGCAATAGCATGCACAAGCAAAAGGTACCAATTGCGGCAGTGAAAAAACCTGCGCACAAGCAGCTGTACACGGCTTATGGTAACCGGCGTCGGCAGCGCTTTGAGCTGCAGACTGCGAACCAACTTATGCAGCGGCCGTGCTGAGAATTTATTTAAAAAATGTAGATTCTAGTACCTGCTGCTGTGCAGGATTTTACACACACACACATGCACACGAGTGATGAAATGAAAATTGGCCGTTTACCGTAACGACCGTACCCAACCGCGAATTACGCGATAGAAAAAGTAAATCAAAAATAGATATACAATATTGCAATTAAGTAAAAATTGTTTAATAATATTTTAGTGTATCATGAAAGTCATGCATACCATACGTATGCCTGCGATTGTTAAAGAACCAAATGCACCAGAGAAATGTGTAGTGCACGCGCAGCATGATCGCACACACACTCACTCCACATGCTCAAACCTTTCCTCTATCCCACAGCAATGCACTTAAAATAGGTCATGTGCAATTCGAACCTCAAAGGTCTGCCGTAGGCAAGAATTGCACATTCATAATTTATTGCTTGCACATGTGATTTTGATGACACATGGGATATTGGAAATATGGAAATGAAACACTAATTATGGCAAAATTGAATGGTAGAAATAAGTATATAAGAGCGTAGTTGTAAGAATAAAGATCAGTTCTAAAACACAACTCAAAATTGTTTGAACTCGAAGGAGCTGACTCAAGTCGCTTCACTAGAACATTTGGCTGCCTTAAGGCGCCGATACAAAAGTGCGCAAGCTCTCGCGCAATCAAATAATCAAATGAGCCCATCATCTTCGTAGGGAAATATACTGTTAGGCAAACCTATTGAATTACTGACTGAACATATTACATGGCGATCCTGCCACACCGCTCCTGATCTTTCTGACTAGATAGCTGATCCTGCCACACTGATCCTGATATTGCTGACCAGACCAGATTCCTGATTTTTCCAACCGATCCTGATTTTCCTGCCATACCGCTGACCAGATAACAAATTTTACAGGGATGAATGACGCAGAATTCCACGCTTTATTTGAAAAAACATACAACAGAGCAGCTAAACATCTGGAAATAGTAAAAACAAAGGAAGCAGCCGTCAAGGAAACACTGTACCCACTGGGAAACGCAGTACCAGCACCACAACTTCTAAATACCTTTTATAAACGAGCAGCCATCTTAGAAGAGGAATACGTGCCACAGCCACAACCAGGGTCAAAAACCAACAATATCCGTTATATCCCATCAGGCTCATTCAAAGGTCCTAAGCCGATTACCATCAATGAATACAGGGACAGGCAAGTGAAGAACTCTGAGATGAGACGAAGCTTGTGTCAAAGCCAAGACAATACGCAACGCAAGAGAGGGAAGAGAGCTGGAAAAAAGGTCCAAAACAGGACACAGCTTAAAACACTGTATCACGGCTACAATCTGTAACAGACGGTCGAAGAGAAAAAACACTATAAAAGAAGAATAACTAGAATTCGTATAGATGGAAACCGAGCAAGCGATATTAAAGCCTCACAAGCCGTTAACTGATGCCGGAAAAATCGAGTTTTTGACATGGTTATGGAAATCAATAGGCATTAGCGGAACACCTACAGCTGCAGACTGGGATAATGGTGCAGTAAGGACATTAGAAACAAGAACCATGGTAAAGAAATACTGCCCATTTTGATCTACAACAATATAAATCATTTAAATATTTTTATAAATAGAAATTAATATATTAACTATAGATAAATCATTTTATTATTAACTATAGATAAACCATTTAAAAAAAAAAATTAAAATATGTTAAAATTATATTACTTGTTAAAATTATATAAAGTAGTACCAGTAACTATATATAAAATAAAACATTTAAATAAGTAATAATTGTTACAACTAATATAAGTAAATCGTGTAGTTACTTAAATACATTACTCAAATATATATAAAATACAAACTAAATATTTGTAATTGTCAACTCCAAACATGGGAGGCACAAAATCTAAAATAGAGAACCATAGTGGGGATCCACAGGTTACAATATTAAACACGCAGAGTCAACACTCTGACATGTTAGAGGGACATGATATGAAACTCCTAATCATAACAATTATAGTGGGACTACAGTTAGGAATAACGTTACTGCAAATGTACAGAGAATATAATAGGAAACAGACAATAAAGGCAGCAAAGTCTATTTTTGACCTGACTGAGATAGTGTCTAAAAAATAAGTTATGAGCCTAGCTTCTTTAGAAAAAATTGAGTAAATTGTAGGCATTTTAAAGAAAAACCCAAATAGAATATATACCAAGAATTATATAACAGACTTACAGGCAACACTCAATACTCAAACAGCTTATTTTGAACTAGAGCTTAATCAAGCCCCCAGCTTAGAAAGAAACACATATGTATCCAGGTTTAATATACTGAGCACATATATTGTAGGGTAAAAGTTGGTCACGCAGGATCGGCATTCAATTCATTTTTGCAGATTCTATGTAATGCATAGATGCAAAAGAGCACTATAAAATATAAATGCCTAGCACGAAGTGAAAGACGCCCTCAGCAAAGATTATGACCGGCAGAGTGTGCCGTTGGCCAAGCTATTGTTCGTGCTGTTCTGTAACTAAGCCTAGTTAAGAGCACTGAGAGAAGAAATGAGAAATCTAATGCAGGTTTGCAGTTTTAGAAGTTCAGATTAATTCTGGTTTATTTGGTGGCTCGCTGGCCTTTTTATATCATTCAATTGTTATTGTTTTCTTATTCTAACTAATATAAAATGTATCTATCTTATTTACACTAGTTACAAATCATATTCCCGAAATTTGTCTCAAGTATCGCATTACCGATATTATTCATTGACGAATCATCGTCTTTGTTTATATTAATTATTTTGAGTGCAAGTACAGGGCTAAAGTCACTGCACTGTCTAACATGCATGCGCTGCAATATAGGCAGCGTGTGTTATTGCACCCCCAAAATGCTGGTCTAGCGTATTTGGATATTGAGTGCAATTGCGTACGCTGCGCTATTGTCAGTTTGTTTGCATATGCGACTTGCTGCTGTGCTTATGACGATGTGTGGTCGTCAGTGTACACTTGTATGGTACACTACACCCTCACCCTTAAGAGAAAAATTAGGGGTGTTAGCGAATAATTTTTCTGGAAATATGGTTTGTGTTGTATTACAATTGTCTTATGTTAGATGATTTACATATTAATTGGTATTGTTTGTTTATAAATTGTTTCTTATTATTAAAGTTACATAGTAGCGTTTTTAATTGTATAGTTAAAATTACAAATTATGTAGTTTTGATATAATTACATATATTTATGATTACTAATTACATTGTTTTGCTTATATATTGTGATAAATTTAAATTACATTGTATGGTTTTAATTGATTATTATGTACTTTCTTAGGTGTACCATTATATTCTATTAATGAATTTACTCCTAACTTATCTAGTATTTTATATGGTCCTTTATATGGATTCACATTCTTTTTCCTATTTTCTACTTTTAATAGAACTAAATCTCCTATTTCTACATTAAGTGTATTTGTATTAGTTTTTGAGTCGGTTAGTGTACGTTTTTGTTTTGCTTTCATTAGCATTTGTTTTGCCTTTTCGTGGGCATAGCGTAATCTCGCTTTTAGCTCGTTGGCGTAATTTTCAAAGTTGTAAATTTTTGTGTTACTTTCTATTACTTCATTGGGTAAACCTGGGAGTTTCCCATATATTAATTCATATGGCGTGTAGCCCGTGTCAACATGTGGCATTGTTTTGTAAGTAAAAGTGAAGTAGGGAATCCACTTATCCCATTCGTCGTCGTTTGTCGATGTCAGTAGGAATTCATTCAAAACTCTGTGGTTGCGTTCTAGTGAGCCTATCGTTTGGTGGTGGTACGGTGTCGAAAATTTCTGTTGTATTTTGAGCAGTGCACATATGTTTGCCATTAGCTCGTTTGTAAATTCTGTCCCGTTGTCAGATTTAAGAATTTTGAAGTGTCCGTATTTGAGTATAAATTGTTCAACTAATGTTTTGGCTGTTGTGAGTGCGTCTTTTGTTATCATTGGATGTGCGATTACGAACTTTGTCAGCTCGCACTGCATGGTCAGTATGTAGCGGTATTCGTTTGAAATTTTTAGTGGTCCTACGGTGTCAATTGATATGACTTCGAAACTTGTGTTAGGGGTGTCTGTTATGGTTTGTGGTTCTTTGATGTGTCTTGTTTGTTTACACTTCACGCATGTGTCACAGTTGGATACGAATTTCTTTACCATTTGGTTCATATTTTTCCAAATGTATCTTTGTTTTAATTTGAGTAGAGTTTTTCTTACTCCGGGATGTCCTGTTTTGTGGCATTCATCTATTAGTTTGTATTTTAAAATATCCTCCGTTATTCTCTTTGGAGGTATATAAATTAATATTTTTAGCTGAGGACTTTTGCTATTAATTTTTATTTTTGCGTAGGCTTCTTTAAATTCTTCTTTTGTATATATTTTGAATATTTCATCATTATTTGCAATTGCTAATTCTTTAATTTTTTCTTTCTTCGTTTTTGATATCAATTTCCTCAGAATCGAGTCTAGTCTCGCTGATTTATCATTGATTCCTGCATGCTTTATATTTTCATTTATATTTTTATATTTAGGTCGGAGCTTCTTCAGAGTCGAATCTTGATTCGGTGAATTATCGCTTTCGCCTATGTGCACAATATCATTTTTTATATATATATTCATTTTTTCAAAGCTTTGATTTTTCTTGTCGACATTGAATTTTAATTTTTTAATATTCTTGACGTCATTTATTGATGTACATTCCCATATTTGAAGGTGATCAGTCTCCTGAGATATGCAATTTCTCAATTTCTTATTTTCATTTTTATTTGCCTCTTTATTTATTTCATTTTTATTTGCCTCTTCATTTGTTTTATTTTTATTTGCCATCCCTCTCGTTATTACTAGGGTTCTTTTGGCTTTTTCATCAATTTCTTTCGGTACATTTCTTTTAGAATGTCCGAGTCGATTTGTATTCTTGACAATGCATCTGCATTTGTATTCATCTTTCCTGTTTTATATACTATGTTGAAATCATAGTCACTGAGGTCTAATCTTATTCTGGTCATTTTAGATGAAGGGTTTTTGTGAGAGAATAGCGATATCAGTGGTCGATGGTCAGTTACTACCGTGAACTTTTGACCATATAGATAGGGTTTGAAGAAGTTAATACCCCAATGTATTGCTAGTAGCTCTTTTTCTATTACTGGCTTATTCAAATCGTGTTTTTGTAATGATTTGCTAGCATATGATATTGGTAAATCTTGTCCTATTTCGCCTTGTGATAGTACGGCGCCTAATGCATAATTCGATGCATCTGTAGTTAATATGAAAGGTTTATCAAAATTTGGGTATTGCAATAGTGGTGGGTTTATTAATTTTAGTTTAAGAGTTTCAAAAGATTTTTGGCATTCATCTGTCCATACAAATTTGGCTGATTTCTTTAGTAAGGAGTTTAAACATTTTGCAATATCTGCAAATTCTGGTATGAATTTTCTATAGTAGTTGCAGAATGCAACGAATCTTCTTACTTCGTCTGCGTTTTTCGGTTGAGGGTAATTTTTTACAGTCTCGTATTTTGCTGGGTCAGTTTTAACTCCGTCTTGTGTAATCAAATGTCCTAAATATACGACTTCTGGTCTCAGAAAGTTGCACTTTGCTGCGTTTAATTTTAAGTTATGTTGTTTTAGTCTGTCTAGTACTTTGATTAAATTTTGGTTATGGTCGTTTAGACTGCATCCATAAATGATTATGTCATCTACATAAAGAAATGCTTCTGAGTCAAGTCCTGAGAGTGCTATTGTTAACATTCTCTGAAAGCTGTTGGATGAAATTTTTAGTCCGAAAGGTAGTCTTTTAAATTGATAATGTCCATTGGATGTGGAAAAAGCTGTTAATGGCCGTGATTGTTCTTCTAATTTTATTTGATGAAATGAACTGGTCATGTCTAAGGTTGAAAACCATTTTGCTCTGCCTAACTTGTCCAGAATGTCTTCTAGGCGAGTTAGCGGGAATTTATCATTTAATATTTTGTCATTCAGTTTTCTAAAATCCACTACAAGTCTCCATTTCTTTTTGTCAATAGTGTTCTTTTTAGGAACCAAAAGGAGTTGAGCATTATATGGGCTGACTGAAGGTTCAGTGATATCCTCCTGTAGCATTTTCTGTACCTGTTCATTCACAATTTCTCTGTGTGTGTGTGGCAGTCTGTAGTTTTTAATGTAAACGGGTATGTTGTCATGTGTCGTTATGTTTTGTGTGTAAAAATGGTTTGTCGAAAGTGGTTCGTCTTCAAGATGAAAAACTTATTGGTATTGTCTTAGGATGTTTATGAGTTGGGTTTTTGTAATTTCGTCTGTGCAGTTAAAATTTAAAGTTTCAATGATTTTCTGTAGTCTAGTTTCATTGTATTTATCTTGCGTACTGTACTTTAGTATGTCATAATTTTTTAGTGAGTCAGTTTCAAATTGTATGCCGTCTAAAATTACCTCTTTGTTTATTGTATTTAGAATTTTTATGTGGGTTATACCACTTTTGGGTGCTATTGAGTTGCTTAGAAATATGCCTTCTTTTAATTCTTTATTTAGAATTATTTTGTCTTCATTTATGTTTAATTTTAAGGCTTGTATTATTTCTGTTCTTGCTGGTATTTTAATTGTTTGAGTATCGTGAGATTTAGTGTGCATGGGTATAATGAATGTTTGTTTGTTTACGTACGCGGAAATTGTAAACGTTTCATAATCGATTTTACATATATATTTTTCAAAAATATCCCTACCTAGAATGCCATCTGTTTCTATTGGAAATGTTTTGTTTACTAATTGGAAAGGGTGGTTGCAAGATTCTTCTCCAATATCTAATTGTAATTCTATTTGACCTTCAGAATATACCTCTTCGTTTGTTATGCCTGTTAATTTGCATTTGTCATCAGGAAAGTATTCGTGGTTTTCTAATTTGCTGCTTATTTTGCATAATGAGATGTCGGCACCTGTGTCTATCAAAAATGTCATTTTTTTGCTTTTTGTGTGTCAGCGTGACGAAATTTGTGTGGTTATCCGAGATTTTATACACATTTAATTTTGGCTGTCCAGAATGGTTATACATTCTGGGCCTTGTTCGTTTCCCGCATCGTGTATCATGTTTATGCGGCGGTTTCTGTTTGAGTTGTAATTGTTGTTGTTGTTCTGTTGTCTGCCTTGTGAGTTGTAGTTGTTGTTGTTGTAGCTGTTGTTGTGTCTGAAGTTGTTATTATTTTGATTATTGGTGTTGTTGTAGTTATTGTTTCTTTGACTGTAATTTGTATTGCTACGGTTATTGTTATTGTATTTATTTTTGTCATAGCGTGTGCTGAAATTATGTCGTGTGTTGTTTGTGTATTGTGGAGTAGGGTTGAATGAATTATATTTGCGCGGAGCGTTGAAATTGGACCTTGTACCTTGTGAGTTGAATGAATTATGTCTTACTTGCATCAGCTGTGATGTGTTCGGCATTATTCTAGATTCGCTCTCAAGTTCAAGTGCCAATTCTGTTGCTTCTGCTAGATCTTGTGGTCTTGCAGCAAAAATTGTCGCTTTGTAATTCTCATTCAGTCCTTTCTTGAAAGTGTCCAATGCTAACTTGTTGTTTGTTTTTATTATTACGTTCTTTTCTGCTTGTGTAGCTGTCTCTCCTAAAGTGTGTATGTTAATTCTGTTTAAACTTTCTATTATTGTCAGTATTTTTTCTTTGTATGAGTTGATTCCTGAATTCCTTTGTTGTAGATTAGGTAGTCTAGCTTGTAGCTGTGGTATTGTTGTCGCGTCCTTGTACCTCTGTTGTAGTAGAGTGGTAAGTGTATTTAAGTCTTCTGGTTTTGTGTAACCTCCTATTGCTGTTCTTACATTGGCAGATAATTTGGCATGGTAGATATACTCTAGTAAATCTGTATGTCCTGATTCGTTGAGTGATTTGTTTATCAGCTCAGCAGTGATTATGAAACTATCTAATTCTCTGAAGTTGCCCGTAAATGTGGGTAGAGATTTTGATGCTGTTTCTATGCTAAAAGATGCCATGTTGTCTATTGGTTCAGTCTCTTCGGTTAATTGTTTTAATAAAATAGTTTTTATTGTGGAATAAGTATTGGCGAAGCTAATTTTTATTCCAGTTAGATCTCTATTGTCAGTGTCGGTCTCTATTATGTTATTAAACTCCTCTCTTAATGTATCAATTAGTCTAAGTTTTGCTGTCACTGTTTTGTTTGTATGTCTTCTGCTGGGATTTTTCCTAAGTGTAGCTAGTATATCTTTTAAGGCATTGAATTTCAAATCCATTTAGGATTACATTGAGAAATTTGTATTAAGAAATTTTATTTATTTTTATATAGAATTTGACATTTTTATTTAAATGTTTAATATATTAATTTTTGCTTAATTAGACTGCTGTAATAGCGTTGCCATTAGCGTCATTCTTATACTTATGGACATATTTTTTAAAATATTTATCTAATTTGTACGCTACTATAATGATAATTATTACTAAAAATATTACTAAGTAGGACTCCGGAATCGATGGGTAGGTGATTTCTGTCGATAGCTGGTTGTTGTTTATCGTTGCATCTTGGTGCTGCGGCTTACTCTGGCTTTTTCCCATTCTTCGAGCGCCTCGATCATCCGTATAGTCTCGTCTTCGATTGTTGTTTGGTCTTTATAGTCCTCGATGGTTGGAGTGCCAGTTTTTTTTATCATACGCCAAGTTATTCGCATGCACGCTATCTGGTCACTTTCTTCGGTTTTTAATGTGGAGTTTGAGCTTTTCAATTTCCTCCCAGATTCGTGTGGCTTCATTCCACGGAGGTGGGTTGGTTTCGTCTCTAACGATTGAAAGTAGGTGCGCTAGCTTGTGTTTTTGTTTGGTTAATAGTCCTCCTCTTTTCTTCAGAGGTTTATTTTCGCACGGTGGGATTGAAGTTTTCTTCAGCTCTTTCTGGAGTATCTGTCGTCGTTGGTACTCCTTGATTGTTATTGGCAATGGCCCGACTTTTAGTGGAGGTTGTGCAACGTATATTGGTGCAGGAACGGTTGGTTTGCATGCAGATTGTGGCACATATTCTTCCATTAGTTGGGTTGCTGTTTTTGATGCTTTTTTGGTTGTAGATCGGTTGCAGGAACGGTTGCTGGATTATAGAACGGTTGCTGGAACGGTTGCAGGAACGGTTGCAGGATTATAGAACGGTGGCAGGAACGGTTGCAGGAACGGTTGCAGGATTATAGAACGGTTGCAGGAACGGTTGCAGGAACGGTTGCAGGAACGGTTGCAGGAACGGTTGCAGGAACGGTTGCAGGAACGGTTGCAGGAACGGTTGCAGGATCGCCATGTAGGGTAAAAGTTGGTCACGCAGGATCGGCATTCAATTCATTTTTGCAGATTCTGCTGCTGCTGTGCTTATGACGATGTGTGGTCGTCAGTGTACACTTGTATGGTACACTACAATATTAAGAAAATCATTAGCAGTCAAAAGTTTATGAAAGAGGAGAAATTAGCAAAATTAGAAATAACAACAGAACAACTATCAGAGCTCGCTATGACGTCTTTTAATGTAATTGATTGCCTGAAGGCAATACCTGAATTCTCAGGCAAGCCTGAAGACTTGTCAAAGTTCAGAAGCTTAGTGGAAATTATGAAGACCACTGTACCAACAACTAGTGAGAACATATTTTTTACCCTAGTATTTAATACTAAACTCCCGGACAAAATTAAGAACAAATTAGAACTAGCGGGAGCAGACAATACAACAACATTAATTTCAGAATTAAAAAATTTGGTAAAACCAACAAAAACTACAAATTGCATATTAGATGATCTTTCAAAACTGAGACAGGGTAGTAAGACAATTTCTCGTTATGCAGAACAGATTGAGGAACTAATTTGTACTCTAAACAAGTTACAAACTACAGACACCTCTGCAGAAGTAAAGAAAGCAATCATAAATAATAACGATACAATAGCTTCCAATTCATTCAAAAACGGTCTAACCAATATGTCAACAGTCCAAACAATTACAGCAAGCCGCAGCAAACAATTTAAAGAAGCGGTACAAATAGCTGACGTATTTGAAAAACCGAACGAGACTCGCATTTTGTCATATAGAAGTAACATTTATCGCGAACAAAAACAATACAACAATATGCCTCAACAAAACAGATACCGCAGCAATAATTTTGGGCGTCAATAACCAACGAAGTCATTACCCTAATGGCAATGTCAGAAATTACTACAATAACAACCGACAACAAAATTCGAATACTTACAGACGTAATTGGAGAAATAACAACAACACAAACCACTACAACAGTCAACGTACTAATCAGCAACCATACAGAAACAACAACTACAATAACCAACACACTGACCAGCAGACATACAGAAACAACAACAATAACAGAAGAAACTCCGGTCGAAATAGACTAATGTATGTAAAAACCACTGCACAAGACACAGCTGATTGCATAAATCAGCAGGGAAACGATGACCTCCCCGCCTGCTAAATATACAAAATAATATGAGTGGTGCGGGGATTAACAAAAAAGAATTATCCAAAACAGCACACAGAACAATAGCACAAAAAGATGGAACCAAATACAACCACTGCTACAATTTGACACGCAAGACACATTTGCAAAGGACAGTATAGAGAAATTGTGTCAAGAATTCGTAGATATTTTCCACTTAGATGACGATGTCCTGACAGTCAACAATTTCTATGAACAAAATTTAGAGGCAACAGATAAAAAACCGGTATACATAAAAAATTACCGTTTGCCACACACACAAATGGAAAATATAAATGAGCAAGTAAAAAATCTGCTGAAACAAGAAATAATTGAACATTCAATTAGTGCTTATAACTCACCACTACTTGTTGAACCGAAAAAGAGTTCCGATGATTCCAAACAGTGGAGATTAGTAGTAGAGTACCGCCAATTAAATAAAAAGTTAGTGGATGATAAATTCCCAATCACAAGACTAGAAGACGTACTGGACAAAATAGGCAGGTCCAAATACTTTACAACCTTACACATGACTAGCTCTTTCCATCAAATCCCTCTAGATTACGAGTCAAGACATTTAACAGCATTTTCAACTGCTGATGGTCACTATCAGTTCAAAAGACTACCCTTTGGTCTAAAAATCTCTTCGAACAGCTTTCAGAGTATGCTAACTATCGCATTAGCAGGATTAGAGAGTAATGCTTTTCTTTACGTAGACAACATAATTTTTTTCGGTAACTATATAAAAAATCATAATGATAATCTAGTAAAAATCTTTAAGCGAATAAGAAAGTACAATCTGAAATTTAATCCGAAAAAGTGTAATTTTTTGAAACCAGAAGTAATTTTTCTAGGTCACTTAGTTACCGCTAATGGAGTAACAGCTGATCCAGAAAAATGTAAAGCTGTAAACATATACCCAACTCCAAAAAACAAGGATGAAATCAAAAGATTCGTAGCTTTCTGTAATTATTACCGTCGCTTTATAAAGAATTTCGCGGAAATAGCCAAACCTTTAAATAACCTACAAAAGAAAAACACCGAATACATATGGACGGATGAATGTGAAGTAGCATTCAAGAAACTAAAAGAAAGTATAACTCACTCACCCGTACTTAGATACCCTGATTTCGATGAAGAATTCATATTGACCACTGATGCATCCATTTATGCATTAGGTGCTATTTTATCACAAGGAACTATAGGAGAAGATCGACCAATAGCTTATGCTAGCAGATCTCTCAATAAACATGAAATTAACAAACCTGTTATTGAGAAAGAATTATTAGCCATTCATTGGGCTATTAATCATTTTCGACCATACTCTTTTGGAACCAAATTCACAGTAGTAACAGACCATAGACCACTAGTATCACTGTTTACACACAACAACCCCTCATCTAGAATGACTCGTATCCGACTAGACTTGATGGAATATGACTTTAAAATTATATACAAACAGGGAAAAATTAATACAAATAAATACGAAATAAATTCTGACACATTAAAGGCAATGATACCCACAGTTCTAGCTATCACAAGAAGCATGAAGAAAAAACAAACAGATGAAGAACCAGACAAGAGGAGCGCGCGCCTCTATATATGGAACAGTACATCTTTATCGGATATTAGAAATTTAAAACAATTAAAGTGCAAAATTTTAAAAGGGGATGAGCTCGAGCGAAATACGCGTAGAAATGATACAAGTTTGCCAAATATTACAGTCGACTATAAAAATATACTGATAGAGTTAAGCGATAATTCTGACTTAGTCCTCGGTACGGTCATGAGGAAGTTTACTCAATATTTGATCAGTCATGGAATCGACAAGATCGCTCTTTCAAAAGAGGATACTTTGTTCGATATTATTAATGAAGATAATTTAAAGGCCTTATATAAGAATATATTTATTGAGAATTTAGCTAAAGGACGGCAAACTCCTGCTATAATTTTATTTGTACCCCCACGTAATATACACGATATAAATGAGCAAAAGAAACTCATACATGATAATCATTGCACACAAACATCCGGACATCCTGGAGTAAGAAGAACGTTATTAAAGTTAAAACAAAAATGCATATGGAAAAATATGACAAAAATGGTGAAGACATATATAAATAACTGCGAGATATGTGCAAAAAACAAAACAACAAAACACTTAAGAGAAAAGATGGTCATTACAGACACCCCATCGACAAGTTTCCAAATAGTAGAAATGGACACAGTAGGACCACTCCGTATTTCAAACCGATATAAATACATTTTAGCACTTCAGTGCCAACTAACTAAATATATTGAAGCATATCCAATGTATACAAAAGAATCTTTAGAAGTTGCCAATACTTTACTATAAAAATTCCTACTAAAGTATGGAGGTTTTCACACAATAAAGACAGACATGGGTAGAGAATTCGTGAACCAAGTATTTGACCATATGAGCAAAACGTTAGATTTTCAACATAAACCATCCACCCCTTACCATAACCAAACACTAGGTAGCGTAGAAAGAAATCATAGAGTTCTCAATGAATACATACGCACCTCGACAGAAGAACAGGAATGGGAAAACGGTTTACCTTACTATGTTTTCTCATATAATACCACACCACACGTCGACACAGGTTACTCACCTTTCGAACTCATATTTGGAAAATTGCCAAACATTCTAACAGATAAACAAGGGATCAAAACAGTTATTCCGATCAACACTGAAGAATACCTAAATGAATTAAAAAACAGACTAGAAAATGCAAAAGACACTGCAAAAAACAAAGGAGAAAAGAAAAATAAACTACAATATAGGAACAAATAGTTCAAATTCTAATATAGGACACTTAGTAATGCTAAGAAATATGTGTAGGAAAAAGTTAGACAGTCCATACATAGGCCCGTTTAAAATTATTAATAGACTAGGTGTAATTTCCCTAATAGATAAGAATGGAAAAGACGTCCTAGTACATAATAACAATCTTAAGAAATTTAAATAAGAAATATGTATAAGAAAAACTAATACACATAAAGAAATACTTATAAGAAAAATACAAATAAGAAATTTAAATAAAAAATATGTATAAGAAAAACTAAACACATTAAGAAATACATATAAGAAAAATACAAATAAGAAATCTAAATAAGAAACATGTATAAGAAAAACTAAACACACACATATAAGAAAAATACAAATAAGATATATAAATAAGAAATATATATAAGAAAAATACAAATAAGAAAATATAAGTAAGAAAAATATAAATAAGAAAAGCTAGATATAGCCATATAGCATTGTAAAACCAAAACATAGCCAAGTATATATATATAAAAAAAAATAAATAAAAAAATTTTCCAAAACAAAATTTTTTTTTTTTCCAGTAGGATTAGTGGTGTAGTGTATCATGAAAGTCATGCATACCATATGTATGCCTGCGATTGTTAAAGAACCAAATGCACCAGAGAAATGTGCACGCGCAGCATGATCGCACATACACTCACTCCACATGCTCAAACCTTTCCTCTATCCCAAAGCAATACACTTAAAATAGGTCATGTGTAATTCGAACCTCAAAGGTCTGCCGTAGGCAAGAATTGCACATTCATAATTTATTGCTTGCACATGTGATTTTGATGACACATGGGATATTGGAAATATGGAAATGAAACACTAATTATGGCAAAATTGAATGGTAGAAATAAGTATATAAGAGCGTAGTTGTAAGAATAAAGATCAGTTCTAAAACACAACTTAAAATTGTTTGAAATCGAAGGAGCTGACTCAAGTCGCTTCACTAGAACATTTGGCTGCCTTAAGGCGCCGATACAAAAGTGCGCAAGCTCTCGCGCAATCAAATAATAATATAATGTTAGGCAAACCTATTGAATTACTGACTGAACATATTACAATATATTATAAAAATAAATATTAAAAACTTACCGGACGCAGGTGAAATCCGGCTCGAAGGACCATGTTTCTTTATTGATTTTATTTTATTATGAGTCCTTTCCAGGAGCTTGACTCGGGTTCGCGACCTTGCGTTTATCCTTCACAAAATTATGGTGCTGGTCCCTGCTCGGGCGCCAGTTAAGATCCTCAATAAGGATCTTGATAAAAAATCAATTTCACGGACGCAACGTGTCCGTGGTTTCACAAATAATACAAGTTAATTTCAAAAACGTTATAATTTATTCACCGATTAGAACGGCTCACTGGAAAAGACCGAATTTACAATTCAATTTAGCTTAAAATCTAACTTAGCCTATTGCCGCTGCGACGGCATTTTCCCACAGGTAGCGGATGCGCGTGCATCGCGTAGCCAAACGCAACCTGAGTCGTCAGCGAAGTCAGCGAATATCGTGGGAAGCATAATGCATGAAAGTTCGCACTACGTTGCGTAACGGGTACATTGCTCGGCGTTGACTTCCATACACATATATATTTATATACTTGTATATATATATATATATATATATATATAAATATATATATATATAAATATATATATATATAAATATATATATATATATATATATATATATATATATATATATAAATATATATATATAAATATATATATATATATATATATATATATATATATATATATATATAAATATATATATAAATATATATATATATATATATATATATATATATATATATATATATATATATATATATATATATATATATATATATATATATACTCGTATATATATATATATATATATATATATATATATATATATATATATATATATATATATATATACTCGTATATATATATATATGCTGTAGTGTATCACGCTGATCAAGCATGTCACACCAAGCGCATATAAAGCAAGCACAGCTAAATCCACCAATTAGCGGAGTATGTATACAGTCATGATTTGCATGCATACATGTAACATTACTCTATATTTTTAATAATTGCTAACGTATGTTTATTTTTCTTTTAGCTAAATGAAATATATATGTACGAGGGCGGATTGATATTGAAGCTACCTAACGGTAGATGGCAGCACAAACACAAAATTAGAAATTGCGATCTGTCAAACGTCAGCTGTTAAAATTTCACCCAAATTCATCAATTAGATTATTTGTTGTAGTCGTTTTAAGTAAGCAAATTTCGTGCAGTGATTAAACACTATTATTTGAAAGGGAAAACGGCGAAAGACACAAAAGAAAAGCTCGATAAACATTACGGTGAGTCTGCTCCGTCAGATTACATGGTAAAATATTGGATTGCTGAATTTAAACGCGGCCGAAGAAGCACTGCAACAATACCATCAGCTGGAAGGCCAAAAGAGACCACTTCACAGCGGTGGTGGGCATGATAAAGCGTAATCCTGTTGATTTTTGGCGTCGATTAATAACTGTTGATGAAACGTGGGTCCAGCACTACACACCTGAAACTAAAAATCAATTGAAACAATGGGAGGAAGCTGGTGGAAGTGCTCCGATGAAGGCGACGGCAGTGAAATCGGCTGGCAAGGTTATGGCCACTGCATTTTGGGATGCACACGGAATATTGCTCATCGATTGTCTTGAAAAAGGATCCACAATCACAGGGAAGTATTATCGTGCATTATTGGATCAATTGATTGATGCAATCAAGGAAAAACGACCACATTTAAAGAAGAAAAAAATGATCTTTCTTCAAGACAACGCACCGGTTCACACAGCATTAGATACGATGCTAAAATTACGTGAAATATACTTCGAATTGGTTAATCATCCACCTTATAGTCCAGATTTAGCTCCTAGTGACTTTTTCCTGTTTCCAAACTTGAAAAATGGCTCGCAGGAAAAAGAATCATCTCAAACGAAGAAGTGATTACCGAAACTAACGCGTATTTTGAGGGGTTCCCGAAATCGTATTATTCAGATGGTATAAAAAAGTTGGAATATCGTCTTACTAAGTGTGTCGAAGTAAAAGGAGACTATGTTGGGAAAAAAAAATGTTTTTTTCCTACTTAGGTAGTTTCAATATCAATCCGCCCTCGTATATGGATATGTTAATGTATATGCATCTTTAATGTATAATCTTTCTTTTCTCTATCGTTATATTACAACTTCATGATTAAAAAGTATATTGGTGTGGACAACTTCAGCCCAATGTTGTACCTTCAATCAGAAACCAACAAGTGTGCAGTGTTGCCAATATCATATGTCGAATGGGGTGTTATTTGATACGTTACTCCTCCCCTCTTCAGGATTTGTTCACGTCCTCGTGAACTTTCATTTGGTGTTTTTTGAATATCATTTCTATTTTTCGTAACTGAATACAAATGAGAACAAACAATAAGAGCAATTACAGTTTAGTACAATGTGGACAACGCTATTTTGTTTTCTTACTTCTCGAAAATTATGCTTTATATCTTTTAGACTTACATTTGGGATTACAATTTTAGTTTCAATTTCATTTATATTTGGAATATTAACAATGTCCGAATGTTGGCTATATGACTCAAATGTTGCTTCTCTTATAATAATCTTACAATTAGAAAATTATATTAAATTATTATTTTTATCGTTAATATCTTAATTATTACAATTATGCTTTACATTTGTTGCTTCTAAATTTTTCGTGACAATAATAATAGGTTCTATAAATAATATTTCTTCGTCAATGTTTTCTTTAAATCCGCATTAAGTAAATGTTTAATACATGGGTCAACAATGTTTTTAATTTTATTTTCATCGATTTCAAAAATAACATTTTCAGTCAAGGTAAGTTTTTTATTAGATCTAAATATTAATTCGGTATGATTATCAATTGTTGGAATTGGAATTATCTTAAAGTGTAAGTTTTCTTTTTACGTTTAAAATGTGATTTATATTTTTTTGATAATCTGTTTTTAAATTTGACAAAATAATGGTCATTATCAGTTTCTTTACTTTTTGGCATTGTATGGACTCTTTTAAATGGGTTTTGTTTTTTGCCCAGTCTTTTTCGAGATTTTTCTGCGTCTACAAATTATGTACCAATATCATATTATTTGCTATTTTTATTTATTTGGTCGATCCTACGGTTTTTATCTAGCTCTTTTTTGCATAGTTCTTTGTTTCTTTGTCTTGGCAAGTGTTAATTATCCTTAATTTTTCATTAAGTGCTATATGCAACCTTTCTATATCTGCCATACCTGTTTTTCCGGTAGTAATTTCTAAGGTAATGTTTGAATTTTTGAACCATTAATACTAACTAGTCCACTGTCTTGATCTGTTTTCAAATTTTGAGGAGGTCCCATTGAGTTAAAAACCTTTAGTAAAGCCCTCTTTGCTTCTAGCCAGTTGGAGTTTTCTAACTTTTCTACCATCGAGAATTTAGAGTGGACATCAATTCAAGTTACGTAAGCATCACCATCCCATTTCCAAATATCTCTTACATATTTTTCCCTTATTTCATATATTGGAGGTGTTATTTTAAATGACATTTTGTGGGAAATGTGGTCATACTTGCATTCATTGCAAAGTTCACATTCATTAATTATATTTGATATTTCGGAAATGTACGAGTATCTGGGGTAATAATATTGTTTTCTGAATTGTTTTTGTACCTTATCTATTCCCTGGTGTAATCCTTCTAAGTGTATTTCTAAAATAATTTCCTTAAATCTGTCGTAAAAAGTGACGTCTTCCATTATTTTCATAGCTCTATATGCCCTATTAGTTGGTGATTATTTTATTAATTTAACATAAATTGATTCAAAACTATAAAATATTTGTCATTCTCGAAAAATATTGCATTCGTGTCTCCGGCTATATGTTTTATAATAACTTCTTTGGCGAGTTCTTCTGTCATTTCAGTGTAGTGGAAAGTGTTTCTAATATTTTTAAATATTTTTCTTTTAAAGTTTCATTATTCATATTGGATTTTTCAAAAACAAATTGTCGTTTGAACGTGTTAAGGGGCCTTTCGGATATTCCGATAAAATTTGAGTCATCCTCTTCTGCAGAATGTATTGTAGCTACATTCGAATCAGTTTCGTTATTGTTGCTACATAGTTCTCTCGTTTAGCTTTATTTTCCACGCTGAGGAGACTATGTTGGGAAAAAAAAATGTTTTTTTCCTACTTAGGTAGCTTCAATATCAATCCGCCCTCGTATATGGATATGTTAATGTATATGCATCTTTAATGTATAATCTTTCTTTTCTCTATCGTTATATTACAACTTCATGATTAAAAAGTATATTGGTGTGGACAACTTCAGCCCAATGTTGTGCCTTCAATCAGAAACCAACAAGTGTGCAGTGTTGCCAATGTCATATGTCGAATGGGGTGTTATTTGATACGTTACTCCTCCCCTCTTCAGGATTTGTTCACGTCCTCGTGAACTTTTCCTTTCATTTGGTGTTTTTTTAATATCATTTCTATTTTTCGTAACTGAATACAAATGAGAACAAACAATAAGAGCAATTACAGTTTAGTACAATGTGGACAACGCTATTTTGTTTTCTTACTTCTCGAAAATTATGCTTTATATCTTTTAGACTTACGTTTGGGATTACAATTTTAGTTTCAATTTCATTTATATTTGGAATATTAACAATGTCCGAATGTTGGCTATATGACTCAAATGTTGCTTCTCTTATAATAATCTTACAATTAGAAAATTATATTAAATTATTATTTTTATCGTTAATATCTTAATTATTACAATTATGCTTTACATTTGTTGCTTCTAAATTTTTCGTGACAATAATAATAGGTTCTATAAATAATATTTCTTCGTCAATGTTTTCTTTAAATCCGCATTAAGTAAATGTTTAATACATGGGTCAACAATGTTTTTAATTTTATTTTCATCGATTTCAAAAATAACATTTTCAGTCAAGGTAAGTTTTTTATTAGATCTAAATATTAATTCGGTATGATTATCAATTGTTGGAATTGGAATTATCTTAAAGTTGTTACCTCACCACTAGAATGATGCAGTGTGGTGGCCACGGCTAGCTCACCGCAATGGTCGTGGTCCTTAACCCGCCACACTGCATCAGGTGGGACAACACTACAAAAAAAATTTCAACTCACCATGTTTTCCAACATCCTCCTCTACGTCGACAAGCGAGCCCGCCCCATATAGACCGCCTTAGCCTAACATTTTTAACGAATAACTAAACATACTACTTAAATAAATAACATATACATATACGCGTATAATGGTTAAATATTTGCTTAATAACTAGTTACTTAACTCTAAGGGGCGGGCGGCAGCCTCCTTTTTCCTTCCCGACCTCTGCTACACGACCTTTCAATATGAGCGAGCTCAATTCGAAAAAGCAGCTTAATTACGATTATAACTCATGGAGCATATAATTTATACCACAAATAATAATTCTGTGCAATTTGCGTGGCGAATTATAACACAAAGAAACGAGATTATTCGAGGTCAACGAAATTTGGCCAACACTGACCGTGCCACTAATACAGAGGACGTCCACGTTCTGCTCTGCTTTGAATCTTTATTTTTGAAAATAACTTTTACTTCATTTATTATCAGAATAGAAACACTATTTTTACACTATTGTAGTTATGCTGCGACAATTTTTATATTGATTGAACTAAAATACGCTACTAACAAACAATCACCGGACCTCGGACGAGACGACTCTTTTTTGCCAAAACCACCGACACGAACTAAAAAACATCCAATCTTCATTTTCCTCGGCCTCTTCCGCTATTCCATCAGTGACCGCTCCAGCGGTCGAGGCGGTCAGTCACCTTTTTTTAAAATTTCTACCATTCTGAGGCAGCGCCATCTGTACCTCAGAATCTGGTAGGTTTCAGCCTGGCCGCATTCACCAGCAAAGCGGACAAGTGGAAGGAACAAAAGAAGGAGGGGAGCAAAACAAACATATAGACGGTAGACGCCAAAACACCGATCGCAACAAAACACACGGGTTGCCAGGAGCACTATAAACTCCGCCGGAACACGGATGGAAGCGTCGATCAGCACTTAATGCTCTACCCTGAGCTAGCCGGGCAACTATACCTACATAAACCTAAACATATAAACTAATAATACTTCCTTTACAGAACCACCACACTGAGTAAGATTACGGATCCCAACACCTAACTGCACGGTAATTATTCACAACACAAAATTTCCTAATCTAACTCTATACTTATTTTGTCTTCCCAGCCATTCGACTCGAAGAATCACCTTCACCACTCTACTCACTAATAAACGCTAACCTACACACCTATACTCTATCGTATAAACAGGAACATTTTTATTTATTTTACCTTAAAAAAAACACATAGTAATCAATTCTAATTTCAGATTTTTAACTCAGATTACCTCTAGACCAACGAAGCTGATTTTGGGAGTAAGTTCTTTTATATGTATTATATAATCCATAATTCCCTATGATTAACTTTCCTCCACCTCCTTACTAACTATTGCTACTTCACGTACCACAGGCGCCAACGTGAGCTACGCCCACAACCCCGAGATTAAGAGTCGCGTGCTCTTACCAGTTTAGATTCTTAGCGTGGAATAATCCCAACATCTCCCCACGCAAATTTTCCAGTAGGTACTAGAAGTGCCACAAGGCCTTCACCAATTTAACCTATGGTTTTAACCCTTTCTAACCACTTCCCCCTATCGAACACAAGATTCTGCAACCCAAAAACGCGATCTACTGCTCCTCGCAATTTCTTAATAATTCGAATATAATTTAAGTTTTTGCCAGTACAATTGCTTCTGTCGAAGTATGTCGGCTGATCTGTAAGTAGTACAGTTGGACAAACAGTTGCAATCAATTTAGGTTCATTCACTATATTCACATCATTTCTATATGATGCCCCTTCTGAATGTTTTGTCTTTGATCCATTCGATGGTATACTGCTTTTATCTCCTGCAACAGCAGCAATACTGTCTGAAACTAAAGATAAAGATTTATCAGCTGATTTTATGGAGTCACGTTGACTAGTGGTTTCTGTACTCTGTTCACTATGGTCACTAAGGCTCATATTTTGTGAGAGGGGAGCTCCTACTAAATCGTTAACAAACATATCTATTGAGTCCAAAGAAGATAAATTTTCGCAACTATTTCTTAATTTTGCGTTACACGCTTCAGACATAATACTACCATCAACAGAATTATCGTCTAACAATATCTCAAAAATATCTTGATCTATTGAGGCCAAGTCCTCATCGTCCTGACTTGTTGGTATATTGTCCAAAACTTCCTCTTCACAACTTAAATTATAAATGGTAGTACTTTCCTCTTCAAAACTAACATGTGAGTTGCCACTTCCCCTAACTTCTTCCCAGTTTTCAACTACCTTATTTTGGGGCTCCTTATCCAACTCTGCAGCTGCTAGGCTACTTTCCTGCGCCGGTGATTGCTGCATGGGTCTCATTGCATCACTAATGAGCTTCATCAGCTCTAAATGGTTCGCACGGACCGTTTCCCTTATCTTTCCAAACTCCACCTTCATCGCCGCCCGATAACTATTTTCACTCTCTAATATCAATAAGTTCACGGCTGACCGGTATTGACTTGGTAGTTCTGATGGCCTAGCGCCGTATTCCCCGTATTCCGCTGACATGTTTACTTTAAAAAAACCAACTAACTTCTAACAACAAAAAAATAACATAATACCTATACCTATGCCTGGAGATCTACCAATGCCACCCTATACCCCAAAAGATTAATACATATATACATATTTATATAAAAAATTATCCATATAAATATAGCCAAACTAAATATATTCCAATCTTAATATTTACTAACAAAAAAAACTATAATATTTTTTTAATACAAATTAATGTGCAAATGGGTGGGGCTCCCTTGTCTTCAATCTGTTGGAGGACTGTTTCTTTTACCAGGCGAGTTGTCATTTTTTTATTAAAATTTTCCTTTACATCTACTGAGACTCCGCCTCTCAGTTATCTCATCAGTGCTACGATGATCTGTTCAACAGACCACGGCCACTATGAGATAGCTGGCTTCATCTCACATTTAGCCTCCCCCTCTTGTCGTTGCAGTTGGCGTTACGCATTGGCACGTCAAGTCAGCGGCAAGAGTGGAGCACATTAACTACACAACAAAATACTTCACTACATACAACGTTAAAAGGAAAATTTCAATTTAATTATTTTAATTGGGCGCCATTAATGTTACCTCACCACTAGAATGATGCAGTGTGGTGGCCACGGCTAGCTCACCGCAATGGTCGTGGTCCTTAACCCGCCACACTGCATCGGGTGGGACAACACTACAAAAAAAATTTCAACTCACCATGTTTTCCAACATCCTCCTCTACGTCGACAAGCGAGCCCGCCCCATATAGACCGCCTTAGCCTAACATTTTTAACGAATAACTAAACATACTACTTAAATAAATAACATATACATATACGCGTATAATGGTTAAATATTTGCTTAATAACTAGTTACTTAACTCTAAGGGGCGGGCGGCAGCCTCCTTTTTCCTTCCCGACCTCTGCTACACGACCTTTCAATATGAGCGAGCTCAATTCGAAAAAGCAGCTTAATTACGATTATAACTCATGGAGCATATAATTTATACCACAAATAATAATTCTGTGCAATTTGCGTGGCGAATTATAACAAAAAGAAACGAGATTATTCGAGGTCAACGAAATTTGGCCAACACTGACCGTGCCACTAATACAGAGGACGTCCACGTTCTGCTCTGCTTTGAATCTTTATTTTTGAAAATAACTTTTACTTCATTTATTATCAGAATAGAAACACTATTTTTACACTATTGTAGTTATGCTGCGACAATTTTTATATTGATTGAACTAAAATACGCTACTAACAAACAATCACCGGACCTCGGACGAGACGACTCTTTTTTGCCAAAACCACCGACACGAACTAAAAAACATCCAATCTTCATTTTCCTCGGCCTCTTCCGCTATTCCATCAGTGACCGCTCCAGCGGTCGAGGCGGTCAGTCACCTTTTTTTAAAATTTCTACCATTCTGAGGCAGCGCCATCTGTACCTCAGAATCTGGTAGGTTTCAGCCTGGCCGCATTCACCAGCAAAGCGGACAAGTGTAAGGAACAAAAGAAGGAGGGGAGCAAAACAAACATATAGACGGTAGACGCCAAAACACCGATCGCAACAAAGTGTAAGTTTTCTTTTTACGTTTAAAATGTGATTTATATTTTTTTGATAATCTGTTTTTAAATTTGACAAAATAATGGTCATTATCAGTTTCTTTACTTTTTGGCATTGTATGGACTCTTTTAAATGGGTTTTGTTTTTTGCCCAGTCTTTTTCGAGATTTTTCTGCGTCTACAAATTATGTACCAATATCATATTATTTGCTATTTTTATTTATTTGGTCGATCCTACGGTTTTTATCTAGCTCTTTTTTGCATAGTTCTTTGTTTCTTTGTCTTGGCAAGTGTTAATTATCCTTAATTTTTCATTAAGTGCTATATGCAACCTTTCTATATCTGCCATACCTGTTTTTCCGGTAGTAATTTCTAAGGTAATGTTTGAATTTTTGAACCATTAATACTAACTAGTCCACTGTCTTGATCTGTTTTCAAATTTTGAGGAGGTCCCGTTGGGTTAAAAACCTTTAGTAAAGCCCTCTTTGCTTCTAGCCAGTTGGAGTTTTCTAACTTTTCTACCATCGAGAATTTAGAGTGGACATCAATTCAAGTTACGTAAGCATCACCATCCCATTTCCAAATATCTCTTACATATTTTTCCCTTATTTCATATATTGGAGGTGTTATTTTAAATGACATTTTGTGGGAAATGTGGTCATACTTGCATTCATTGCAAAGTTCACATTCATTAATTATATTTGATATTTCGGAAATGTACGAGTATCTGGGGTAATGGCATTTGGTTCTTTTATATTGTGCAACTATTGAAGTGGCCTATGGTCACAATTTACTACGAATTTTCTACTATATAAAAATTGACGAAAATATTTTGTCGACTAGACAATCGCAAGCAATTCTTTCTCGTCGTTGAGTAGTTAATCTCATGTTCATTGAGAGTTCCACTCGCAAAAAAAATAGGGTGGCCGTCTTGACTGAGAACTGCACCCATTGCAAAATTGATTTCATCGCTTGTCAAGGTAAATTGTTTATCGTAGTTGGGATATTTTGAAATGGGTTAATTTATAATAAGAGTTTTTATGGTTTCCACTACTTTGATATATTCGCTATCACAGTGTAAATTTTTGTTCACCTTTTTTAAGGGATTTTGGATGTGGTTTGGCTATCGTTGCGAAATTTTTTCTAAACTTCCGATAAAATCCTGCAAGCCCTGGAAATTGTTTAATTTCTTTTTAGGTTTTCGGTACAGGGAAGTTTTGGACAGCCTCAATTTTAATTGGATTTGCTTTAATGCCATTTGGATTTATGATATGGCCTAAAAGCTCCGTTTCGTGCTTTCAAAACTCACATTTAACTAATTGATGTTTTTAGTTTGCATCATTTCATTTCCTGAAAACGTTTTCTAACGATGTAGTGTGGTCTTGCAGTTACATGCTGAAATTCAACAATTACCAATTTTCCTAAAACTGACTTCATAAGTCTATGGAATGTGACAGGCGCGTTCTTGAGGCCAAATGACATACGAAGAAATTCGTAATGGCAATCTTGGGTAGAAAAAGCTGTATTTTGCTCTACTTGATTCATCTACTTGCACCTGATGAAAGCCTTTAGCTAAATCTAGTCTGGTGTAGTAAAGAAAACGGCCTAGCTTATCTAAAATATCATCAATATTCGGAGTAGGCTGTCTATCGTCGATGATGATAACATTCAGCTTACGATAGTCAATTACTACGCGCCTTTTTAGTTCTGCAGACGCGTCTAATATTTTTGGCACTACCCATAGTGGTGCCGAATATAGGGATTGGCTATGTTGGATTATACTCTGATCAAGTATTTCTTTAATCTGCCTGTTTACCTCCGATTCGTGTATCTGAGGGTATCGATACGATTTAGCATAAATTGGGTTCAAATGTTTGGTGATAATTTTGTTTTTGGTAACATTGGTAAAAGTTAGTCCATTTTCATTGGAGTGCACTATTGATTCATATTTTTTCAAAATTTTATCCAAACACTGTTTTTCTTCCACATTTAAATGGTCTGTTCTAAATTTTCTTTTTCTTTCGCTTTCATTTATTAAATCTATCCCTGGTTCTTTTACAATATTGTCGTATTCAGAATGTTCCTCATTCAGAATTTTATAAGTTTCACCGCCCAATACTTGTAATTGTTTTGATAAATCGATAACTGCATTTAATTGCTTATGTATATTACATCCTATAAAAAATATTAATTTTTAATTTCCTTTGTCATAAATTTCCTTACACTACCTGTGGCAGTTTATAATTTAATAGGGTATACTTGCTTAGCTAGAGAGGGAATGGCGTTGGTTCCTACTAGGTTTACTGAGGATCCTGTATCTACAAGGAATTTAAATAATTTATTCTCAATTTGCAATTTTATCGTTGCTAGTTTTCCGAGGCTAGCAAAAGAAAATTTTGGGTATTTTGTTCCATTGGAATTGGTGAACTATATCGTCTAATACGTGATTGGTTCGAAGCGTATTCTCTCCTACGCTTAAAAGGTTGGGTTGTGTTAAATTGTTGGTATTGTTGCTGAAATTGATTGTTATTAATTGGGGGAATGTATTGATTTCGAAATTGTGGTTGTGGTCGCTGTTGATATTGCTGCCAACTATTTCCAAAATGTGGATTTGTACTAAATCTTTTTAACAAAAAGGGGTTGTTTATACTAATAAGTGTTATATGTCGCATTTGAATTTTTAGTAATTGTATCGTTTGAAATCAATTCATTGCTCTCCCGCAACAATCTTATGGCGTCTTTAAAATTAGTCACAAGATTTGCATTTAGAAGAGCAGTAAGGTGATTTGGAATTTTTTTTTTAGTAATTTGAGACTTGCTATAGGAGCTGACTCACTAAATTCATTGATTAACAGTTCTCTCAGCGTGCTCCAATAACTGGGCTTCTCCCTCCTTGCAATCCTCGAAGCAGTCTCAGTATACAATTGAAATACAATTTTTTTCATCTTTTGGTATGTTGTTAAGGTTCGCAGTGATTCCCTCCACGTCTTGAATAAAGCATGCCAGCATTGTTTGGTTTCCATAAAATTTTTGGAAAAGTTCTATGTGCTCAAGGATTATTTTTCGGTTTTCCATAGTTTTTTGGTAGTCTCCAATTCTAATTTTTTCAAGTAGTTCTGATATTAAAGTCATTTCTGATATTAAGTTTTTTTTTCAACAATAATATTTTTTTTAAGCTCCGTTAATTTTCGCTAACAATTCTGTTAATTTTCGTTTAACAATTTCGTTTAACTTTAGACCGACTTATGTTAATTTTCATATAACACTTTATTCGTTTAAACCGACTGCGCCAATAATTTAGATAAACACCACTACTTAGGTTTAAGTGCTCTTTATTACTGAATCTTTCTTTTCTCTATCGTTATATTACAACGTCATGATTAGAAAATATGTTGGTGTGGACAACTTCAGCCCAATGTTGTACCTTCAACATATCGAACGGGGTGTTATTTGATACGTTACTTTTATATAAATACAAATACAAATACAAATAAATATACATACATGAATATATATGTCTATATATATATATATATATATATATATATATATATATATATATAAATATATATATATATATATATATATATATATATATATATATATATATATATATATATATATATATATATATATATATATATATATATAGAGGGATTTGTATTCCGCATACAGAGTCTGAATAAGGATTTGATATAAGTTGCACTTAATTTTTGTGAGTGTATCCCCAAATGATAGCTGGATAATTCTAATTCGCTACTTTTATGAGCAAAGAAGTGTGTGGAAGTATTCGTGCTCGACTGTTGTTGGCGCTACTGAAGCAGAATCTTCACAACACCTGTCAAAATCTCAAACAAACCGATTGGCTTTATCTTTGGAACAACTGAGAGCAATGGACACAGAGTCAAATCGTTATCGCATAACTTCAAAAAGAGCTACGAGTATATCAACACCTGAACACAAAAGCTGAAGGAGTGTATGGCCATCAAAAATAAGTTGCATGCAGTTTGTGAGTCCTTGCAGTTATGAGTCCTTGCAGTTAAAGTCCTTGCCTCCTCAGTGAGTAATGTCAGATAATTTCATGAATCCCAGAGCACATATTCACACATTTACGTTTGATGAGGAAAGCTACTCTGATTCATATTCCTTAATATTATATTAGAGGACCACCAGGTAAGGTCGTGTAGACCACAGACTGTATACTTCTCAATTAAAGCCCCCCAGATTAAGAGGACCTTCGATGACTACCATCAGAACGGTTGCAGAAATGTCTCTGATGAAGAGAGTCCCTACCATGCAAGTGAGGATATAGTGGTAGTTATAACCAAGGAATTCATTGCTATCAAGTTATCTGAGTACTGATTAAAGAGCATTGTAGGGGTATGAAAGCAGTTTACAAGGACCATGCACCTTAACTGACTAGCAGCACATATTGCTTGAATAGATTGTAGACTGGTGTGATAAAAAAAGAACCGTTATTGTGTGATCAAAAAATAAAGTATTTATTTATTCATCAACAACTATCTTGTCCCCTTTAAAGTAATTCCCCTCAGATATAATACACTTATGCCAGCATTTTTTTCAATCCTCGAAACACTTCTGAAACGCTTTTTTTGGTATCGCCTACATTTTTTTTTTTTGTTTCGATTTTTTTTTATCTCCTCAATCGTAGCAAAACGCTTTCCTTTCATCGGTGTCTTCAGTTTTGGAAAGAGGAAAAAGTCAGCGGGGGCGAAGTCCGGTGAATACGGTGGTTGAGGCATGATAACGATTTTGTTTTTGGCCAAAAACAGCTCCTGAGCGATGTCCATGCGACGTTGTTTTTGCTCAAAATTTAGCAATTTTGGAACAATCTTCGCTGCCGCACGTTTCATGCCTAAGACATCCGTAAAAATTGCTTGGCATGAGCCAAACGATATGCCAACATCATCAACAACCTCTCTGATAGTGATTCGACGATTATCCAAAATCATTTTCTTCACTGCGTCAATGTTTTCATCGGTTGTTGACGTGCTCGGGCGACCAGGACGAGCATCGTCATTGACATCTTCTCGGCCTTCCTTAAACCGGTTATACCACAATTGAACTTGTGTGCTGCTCATAGTAGACTCGCCAAAGGCCACAGTCAACATTTCAAATGTCCTTGCGCATTTTATTTCATTTTTTACACAAAACTGAATACAGTTTCTTTGATCCATTTTTTTCGAATAGTACAAAATCGAAGAGCACACCAAAACACGACTAACCTTTTTATCTGTCAAAAACAAACTGACAATCCAAAATGGTTGGTATTGCCAACATATATAACAGACATGTGTACCAACATAAAAAAAAAAATGCGAACATCGAACATACGTAACTCACGAAAAGATGAAAATAACGGTTATCTTGTGATCACACCTCTTATATATATATATATATATATATATATATATATATATATATATATATATATATATATATTGCCCTCTTGATAATTTACTCTAACTATCTGTACTCGGATTCGTACCACTGGATCGTGTAGTAATCATGGGGCATTCATTCTCAATTTCAGAAGGGATCCTGAAAGTATGCAATCACATTTCACTGTGCTATCACGTTTCACTGCCCTCCGCTTAATCTAGTTCGTCCCGTACAAGAATAGTACTGCAACCTTTATAAGGAGATAGCCTCTCTAAATGAACGACTTTCATTTTTCTCCTGGCACTTCTCGCCAACTGGATGCGGTATACTACATCGTTGGGCCGCTTTATCACCTTATAAGTGCCTTCCCAGTGTGTTTGCAGTTTTGGCGATAATCTCTTTTTTCTTTGAGGATTATGAAGTATAACTAGCTGCCCTTCCTGAAATCCCTTGGAGTTTGCTCGTAGATCATATCTGGCTTTCATTTAATCACTCATCAGTTGTGTGCGCTTTCTGATGGTTCCATGAATTTCATTCAGCTGTCTTCGTTTCTTAGCTATAGAACTGCGACATGAAACTTTCCCGTAGATGAGTAGGCACCGAATTTCAGATCTGCAGGCAATCTTATGTCACAACCGAAAATAGCCTTAGCTGGTGTTGTAGATGTTGTATCGTGAGTTGCCGATCGGTATGGCATTAAGAAGAGGGGTATGTGTTGGTCCCAATCTTTCTGGTTTCTGTCCACGACTTTCCTTAGGTGCTCCTCAAGCGTACGATTAAATCTTTCAACCATTCCATCGGATTGTGGGTGCAAAGGGGTTGTACGAGTTTTGCGTATGCCCATCAATTCACTCATTTCCCTGAATATTGTTGACTCGAAATTTCTGCCTTGATCCGAGTGCAACTCGAGGGGAGCTCCGAATCTGCAGACCCAATTATTGATAAATGCATCTGCAACGGTCTTAGCTTCTTGATCCGGAATGGGGTATACTTCTGGCCATTTACTAAAATAGTCGATTATGACGAGAACGTATTTGTTGCCGGAATCACTAATTGGAAACGGACTTGCTATGTCCATTGCAATACGCTCAAATGGCGCTCCCACGTTGTATAAATGCATCTTCCCCTGACTGCGACGGCTCGGTCCCTTGGCAGCTGTACACTTTTCACAAGCACTAATCCAGTCAACCACCGATTGTTGGCAACCAACCCAATAAAATCGTGTTTTAATTTTCTCGACTGTTTTTGTTATTCCCAAATGTCCTCCGCTTGGCCCACTATGGTATTCCTTGAGAATTTCGCTTATTCTTGCCTTGGATACCACAATCAAGTTCTTCGTGGTTTTTCCAGCTTCGCTCTCCCACAGGCGGAATAGGCATCCATCTTGCAGCTTTAAGCTATTTCATTGAGCCCAATATGCTTTAGTTATGGGACTTTCAGTTGAGATTTCATTCCAATCTGGTCGTTTTCCTTCATTCTTACTTGATACGATTTTTACCAATTCTCGGTTATTTCGTTGTTCTTCTTTTATCTTTTCTGCTGTCCATTCATCATATGGTAAAACAGCCATTAAGCGCACATCGACTACTCCTTCTTTCCCTTCAGCTATAGAACAGTGCTTACATTCCATACTGCAAGGACGTTGTGATAATGCATCAGCATTCCAGTGGCTTCCGCCTCTGTGATGTTCTATTGTGGAATCGTAGCTTTGGAGTCTCTCAATCCATCTCGCAACCTGACCTTCGGGATTTTTGAACTGTAATAGCCAGCGCAGAGCAGCGTGATCCGTTCTCAACAAGAACTTTTTGCCATACAGGTACCTGCATCACCGCCAAAAGTTCTCTCCGTGTTACACAGTAATTCCGCTCTGGCTTTGATAAGATCTTGCTGAAGTAGGCTATTACTCTTTCATGTCCGTCAATAACTTGCGACAGGACACCTCCAATCCCGAATCTACTTGCATCTGTATCCAAAATAAATTTTTCAGGTATTGGATACGCAAGGATCGGAGCTGTACACAATAGCTCTTTCAATCTGTTGAATGCTTTCTTCTGTTCACTTTTCCACTCATAAGGACAAGGATCTGTGTGTACTCCTTCAGGTGTGACTATGTCCAAGGTACTTGACTTCTTGCTTGAAGAACGAGCATTTCTTTGCGCTCAGCTTCAACCATGAAGCTCCTAATCGCATCAATACTTCTTCCAAATTCTTCAAGTGGTCCTCGTAGTCCTTTCCCATAACGATGATGTCATCTATTGGTGTAATAGATTTTTGCACCAATGCGTTCTTTGTTTCTTTTTCTGTATGTACTATATTTTGAAAAGCGTTTCTTAGTGTGTACATCTGTTCTAGCTTGTTTTGTATGGTTTTGTTAGTTTTTTTCTGTTCGGGTTTTTTCTAATTATTGCAAATATTTCTGATAGATATTTTGATATTTCTTCCATTTACGAGTATATACGAGTATATTTATTTATTTTAAACATAATATTTTTATCTTTTTTTTTGCTTTTACACTTCAGTTATGGCATTGCCACTTTGTTTGTGTTTGTGGACATAATTCTTAAAATTATTGTCTAAGCTATTGTTAATAAAATTATTACTAAAATAATTATAATGCCTCAGTAATAGATGGGTACGTTATTTCCGTGGCGAGTTTGTTCTTTTTTACTATCGCCTCCTGTTTCTGTGGCTTTCTCTGGCTTTTTCCCATGTTGTAGAATTTCAAACATGCGTACTGTTTCGTCTTCGATTCTATGTTTATTATCGGATTTAGTCTTCTATGGTTGATGTGCCAGTTTTTCCAATCATACGTCAGGTTATTTTCATGCATTTAATTTTATTGTTTTCTTCTGTTCTAATTTTTTTTTTTTTTTTTTGTCGGAAGAATCTAGTAAGCGCCGCACTCAGACAGAGTATATATCCATTGTACTGCACTTCAGGTTCCCTTTTACTCGGTTTTAAATCTACCCGACTTCCGAAGAAGTAGAAGTAGATCCTGTGGTGCCAAGCAGCCAAGTTGGTTACTCCTCAGCACATGGATTATTTTGACACTCCTGTGTAGTGTGGTGGTACATTTCCGGAACTAGTGATCCATATTTCTTTCATCTTAATGGTAGGTAAAGAGATCAATGCCTTGTTATCATATTCGATGTGAAGATTTCTGTTGGAAAGCTTATGTTCCTCTTCATAACTGTATAATAAAAGGGATTCTGACAAGCTTATATAGTATTTTGTATTTTATGAAGAAGGTCCTTTCTCAGACAGAGTATATATTCATTGTACTGCACTTCAGGTTCCATTTTACTCTGCTTTAAATCTACCCGACCTCCGAAGACATAGAAGTAGATCCTGTGGTACCAAGGTGCCAAGTTGGTTACTCCTCAGTACATCAGTGCCAAAAATCCCAAACCTGATTCGAGCAAAGGCAGGGCAGACGCAAAGAAAATGGTCCGCCGTCTCGTCTTCTTCTCCACAGGCTGGGCACAGCGCACTGTATGATATGCCAATCCTTTCCATGTGCCTAGCCCATAGAAAGTGCCCTGTCATCACGCCAACCAACAGCCTGCAGTCCCTACTACCTAAAGATAGAAGGAACCGCGAACATCGGTCAGAGATAGCAGGTAGCATAATTTTCGTCCATCCGCAGCCTCTCTCAGCCCGCCATGCTCGCTTGTGGGTTGAAACAACCCACTTGTTTGCAGTGGCTTTGATGGCAGCATAAGGGAGTGGCAGAACAGGCTCAGGGCCAATAAAAACAGCCTCGGTGCCCATCCTGGCCAAAGAGTCAGAGGTCTCGTTACCCGCAATGCCAGCGTGTCCCGGGACCCAAGTCAGCGTCAGACTAATATATTTTCCAACACAATTTAGCCTGGATTTGCAGGACCTGACTATCGTGGAAGTGGTGGTCGGACTATCCAAGGCCATGAGCGCAGCTTGGCTGTCACTGCAGACACAAATAGATTTGCCTTTCCACCTGTTTTCCACAACAAAGTCCATCGCCTCAAGTATCGCATACACCTCCGCCTGAAATACAGACGCATGCAGACCAAGGGCAAAGAACCGACGGGTCCCACAAGATTCCACGAAGACACCAGAACCTGAACCTTCTTCAGTCCTGGAGCCATCAGTGTAAATACGGCAGCAGTGTTTGCCGGGCTCGTTCTTGGGATCTAACCATGAGCGAGCCTCTGGCAGCAACACATTGTACCGCTTTTCTAGTATGACGGTTGACGACATGGAGTCCGTGGGCATAGACAGGATTGCAGAATCGATGTCAATGCCTGCGCCGTCGTCCAATATCGAGTACACCCCACCAGTGGCCACTATGTTTCACTCTGCAGATGGCCTTAACGGCCTCTCCGCGGATGAAGACATCTAGTGGCGGGAGATTCACCAAAGCATCAAGTGCCGGGCCTGGAGTAGTCGGAAATGCTCCGGTACAACATATGGCCACAGCACATTGTAGTTTTGATAGAGCTTTTTTGACCCCTACAAGAGAGAGTCTGCTCATCAAAACCATCGATGCATAGGTGATAATAGGTCTTACCATAGCTGTATAGATCCATAGGACCTTACTAGGGGAGAGATCCTATGTCTTACTAAAAATACCCTTACACTGCCAGAAAACTGACAGTTCTTTGGATGTCTTCAGTTCGACATGTGATTTCCAAAGAAGTTTGTTATCAAGGATGACTCAAAGATATTTGATTTCCTTGGATAGCTGGATAGTGACTCCTTTTAGTGTAGGCAGAATAAGTCCATCAAGCTTTCTCCTTCTGGTAAAGAGGACAATACCAGTCTTGACAGGATTAGCCGATAGCCCATTCGCACTGCACCAAGTGTCAATCATATCCAGAGTTCTCTGCACCCTTCTGCAGACAATCATAAGGGATGGTCCTGTCACAAGACAGCCAACATCATCCGAATATGCCTGAGCGTAGACACCCGAGTCATTAATGGCGTTAAGCAGGGGATCGATTACCATGCACCAGAGCAATGGAGACAGTACGCCACCTTGGGGACAGCTTCTATTAACCCCAGACGACACCAGCAAATCTTCCTCCGCCCGCACCGTTATGATTCTCTGCGCCAGCATTGAACGTATCCAATTTACTAAAGCCCGGTCTACGCACAATCAATAATCAATGTAAACTCCCTAACGTCAACTCCTCCACGGTCAAAACTCAACTCCGATTCTCGATAATTTTAGGCGCTTTCAATAATTATCAAAGTGCAAAGCAGTTGCAAGTGGAAAATTTGGTTTAAACTGATCAGTTATAAAACCGCTCCCCTTCAAAAATTTAACGTTTATTTTCTAGACAAGTACATTGTAATTGAATACAAAAATTTTTTGGAATCGTTCACACTTTTAATGTATCAGAACAAATAACAGGAACAACCGACGAGACGAGAGACTATCCACACAAAATCAGACCTGCACCAACGAACATCCGCACTAGACTAGCCTGGACCTTTTCCCAAAACGTTTGTCCTTTTCCTCTTTTTTTTGTATCTGCTTCCTCTTTCTTTTTTCCGGCTTCATCCGCTATTCCAATTTGACGATTTCAGCGGTCAAGTCGGTCAGTCAACTCACTTTTTTTATTTTTAGACTAGTCTGAGGCAGCGCCATCTCTACCTCAGACTTTGCCTGGTTGCATGCACCAGCATAGCGGACAAAAATGCAAACAAGAAAAAGTAGGGGAGAATCAAAATTGACAAAACAATAAAAATATAGACGGTGGCGACAACCAAAAACCACGATCGCAACAGGTGTCAGGTATTGCAGTATTAATAATATATATTTAAGAAGAGAAATAAATACATTTTGAAATCCTTTATATGTTGCATCAATGAATTTAATGATTTATTATTAATTTAATTTACTATGGACCATATCACTCCCATCAACAAGATGGAAGTCGTCATGAAATAAAAAATGTTTTCCCAGACATTTTTTATATCAGCGGTAAGGTTTGTGTGAAAAACTAATCGTTCGGTATGCAAACTTTTTATTTCTTTTTAATTTTTAAATATTTTTATTAAACTTCAGAATGGATGTTAATACTTTTATTGCAATTCTTGTCAATATTGTTTTTATCGTATCATTTATACTAAATGTACATACATGTGTGAATGTATGTAAATAATTTTTATATTAAATAAAATTATAATGTATTAATAATTTGTCTATTATAAATTTATTTTAATATTGTGATATATTTTATTTTTTATTCTTTTTAGTTGAATTTTATTATTATTGGTGTGTTATAAATTTATTTTAATATTGTGATATATTTTATTTATTACTCTTTTTTGTTACATTCTATTTTTCTTATATAGTTTTAATAATTAATTAATTAATTAAATTTATATAATCAACTTATACAAATTGGTTTTTAGTATTTTTATATTTATACTAATATATAGAATTTAATATAATATAATGGATGTAATAGGCCTACAGGGGAACCAAGCATCCAAATGAAAAATTTACTCGTAACGTACCACTGCATACCCCTGGGGGTGTGGAAAGTGCAAAATTAATAATAAAATTATTTACTTTTAAAAAACTTGTTATTTATTCCAAATAATTTTCTTTTTTTATGTAGGCTGAATATATCTCATGCTTTTTCCTACGTCATCTTGCATAACTGTCATCCAATTAGCAAACAGTTTGAAAAGATTAAGAATAATTGAGAATTCAAGTATTTATTAAATACACTTTTTTAATGTGCTGGATTTTACATTTTTTGCATATTTTCACTGTCCAGAATCCGCCATGCTTCGAAACGATATAATTGAGTGTGTTTCATGTCCGCGAGTATTTGCCTTGAAACATCCACTATTTGCAACACTACTAATAATATTGTAGTGTATGAAAAGCATAATGTATATATATACACACAAACGCCAACACCATACGCGGCGTAGGGACATGCAATGTGAGCGGAGACCCAACGTAAGTACATCGAACTCTCATGTTAGAATATTTACGTTATGAAGCGCGAACAGCGCGCACGTTTTTGATTACGTTGCATTCTAATGTTCGATGCCCTCGAACGAATGTACGCTGGCATTGACCGTGATACTTTCCGCTGACATTGCAAAAGCCCTCTTTATGTATTAAGAACCATATTATATACTAAGTCTTAGCACATAAGAAATTAAAAGTATAAATAGCAATAAGATTTTATCAGTAAATCAGATTCGATCTGGAAACCAAACCTTTCGTTTCTCATTAAATATTTGGCTGTACTCTAGTAGTCGCCGATTGAAATTGTGCGCTAGCTCTCGCGCCGCTAAATAATACTTTGAGCCCATCTGTACATAGCGATCATATATTTCGCTTCATACACAAATATTTGGCTGTACTCTAGTAGTCGCCGATTGAAATTGTGTGCTAGCTCTCGCGCCGCTAAATAATACTTTGAGCCCATCTGTACATACCGATCATGTATTTCGCTTCATACACAAATATTTGGCTGTACTCTAGTAGTCGCCGATTGAAATTATGCGCTAGCTCTCGCGCCGCTAAATTAATTAATTGAGCCCATCTTTACATGGCGATGCTGCCAAACTGGCAATTCTCTTATCAATCCTGCCAAACTGGCACTTTATTAAAAACCCAAAAATCTTAAATAATCTTAAAATATATCTAAAACTCCAATAAGAAGATGAATACCGATTTCCACCGACTATTCGAAAAAGTTCAACAACTGGAAGAGCAACACATCCACAAAGAAGCAAACCACCAAAGCCTGATGTTATACCCTGTTGATGGAAGAACTCCAACCCCACGCTTAATACAGCAAAATTTTGAAAAAATAACAAAAATCGAAGAATACGTGCCACAATCGACAACTCCAAACAAACCACCACTTTACATACCATCTACTTCAAGAGCAGGCCCTAAACCAATAACAATAGAAGAGTATAAACAAAGGAACGCGATCCACACTCCACAACCACACAAAGACGAACAAACGACAAAACGTCAACGGAGAAAACGAGCAGGGAAAAACGTGCAAACTCGCACAAAAATAGCATTACTCTTGCGAGATTTCAACCTCGCGAACACAAAAATTAAGCAAAAACAAATAAAAACTAAAATTCATAAAATAAAATACCCTAATGTTAGAACATAGGATTATAAAGATTGTATTGATTTAAGAATCAGTTAGATAAGATTAAAACAAAAAAAAAATATATATATATATTTATATATATATATATATATATATATATATATATATATATATATATATATATATATATATATATATATATATATATATATATATATATAAATAATAATAATACGAAATTTTATAAAATGGGTAAAACTCAATCAAAAGTTCAAAATCACAATGGAGACCCACAAGTCACAATACTAAATAATCAAGTTCAACATTCTGAATCCCTAGAGGATCAAGATTTCAAAATATTGATCATATTAATAATAGTATGTGCTCAATTAGGAATTAAACTGTTATCCATGTATAATAAGTGTAACAAAAAACAAAATTTAAAAGCGGCAAAATCAATATTTGATTTGACCGAAGTAATGTCAAGAAAATAAAATAAAAAAAAAAAAATGGAATTAAACTCATTAAAAAATTTAGAAAATTTAGTAACAAAGTTAAAGAAAACACCAAGAAGAATTTATTCATATTCATATGTAGAAGCACTACAAAAAGATTTATAAAGTTATTCGACATTATTCAAACTAGAAGTCGCCGCATTATCTCAAATTGACCAAGTAAAAGCGACAGACTTATTTAAAAATTACAGCAATTACATAGAACATAATTTACAAAATTTGACAGACGAAAACATAGAAGAAACCAAAGCCACCACCATGACAGACTTCAAAATAGAAACAGCAATCAAAGTAATTCCAGAATTTACTGCAAACTATAAAGAAATAGACTCATTTTGCAAAATATGCACACTGTTGAATGATCCACTAACGCCAGAGGGTAAGATGACACTCCTTGATTTCATTTTTCACGTAAAACTTAGCATCAATGTTAAAACAGCAATAGGTACTACATTAACACTCGACAATCTTGATACATTACTAAGCACACTAAAGTCCAGATATAAGAGCCACTCAACCATTACACAGGTACACTCACAATTGATAAATACTATACAAAAAGTTGTATCAGTTGCTTCAAAGAACGAATTTTGACACTGATTTCCGAACTCACTACACTACAAATTGAAAATCTAGGAACAAACGTAACAGCAACTGAGAAGTCTGCAATAGTAAAAACTAATGAGTCATATGCTTTAATCACTTTCAAAAACGGACTCAAAGATAACTTAAAACCAATCATATTAGCAGCACAACCCAAAAGATTAAATGAAGCAGTAAATCTCGCACTAGACCTAGAACAATCTGTACCCAATTCTAATCAAATTTTTGCCATAAATCAAAACAACAATTCAGAAGATACAGTAATTACAACAACACGAATAACCGATATAACAACAACACCAATTATAATCATAATCGAAACAACAACAACAATAAACACGACTTACAACGAAACAATAGAAACAACAATAATAACCAATATAACGGCAACAGACAGTATGCCAATCAAACACAAAGCAACAATGGGAACTATAGACATCCTAACTACAACAGCAACTATAAAAACAACTATAATAACAACAATAATTACAATAACAATTACAACAGAAACTGTAACAGCAATTTCAATAGAAACCAGAACCAAAACAACAGACAACGTAACAATATATACACAATAAACGCCCAGGGAAACGACCAGGTCCCGGAGGACTACGACTATATCCCTCCGGGCAACAACTACAACAACAACAAAAATTAAATATCTACAAAATATCAAATAACTTAACAAACTACATAACTTTACATTGCACAAATCTACATCAACACTTAACATTTTTAATTGACACCGGAGCTGATATCTCTGTTTGCAAGCAAAAAAGCGAAGACCAAATAATTTCCTCAATAGATAAATGCAAGCTAACGGGGATAACAAATGAAGAGGTACATTCATTAGGAAAATCACATTTAGAATTCAGAATACAACAACAAAACATTAAACAAGAATTTCATATAGGAAAATACGCATTTCCCATAGAAACCGATGGTATTCTCGGAAGAGACTTTTTATCAGCATTTCTGTGCAAAATTAACTATGAAACATTCACCGTAACAATCACGATAACAGACACAGACATAACGCTACCAATGGAAACTCGTTTTCTACACACTCCATACATAACGATACCCGCAAGAACAGAAATAATTCAACATATAAATTTAGAAATAAAAGAAGACAAATTAATGCTAAATAGTGAAATAGAAAAAGGCGTATTTGTAGCAAATACAATAGTACCAGCAAAGGGGATGAGACACATCAAACTAATAAATACAAATGACCACCAGATACAATTAAAAAATATACAAATAAAAACTGAGCCTTTGAAAACTATGATATTCTGTACTATACAAAAAACGAACGTAGCAAACATGACAATCACAGATTCAACAAATTACTAGAAACACTACAATTAAAAATTTCCGATAAAACAACACAGGCAGAACTAATCTATTCAGAGAGTATCAATAATATGTTCAGAGAATATCAATATATATTTCATCTGGACGATGAACCACTTACTGCAAATAACTTCTACACTCAAAACCTATCCATCATAGACAATTCACTGGTTTACATAAAAAATTATCGTTTACCTCAAATACAACATGAAGAAATAGAAAAACAGGTACAGAAACTGCTCAGGGACAAAATAATTGAACAATCAAACAGCCCTTACAACTCACCATTGTTATTGGCTCCTAAGAAAACTCACGATAATGAAGACAAAAAATGGAGACTAGTAGTTGACTATAGGAAATTAAACGATAAACTAACCAGCGAGATTGGAGGATGTACTAGACGGACTAGGTAGAACAAAATATTTCTCTACTCTGACATGACGAACTCTTTTCACCAAATTCCACTGAATAAGAACTCCAGGCCCTTAACAGCATTTTCAACAACAAATGGACATTACCAATTTACGAGACTCCCTTTTGGATTGAAAATATCCTCTAACAGTTTCCAAAGAATGCTTACATTGGCCTTGGCAGGTTTAGGTTCTAATGCTTTCCTTTACGTAGACGATATAATTGTATTCGGATGCAACCTCAAACATCACAATGAAAATTTAAGAAAAATATTTGAAAGACTGCGTCAATACAATTTGAAGCTGAATCCGTCAAAATGTAATTTTCTAAGACCCGAAGTAGTTTATCTAGGTGATTTGATCACCCCACATGGTATAAAAACTGATCCAGCAAAATACGAAGCAATTAAGAAATACCCTACCCCAAAAAACCCAGATGAGGTAAGAAGATTTATTGCATTTTGCAACTACTATCGTAGATTTATACCCAACTTTGCGAGTATCATGAAAAGCCTGAATAACTTTCTAAAGAAAGGCCAACCTTTTGTATGGAGCGAGGAACGACAAACAGCATTCCGCACTTTAAAAAACAAATTGATGAATCCACCAATACTGAGATATCCAGACTTTACAAAACCTTTTATATTAGCCACTGACGCATCTGACTACGCTCTAGGTGCAGTACTATCGCAAGGTGAAATTGGCGAAGATGTTCCAATTTACTACGCAAGCAAGTCCTTTTTAAAACATGAAATAAATAAATCAACAATTGAAAAAGAACTACTTGCAATACATTGGGGCATACAGTTTTTTAGGCCATATCTATTCGGAAGGAAGTTCCTCGTGGTAACGGACCACAGACCATTAGTGTCGCTTTTCCTCCATAAGAACCCTTCCTCTAAACTGACAAGAATACGACTAGACCTATCAGAATATGAGTTCGAAATAATATACAAAAAAGGAAAATCAAATACCAACGCAGACGCACTTTCCAGAATCAAAATTGATTCAGAAACTTTAAAACGAATGATTCCTAAAGAAACCGATGAAAAAGCTAAAAGGACATTAATTATAACAAGGGGAATGGCTGCCAAAAAACATGCAGACCAACAAAAACAAGTACAATACAAAACCCAAGAGAAGTATGATCAACTTCATATCTGGGACTGTACATCTATTACTGACGTCAGATACATTACAAAATTGAAATTTGAAAAAGCGAACGATATAAATATGAAGAGTACTCAATTAATCTATGAAAAAGATAAGAATATATTGCGCGTAAGGTACAACGATAATCCACCGAAATCCGTTTCGATTCTGGAGAAGTTGTCAGCTCTTAATACAAAAACTATGCATAGTAGATCTAGTGATAACTATACGAAATACGTTTCGATTATGGAGAAGCTAGCATCTGAAAAAAAAATTAAAAGTCGACATTTTAGCGCTATCGAATAAAGATATAATTTTTGAAGGTATACAAAAAGAAGAATTTAAAAATATATTTAACAAGCTGCAAGAACAGCAAATTAAAGAAAATCGTTTCGCATACAAGATTATTATATATGAACCCCCTAAAAGAATTGAAAACGATATAATTAAATATAAATTAATAAATGAATACCACAACTCAACACATGGAGGAAACCTTGGTATAAGAAAAATCACTCTAAAACTAAAACAAAGATATGTGTGGAAAAATATGAGTCGAATAGTGAAAGATTTTATAAAAAACTGTGACAAATGCGCACAGAACAAAATAACTATACATATACACGAAAAAGAAATAATTACAGACACACTAGTTTTGAAGTACTTGAAATAGACACAGTTGGACCACTAAGAATGTCAGACAGATTCAGATACATACTCACAATACAGTGCGAACTGACAAAATTTGTAATAGCTCACCCTAAACTCTAAAACCGTAGCTAAAACAGTAGTAGAACAATGTATCCTAAAATATGGCAATTTTAAGACATTCAAATCAGATAGATGCACTGAGTTCACAAATGAGCTCATGCACAACATTTGCTAATTACTAGACATTGAACAACAATTCTCAACACCATACCATCACCAAACATTAGGATCAGTAGAAAGAAATCACCCCGTATTAAATGAATTCATGTTATCTTTTACCAACGACTATGACTGGCACAATTGGATCCCATTCTATACATTTGCATATAATACAACCCCCCATGGAGACACACAATACACACATTTTGAGCTTGTATATGGCAAATTACCACACCTCTCAAGTACTGACAGACAAGAAAATCCAAAAATATACAATATGGATAACTACGCTAACGAACTCAGAATTAGATTACATTATTCAATAAAAAATGCAAAAGCATTAATCGAAAAATCGAAATTACAAAAAAGTATTGTAACACAAAAACACATAAAGACACTAGATTTAAATATAGGAGATATGGTATTAGTAAGAAATATGAATAGAAAGAAAAACCAAAAACCCTACAATGGTCCTTATAGAGTAATTGAAATTCGGAATGTAAATTGTCTATTAGAAATAAAAGGAGAAATAAAAGAACTCCATAAAAACTTATTAAAAAAATATACACCGTTGTAAAGATAAACAAGTAAAATTTTAAGTAATTAATATAACATAAATACTTTTAATAAAAAAAATTTTTTTGTTTAAACACCAACAACATTTTTTCTCCACGTAGGATAAGGGTGTAGTGTCTGAAAAGCATAATGTATATATATACACACAAACGCCAACACCATACGCGACGTAGGCACATGCAATGTGAGCGGAGACCCAACGTAAGTACATCGAACTCTCATGTTAGAATATTTACGTTATGAAGCGCGAACAGGGCGCACGTTTTTGATTACGTTGCATTCTAATGTTCGATGCCCTCGAACGAATGTACGCTGGCATTGACCGTGATACTTTCCGCTGACATTGCAAAAGCCCTCTTTGTGTATTAAGAACCATATTATATACTAAGTCTTAGCACATAAGAAATTAAAAGTATAAATAGCAATAAGATTTTATCAGTAAATCAGATTCGATCTGGAAACCAAATCTTTCGTTTCTCATCAAATATTTGGCTGTACTCTAGTAGTCGCCGATTGAAATTGTGCGCTAGCTCTCGCGCCGCTAAATAATACTTTGAGCCCATCTGTACATAGCGATCATATATTTCGCTTCATACACAAATATTTGGCTGTACTCTAGTAGTCGCCGATTGAAATTGTGCGCTAGCCCTCGAGCCGCTAAATTAATTAATTGAGCCCATCTTTACAATATTTTCTACAATACGAAATAATATTTTCAATAAAATATTTTCTTGATTTTAGACCAGCAAAAAATTGTATACAAAAACAGCTGTTTTTTATTCACCACTTTACACAAACATGGCAGCCCACATATGGTATACGTGTCAATAAACACAATAAATTCACTTACACTATACATGTGACCAAAAAAATGGTCGAAACGGTAAATAAAAATGGCGCGAATTGAATGTCTTTTCTTATTCTTCTTTGATATAGCTGCCACCTGTTGCTGTGCTGATGTTTGAAGTTGCTGCTCCTCGTAGTGTTGTTGTTGCATTATTTTATCCTTGGGCCACCTTCGGCGCTTTGTGGTATTCAGTGTCTAGTGTTGTTGTATTTAGACGACGCCGGCCAGCTGTAATAATTATGTGTAATTATTATTAATGAAACGCAACAAGCTTATTTTATGAATTATAATAGTTTGTTTATTAGACAAGAATATTTTGTTTATTAGACAATAATTATGTGCATTGTTTTAAGGTTGATGGTCAACTGACTACATAACAAGTGTCAGCTGTCAACTTGATTGATGGGTGCGTTCACATCAGCAGTTGTATTACATGCTTATTTCTTTTAATCAAAACAAAAACCTGCATTTTAAAGCTAGCTTGATAGGTAATAATATTCTTACATCTAGTTTCAGCCATATTTTTGTATTAAAAAATTAATAATAATAAATATATAATATGAACAATATAATTCTTATTTCATTTAAACGTTATCACGCAAGATGTCGATTACATTGACTTTAATTGGCAAATCATCCGTTCTGGCTGCAGATTATTTTCCAACAATAGAGTTAGATTCAAATTATGTTTGTGGTCTACCTGATTTTCATGCATATCACACAATTCCAAATACTGATGTTGGGAACTATCTATTTCACATAAGTAAAAACATCATTGGTTCTTATGAGCTTGATGATATTGCCAACTATCTACGTGATGAATATGAAAATTTAAACCTGGAGGGAGTACTTGATATACAAGCAAATCCTAATATACTTGAAATATAAATTTTCAGCAATGAAGTGATTTACTTTAATGAAGATCGAACAATTGGTTCATTATTAGGCTTCGAGCTAATAATGAAGACAAGCTAAGACACGTCCACCCATGCTAGCTGTCAAAAACTGACTGAACATTCGAAATGGCCGAGATTGTCAACATAAGTGAGGGTCATGGGCAGAGAACACAGAGAAAAGAAACTCTTTTTCGCTGCCAGCGTCCGTAGCGGACACACCACGATTTTGAGTGGATTCACCACGATTCTGAGTGGATTCAACACGATTTTCCGTGGATTGATGTACAACGTCCGTTTGCTTTATTTCGCTGCTTTACCGTTTGACGTTTAAGTTTCTTAATCTGTATACTCTGGTCATGAGTACCAACATAACGCCACAAAAAGATCGAAAATCAAACATCCGTAGCCCGCGAAAATTCAAAATTTTTGAACAGACCTCACACATCAGATCTTCCATTAAATATAACAAACATTAATATAATACGTATAGAATGTAATATAACAGTTGGATCATATATTAATGATTTGTATGCACACTATTCACGAGCTTTCTATAAACGCTAGTCCTGGTTATAAAATAGATGAGAATCCGAAAAATATCATCTTTTTACTAGTTAACACCAAGCAGATAGGATAGGTTAACACCAAGCAGAGAAAATTTTTGATCAGGATAATAATTTAATTAATTTCCGAGGAGAAACAATAACACTACGATTATATTTGAAACAACAGGACTAATGATTATTTATAATAAAAACGTAGGGCGAAGTGTAACATTTACCACTTTCCCACCAACACTTGAGCGAATAGGAAGAAAGACTACCAATAAGGTTATTAAACGTAAACGACTAACAATTGATATTTGACGATTCATTTTCATATAATATTAGATTAAAAAATAATTGTATGGCATATTTGTTTAATGAAATTCCATATGATCTTAATGGATTCGAAATTGTTTGTACACGTCACTTCGGAATAACTACAAAAATTAAAAATTATGTGTCTTTGAATAAATGCGGTAGTAATATATTAAAAAATGCTGGTTGGACATCAACAAATACTATTCAAATATCTAATAGTTATTTTAATTTTTGTGTACCACTGAAAATATTATTAGGATTTGCTGAGGACTTTAATAAAGTGGTGGTAAACTCTAAACATGAATTAATTTTGACGTTCCAAGAGTGATCAAAATGTGATCTCAAGGGATTCAAAGGAAAATATAATACTAAATAAAACAAATATGGTATGGATTATCCCACATGTACTATTATCTGAGTTTACCAAATGAGGAATGTTTACGACAATGAGCAGCGGTAAACCATTAATATTAACATTTCACAGTTTGGATTGTTACTTTAATCCCATGCTCCTCCAAGGAACAAATCACTTGTGGAATGTTAAACTTTCAACACAGAGTGCAAGACCGCACATCATATTGATCGAATTCCAAAATGCAAACAAATTTCAACATTGTGATTTAACGGATGTGAAAGTACATCTAAAGTCAATTACATATCCATATGATGATCTTAATTTGAAATTTGATAATGATCATTATGCTATTTTATATGAAATGCATTCACAGTTTCAACAAACTTATTACACACGTGATCCTCAGCCTCTACTATTATGTGATGAATTTAAGACTGTAGCCCCAATAATAGTGGTTTATGTGACACTTCAAAACGAAGCTGTTAAAAAGGAACACTTGATATCAAAATCGAATTTAAGACATTAAAGAATATTCCAGCAAATACATCAGCATATTGCTTACTCATTGATGATAGAGTTATAGAATATATACCTTTAAATAATGAAATCAAAAAAATTATTTAAAGAGTTCCTATTATCTATATGTATTTCAGTAAATTATATACCATTGAACTAATTACTACAAACCTTTAAATGGCTTCAGATAGTTTTATAACATTAGATGTGCAAGGTTTTAAAGGAGATGGAAATAGATTTATAGCAAAAGAGTTGGCTATTACTTATAACTACACTGAATTTCAAAGTTTTATCATTAAACCTCCTTTTGAATTTAGAAGATTGTCTCAGAAATATCAAAGAGAAACAAATTGGCTAACAAAAAATCATCATGGTTTTGCGTGGAATGACGGATTCACCTCATTTAATAGTGTACGAAATTTTTTAAAGGATTAGAGAAAAAAAATGTGTATTGAAGATATACTTAACAAAAATGTTTACAACTTGGAAGAATTTGGATGCGATAATTTAAAAATTCTAAATAAAAAATATCCAATACTTACTCAATGTAATGCACACTATGAATGTTGTGCGTTAAAAAATGCTTTGATTTTAAGAAAATTTATTGATGTAGAAATAAAAAACAATGTATAATAGTTTTGTTTTGAAAATAATAAATCCTTATTATATATTATGTAATAATAACAATATTTTAATAAAAATAATAAAACTTAATTTATCTACTACAATTAATTTCATAATGTCCCCAAGCGTTAGTATTTACTCTATCTTCTTTAATATATCGTTCATCATCATCATTACTTAATAATATTTTTGTCCATTGTTGTGTATAAATTTCATGAACTTTTGATCTAAAGACATATATTTTGTCATAGAATACTTTATTCTGTAGTAAACAATCTATAAACATTTATATTCAGTTTCGATAAAACACATTTCTTCACACCTTTTGATTTTTTTATTTCATTACCGTCTAAAATATTAATACAATACATTTTTGAGCTTAGCCCAATGAATTCTTTCATTATTCGACCATTATTTTCATCTTTCATCATTCCTAAAGTTTTTTTATTTTTTAAAGGTAAATTGAATCTATTATCACTAGGATATTCTGATGTATCAAAGTTTAGATCAATATCATTACGAATATCTTCATAAAAATCATCTGTTTTTATAGAATATATAAATGAAGCTGTATCCATATAGTTGAACTGTAATTTTTCATTAAATTTAGGTTTCATATAATCATAGTGAAAACTATACATTTTTAATTTTGATAATTCTAAAACAGTAAATCCCAAGTATATTGGTTTATTATATGCAACTTGCTCACGAGAAAGTTCTATTGCTATCATGCTATCTGTAAAATGTTTTAAACTATGAAAATTTGGTCTTGCAATTAGAGCACGTGGACCTAAATTTCTTCCCTTGTTTTACCATTCAGTAACAATCTGTACATTCTTCCATTTCTCAACATTTTCCATTGTTTTTCCATAAACTGCATTATTTAATAATTTAAAGAATTTTTTTTCAAATTCATTTTTCGCAAGTGTTCTATGAAAAGTATTCAGATCAATATAATTCTTCAACCAGTTAGATTGCTTAAATTTCAAAATCCTATGAATTTTCACAAGCTTTAAACCATTAGCAATACACTTTTGTAGATTGCGGTAATGTATAATATAATTTCGTTTATTATTTAAATCTATAATCAATTTTTTAGTTTTGCATTTACTATGTGCTTTTTTACTCTCAGCAAAGAAGGGTAAGTCATTGTGTATATCATGAATATTTACAGGATAATCTCAATCAACTTCTAAAATATAACCAAAGTCTGATTTTATAGTTACTGTAAAAATATCAAAATTTGATATATCCTCAATCCATTCAAATCCACCATAAGGTAAATATTCAGACATTGCCCAACCATATAAGTTATTTGCATCTAAGTACATCAAGTATTCTGAAGATTTACTTTGATCATATCAGGAAGATAGTTATTATTAACCTTTGAATGTCGTTTAGAGCATTGAACAATACCACCTCTAAAACCACTTTTAATGAAATTATACATATTATTATCTTTAAATAATTCTAATTCAATACCTTTTGTCTTCAACATTGCATCCCAGAATAAACTTGGTTTAGTTAGATAATGAACAGGATCTAATTCATAAATAATTTTACATATTTTTCTAAAGTTTTCAAAAACATCTGCTAAAAGTATAACATCTGTTTTTAAATATAACAGCATATAATCAAGTAAAGTTTTGCATTTGAAAGTATTCCAAACTTTTTCAGCATGATCATAATCATCAGTAGAACACTCTACATTATTTAATGTGGAGAAAAATTTTTCACGCGAAGGTAAATTGATATCCTCGATCTACTGAATCTACATATTCATAAGGGAAAACACCTTTTCTTTTCAAGAGTTTGAACTCGTCAATGTTTGTATACAATGAATGTAAAATGCGAAAATCATCAGCATCAAGAATTTTAGCTAATAAATCTAAATATGAGTTCATAAATCTGTATGAGTCTAAAAATCGTAATTCAAAGTATTCGTTATCACTAATATGAGTATCTTTCGCAAGTGATATATATAATTCCTTATTCAGAGGAATTATTCCAATGTGTCCTTTAAATGATTCGAGTTCTTTAACAAACAGATGACAATCATAACCAGAAAACTTATTGAAAAAAATGGTATAAATTTACGTATCTGAAAATTTAAGTTACTGACTAATTATATTGACCTGTAGGATGCCAATGATCAGAAACCTTTTGTTGATCAATTATTTGTTTACAAATATGACAAATTGAACGTGTTTTATGCTTTTCAATTTCTTCTAAAGATCATTGGTACTATTCTATTTAAATAATTTACATATAGAGTATCAGTAATAAAATTTAAATTTAATTAACCAGGAAAATTATTGAAAAAAATGGTATAAATTTACGTATCTGAAAATTTAAGTTACTAACTATTTACATTGACCTCTAAGATACCAATGATCAGAAACCTTTTGTTGATCAATTATTTGTTTACAAATATGACAAATTGAACGTGTTTTATGCTTTTCAATTTCTTCTAAAGATCATTGGTACTATTCTATTTAAATAATTTACATATAGAGGCTTAGTATCAGTAATTAAATTATCTATGACTATCTGAGCTCTTCCTTCGTGAAGAGCAGTCACCTTGTCGGGGTACGAAGGCTTAAATGATTGCAATGACGCAATGGGTTAGGATGGCGGAGTTTTGGCTCATATGGGATTACCCTAGCCGGACTGACTACTGCAGAGTAATCCAACTAAGAATTGTCTCCCTCCTAATCCAGGGTGTTCTTGGGATCGTGCCCATTGGATGTTGTTTTGCAGCCAGGAGATTAATTAGGCTGTATCATAACGGAGTTCCACTTCCTGATAACAGGCCGCCTCAGGTAGTAACGGTGCCTTGCTGTGGTACGGGTCGCTACCACAGTTGACCAACCCCTTCCCCTTTCAAATTTTTGGCTGCCTTAGCGTGATCAATCAAGAGGGTGGCCGTATGAACCAGTATGAATAAAAACTTAAAAAAAAAACTGACGCGCGGTCTCTAAGCGCTAATTCGGATGGGAATCCAAAATCTCCTGCACACTCTGCGGCGGCTATTGTAGCTAAAGACGACGAGCCTGGCACAAGCAAAGCCACGTGCTGCGTTAGTGTTGCTAACCAGAGAACCAAAAGGATCTACAAGGAAAAAAGGGCTGCTCTCCGGAAGGTGGAACGTTTGTCGCGGATCCCAGAGAAGGAGAGGATGGTGAAGCAGAAGGCTTCCCTCGATTGGGCGATGAAAGTCGTGAAGGAGTCTCAAGCTCCAACACAACAGGCTACAAAACGTCAACGGTCCCTAGAAGAGACCACACACACGAATCCAAAAAAATGTAAAAAGTGCGATACTGTCACCACGAAGTCCTTCAGCGAAGTGCTGAAAGGACACCAGGTCATGGCGGTCATAGATAGCAATGACCCGGATGGCAGTATCTCTCCTGAGGGCTGGAGAAGGGAAGAAGTTAGCCTTTCAAGGCTCTACTTCCAGCTTATGAGGGAATTCCCAGGTGGTTTTCCCTCTTTTCGCGACAGCGGATGGCATCAGTGTCACGTGAAGCGGATTGCCTGCGCGGATCAAAGGTCAGTCGAAATTTATAGGATTGCGATCTCCAGGATAGGTGAAGCATGGGCAGGCGCAAGGCTCGCGAAGGCTCGTACCTAGGGAGCTGATCCCTAGTAGACCTAGAGCGCGCGCGTGGATCCCAGCTGAACCGTCTGACTCTGAGGCTATCTTGGAGATATTTAGGTTGAGCAACCAGCAGCTCCCGACTAAAAATTGGAAGGTGATTAAAGTAGAGGAACCAAGAGGGGATTCCAGGTCAATAACCCTTTTGTGACCGCCGAATCTCTGGCGACTCTAGCTGAATCCAATTGGGTCGTGGGCTATGGCTTCTCATCCACAAGCCTCAAGGTCTATAAAAAGAACGGGCAACCGTCTGACATGGATCAAGCGATAGAGAATCCTTCAGGGGTAACTGCTGATCCTACTGGTGCTGAGGACTCCGTCATGTACCCGAAACGCAGTGACTCTAGGTTAGGTTAGGTTAGGTTAATGTGGCAGCCAGTCCAAGGACCAGCTCACTCAGACCACCATGGGTCCATTGTGATACCACCGCGCCACAACGCAACTCCGATTCACTCGTCGAACCATTTTGAAGCCCTAATAAAGCGCAGGATTTGTTTGATCTTCGCGCTAGACACCTCTGTAAGAGAGCTAAAAGCGTATTTGCCTAAAGAGCCCGCTCTGCTTCTAGCCAGAGCGGGACAACTACAGAAGAGATGTTCCACGGTCTCCTCCTCCTCCTCATCCCCACAGCTTCTGCAGTATTCATGAGAGAATACTCCCAGCCTGAGAGCATGTCTGCCGAAAAGCCAGTGACCAGTTATACATGCCACGACCTTAGAGATATTCTCTCTGGGCAGGGCAAGCAAGTCTCTAGTTTTCCTACTATTAAGTTCCGGCCACATTAGCCTAGTCGTTAAGCAAGTGCCCTCTTGTGCCCAAGACCCATTGGTCACACACACGACCCTATCAGCATCAGTTTACAGGTGGCAATTGGTATTCCAATCTCACATTTGTCCGTGCTTAAAGGAAGGTTGGTACCCCGTCTGGCTAAGTCATCAGCCCTACAGTTTCCCGCAATATCTCTATGCCCCGGAACCCATATAAGGCGTACCTTGAAAACGGTACTGATATCATTTAGGGCTGCTCGGCAGTCCTGAGCAACCTTTGATTTCAGTGCCACCGAGTTCATTGACAAGATGGCCGCCTGGCTGTCCGAGTAGATATTTATAATATTTTTTGTTACGGCATGTCTATTTAAGTAGACGGCTACCTCCTTTATGGCTAGGACCTCTGCTTGATTAACACTGCAGTGGTCGGGGAGACGGAAAGAAAGCTCCAGTCCCAGTTCTTTTGAGAAAACTCCAAAACCGACTCTATCGTCAAGTTTGGATCCGTCAGTGTAGAAATTAAGTTCCCCCTTCTCCATGGCATTGGTGTTTGCCACTATCTTCCAGATGGAATATATGCCTGGAAGTGCCTACCGAAGTTGAGATTAGGTATAGAGTGGTCAATGTGTTGGATAGAACTACTCCAGGTATGCGCAATAGTCGAGTGACGAATCTGCCGATCATGCCATAACGCCGCACATTTCAGCCTTAATGCTGATGTGGCGGCCACTTATTTCCCTACCAGCTCTAATGTAGGTAGGTTGAGTATTACTTTTAAAGTTTTAGTAGGCGTGGTCCTTAAGGCACCAGAGATGCATAAAAAAGCCGTTCTTTGGACCTTGCTCAGAATCTTCAAATAGCTTTGTTTCTGTGTGGCTGGCCACCATACCAGTATTCCATATAGCAATATGGGTCTGACCACCGAAATGTATAGCCAGTGCATAATTCGTGGGGATAGCCCCCATCTGATTCCGACCGCTTTTTTACATGTGTAGAAAGCAATATTGGCCTTTCTGTTTCTTTCTTCAATATTGGGTGTCCAGGTAAATTTTCTATCTAGTACTAGTCCCAAATATCTAACTGTCTCCTTCATCGGAATTTCCACACCTTTGTATGTTAGCGGGGAGACCTCAGGAGATCTATTTTTTTTAGAAAAGAGGATTAATTCCATTTTATCAGTTATTAACCCTAATCCCCTTCTTCCCGTCCAACCAGTAAGCGTGTCCATGCTAGAGCGCAAAATATCCATAAGAGTGTTTGGATATTTCCCTCTGATCACAATTGCCAAGTCATCAGCTTAGGCGACGACATGGCAACCCTCCCTCTCTAGGGCTGGCAGTAATGAATTTTCCGCCAAATTCCAGAGCTGGGGGGAGAGGACTCCTCCCAGAGGAGTGCCTCTGCAGACCTGTCTGCTTAAGGTGTGGGAACCTAAGCTGGCAGTTACTTTTCTGCTGACGAGTATCATCTCTACCATCGCTACCATATTAGGATCAAGGCCCAGAGCTTTTAACGCTCCCGCTGCTTTGTTGTTAACAGCGCCATCTATGTCAATGAACGCCGCTAGTGCGAAATCTTTCTGCTGGATGGCTTTTTCCACTATACCAATAAGTTCGTGTAACGCCGTCTCTGTCGATTTGCCCTTCGTGTATGCATGTTGTGCCGAGGAGATTCTACCAGGTGGTATAGCTTCCCGTAAGTGTGCATCCATCAATCTCTCCAGTGATTTAAGGGGAAAGACGTGAGACTGATTGGTCTGAAGTCTTTAGGATTTACGTGAGAGGACCTGCTGCCTTGGGTATGAAGGAAACTTTCGTTTCTCTCCATCTCAGCGGAATGTAGCCCATGTTAAGAGAGCTTCTAATTGAAGTCACAACCCAGGGCGTCATTATGTCCCGTGATTGTTGCAGTTCAGATGGATCAATTCCATCCAGACCCGGAGATTTATATGGACCAAAGTTGTTAATGGCCCACTGAACTTTCTCGACTGTAACTATCGCATTCCTTATCTCAGACTGCCTGCCCGGGTTATCACCCTCCACTGTGCTACTGCCTGGAAAATGCGTATCTAAGAGAAGAGCCAAAGATTCCTCGCTCGATTCACTCCACACATCACCCGGACCTTTAAGGTAGCCCAGGTTGTGTGTTGTCATCGCTAGGATACTTCTTAGTCTAGCTGCTTCCGATGTTTCTTCCACATCCCTACAATAATTTTGCCAGGACTGTCACTGCGCAGTTCTGGTTGCTTTCTTGTATATTTTTAGCTCAGCCTTGTAGGCTTCCCAGTCCGCGGGCAGACCCGAAGTTTTAGCCCTGTTAAATAACCGCCTATTGGACTTCCGGAGAGGGCCTGGATCCATTGACCACCAAGGTGGTTTGTTCTTGCCTCTCAGTTTTACAACCGGGCACCCGGCTGTCAGTGAACTATTCAGGGCCGTGGTTACCTGATTGATCAGCTCGTCTAATTCCACAGGGTCTGTGGGATCAGACGGGGGATTTATTGACAGTGAGGCCCTGAGAGTTTTCCTATACTTCCCCCAGTCCGTACTCCATATATTTCTAAAGGTCTCAACTGGAGCTACTGGGAAGTTCACTTCGTATTCTATATAGCGATAGTTAGAGTAGGAATTTTCATTCGACACTCTCCATCTTTTTATATTGTTAGCGAGGTTATCGAAGGTCAGGGTAATATCTAACACTTCCCTTCTATTTTGTGTTACAAACGTCGGCTCTGAGCCTAAATTTACGACACTAAGCCTATTCTCTATATTGAAGTCTAAAACTGACTGACCTCTTGCGTTAGTGTTCGAACTTCCCCGCAATGTGTTGTGTGCGTTTACGTCACTGGAGACAACCAAGTTCCTTTTGGCTGCGGCTGCCTCCATGACCAATGTCCGAACCTCCTCTGTTGGAGCGTCCTTGTCATGAGGCATATATGCGGAGGCTACCCAGAGACTGCTATTTTGCTGCTCAATGCTTGCCGCCACCGTATCGCCATTACTTAACTGTGGGAGCAAAAAGATGTAAATGTTATCCTTTGCTACTATACAAGCACGAGGCTTACCTGTGCTCTGAGCGGCTATCATCTTGAAGCCTCTCATCTTCAAACCGCAGATTTTGTTGCCGCATATCCACGGCTCTTCGATGAGGGCCACGTCAAAACCACCGGAATTCAGGCGGACCATCAAGTTCGCAGAGCCGAGTTTACAATGGTGGAGGTTGATTTGGATCAGCTTCATAAGAATCTGTCCTTCTTACCTCCACCATCGTAACGTCCGCGTCCTCTTCTAATTCGGTGTAGTCAAGAAGGTCGTCCTCCTCAAAGAGCTGCCCGACCTCGGTCAGCTGCTCTGAGTCAGTCGACCTTCTTCACCACCGCCAGCCTCGCTATCCTTGTCACCCTCTATCTCCTCCGGTTCCAAAATTTGCTCGTCGCTGCGGTAGATCCGAACGGTCGCGTGAACGAACCCGAACCTGACTACCCCATTTCACCCAATATATTTACATAATTAAATGCGCAAGGACATTTGAAATGTTGACTGTGGCCTTTGGCGAGTCTACTATGAGCAGAACATAAGTTCAATTGTGGTATAACCGGTTTAAGGAAGGCCGAGAAGATGTGAATGACGATGCTCGTCCTGGTCGCCCGAGCACGTCAACAACCGATGAAAACATTGACGCAGTGAAGAAAATGATTTTGGATAATTGTCGAATCACTATCAGAGAGGTTGCTGATGATGTTGGCATATCGTTCGGCTCATGCCAAGAAATTTTTACGGATGTTTTAGGCATGAAACGTGCGGCAGCGAAGATTGTTCCAAAATTGCTAAATTTTGAGCAAAAACAACGTCGCATGGACATCGCTCAGGACCTGTTAAACATCGTCAACGACGATCCAGATTTCCTCAAAAAGATCATAACTGGTGACGAATCGTGGGTGTATGACTATGACATTGAAACCAAAGCCCAATCATCCCAATGGAAACGTCCAGATGAGCCAAGACCGAAAAAAGCACGTCAAGTTCGGTCGAACGTGAAGGCTTTGCTGACAGTTTTCTTTGATTGCAATGGCGTGGTGCATCATGAATTCTTGCCACAAGGTCGTACGGTCAACAAGGAATACTACCTTGAAGTTATGCGCCGTTTGCGAGAAGCAATTCGTCAGAAACGCACAGAATTGTGGAAAAACCAATAATGGATTTTGCACCATGATAACGCACCAGCTCACACATCGATGCTTGTGCGTAATGTTTTGGCCAAAAACAAAACCGTTATCATGCCTCAACCACCGTATTCACCGGACTTGGCCCCCGCTGACTTTTTCCTCTTTCCAAAACTGAAGACACCGATGAAAGGAACGCGTTTTGCTACGATTGAGGAGATAAAAGAAAAATCGAAACAGGAGCTGTTGACGATACCAAAAAAAGCGTTTCAGAAGTGTTTCGAGGATTGAAAAAAATGCTGGCATAAGTGTATTATATCTGAGGGGAATTACTTTAAAGGGGACAAGATAGTTGTTGATGAATAAATAAATACTTAATTTTTTGAACACACAATAACGGTTCTTTTTTGATCACACCTGGTATATAATGTATGCGAAAACATTTCATTTAAGCATTTTTATGTTACCAGCTCATTACGTGACCAATATACACACACACACACACAACTAGGCTGTGGCTGCCTGCTGCATTTTAACTATTTCATCAGCTATTATCATCAAACGCTCAGCCCGCCCCCTCGAGTCTATACTCAAGCCCATCAAACGCATTCCAATTTCTAGTACAGGCAACCAACTCACCACCACAGCAACAACAAAATAATTTGGTGCCTGAATATATAAAAGTGCTTTCTGGACCACAACTATTACTAAGTAATATGGAGAACTTTTGCAGCAAATCGGAGCAAAACACAACTTTATTCCAGCACATTTATACCAAAATCTTTAACAATACTTAAACATGGTCCAACTTATTTCCCCGATTTTTCATACGGAGCAAAATATATTTACAATTCTTACAATCACATACATTCTTTTTACTCATTTCTAAATTTTTACTCCACAATCTTCATATAAAACCACTACAATTCGTACGAATGGAGCAAAAAAAGGGAAAAATCGTCCATAAGAGATCTTTCTATACTACTATTGTGCTTTTATCTATGATGGCCTTTATGAATACAACAGCTAGGGCCAAAAGATTCAAGAGCAGGGCCAGAAGTTGTTGGAAAGGCTCCAGTACAATAAATACTAACCGTTCTCTCTAGGGCAGACTTGACAGACAAACTTTTCACCCAGACAATCGATGCATAGAATTTTACGGGCCTGATTATTACGTTATAAATTCAAAGGACTTTCTAGGGTGCCAGAAGCCACATCTTGCCAAAAATGCTCTTCCATTGCGAACTCCATTAGTTCAACGTGTGATACATCCGTGGAGAACTGAATTGTGACCTACTTAAGTGTTGGCTGAACAAAACCTGCGACCCACCCCTTCTAGATAATTAATAGCAATGTGATACAAAATAAAACTATCGAATAGGGAATGGTATGAAGCTAAAAGGAAATGAAAGTTCACAGATTCCAAAACAAAACCCTATCAGTGTTATTTTTCCAACACGTCTCAATTTTTTTGTATACGCACTTAAAGTTGATAAAACTGTACTTCAACGTACTGCAACTTTGATTTACAGTTTAGGTTTGGGTAGAGGTAGCAGCAAGAGGCACAATTAGGCACAAATAATGGCTCAATGTGATACCACGGCCGAGTATAGTTACCGCTTAGACGGTGCGAACCTGTGCGGCACCTGAGGCAGCACGACTCCCCCGATTAAAGAGTGTTGAACTAACCAGACAGTTTTAAAAATTTGGCTAGGTCCCCAATCTTACAGGTGGCGAGCTCTGGCAGGCTGGTTAAGAAAGCAGCCCCGATGCATTTTTCGTCTGGCTACAGGTGGACACTGACACATGACAATTAGCACTGTCTCGTCTTCTTCCTCAGCGCTACACCCATGGCAGAAGTTGTTAAAGGGCAAACCAAGCCGCATGCTTCCCCAATATGCAATGCCCCATCAGCACCAAAATCGTAGTGCTGATGGACTCTCGTCCGACTTTAAGTACCATAGCTGAAGCGTACACTTGTTGCTGAGGCTAGACCAGGTTAGCCTTGAGATACGGCAAGAATATTCCTCCGCACATAGTTTGTTGGCCTCATGGAAATACCTGCATTTGATCGCCAGCCTGGCTGTAGCAAGATGGATGCCTATATCCAGAGAATGGTCTACTTCGGATAACAGTGTGCCTATTTTAGCAAGTTCATCTGTCTCGCAGTTTTCTTCAGATGATCCTGTGACCAGCTATCCAGACCAGGTGGACTGTAGAATGCGTGGAGAGCTCGTTTAGAGCTGGCTGGCATTTCTGTACGAGTCGTGAGAACATACTGATGCCCGCAAGAGATCTAATGGCAGCTTCGCCGTCTGAGAAGAATTTAATTTTGACACCAGAAACCTCATTACTTAGAGCCCAATTCAATTCGTTGTAAATTGCCATTACCTCTGCCTGAAAAACACTGCAATGGTGATGGAGTCTGAGCGAGATGCTAAGATCCAACTTGTTGGAGAAGATCCCGCTACCGGCCCTGCCCCAAACCTAGAGCCGTCTGTGTATATTTCTAGAGTGTCATCGGTGATGACTCTGTTTCTGATCCATTCGTCTCTGATTGGGATAATAAGGTCGAACACCCGCTTAAGGTCGCAATTCGGACAGACATACTCAACAGAGCTAGGGTTAGGCAAGTCCTGATTAAGGATACTAGTCTGTCCCAGATCCATCCTCACCCACCGATAAAGTGCGTTGAGTTTGTTAGCAACCATTTTGGCCTGTTGTTTTACCAAAAGCTTTGAGGGTAGTCAGCAGAGATATGTAAGGAGAAAACTCGTAGGTGTGGAGCGTAGAGCTCCAGTGATCAACAGAGCTGCACTCTTTCTGACTTTGTCAAATGGATTCAGGTTACAAGCCTTGGTGCAAGATACTTTTATAGCTTGAGAGAGGGCTGCTGTGATTATGTCCACCGCCTGGTCAATATCAAGCAGGTTCTCGATGGGAGGTGGGGTCGTGCCAAGCTAGACTCCAGTGTGGACTGGAATAAGGACTAGTTTGTGCGCTTTCTATTGATTGATTTGGCTGACCTAGTTCTTATGGTTTCGAAACTTAAGTACCTACGATCCGAAAAGGAACATTCCTTAGAGACGGTCCAGTTGGTAACAAGGGTCGAGAATTGCTCACCAATTTGTTGAGAACTTCCTGCCTGTTAGGATTCAGGAAGGTCGGTTCATCCCCGATTGGCAGTGTAGTGTACCTCACTAGTGTACACTGACGACCCCACATCGTCACAAGCACTCTAGTGATTCACCTATGATAACGAGCTGAGAATAGTGCAACGCCATGCACTTGCACTCAATCCCAAATAGGCTAAATACGCACATTTGGTGGTGCATTGACATGCGCTGCCTATATTGTAGCGTTGCATGATAAAATATGCTTATTCTAAAGAAATTAATTTAATGAATTCATATTGAATTTTAAATTGGAGATTTTACAAAGAATTTTATGCTGGATGATGTTACAAAGAATTTGAATCTGATGTTTTTAATGGGAATATGAATTGGATGATTTTACAGAGAATTTGATCCTGGATGATTTTAAAGTGAATTTGAATCTGATGTTTTTAATGGGAATATGAATTGGATGATTTTACAGAGAATTTTATGCTGGTTCATTTTAAAGTGAATTTGATATAGCTGCTGCTGTTGGTATTGATATTGTTGTTGTTGTTAGTGCGGATGTAACTCACGCAATTAAAATGCCATAAACAAAGATTATGATTCGTCAAAGAATAATATCGGTAATTCGACACTTTAGACTAATTGTGGAGATATGATTTGTAGCTAGTAGAAGTAAGATAGGTATATTTTATGTTAGATAAAATAAGACAGAAAGATATTTTAAATATTATAAAAAAGCCGCCGAGCCACAGAAGTCAATCTGCAGAATCTAAAACTGCACCACGCATTACCCTCTCCGTATTCTAAGTCAGGAACGACTTATATCAGCACAACCAATAGCTTCGCCAACGGCACACTCTACCGGTCATAATCTCTGCTGAGGGCGATATTCCGCTTTGCTTAGGTTTCTTTCTAACCTACAGCCGAATTTGCATTCATACACCGTATGGAATCTGCAATAATATGTTGATCCGATATACTTACACCACATGGCGATCCTGTAACTTATCCGGAACCTGACAAGCAGCCAAATATAGCAACCAAATGTTACACAGCTAGAAGCCGCTATTCCGAAGCAAATACAAACAACTCTGCTCAAAAACAGCTTCAAACTCATGGAAAAATGAGTGGCCCGAAAGTACATCAAAACCAACCGTTCTTGCGCCGGTATACATACTGAAACCATCACTGAAAGTCAGACCACTACCAGTCACGTTCCAGAACTGGGGCGAATGAGGCTGCTATTAGATTTGCTATCACATCCTTTGACAGCTTCAAGTCGCCCGGACTGCATGGCATATATCCGATTGTGTTGAAGGAAGGCATTGAGTTAGTGTTGGCAGCACTGAAGAAGATCTTCACTGCATATCTCGCACTGGCCTATGTACCACGCTCTTGGAGGATGGTTGTGGGTTGCTTTCATTCCGAAGGTTGGAAGAGACGACTACACCAATCCCAAGAGCTTCAGACCTATTAGTATGACCTCGTTCATGCTAAAAAGTTTAGAACGCCTGGTGGAGCTTCGCATGCGTAGGGAGTCTCTGAAGACGCATCCACTCTCTCCATTTCAGCATGCCTATCAAAGCAGAAAATCCTGCGAGACGTCTCTGCAAAACCTTGTTGGAAGGATAGAGCGAGCCATCGACAGGAAAGAATACGCAATGGGCATCTATGTGGACATAGAGGGTGCGTTTGACAATGCTACTTTCGAGAGTATGTGCGGCTCTGCTAGGCGGCATGGCGTAGACCGGGTACTAGTAAATTGGATACGCTTAATTCCTTGCCCAGAGACTTATAACGGTGCGGGCGGAGGAAGATTTGCTGGTGTCGTCTGAGGTTAATAGAGGCTGTCCCCAAGGTGGCGTACTGTCTCCATTGCTTTGGTGCATGGTAATCGATCCCCTGCTTAACGCCATTAATGACTCGGGTGTCTACGCTCAGGCATATGCGGATGATGTTGGCTGTCTTGTGACAGGTCCATCCCTTATGATTGTCTGCAGAAGGGTGCAGAGAACTCTGGATATGATTGACACTTGGTGCAGAGCGAATGGGCTATCGGCTAATCCTGTCAAGACTGGTATTGTCCTCTTTACCAGAAGGAGAAAGCTTGATGGACTTATTCTGCCTACACTAAAAGGAGTCACTATCCAGCTATCGACGGAAATCAAATATCTTGGAGTCATCCTTGATAACAAACTTCTTTGGAAAATACATGCCCAACTGAAGACATCCAAAGCACTGTCAGTTTTCTGGCAGTGTAAGGGTATTTTTGGTAAGACATGGGGTCTTTCCCCTATTAAGGTCCTATGGATCTATACAGCTATGGTAAGACCTATTATCACCTATGCATCGATGGTTTGGATGAGCAGACTCTCTCTTGTAGGGGTCAAAAAAGCTCTATCAAAACTACAACGTGCTGTGGCCATATGTTGTACCGGAGCATTTCCGACTACTCCAGGCCCGGCACTTGATGCTTTGGTGAATCTCCCGCCACTAGATGTCTTCATCCGCGGAGAGGCCGTTAAGGCCATCTGCAGAGTGAAACATAGTGGCCACTGGTATGGGGTGTACTCGATATTGGACGACGGCGCAGGCACTGACATCGATTCTGCAATCCTGTCTATGCCCACGGACTCCATGTCGTCCACCGTCATACTAGAAAAGCGGTACAATGTGTTGCTGCCAGAGGCTCGCTCATGGTTAGATCCCAAGAACGAGCCCAGCAAACACTGCTGCCGTATTTACACTGATGGCTCCAGGACTGAAGAAGGTTCAGGTTCTGGTGTCTTCGTGGAATCTTGTGGGACCCGTCGGTTCTTTGCCCTTGGTCTGCATGCGTCTGTATTTCAGGCGGAGGTGTATGCGATACTTGAGGCGATGGACTTTGTTGTGGAAAACAGGTGGAAAGGCAAATATCTTTGTGTCTGCAGTGACAGCCAAGCTGCGCTCATGGCCTTGGATAGTCCGACCACCACTTCCACGATAGTCAGGTCCTGCAAATCCAGGCTAAATTGTGTTGGAAAATATATTAGTCTGACGCTGACTTGGGTCCCGGGACACGCTGGCATTGCGGGTAACGAGACCTCTGACTCTTTGGCCAGGATGGGCACCGAGGCTGTTTTTATTAGCCCTGAGCCTGTTCTGCCACTCCCTTCTGCTGCCATCAAAGCCACTGCAAACAAGTGGGTTGTTTCGACCCACAAGCGAGCATGGCGGGCTGAGAGAGGCTGCGGATGGACGAAAATTATGCTACCTGCTATCTCTGACCGATGTTCGCGGTTCCTTCTATCTTTGGGTAGTAGGGACTGCAGGCTGTTGGTTGGCGTGATGACAGGGCACTTTCTATGGGCTAGGCACATGGAAAGGATTGGCATATCATACAGTGCGCTGTGCCCAGCCTGTGGAGAAGAAGACGAGACGGCGGACCATTTTCTTTGCGTCTGCCCTGCCTTTGCTCGAATCAGGTTTGGGATTTTTGGCACTGATGTACTGAGGAGTAACCAACTTGGCACCTTGGTACCACAGGATCTACTTCTATGTCTTCGGAGGTCGGGTAGATTTAAAGCAGAGTAAAATGGAACCTGAAGTGTAGTACAATGAATATATACTCTGTCTGAGAAAGGACCTTCTTCATAAAATACAAAATACTATATAAGCTTGTCAGAATCCCTTTTATTATACAGTTATGAAGAGGAACATAAGCTTTCCAACAGAAATCTTCACATCGAATATGATAACAAGGCATTGATCTCTTTACCTACCATTAAGATGAAAGAAATATGGATCACTAGTTCCGGAAATGTACCACCACACTACACAGGAGTGTCAAAATAATCCATGTGCTGAGGAGTAACCAACTTGGCTGCTTGACACCACAGGATTTACTTCTACTTCTTCGGAAGTCGGGTAGATTTAAAACCGAGTAAAAGGGAAACTTAAGTGCAGTACAATGGATATATACTCTGTCTGAGTGCGGCGCTTACTAGATTGTTACGACAAAAAAAAAAAAAAAAAAATTAGAACAGAAGAAAACAATAAAATTAAATGCATGAAAATAACCTGACGTATGATTGGAAAAACTGGCACATCAACCATAGAAGACTAAATCCGATAATAAACATAGAATCGAAGACGAAACAGTATGCATGTTTGAAATTCTACAACATGGGAAAAAGCCAGAGAAAGCCACAGAAACAGGAGGCGATAGTAAAAAAGAACAAACTCGCCACGGAAATAACGTACCCATCTATTACTGAGGCATTATAATTATTTTAGTAATAATTTTATTAACAATAGCTTAGACAATAATTTTAAGAATTATGTCCACAAACACAAACAAAGTGGCAATGCCATAACTGAAGTGTAAAAGCAAAAAAAAGATAAAAATATTATGTTTAAAATAAATAAATATACTCGTATATACTCGTAAATGGAAGAAATATCAAAATATCTATCAGAAATATTTGCAATAATTAGAAAAAACCCGAACAGAAAAAAAACTAACAAAACCATACAAAACAAGCTAGAACAGATGTACACACTAAGAAACGCTTTTCAAAATATAGTACATACAGAAAAAGAAACAAAGAACGCATTGGTGCAAAAATCTATTACACCAATAGATGACATCATCGTTATGGGAAAGGACTACGAGGACCACTTGAAGAATTTGGAAGAAGTATTGATGCGATTAGGAGCTTCATGGTTGAAGCTGAGCGCAAAGAAATGCTCGTTCTTCAAGCAAGAAGTCAAGTACCTTGGACATAGTCACACCTGAAGGAGTACACACAGATCCAGATAAGATAGTCTCAGTAAGGGAGTGGCCAAGACCAACTAGTTTGCATGAGCTACGCAGCTTCTTGGGTATTTGCACATATTACAGACGCTTTGTTCCAGGCTTCGCAGATGTGGCTGGTAGTCTGCATGCATTAACGAGGAAGAATTGTCCTTATGAGTGGAAAAGTGAACAGGAGAAAGCATTCAACAGATTGAAAGAGCTATTGTGTACAGCTTCGATCCTTGCGTATCCAATACCTGGCGAAAAATTTATTTTGGATACAGATGCAAGTAGATTCGGGATTGGAGGTGTCCTGTCGCAAGTTATTGACGGACATGAAAGAGTAATAGCCTACTTCAGCAAGATCTTATCAAAGCCAGAGCGGAATTACTGTGTAACACGGAGAGAACTTTTGGCGGTGATGCAGTGCGTGAAGCACTTTAACAGGTACCTGTATGGACAAAAGTTCTTGTTGAGAACGGATCACGCTGCTCTGCGCTGGCTATTACAGTTCAAAAATCCCGAAGGTCAGGTTGCGAGATGGATTGAGAGACTCCAAAGCTACGATTTCACAATAGAACATCACAGAGGCGGAAGCCACGGGAATGCTGATGCATTATCACAACGTCCTTGCAGTATGGAATGTAAGCACTGTTCTAAAGCTGAAGGGAAAGAAGGAGTAGTCGATGTGCGCTTAATGGCTGTTTTACCATATGATGAATGGACAGCAGAAAAGATAAAAGAAGAACAACGAAATAACCGAGAATTGGTAAAAATCGTATCAAGTAAGAATGAAGGAAAACGACCAGATTGGAATGAAATCTCAACTGAAAGTCCCATAACTAAAGCATATTGGGCTCAATGAAATAGCTTAAAGCTGCAAGATGGATGCCTATTCCGCCTGTGGGAGAGCGAAGATGGAAAAACCACGAAGAACTTGATTGTGGTATCCAAGGCAAGAATAAGCGAAATTCTCAAGGAATACCATAGTGGGCCAAGCGGAGGTCATTAAGGAATAACAAAAACAGTCGAGAAAATTAAAACACGATTTTATTGAGTTGGTTGCCAGCAATCGGTAGTTGACTGGATTAGTGCTTGTCAGGGTAAGATGCATTTATACAACGTGGGTGCGCCATTTGACCGTATTGAAATGGACATAGCAGGTCCGTTTCCAATTAGTGATTCTGGCAACAAATATGTTGTCGTCGTAATTGACTACTTTAGTAAATGGCCAGAAGTATATCCCATCCCCGATCAAGAAGCTAAGACCGTTGCAGATGCATTTATCAATAATTGGGTCTGCAGATTCGGAGCTCCCCTCGAGTTGCACTCGGATCAAGGCAGAAATTTCGAGTCAACAATATTCAGGGAAATGAGTGAATTGATGGGCATACGCAAAACTCGCACAACCCCTTTGCACCGACAATCTGATGGAATGGTTGAAAGATTTAATCGTACGCTTGAGGAACGCCTAAGGAAAGTCGTGGACAGAAACCAGAAAGATTGGGACCAACACATACCCCTCTTCTTAATGGCATACCAATCGGCAACTCACGATACAACATCTACAACACCAGCTAAGGCTATTTTCGGTTATGACCTGCAGATTTGAAATTCGGTGCCTACTCATCTATGGAAGTTTCATGTAGCAGATATGTAGCTGACAAAAAAAGACAGTTGAATGAAATTCATGGAAACATCAGAAAGCGCACACAACTGATGAGTGATAAAAGGAAAGCCAGATATGATGTACGAGCAAACTCTAAGGGATTTCAGGAAGGGCAGCTAGTTATGCTTCATAATCCGCAATGGAAAAAGGGATTATCCCCAAAACTGCAAACACACTGGGAAGGGCCTTATAAGGTGTTAAAGCGGATCAACGATGTAGTATACCGCATCCAGTTGGCGAGAAAAGCCAGGAGCAAAATGAAAGTCGTTCATTTAGAGAGGCTATCTCCTTATAAAGGTTGCAGTACTATCCTTGTTCGGGACGAACAAGATTAAGCCGAGGGCAGTGAAACGTGATTGTACGAGTATATCAGTGAAACGGGATTGCATACTTTTAGGTTCCCATCTGGAGATTGAGAATGAGTGCCCCCTGTGAGTCAAGATGCGAACTATTCGAATAAAAGCTTATTCAAGAAACATCTGTCGGTAATGTCAAAAAGAATATTCTCGACTTCTGTCGAAGTGGATAGAAACTTCTAGCAACTTCGAGAATAGCGTGGAATTTTCTACTCCAACCATTCGAAAACTATAAAAACGATAACCGTTCAAAGTCGCACGCAGTAGATCAGAGATCGTAACAGTGTGTACTCGTACATCAGGCATTTTAATCGAAGCAGCAGTATTTGTAATTGTGATTTACAAAGTGATGAAATTCATTATTAAATAAAGTGACTAATGGTTTGTGAAATAAAGTGCAAATTGCAACAAAGAAAACTTTAAGCTTTAAATAGCATTAATTAAATGATGTTAGTTATTTCAATTTAACCCGCAATTGTTTGATTACTACACGATCCAGTGGTACGAATCCGAGTACAGATAGTTAGAGTAAATTATCAAGAGGGCAATATATATATATATATATATATATATATATATATTTATATATATATATATATATATATATATATATATATATATATATATATATATATATATATATATATATATATATATATATATATATATATATATATATATATATATATATATATATATATATATATATATATATATATATATACGAGGTGTGATCACAAGATAACCGTTATTTTCATCTTTTCGTGAGTTACGTATGTTCGATGTTCGCATTTTTTTTTTTTATGTTGGTACACATGTCTGTTATATATGTTGGCAATACCAACCATTTTGGATTGTCAGTTTCTTTTTGACAGATAAAAAGGTTAGTCGTGTTTTGGTGTGCTCTTCGATTTTGTACTATTCGAAAAAAATGGATCAAAGAAACTGTATTCAGTTTTGTGTAAAAAATGAAATAAAATGCGCAAGGACATTTGAAATGTTGACTGTGGCCTTTAACGAGTCTACTATGAGCAGCACACAAGTTCAATTGTGGTATAACGGGTTTAAGGAAGGCCGAGAAGATGTCAATGACGATGCTCGTCCTGGTCGCCCGAGCACGTCAACAACCGATGAAAACATTGGCGCAGTGAAGAAAATGATTTTGGATAATCGTCGAATCACTATCAGAGAGGTTGTTGATGATGTTGGCATATCGTTTGGCTCATGCCAAGCAATTTTTACGGATGTCTTTGGCATGAAACGTGCGGCAGCGAAGATTGTTCCAAAATTGCTAAATTTTGAGCAAAAACAACGTCGCATGGACATCGCTCAGGAGCTGTTTTTGGCCAAAAACAAAACCGTTATCATGCCTCAACCACCGTATTCACCGGACTTGGCCCCCGCTGACTTTTTCCTCTTTCCAAAACTGAAGACACCGATGAAAGGAAAGCGTTTTGCTACGATTGAGGAGATAAAAAAAAAATCGAAACAGGAGCTGTAGGCGATACCAAAAAAAGCGTTTCAGAAGTGTTTCGAGGATTGAAAAAAATGCTGGCATAAGTGTATTATATCTGAGGGGAATTACTTTAAAGGGGACAAGATAGTTGTTGATGAATAAATAAATACTTTATTTTTTGATCACACAATAACGGTTCTTTTTTTATCACACCAGTCTACAATCTATTCAAGCAATATGTGCTGCTAGTCAGTTAAGGTGCATGGTCCTTGTAAACTGCTTTCATACCCCTACAATGCTCTTTAATCAGTACTCAGATAACTTGATAGCAATGAATTCCTTGGTTATAACTACCACTATATCCTCACTTGCATGGTAGGGACTCTCTTCATCAGAGACATTTCTTCAACCGTTCTGATGGTAGTCATCGAAGGTCCTCTTAATCTGGGGGGCTTTAATTGAGAAGTATACAGTGTGGAAGTCTGTGGTCTACACGACCTTACCTGGTGGTCCTCTAATATAATATTAAGGAATATGAATCAGAGTAGCTTTCCTCATCAAACGTAAATGTGTGAATATGTGCTCTGGGATTCATGAAATTATCTGACATTACTCACTGAGGAGGCAAGGACTTTAACTGCAAGGACTCATAACTGCAAGGACTCACAAACTGCATGCAACTTATTTTTGATGGCCATACACTCCTTCAGCTTTTGTGTTCAGGTGTTGATATACTCGTAGCTCTTTTTGAAGTTATGCGATAACGATTTGACTCTGTATCCATTGCTCTCAGTTGTTCCAAAGATAAAGCCAATCGGTTTGTTTGAGATTTTGACAGGTGTTGTGAAGATTCTGCTTCAGTAGCGCCAACAACAGTCGAGCACGAATACTTCCACACACTTCTTTGCTCATAAAAGTAGCGAATTAGAATTATCCAGCTATCATTTGGGGATACACTCACAAAAATTAAGTGCAACTTATATCAAATCCTTATTCAGACTCTGTATGCGGAATACAAATCCCTCTATATATATATATATATATATATATATATATATATATATATATATATATATATATATATATATATATATATATATATATATATATATATATATATATATATATATATATATATATATATATATATATATATATATATATATATATATATATATATATATATATATATATATATATATATATATATATATATATATATATATATATATATATATATATATATATATATATATATATCTCAAATTACTAAAAAAAAAAATTCCAAATCACCTTATTGCTCTTCTAAATGCAAATCTTGTGACTAAGTTTAAAGACGCCATAAGATTGTTGCGGGAGAACAATGAATTGATTTCAAACGATACAATTACTAAAAATTCAAATGCGACATATAACACTTATTAGTATAAACAACCCCTTTTTGTTAAAAAGATTTAGTACAAATCCACATTTTGGAAATAGTTGGCAGCAATATCAACAGCGCCACAACCACAATTTCGAAATCAATACATTCCACCAATTAATAACAATCAATTTCAGCAACAATACCAACAATTTAACACAACCCAACCTTTTAAGCGTAGGAGAGAATACGATTCGAACCAATCACGTATTAGACGATATAGTTCACCAATTCCAATGGAACAAAATACCCAAAATTTTCTTTTGCTAGCCTCGGAAAACTAGCAACGATAAAATTGCAAATTGAGAATAAATTATTTAAATTCCTTGTAGATACAGGATCCTCAGTAAACCTAGTAGGAACCAACGCCATTCCCTCTCTAGCTAAGCAAGTATACCCTATTAAATTATAAACTGCCACAGGTAGTGTAAGGAAATTTATGACAAAGGAAATTAAAAATTAATATTTTTTATAGGATGTAATATACATAAGCAATTAAATGCAGTCATCGATTTATCAAAACAATTACAAGTATTGGGCGGTGAAACTTATAAAATTCTGAATGAGGAACATTCTGAATACGACAATATTGTAAAAGAACCAGGGATAGATTTAATAAATGAAAGCGAAAGAAAAAGAAAATTTAGAACAGACCATTTATATGTGGAAGAAAAACAGTGTTTGGATAAAATTTTGAAAAAATATGAATCAATAGTGCACTCCAATGAAAATGGACTAACTTTTACCAATGTTACCAAAAACAAAATTATCACCAAACATTTGAACCCAATTTATGCTAAATCGTATCGATACCCTCAGATACACGAATCGGAGGTAAACAGGCAGATTAAAGAAATACTTGATCAGAGTATAATCCAACATAGCCAATCCCTATATTCGGCACCACTATGGGTAGTGCCAAAAATATTAGACGCGTCTGCAGAACTAAAAAGGCGCGTAGTAATTGACTATCGTAAGCTGAATGTTATCATCATCGACGATAGACAGCCTACTCCGAATATTGATGATATTTTAGATAAGCTAGGCCGTTTTCTTTACTACACCAGACTAGATTTAGCTAAAGGCTTTCATCAGGTGCAAGTAGATGAATCAAGTAGAGCAAAATACAGCTTTTTCGACCCAAGATTGCCATTACGAATTTCTTCGTATGTCATTTGGCCTCAAGAACGCGCCTGTCACATTCCATAGACTTATGAAGTCAGTTTTAGGAAAATTGGTAATTGTTGAATTTCAGCATGTAACTGCAAGACCACACTACATCGTTAGAAAACGTTTTCAGGAAATGAAATGATGCAAACTAAAAACATCAATTAGTTAAATGTGAGTTTTGAAAGCACGAAACGGAGCTTTTAGGCCATATCATAAATCCAAATGGCATTAAAGCAAATCCAATATAAAATTGAGGCTGTCCAAAACTTCCCTGTACCGAAAACCTAAAAAGAAATTAAACAATTTCCAGGGCTTGCAGGATTTTATCGGAAGTTTAGAAAAAATTTCGCAACGATAGCCAAACCACATCCAAAATCCCTTAAAAAAGGTGAACAAAAATTTACACTGTGATAGCGAATATATCAAAGTAGTGGAAACCATAAAAACTCTTATTATAAATGAACCCATTTCAAAATATCCCAACTACGATAAACAATTTACCTTGACAAGCGATGAAATCAATTTTGCAATGGGTGCAGTTCTCAGTCAAGACGGCCACCCTATTTTTTTTGCGAGTGGAACTCTCAATGAACATGAGATTAACTACTCAACGACGAGAAAGAATTGCTTGCGATTGTCTAGTCGACAAAATATTTTCGTCAATTTTTATATAGTAGAAATATTAGAAATTTTATATAGTCAATAGTTGCACAATATAAAAGAAACAAATGCCATTACCCCAGATACTCGTACATTTCCGAAATATCAAATATAATTAATGAATGTGAACTTTGCAATGAATGCAAGTATGACCACATTTCCCACAAAATGTCATTTAAAATAACACCTCCAATATATGAAATAAGGGAAAAATATGTAAGAGATATTTGGAAATGGGATGGTGATGCTTACGTAACTTGAATTGATGTCCACTCTAAATTCTCGATGGTAGAAAAGTTAGAAAACTCCAACTGGCTAGAAGCAAAGAGGGCTTTACTAAAGGTTTTTAACTCAATGGGACCTCCTCAAAATTTGAAAACAGATCAAGACAGTGGACTAGTTAGTATTAATGGTTCAAAAATTCAAACATTACCTTAGAAATTACTACCGGAAAAACAGGTATGGCAGATATAGAAAGGTTGCATATAACACTTAATGAAAAATTAAGGATAATTAACACTTGCCAAGACAAAGAAACAAAGAACTATGCAAAAAAGAGCTAGATAAAAACCGTAGGATCGACCAAATAAATAAAAATAGCAAATAATATGATATTGGTACATAATTTGTAGACGCAGAAAAATCTCGAAAAAGACTGGGCAAAAAACAAAACCCATTTAAAAGAGTCCATACAATGCCAAAAAGTAAAGAAACTGATAATGACCATTATTTTGTCAAATTTAAAAACAGATTATCAAAAAAATATAAATCACATTTTAAACGTAAAAAGAAAACTTACACTTTAAGATAATCCCAATTCCAACAATTGATAATCATACCGAATTAATATTTAGATCTAATAAAAAACTTACCTTGACTGAAAATGTTATTTATGAAATCGATGAAAATAAAATTAAAAACATTGTTGACCCATGTATTAAACATTTACTTAATGCGGATTTAAAGAAAACATTGACGAAGAAATATTATTTATAGAACCTATTATTATTGTCACGAAAATTTTAGAAGCAACAAATGTAAAGCATAATTGTAATAATTAAGATATTAACGATAAAAATAATAATTTAATATAATTTTCTAATTGTAAGATTATTATAAGAGAAGCAACATTTGAGTCATATAGCCAACATTCGGACATTGTTAATATTCCAAATATAAATGAAATTGAAACTAAAATTGTAATCCCAAATGTAAGTCTAAAAGATATAAAGCATAATTTTCGAGAAGTAAGAAAACAAAATAGCGTTGTCCACATTGTACTAAACTGTAATTGCTCTTATTGTTTGTTCTCATTTGTATTCAGTTACGAAAAATAGAAATGATATTCAAAAAACACCAAATGAAAGGAAAAGTTCACGAGGACGTGAACAAATCCTGAAGAGGGGAGGAGTAACGTATCAAATAACACCCCATTCGACATATGACATTGGCAACACTGCACACTTGTTGGTTTCTGATTGAAGGTACAACATTGGGCTGAAGTTGTCCACACCAATATACTTTTTAATCATGAAGTTGTAATATAACGATATAGAAAAGAAAGATTATACATTAAAGATGCATATCCATTAACATATCCATATACGAGGGCGGATTGATATTGAAGCTACCTAAGTAGGAAAAAAACATTTTTTTTTCCCAACATAGTCTCCTCAGCGTGGAAAATAAAGCTAAACGAGAGAACTATGTAGCAACAATAACGAAACTGATTCGAATGTAGCTACAATACATTCTGCAGAAGAGGATGACTCAAATTTTATCGGAATATCCGAAAGGCCCCTTAACACGTTCAAACGACAATTTGTTTTTGAAAAATCCAATATGAATAATGAAACTTTAAAAGAAAAATATTTAAAAATATTAGAAACACTTTCCACTACACTGAAATGACAGAAGAACTCGCCAAAGAAGTTATTATAAAACATATAGCCGGAGACACGAATGCAATATTTTTCGAGAATGACAAATATTTTATAGTTTTGAATCAATTTATGTTAAATTAATAAAATAATCACCAACTAATAGGGCATATAGAGCTATGAAAATAATGGAAGACGTCACTTTTTACGACAGATTTAAGGAAATTTATTTTAGAAATACACTTAGAAGGATTACACCAGGGAATAGATAAGGTACAAAAACAATTCAGAAAACAATATTATTACCCCAGATACTCGTCCATTTCCGAAATATCAAATATAATTAATGAATGTGAACTTTGCAATGAATGCAAGTATGACCACATTTCCCCACAAAATGTCATTTAAAATAACACCTCCAATATATGAAATAAGGGAAAAATATGTAAGAGATATTTGGAAATGGGATGGTGATGCTTACGTAACTTGAATTGATGTCCACTCTAAATTCTCGATGGTAGAAAAGTTAGAAAACTCCAACTGGCTAGAAGCAAAGAGGGCTTTACTAAAGGTTTTTAACTCAACGGGACCTCCTCAAAATTTGAAAACAGATCAAGACAGTGGACTAGTTAGTATTAATGGTTCAAAAATTCAAACATTACCTTAGAAATTACTACCGGAAAAACAGGTATGGCAGATATAGAAAGGTTGCATATAACACTTAATGAAAAATTAAGGATAATTAACACTTGCCAAGACAAAGAAACAAAGAACTATGCAAAAAAGAGCTAGATAAAAACCGTAGGATCGACCAAATAAATAAAAATAGCAAATAATATGATATTGGTACATAATTTGTAGACGCAGAAAAATCTCGAAAAAGACTGGGCAAAAAACAAAACCCATTTAAAAGAGTCCATACAATGCCAAAAAGTAAAGAAACTGATAATGACCATTATTTTGTCAAATTTAAAAACAGATTATCAAAAAAATATAAATCACATTTTAAACGTAAAAAGAAAACTTACACTTTAAGATAATTCCAATTCCAACAATTGATAATCATACCGAATTAATATTTAGATCTAATAAAAAACTTACCTTGACTGAAAATGTTATTTTTGAAATCGATGAAAATAAAATTAAAAACATTGTTGACCCATGTATTAAACATTTACTTAATGCGGATTTAAAGAAAACATTGACGAAGAAATATTATTTATAGAACCTATTATTATTGTCACGAAAAATTTAGAAGCAACAAATGTAAAGCATAATTGTAATAATTAAGATATTAACGATAAAAATAATAATTTAATATAATTTTCTAATTGTAAGATTATTATAAGAGAAGCAACATTTGAGTCATATAACCAACATTCGGACATTGTTAATATTCCAAATATAAATGAAATTGAAACTAAAATTGTAATCCCAAACGTAAGTCTAAAAGATATAAAGCATAATTTTCGAGAAGTAAGAAAACAAAATAGCGTTGTCCACATTGTACTAAACTGTAATTGCTCTTATTGTTTGTTCTCATTTGTATTCAGTTACGAAAAATAGAAATGATATTAAAAAAACACCAAATGAAAGGAAAAGTTCACGAGGACGTGAACAAATCCTGAAGAGGGGAGGAGTAACGTATCAAATAACACCCCATTCGACATATGACATTGGCAACACTGCACACTTGTTGGTTTCTGATTGAAGGCACAACATTGGGCTGAAGTTGTCCACACCAATATACTTTTTAATCATGAAGTTGTAATATAACGATAGAGAAAAGAAAGATTATACATTAAAGATGCATATACATTAACATATCCATATACGAGGGCGGATTGATATTGAAGCTACCTAAGTAGGAAAAAAACATTTTTTTTTCCCAACATAGTCTCCTCAGCGTGGAAAATAAAGCTAAACGAGAGAACTATGTAGCAACAATAACGAAACTGATTCGAATGTAGCTACAATACATTCTGCAGAAGAGGATGACTCAAATTTTATCGGAATATCCGAAAGGCCCCTTAACACGTTCAAACGACAATTTGTTTTTGAAAAATCCAATATGAATAATGAAACTTTAAAAGAAAAATATTTAAAAATATTAGAAACACTTTCCACTACACTGAAATGACAGAAGAACTCGCCAAAGAAGTTATTATAAAACATATAGCCGGAGACACGAATGCAATATTTTTCGAGAATGACAAATATTTTATAGTTTTGAATCAATTTATGTTAAATTAATAAAATAATCACCAACTAATAGGGCATATAGAGCTATGAAAATAATGGAAGACGTCACTTTTTACGACAGATTTAAGGAAATTATTTTAGAAATACACTTAGAAGGATTACACCAGGGAATAGATAAGGTACAAAAACAATTCAGAAAACAATATTATTACCCCAGATACTCGTCCATTTCCGAAATATCAAATATAATTAATGAATGTGAACTTTGCAATGAATGCAAGTATGACCACATTTCCCACAAAATGTCATTTAAAATAACACCTCCAATATATGAAATAAGGGAAAAATATGTAAGAGATATTTGGAAATGGGATGGTGATGCTTACGTAACTTGAATTGATGTCCACTCTAAATTCTCGATGGTAGAAAAGTTAGAAAACTCCAACTGGCTAGAAGCAAAGAGGGCTTTACTAAAGGTTTTTAACTCAATGGGACCTCCTCAAAATTTGAAAACAGATCAAGACAGTGGACTAGTTAGTATTAATGGTTCAAAAATTCAAACATTACCTTAGAAATTACTACCGGAAAAACAGGTATGGCAGATATAGAAAGGTTGCATATAACACTTAATGAAAAATTAAGGATAATTAACACTTGCCAAGACAAAGAAACAAAGAACTATGCAAAAAAGAGCTAGATAAAAACCGTAGGATCGACCAAATAAATAAAAATAGCAAATAATATGATATTGGTACATAATTTGTAGACGCAGAAAAATCTCGAAAAAGACTGGGCAAAAAACAAAACCCATTTAAAAGAGTCCATACAATGCCAAAAAGTAAAGAAACTGATAATGACCATTATTTTGTCAAATTTAAAAACAGATTATCAAAAAAATATAAATCACATTTTAAACGTAAAAAGAAAACTTACACTTTAAGATGATTCCAATTCCAACAATTGATAATCATACCGAATTAATATTTAGATCTAATAAAAAACTTACCTTGACTGAAAATGTTATTTATGAAATCGATGAAAATAAAATTAAAAACATTGTTGACCCATGTATTAAACATTTACTTAATGCGGATTTAAAGAAAACATTGACGAAGAAATATTATTTATAGAACCTATTATTATTGTCACGAAAAATTTAGAAGCAACAAATGTAAAGCATAATTGTAATAATTAAGATATTAACGATAAAAATAATAATTTAATATAATTTTCTAATTGTAAGATTATTATAAGAGAAGCAACATTTGAGTCATATAGCCAACATTCGGACATTGTTAATATTCCAAATATAAATGAAATTGAAACTAAAATTGTAATCCCAAATGTAAGTCTAAAAGATATAAAGCATAATTTTCGAGAAGTAAGAAAACAAAATAGCGTTGTCCACATTGTACTAAACTGTAATTGCTCTTATTGTTTGTTCTCATTTGTATTCAGTTACGAAAAATAGAAATGATATTAAAAAAACACCAAATGAAAGGAAAAGTTCACGAGGACGTGAACAAATCCTGAAGAGGGGAGGAGTAACGTATCAAATAACACCCCATTCGACATATGACATTGGCAACACTGCACACTTGTTGGTTTCTGATTGAAGGTACAACATTGGGCTGAAGTTGTCCACACCAATATACTTTTTAATCGTGAAGTTGTAATATAACGATAGAGAAAAGAAAGATTATACATTAAAGATGCATATACATTAACATATCCATATACGAGGGCGGATTGATATTGAAGCTACCTAAGTAGGAACAAAACATTTTTTTTCCCACCATAGTCTCCTTTTACTTCGACACATTTAGTAAGACGATATTCCAACTTTTTTATACCATCTGAATAATACGATTTCGGGAACCCCTCAAAATGCGCGTTAGTTTCGGTAATCACTTCTTCGTTTGAGATGAATCTTTTTCCTGCGAACCATTTTTCAAGTTTGGAAACAGGAAAAAGTCACTGGGAGCTAAATCTGGACTATAAGGTGGATGATTAACCAATTCGAAGTATATTTCACGTAATTTTAGCATCGTATCTAATGCTGTGTGAACCGGTGCGTTGTCTTGAAGAAAGATCATTTTTTTCTTCTTTAAATGTGGTCGTTTTTCCTTGATTGCATCAATCAATTGATCCAATAACGCACGATAATACTTCCCTGTGATTGTGGATCCTTTTTCAAGACAATCGATGAGCAATATTCCGTGTGCATCCCAAAATGCAGTGGCCATAACCTTGCCAGCCGATTTCACTGCCGTCGCCTTCATCGAAGCACTTCCACCAGCTTCCTCCCATTGTTTCGATTGATTTTTAGTTTCAGGTGTGTAGTGGTGGACCCACGTTTCATCAACAGTTATTAATCGACGCCAAAAATCAACAGGATTACGCTTTATCATGTCCAAACACCGCTGTGAAGTGGTCTGTCGAACTCGTGTTTGTTCGACACTGAGCAAACGCGGCACCCATCTTGCCGATAGCTTTTTCATATGCAAATGTTCATGCAAAATGTTGAACACACGTTCATATGATATGTTTACCATTTCAACAAACTCACGCAACATGACTCGGCGATCATTCATAACGATATCGAGGATTTTCTTGATATTTTCTTCAGTAACCACCTCTTTTGGCCTTCCTGCTGATGGTATTGTTGCAGTGCTTCTTCGGCCGCGTTTAAATTCAGCAATCCAATATTTTACCATGTAATCTGACGGAGCAGACTCACCGTAATGTTTATCGAGCTTTTCTTTTGTGTCTTTCGCCGTTTTCCCTTTCAAATAATAGTGTTTAATCACTGCACGAAATTCGCTTTTTTCCATTTTTCAAGAAACACAAAAGTTGCTTACTTAAAACGACTACACCAAATAATCTAATCGATGAATTTGGGTGAAATTTTAACAGCTGACGTTTGACAGATCGCAATTTCTAATTTTGTGTTTGTGCTGCCATCTACCGTTAGGTAGCTTCAATATCAATCCGCCCTCGTACATATATATTTCATTTAACTAAAAGAAAAATAAACATACGTTAGCAATTATTAAAAATATAGAGTAATGTTACATGTATGCATGCAAATCATGACTGTATACTCCGCTAATTGGTGGATTTAGCTGTGCTTGCTTTATATGCGCTTGGTGTGACATGCTTGATCAGCGTGATACACTACAGCATATATATATACGAGTATATATATATATATATATATATATATATATATATATATATATATTTATATATATATATATATATATATTTATATATATATATATATATATATATATATATATATTTATATATATATATATATATATATATATATATATATATATATATTTATATATATATATATATATATATATATATATATATATTTATATATATATATATATATATATATATATATATATATATATATATACGAGTATATAAATATATATGTATATGGAAGTCAACGCCGAGCAATGTACCCGTTACGCAACGTAGTGCGAACTTTCATGCATTATGCTTCCCACGATATTCGCTGACTTCGCTGACGACTCAGGTTGCGTTTGGCTACGCGATGCATGCGCATCCGCTACCTGTGGGAAAATGCCGACGCAGCGGCAATAGGCTAAGTTAGATTTTAAGCTAAATTGAATTGTAAATTCAGTATTTTCCAGTGAGCCGTTCTAATCGGTGAATAAATTATAACGTTTTTGAAATTAACTTGTATTATTTGTGAAACCACGGACACGTTGCGTCCGTGAAATTAATTTTTTATCAAGATCCTTATTGAGGATCTTAACTGGCGCCCGAGCAGGGACCAGCACCATAATTTTGTGAAGGATAAACGCAAGGTCGCGAACCCGAGTCAAGCTCCTGGAAAGGACTCATAATAAAATAAAATCAGTAAAGAAAAAAAATAAAATAAAAAAAAAAATCAAGCAGCGAAATCGAGCCTAAGAAACCGATCCCTCCAGTTTGCTCATAAAGAAAAAAAAAACCCAACAAGGGCAATAAAATTTATTTTTTTTTTATAAAAAAATAATAAACTCAAGCTGCGAAATCGAGTCTAAAAAACCGATCCCTCCAGTTTGCTCATAAAGAAAAAAAACCCAACAAGGGCAAAAAAATTTATTTATTTTTTTATAAAAAAATAATAAACTCAAGCTGCGAAATCGAGCCTAAAAACCGATCCCTCCAGTTTGCGCATAACAAAATCCTAACAAGGACAGTATAAAATTTTTTTTATGAAAATCGCTTAAAAAAAAAAGCTTACCCAAAAAAAAGGGGCATTTTTTCAAGTAAATTCAAATAAATTTAAATAAAATTTGTGGTATAAAAAAACTCAGGGGTTTAAGTGATTGTGTTGTGAAATTTCGATTGAAAGCATTTTTAATATTGAGAAGAAGGCAGTGCTAGAGTGGAAAGTGGGCACAGGCCAAAACCGATAAGGAGTGAACTCTACGAGTGTGGACCGCGACGACAAAAAACTAACGGAAACGGAGGCTACTGTATTTGGAGAACAATTGAAAGGACCTGCAGCTATCACCTAATGAAGATTATTGTACTGTAAGTAGAGAACTTTTGCTTATCGTATTGATCTAATAAGAAAAAATTATGGAGGAACTTCAAAAAACAGTGACGAATTTAACAGGTGCAGTGAATGCATTGATAGATCAGGTTAGGAATACAGAAAGGAGAATATCAGCCCTTGAAACGAGTATCCAATCGATATCACCGAACCCAGTGGCGGCTGCACCTCGAGCTCCTCAGAATGAGGAAGAATTAAGGGATATCAAGACTGCCTGATTGCGTAAAGGAACTTCGCCCGTTCGAGGGAAATCCAGCGCAGTATATTTCGTGGTTGCACAGTGCACAGAGGCAAACCTTAAGGATTACGAAATTGTGAAGACAAAACCCATTTACAGGGCAATCCTGCAAAATATTCGGGGCAAGATTAAGGGTGGTGCAGATTCTGCCTTGATTTCTTATAATATTTTTGATGATGACTGGCAAACTATAAAAAAGTGTCTGTCCTTGCACTATGCGGAGAAAAGAGACATCCGTACTTTGGAATACCAACTCGGACAGCTGTCTCAGAGGAGCATGAAATTAGACGCATTCTATGCTTTAGTTAACCACCAACTATCTTTGATTATAAACAAGGTTAAAACCGAATCCTACTCTCAGGAAACGGTCACTGCCCTAGTAGAAGCATATAAGAATAGGGCATTGGACGTATTTGTCCGTGGCTTAGATGGTGACCTTTCTAGGTTGATCTCCATTCAGAGGCCACAAACCTTACCAGAAGCGTATACGTCCTGCCTCGACATACAGAACCTAAATGTGCGATGTCACTTCATTCCTTTTGGGATTCCCAACAAAAAAACTACTCCGGTGAACCAAATGGGTAAAACCGAAAACAGACAAAATCTACCTCCGAGGAGATTTTCTTCCAATACATATCCCCAAGCTTCAAATAGAAAGCCTTTCGATGGCAGAATGGGTGGCAATGTGCTTCCTAGGCCGACAGCTCCGAAACCACCCGTAAAAATGGAAGTCGATCGATCGGTTCAGAGTAGGGACGTCAATTATTCAAATAGACCCCAAGGCTTCCAGCCCTTTAAGAGGAAGGGATTTTCAATGAACGTGCCAATGAAACAACAACGCATGTTTTACATGCTGCCAGCCGAAAATATTCCCTAAACTGAGTCCGAGGCTATAGTTAATGAAAATACTGCGCCTCCAACCGACTCAAATGACATCCCAAGCACTTCAACCGAACAAATGTCAGACGAAGTAAATTTTACAATGGGAGCCTCCTTTCAGGCATACCATATATAGAATACACCACATTAGATAATAAAAAACTGCAATTTCTCGTCGACACAGGAGCCAATAAGAACTACATTAGTCCTCGCGTCGCCGAGAAACCCATTAAAGTAGAAAAACCTTTTTTCGTAAATTCCGCTGGTGGAAGATAAAAAATTACAGAAAAACTATCCGGAAAATTTTGTGAACTTGCAAATAGGGATGTGGAAACCACATTTTTTGTCCTTCCAGGCTTAGAATCTTTTGATGGCGTAATACGGGACGACACGCTTCGTGAGGTTAAAGCAGTTCTCGACAAAGAGCTTAACATCCTCATATTAAAACCCGATGTAGTGATACCCCTAAAACAAAAACCACGCAGGAAGTTAATCTAGTAAAAGATTCATGTCAAAAAATTTCAAAAGCCACTGAGCAAAAATTAAAACACTTGATTTCAAGATATAGCGATTTGTTTGGTCCTCTCGATCCAAATTCTATTGTGGAAACAAGTGTTCGTGCAGAAATCAAAACGACTACTAGTGAGCCTATTTATACAAAAAGCTATCCCTATCCAGCTTGCATGCGGGAAGTGGGTAGACAAGTAGAAGAACTTCTCCGAGAAAATGTCATTCCGCATAACTCTCCGATTTGGGTAGTTCCCAAAAAACCCAAACCAAACGATTTGGGTTTTTTGGGAATTCGCTTGATTTCAAGCGACTTAACGCAGTCACTACTCTCGACACGTATCCAATCCCTGATATCAACAGCAGAATAGCTAGCCTTGGTGAGGCAAAAGTCTTCACGACTATAGACTTAACGTTTGGTTTCCACCAAATTCTAATGAAAGGGAAGGACATTGCAAAAACTGCATTTTCAACCATGAATGGTAAATATGAATTTTAAAGACTCCTTTTTGGCCTAAGGAATGCGCCAGCAATATTCCAGAGAATGATTGACGATGTCCTAAAGGAGTACATAGCCAAAATATGATATGTCTATATCGACGACATAATAGTTTTTAGCAAAAACGAAGAAGAACACCTACGCGACGTTGAAATAATATTCTCAAAACTTTTATCTTCAGGCCTTAAAGTAAATTTGGAAAAAACTCAATTCTTAAAAAATAGCGTCGAATTTCTCGGATACTTAATCACGCCAAAAGGCATTCTTCCTGATCCAAAAAATGTTTCTGCGATACAAAAAATGATCCCTCCTACAAATGTGAAAGAGCTCAAGAGTTTTCTAGGTCCCACGTCCTACTACAGGAAATTTAAGCGCGATTACGGAAAAATAGATAAACCACTCACGCATGTCACTCGCGGTGAACACGCACATGTCCGAGCGAATCAATCTAGAAAAGTTCCGATCGCTTTAGATCAAGATGGCCTAGAAGTCTTTGAAACCCTAAAAGAACTTCTGACGTCCTCAGAAATCTTAGCCTTCCCAAATTTTGAAAAGCCATTTAACCTCACTTCCGCCGCTTCCAATTATGCTATTGGAGCGGTATTGTCCCAGGAAATCAATGGAATGGATAGGTCGATTGCCTATATTTCTAGAAGCCTTAGTCGCGCCGAAGAAATTACGCCACAAATGAAAAAGAAATGTTGGCGATAGTGTGGGCGTTGGACAATCTGCGGAATTATGGTGCTAAAATATAAGGATTTTCACCGACCACCAACCTTTGACCTTTGCGCTTAGTAATAGGAATTACAACGCAAAGCTCAAGAGGTGGAAAAGCCGAATAGAGGAGTATAACCACGAGTTGATTTATAAACCTGGTAAATCAAACTTAGTGGCAGATGCTCTCTCACGCCTACCTACAGAAGTGAACGCGCTAGAAACATTGAATGAGCCAGATGAACCTAGTGAATATGAAAGTTTAGCAACGATGCACAGCGCAGAACAAGACAATTCCGATTTAATACAAGCACCAATAAATGTTTTTAGAAACCAAATTATTATCCGAACAGGACGTGAGCTTATGTGCGTTGAGGAGCCCCATCCGAATTATAAAAGATATTTCGTCTCTTTTGAAAAAATCAACGAGAGCAATCTTACTCAAATTTTAAAAGAAAAATTAAACCCATCCGTAATCAACGGCGTCAGAATTCCTGAATATTTTCTTATGATACTGCAAAAGATTTATTTAGATACTTTTTCACAATATAAAATCCGTATAACCCAACGAGTAGTAACTGATGTGCCAAACAAAGAGCGTGTGCTTGAAATAATCGAGACCGAACACACTAGGGCACATAGGAATTTCCGAGAGAACTCCCAACAAATCTTAGAAAAATTCTATTTCCCTCGCATGACCAACCAAGTTAAAACCTTTATAAAAACCTGCGAGATATGTCGTCTGAATAAATATGATAGGCACCCTACACATCCGGAATTACAGCCCACACCAACACCAAAATTTCCATGTGAAATACTCCATATGGACATAACGGAAATTCAGGGTGAGAAATTCATTTCCGTCTTAGACAAATTTTCAAAATTTGCAAAATTTTTCCGAATAAAAAACAAATCAGCACCTCATTTGCGCCAAAAGCTTGCCAAGATAGTACAGTACCCAAAATAGTGGTTATGGACAATGAACGTGGTTTCCTAACCCCCATCAATATAAATTTCCTTAGATCATTGAATATCGAAATTTACCCAACTCCATCTCAGAAAAGCGAGGTTAATGGGCAAGTAGAAAGATCACATTCGACCATAATAGAAATCTTCAGGTGCATAAGAAACGACTTTCAAGACTTACGTATTAAAGAAGTTCCGAACATCGCGGTTGATAGGTATAACGACACAATCCACTCCGTCACACGCCAAAAACCAAATGACATTTTTTTTAATCGAAGCGAACGGGTCAACTACCAAGGTGTTGCAAACTTTCGCGAAAAATTCAACAATGACATTCGCGGTCAAATTGAAGAAAACGAAAAAATAAGGAATTTACGGTTAAACGCGAAAAAAACTCAACCCAAAAGCTTTAAACCCGGCGGCGTCATATACGTCGCCAATAAACAAATAAAAGGCAAACAAAAGCCTCTTTATAAAAAGGAAATCGTTGCAATTGATAATACGGTTACAGTAATAACCAAGACAGGGAAAAAATCCATAAGTCCCACATAAAAAATTAAAAAAGGGTATGCTGTACCCTGTACAGCTTTATAAATGGTACGAGGGCAATGATGAAGTGAACTTTCAGCAAATCTACATGGCAATAAATAACACATATCCAAACCGGAGATTGCATATTGTGTCAAGTTGATACTGGGAGTATTACCCGTGCCTTAGTAAGCAATACTGCTAAAACGGATAACACGGACCTCCCATCTTGCTAGCCCGCGGACGCTTCATCATTATAAATAAATAGAGGGAATTATAATTTTGATAAAAAATAGGGACATAAAAGAGAAAGACAAAGAGGTTGCAAAAATTATCTAAAGCAAAATTTGAAATAAAATACTAACTTAAAATTTTAAGGACATAACTTGGGATACAAAATTAAAAGCTAAGCAAAGCAAAGCAAATAACACAAAACTAACGTAGAAATTAAGAATCCCGAAATTGGGAAATAAATCATACGAACACCAAATGGGGTCACTAACAAAATTAATATTTCCCTCTAACGAAAAAAAATCAAAACTAAAACAAAAAATTAACATTTAACTTCAATATTACTAGATTTAAGCAACAAAATTAATATTTCTTCTCTTGAATTAGTATATTTAGTTTAGGTATACTCATAGCCGCTGGCGAAGGACTGAGCGTATGTAATTACAACGCTCCCATTGTCACCATTAATTCTGGAAATGGGTGGACTTTAAATGGCTGCTTCAAACTGGTGCACATTGTCGCCCTCCAACAATACGATAATGCATTGGAACTCCTCGCTGACTTGGTATATGGGTCGTTGCGACATGAACAAACTAAGTCAATCCTTGAATTTCATCTGAGGGTGACGAAGCTGCGTCTAAGCGAATTGACTGCAACACATCCTAGGGCTAAACGCTCAATAAACTGGATTGGATCCGCTTGGAAGTGGATAGCAGGAAATCCAGATGCCACGGATTGGGACACTGTATTGCGAAGCGAGAACGATATTATCGAAAACAACAACCACCAATATAAAATTAACGACGAACTCTTTGGGAAGATGAAGGAAGTAATCGACAAGGTCAACAAAATGGCAGCGAAATACAACAATATCAGTAGTGATGGCGATGAGGTCCGTTTTGAACAGAGCATACTGGACAAGATTCTCATACTAAAGGAGGCTGTAAACGAAATCGTACTCGCTTGTCAAATGGCTAAGACGGGCATCGTGAACAGCAACCTTCTAAATGCCGAAGAAATCAATCAGATCTTGTCCGAGGTGGAAACGTTGCCGTAACAAAATATAGTGGAAGCAACAGAGTATGGCAAACCATCCATTTTCACAAATGGGTCTTCGTTATTGTACGTTCTGGCGCTACCCAAGGTAAAGAGGCAAGTCTACCATCACCTGATCATCAGAGCAACTATCAACAGTGGTATGCAAGTTGTGGTCCCGTACAAAAGGGTACTCATCAGCCGGGAAGAAACGTTTGGAATAATAGGCGACTGTCTGGCAATCGCAAATTCAACAATATGCAGCCCCGAAGCTATCCAGAAGATACCAGAGGATCAGTGTCTGCCAAGAATCTTGAAAGGGGGTCCAGCAGAATGCCAGATGCGATCTAACACCGAAAGAATTGTCGGACTGATCAACGAAAACACAATTTTCCTGACGAACTATATCGGAAATTTGGTTTCCAGAAACACGTCGACGATTTTAAATGGCAGCTATGTGATCCAGTTACTCAATGAGGAGGTAATCCTTGGCAACAACACTTACTCAAGCATCCTGACAACTACACTGCAAGCATTGCCGCCAATCCTAGCAAATGTTACTAGCAAAGGATTCTTGAGAGAGCTGAAATACATACACGAATTGACATCGGAGAATGTAAGGCACCTGTCAAAACTAACCGGAAAAGTAGACTTTTCTCTCTTTACAGGAAGTCTTTTAATCTTTTCTCAGGCGTCCTTTGGCGAAAATTTCATGCAAAGCTGAATATCCCGAGTATACGAGTTTTTGGTACCATCGGTAATACGCCATCCTCAACTTCTACTCATCCTGATGAAAAGCATCACTCTTCCAAATATGTTCCGAATGCAGATTTTTAAGAGGGGAAGAGTCAACGCCGAGCAATGTACCCGTTAAGCAACGTAGTGCGAACTTTCGTGCATTATGCTTCCCACGATATTCGCTGACTTCGCTTACGACTCAGGTTGCGTCTGGCTACGCGATGCACGCGCATCCGCTACCTGTGGGAAAATGCCGACGCAGCGGCAATAGGCTAAGTTAGATTTTAAGCTAAATTGAATTGTAAAGTCAGTCTTTTCCAGGGAGCTAATCGGTGAGTAAATTACAACGTTTTTGAAATTAACTTGTTTTATTTGTGAAACCACGGACACGTTGCGTCCGTGAAATAAATTTTTTATCAAGATCCTTATTGAGGATCTTAACTTGGATATGGATATGAAAATATATATATATGAAGTGTACATATATTTTCAATAATTAACTTAACTGGAACAATGATAACATTAACCCTCTCATGCCCGTTGTTGTCAATAGGCAACATTTTACTTATAGGCTTGTAAGTCCCGTAATTTAAATTATTCTTGCTTGCTACCTTTTGCGATTTTGTTCTGCAAGTTTACAGTTACTTTGTTTATTATAAGCTGTGCTCGTGTTCTTTTCAGTAGCCGTTCTCCGTAGCGTCAATATAAAAAATTCTGTACGTGAAAAAAGTGTGTGCAAAAAAGTGTTCAAAAATATTACAAACATTATTTTATTGAAAAACAAAGTGTGCAGGTTTGCATAGTATCTGGGTTTTTATTCAAATGAATTATTAGATATTTGCGAAGGTTTGTTCTTGTAAAATGAAAAGATTTATTTTATTTAATTATTACATTAATGAAATGTACAGGTAATGAATATATAGCACTAATACGTGTGAAGAGAACAACGACTAGCAGACAACTAAAGTCGGCTCTTTCTTGTCTGCACTCGCTGCGCTGTCATTTTGTTCTCTTTCTCTCTCTCTTCTTTGATCGAGTTCGAACATGCCGCCTTCCATGCTGGGACCAGCATAGATTTCCATTCGCTTCGGCATGGTGTAACGCTGGCCTAGAACGGAGTGTGTGCAAAGTGCTATTTGGTTGCTAAAGAAAGGAACGATTAAATTTTAGTATAAGTAGGTATCGGTAGTTGACACAGCTTAGATATCGAGCGCTTGTTAGTCCCGGTTTGAGTGCGTACGGTTCGACAACGCTAGCCATGACCCATTCATTTGGCGGTAGATGATCGTCTTTGACTATAACCAAGTCATTCAGCTGTAGATTTGGACGCTATTGACACTATTTTGGTCGTGTTTGAAGCTGAGCTAACCAATCCGAAGTCCATTTCTGCCAAAAGTGTTGTAGCATCCGTTGAGTTTGAGGATAGTGTTGGCTAAGTGAAGCGTTCGATCCTGCTGAATCAACAGGCGGTGAAAGAAGTGGGCTCCCGATCAGGAAATGCCTGGGGGTAAGGACCATCAAATCATCCGGGTCCGAGGTCAATGGATACAATGGCCGCGAGTTAAGGCATGATTCAATGCGAACAAGTAGAGTTGAGAGTATCTCGAATGTAAGCCGCGTACCATTCAGGACTCGCTTTAAGTGGTACTTGACAGCATTCACACTGGCCTCCCACAGACCCCCAAAGTTTGGGGAGTGAGGGAGGTTGAAATGCCATTGGATGCCGTGGCTACGACATCTTGTTTGATGTCTTCGAAGAGTTTACGTTTGCTTGCTTGCAAAACCTTATCGGCACCTATGAAGTTGTTTCCGCAGTCGCTGTAAATATCCTTGCAATGCCCTCGCCGGCCGATGAATCTTTGTAGCGCTGGCAGAAAAGCTTCGGAAGATATTCCTGTAACTGCCTCCAAGTGAACCGATTTCATTGCTAAACAAATGAATAGTGCGATATAGCTCTTGTACGTAGTGTTGCCACGGTATCGTGACGATTTGATTTCGATAGCACCAGTGTAATCGATACCGGTGGCCAGAAATGGGCATTGTGGTGGATTGACGCGATGAAATGGCAAGTCACCCATTAGCGTAGGTGGCTATGGTTGGCTTCTTGCGAAAACAGGTAACACATTTGCGCAATTAATTTTTAACCACTCGCCTGGCGTTTATGATCCAAAATTGCTGTCCTATATGCGAAATAGTTAATTGCGGGCCTCCGTGTAAAGCTGCTACATGCGAACTATTGATAACCAAGCTGGTGAAGAGATGACTACTAGGTAATATAATTGGATGCCTCTGCCCATAGGGCAATATAGCGCGTTGGCTTCGTCCACGTAAACATAGTGCTCGTCCAGAAATGGTGCTAAGCTCGTAAGATTGCTGTTGCTTGGCAGCGAGCTCCTTTCGCGTACGCGTTTTATCACTTTCGAAAACGCTCCGTTTTGTACGAGCTTTACATTCTCAGTTGAACTTTCGTTCAGCTCTGCGACGGGTAAAGATCTCCTCCAACGGGTAGCAGCTTGCGTTCTAGAATTGAAAGCAAAGTTAAAAATATAGGCGCACACCCATATGGTCTAGTGAAGAGATGAGTATAGAAGAATTACTGAATCTTCAGCGATGGAAAAATGCACTTGGAGTTGTTTGCGTTTCGGTCACGTCAGCCTGTTTCAGCCAAGTTGGACCACTCCACCTTAGCGTGAACATTGATAAAGCTGTAGGAGTTAATGCTCGTGTTGCACAGTCTGCAGGATTTTGAAGCGTGTCGACATGGCTTCACTATAAGGGGACGAGGCTTGGAGGATGTTGTTAACTCGATTCGATACCCAAGTTGGCCATCGGTTCGGATCACCGTGTATCCAATACAAAACAATTGTAGCGTCGGTCCAATAGAAAATGGGCAGATCTAATGGCCGATCTAAATGCTTAGATGCCAAAGACTTCTTGGTCCATGTTGCCAATTCCGTTCGTAACACAGCGCCGCTGAGCTCGATACGAGGTATAGTAAGTGGCTTTATTGTCACAAAAGGCGTGAAGTTGCAGCGACTTGATCTGAGTTGGCTCATACTGCAGCCATCTAGGAATCTTAATGCAGTGCAAGGTGGATAAGGTGGTTAGAAACTGTTGCCATTGGTGATTTATATCTACTGGTTGCTCATCCCAGCCCAGGGCCGTGCTTTCTTGATGCGCGCGTTGAACTTTGTACATCCAAACTGACTTAAGCAGAATTTTCGCAGTTGCGATGATAGGTGCAATAAGCCCTTGTGGATGAAACAGCCGATCAATTGTTGATAGCATAGCACGCTTCGTTGCAGAAAAGTCAATTACAAAGTTCAGCTTGAAGATGAAAATGTCCTGATTGGGCTGCCAGCACATCCCTAGTGTTTTGACCGTTTCGGTGCTGTTGAAATTCAAGCAGTTGGTGCTTGACATATGCTCCTGATTAATGCCATTCAGCAAAGCAATTGAGTTGCTGCTCCATTTGCGTAAGTTCATTCCAGCAGAGAGCAGAACTGCGGTAACTTGCTCGCGAATAGCTGTGGGATTTCCGATGGAGTCACTGCCAGATAGAACGTCGTCGACGTAAATTTCGTGTCTGAATACATTTCTTGTTAGTGGGTATGACTCCTTTTCGGCTTCGGCGATTTCATGGAGTACACGTATTGCGGTGTATGGGGCTGAGGCCGTTCCAAATGTGACCGTAGTAAGACAGTAGTTTTGAATATCTCCTTCACCGTTTCGCCATAATATGTGCTGATATTGAGAATCTTCGGGGTGCATATCGATACATCTACAACAGCCGTGAATGCATACTTATGTTTTCGCCAATTCAAGATTACTGCCGACAATTCATTCTGCAGCGCCGGGCCTGTGCATAAAATATCCTTCAGAGATCTACCGTTCGTCGTTTTGCACGAAGCGTCAAAAACGACGCGTAACTTAGTGGTTAAGCTCTCCTCTTTGATCACCGCATGATGTGGCAGAACGCACGATGTCACTGTAGGTATATTCGATGACGTGAGGACGCAGTGATCGCTCTCTGTTGTAGTAGCTGGTGTTATTTGATTTAATACAAAGTATTCTTGAATGCAGTCCCGATATAATTTGCATAATTCCTCATCGCGCTGAAGCTTCGGCTCTAGACAATAGAAACGATTTAACGATATTTGTTTAGATGTGCCTAGTGTTTGAGTTTGATCAAATGCATGCTTTAATGGAAGTCTAACCAAATACTTGCCATTAGATTGACCCAAATGCGTTTGTTGAAAATGGTTTTCACACCTGGGATAGAGCTCGGTCCGCAGGTATTTTTACATGTTCGTAGAACTTTTCAACTAAAGACTCAAGTAGAAGGGTAGAGTGGTGACAACGCAGCATTGCCGGTCAAGATCCACCCCACCTTTGTGTGCTGTGCAATAGGTTCGTCAAACCTTCCGATGCGAGCCTGGTAACATGATGCGAGCCATCATATCGGCTCCGATGAGCAAATCTATATGACGAGATTGGAAAAAGGTGGGATCTGCGAGTTGCAGACCCTATATGTGCGGCCAAAGCTGCGGTACAATTTTCTCACTAGGCAGGCTGATGGTGAGCACATTAAGAACGTAGGCTACGTCGACTGCAGTCTTAAAGGCAAGATTAATACACGAGCGAATGCTGAAACTGACAGTGAAATTACAGCGTTTTGTAGGAGTACCGCTTAGACCGGAGATTTCCTCTAAAGCGCGATTTCGAGCTAAGCCTATGGTTTCAGCAGCATGTTCCGATATTAACGTTGCTTCGGAACCGTTGTCAATGAGAGCGCGCACAACTGCTGTTTGGCCTGTGACGTCATTCACTACAGTGACCATTGCAGTTGCTCATAGAACTTTTGGCGGTATTACTGCCTAAGTTATGCTCCCACGTCTGATGCGTTTCATTTAGTAGCTGAATTGAAACGTAGTAGGGAATCCAATGGTCGCACTCAGAAATAGGAATTTGTAGTCGCTGGAACTCATTGACGCACACTCTGGCTACGTTTAAAAGAGAATTGTTGCCATCAGCACGCTCTTTCGTGAGCGCAGATATGCTGAACAGCTTGTTCATGTGGTGCATGAAAAGTAGTCGAGGGTTGTTGTACCGCTTTACTATTAACTCCCAGGCTGTTGGATTGTTGGACTGTTGGTTTCGGTAAGCTCCATTTGCTGTACATCGATATCTTTGTCATCAGGTAGCGCTTTCTTCAGAAAGTGGAATTTGTGAATCGCACTCAAACTAGTGTTGTTGTGGATTTAACGAATATAGGCATCGTGGAAAGCTGGCCAGCCTGTGTATTTGCCCGTGAACAATGGCAGAGGTAATTTGGGTAGCTCAAGCGATGACGCATGAGTTTGCTTTACAGATGGGTCTTGCGTCGATTTGGGCTGTTGGTCTTCCAATGCATCCAACAGCGTGGCTCTTATGTCAAAGTAGAGTTGTTCAAAATTGCATTGGACATTGCATCTTTGAAATATGGCGAATCGCGAGTGAGAGAGGAGCACATAAGCTGTTTGTGTACCTTGAAGAAATCCTTATGCAGCATTTCAACCTTATCCAGCCGGACTTCACAGTAGGCTTTAGTTTTTCTCGTACTGGAGTCCTTTTTGAAGTTTTTCAAAATTTTTTAAGACTGTCATGGTGGTCTGTTTGCAGTGGCCTTCGTAATTTGCCAATGGCGGATTTGACGCGTTGTCTTTGGAAGACGGTTGACTTGTTTTAGAAGGATCCATCTCCAATGCTCTAAGCCGATACCCTACTTCCCTTTGCCTTATGCTGTCTTCTCGGATGGTGTGGATACAGGATCGCAGTCGTCTTCAACCAGAATTGGACTCCCTTGTTACACGTGGATATCGTAGGTAGTTGATGGAGTTGCCCAATAAAAAAAAGTTGAATTGTCGACGTTGGGTGATTTTAGGATAGGTTAAGTTGGGAAGGCGTGTGCGGATACGAAGTTTCCGCATTTCCACTCGGAGACATATATGTCCATTGTGACTGCCTTCAAAAAATGCCAGGAGGAAGCATACTCGTCCTTACCCTCGATCTCCACAAACATTGGAAGTTCCATCCCTATTAAACCATTTGGTTTTCCAGATGAAAGTGAGAAGATCCGATAAATCTACCTTCGTTATCTCTGTCAAACTTGTGAAGAAGTGCGACCCCAAACATTGAAGTCGTTTCAACTGTTGTCTCGGACATTGACATGAAAAGTGATGAATCGCCTCTGTCTCTTCTTCATCTTGGCAACACCTTCATAGCCCGCTCGACGGCATAGCCAATGTTGAAGCATTGGTGCGATAGCACAATGCCCCGTAATGACCCCCGTAAGCACTCTTACTGTAGGTTTGTTGAGCCCTAAGAGAACCTTCGTTCTCTTCATGTCTAACCTAGGCCATAAGGCCGTTGAAACTTCACAGTCGTCCCGTTTAGTCCATAAGTTATTTGTCACTGCAATAGTGAATTCATCTACATTCCTAAACAGTTCGCATATCGGGATTTGTATTGAGGTATCTGCTTCGTTAATGTCCATTTCAGAGCCCCTTCTGGCCATCATGTCCGCTAATTCGTTCCCTTCTATATCGCTATGTCCGGGAACCCAGCAAAGTGAGACCTTTTGGGGTCTAATGTTCAGTAGTGAGGTACGACATTTCATTACCAGATTCGATTTTACTGTCTTGGATTATATTGCCTTAAGCGCCGACTGACTATGCACAAAGATAGTGATATTCGAAGGTCAAATTGTACTACTTTGTACCAGTCAGGCTGCTTTCTCAATCGCATAGATTTCGGCCTGAAAGACGCTGCATGCGTCAGGCTGACTCCCAGTCTTCCCTGGTTGTTCTCAACCCTCTCATGCCCGAATTAAAGTGGGCGGGGCTAAAATATATTGGAGTGTAGGTATGTTTTACTCTTGATCTAAATATGAACTGACAAAAATTTCAAGGTCCTTGGTGTTCTGGTTCGTCAGTTACAGTATGTAGCTTATAGGCAACATAGGACATTTACGTTAAATTCTAAAATACATTTTGATTATTTTTTTTAATACTTTTTTATTTGAGTTTAAGTGTGGTAGGATACAAAACAATTTTTTTGTGGATTGCAACACAAATAGACTTTACATTTGTCTGCCACAGTCTGCATCTGACTGTTGATCCCCATTGCACCCAGTGGTATAAATTTTCAAAGCGAATACTGTTTGCAGGTTCTGCAACATACGGTCTTTTATAGGAGCTTGATTCCGAGGTCGTTGATGGAGCTGGTGATGACGGAGCCGATGGTGAAGGTGATGTAATTGAAATGAGTGATGATGGCCGACCTCTTTTCCTTGGTACAACTGCTGTTTGTGATGCGTTTAAAAGTTTGTTAGCAATATCCAATTGAAATGTTATCAGCAACATATGCTTCAGTTCGCCGTTTTTAGAATTGAGTCCTCTGTGATAAAACAACCAACTATTGACTACAGCTGAATTTATACACTAGTATCATCATGTACCATTTATTTGAGCGGTGGTTGATTTTGTATAGTTCTATTAGCATGTCGTACATCTCAGTCAAAATTAGCAAACTTTTCAATCTCTGCCTGTGTCAAGCCTTTACGATTCATCCTAGTGTGTATATTCATAAATAAATGTTCAATATTTAGACATTACCACAAATAGATCAATAGACAAATGCACTTTTGCTAAATTATTGCACATAAACTTATATTTTTTTTTTTTAAATAACACTTACTTTCCTTTATTTATACTGTATACTTTGTGTTCGAACTCGATCAAAGAGAGAGAAAAAAAGAGCAAAATGACAGAGCAGGGACGGCAAACAAGAAAGAGTAGAGCTTAGTTGTCTGCTAGTCGTTGTTCTCTCCACACGTATTAGTGCTATATATTCATAACCTGTACATTTCATTAGTGAAATAATTAAATAAAATAAATCTTTTCATTTTTCAAAAAGAAACCTTCGCAAATATCTAATAATTCATTTGAATAAAAACCCCGATACAATGCAAACCTGCACATCGTTTTGGTGGCCCATGGGGCAACCTAAACGACGACTAACAACAATTCAACAATTTAACAATTTAATAAACGTGGTTTAGCTTTTCATACAGCGTGCACCTTTCCTGACAGGAAACACGCCACAATCGCCATGTATAAAGGGACGGTGTCTTAACTGATGACGTCATAAAACATAACCCCAAAATCACGCAACTCCCATTATGGTAGGCACCTTGACGTGGTGTGGGGGCTTAAGTTGCAAAGATTCGTCGGATTGTTTTAACCCAAGGCCACATACTGCCCCCTGGCAGGGCCGCCAGAGTTTTTGGACAGACCGACCGATGAGTAACGAACAAAGATCTACCACGTGTGCGTCTGTTTCCCAGGTTAGGGGCGGCACACAACGACGTCTATTTTCTCCATGTTAGGAGCGGTCGGTTTTTTTTGAGTCTTTGTGCCTGGGGTGGTAGACTGTAAATAAACCCCCACGAGGAGGGAGTGTTTTTTCTGTTCTGAAACATGATGTCTGAAACAAACAAAGAAGAGTTTACAGTGCAGGGGGTCGGATCCCCAGTACCGGCGGTAGGTGGTTGGCGAGGAGGCCATCTGACTTCGATATCTAGCAACTCCTCAGGCATCGCTGTGGTACCCAGGCCGCGATGTCTGCTAGTGCTACTGGGAGGGTCTCCAAGCCAACTTTGGGTAGGCAAGGGGCGTGTGAGGTGGAGGTTGAGGGGGATCGCATAGGATCTCAGCTTCTGGGCTTGCGCATAGACCACGCAACCGATGACGACTCGTTGTCACAGGTCAGCAATGTCTACGACATAGGCTCGGATGCAATTGCTCAGTCCTTCTCAGCTCTCCGCTCCACATGCTCCTGAGCCGGGGAAGCAGACAAGGAAGGTGGTAAGCAAAAGGCCAGAAATGGCTATAAGCGCTCGGCTTTCAATCTGCGTAAAATGAAGGGGAAAGATCCTTCTTCTTTTACAAAAAGGGAGAAGGATCTCATTAAAAAGCATGAAAAGGTCGTAGCAGGGTTTGAGAAAAATAACGCTGCGGCCAGTTCATGCAATAAAGTAGGGAATTGCTGGGAAGCAAGGAATTGCTGGGGCAAAGTCTGATATTGACAACGCTTCGACCTCCAGGAAAAATGGTAAGCCGGACAAGGCCACAGGTGACCGCGTAAAGGTGCCGCCAAAGCCAAAGCCGAGTTCTTCCAAGGAGCCACATGGCTTGGCATCGGCCAAAACTCCAAAAAGAGTTCGGTCTGATGAGCAGGCTCAGAGGGCTTCAAAAAAGCCGAAGCCATCGGCCTCCTTCGAATCACCGATGGAGCTATAGGTAGCTATCATCGACAGAGTCGACCCTGATGGGAAGATAACGCCGAAGAATTGGTTGCTAGAAGAGGCGCACCTGATAGCGGAGATGGTCGGGGCTGACGGCGGGGAGCTGCAGCTTGACGGGGCCGGCTGGCAGAGGGGTTTTAAGGTCGTCGGTTGCATCAACAAGTGTCTGGACTTCTTAACGCGTGCAGTTAGCGGCCTTGACCCACTCTGGCGGTGGCTCGCTCGGTTGGAGGTGGTGCCTCGTTCTCTGCTTCCGATCCGCCCGGTTGTTTCGGTGTGGATTCCACCTCCGGTGCTGGACCAGGAGAACATACTCAAGGTGCTCGGACGGCAGAACCAGTCTGTGAACTCGGCAGAGTGGCGGGTGATCTCCGTGACCCCCTGCAAAATGGAGTGGGAAGTGAGGCGGTGCTCGCAGTGGACTCCGCGTCGCTATCAAAATTAAGGAGCGACAACTGCATTAGATTCGGGTTCGGCTCTCTTAAGGTTCGCGTGCTGGGTGACCGGTCAAAAACCAATGGAGAGTAAGCTAGAGGTGGTGCAAATTAATTTGCATCACACCCAAAAAAGACTGACTGGTCCAAATTCTCAAAACTAGCGACCCAAAAACTTACTTTGATGAAAGTCAAGGTCGGCGAAGGGAATGCTAACATTGATAAGGCGGTAGGTCGTCTTACGGGAATACTGAAACAATCCATTGACCTATCTTGCCTTTGACTAGGCCGCGTGCTAAACCAAAACAGGGTTGGTGGAATGCTGAGTTAGGACTGCTTAGGAAAAATGTCAAGAGGACTCTTCAACAAAGCCAAAAACAGACGGCTGGAAGAGCATTGGGAAAATTATAGAGTCAGTTTTAATGAGTATAAAAGCAAAATTAACGCTGCAAAAAGATATTCCTGGCAACAGTTCTGCACAACTCTGGAGTCAGTTAATGAGGCATCGAGACTCAGGAAAATACTGTCCAGAACCACGACGGTTCTCGGCAGTGTGAAGAGACGGGATGGCTCATGGACTGGCTCGTGTCAGGAGTCCATGGAGGTTTTGATGGAAACGCACTTTCCAGGTTGCACGGACTCGCAAACCGTCCATACGCAGTCGGTAAATCTTGCACGTGTTTCAGGGACCGACGTGTCGGATCGTGAGGGAGGACAAGATTCCGTGGGCGATGGGTTCCGTCGACCCATACAAGTCAGCGGGTCCTGATGAGGTTATACCGGCTATGCTGCAACATTCCTCTGAGGGCGTGATTCCCCATCTAGTTCGCATCTCCACAAGGTGTCTCAAGAATTGGTACGTACCAAAAAGTTGGAGAGAAGACAGGGTGGTTTTCATTCCAAAAGCGGGAACAATAAATCACTCTACTGACAGGGATTACAGACCAATAAGTCTCTCATCGTTTATTCTCGAAGCACTTGATCTGTATATTAGAAGGGTTACCAATATTCGCACAATGGATACTGCGCAGCACGCATACCGTAAGGGTAGTTCAGTGGATAGCGCACTTCATGAAGTGGTTGGTATCATTGAGAGTTCAATGAACTATAAGGAATACATGTTGGTAGGTTTTCTGGGCATTGAGGGGGCCTTCAACAATGTAAATACAGAGGCGATCTGTAAGGCGCTGAGAGATCACGGAGTGAAGGAATTCATAGTGATATGGATTAACACAATGCTAGTAAGCAGGGTTATTAACGCCACTATGGGGACGGTCTCGGTGAGTAGAAGGACTACAAGGGCCTCGCCGCAGGGGGAGTGCTATCACCTCTGCTATCGCTTCCAGTAGTAAATGAGATCTTCGAAACCTTCAAAGCAAAGAAAACAAAAATTGTAGCCTACGCTGATGACATTGCCATACTAATCCCGGGCAAGTTCTTGTCAACGATTAGCGAAATCATGGAATCAGCACTGGGCGAGATTTCCGGATAGTCTGAGCGCAACGGCTTAGGAGTTAACCCTACTAAGACGAAGCTAGTTTTGTTCATCAGGAAAACGAAAATCCCTGAGTTCTCTTTGCCAAAAATAGGTAGGGTAACATTAAATCTCTCTTCAGAAGCAAGATACTGAGGTATCATTCTGGACTCCAAGTTAAATTGGAGAAGGAATATTGAGGAGAGAAGAAAGAATCATAAGACCAATTTTAACCTATGGGTCCATCGTCTGGTGGAAGGCGTTGGAAAGGAAATGTAATCTAAACCGTATTGAAAAACTACAAAGACTTGCTAGCCTGGGAATCTCAAGGGCTGTACGCAGCGCGCCTCAAGAAGGCTTAAACATATTATTTCACTTCTTACCGCTAGGAGCGTTCATTCGGGGATGTGCCGCCAAGTGTGCTCTCAGATTAAGGGAGTGCAACACGTGGAAATCTGCCAACTATGAACACTGTACAATTTTGAGCGAAATAAGACGGAAGGGTCAAAGTTTAGTTACGGCCGTTTTAGAAACGGCTACAGACTACATGACTTCTATTTTAGACTTTAAAGCTAGAACTCCAACTCTCTATCCAACCAGGGAAGACTGGGAGTCAGGCTCTGTGACGCGTAATTCTGACATTACCATCTACACTGACGGCTCAAAATGGAGGGTGGAACGGGGGCGGGTGTCTTCTCGGAAAGCTTGCAGGCAAGACAGTCATATCGGCTGCCTGACGCATGCAGCGTCTTTCAGGCCGAAGTCTATGCGATTGAGAAAGCAGCCGGACTGGTACAAAGTAGTACAAATTGACCTTCGAACATCACTATCTTTGTGCATAGTCAGTCGGCGCTTAAGGCAATATAATCCAAGACAGTAAAATCGAATCTGGTAATGAAATGTCGTACCTCACTACTGAACATTAGACCCCAAAAGGTCTCACTTTGCTGGGTTCCCGGACATAGCGATATAGAAGGGAACGAATTAGCGGACGTGATGGTCAGAAGGGGCTCTGAAATGGACATTAACGAAGCAGATACCTCAATACAAATCCCGATATGCGAACTGTTTAGGAATGTAGATGAATTCACTATTGCAGTGACAAATAACTTATGGACTAGTCGGGACGACTGTGAAGTTTCAACGGCCGTATGGCCTAGGTTAGACATGAAGAGAACGAAGGTTCTCTTAGGGCTCAACAAACCTACAGTAAGAGTGCTTACGGGGGTCATTACGGGGCATTGTGCTATCGCACCAATGCTTCAACATTGGCTATGCCGTCGAGCGGGCTATGTAGGTGTTGCCAAGATGAAGAAGAGACAGAGTCGATTCATCACTTTTCATGTCAATGTCCGAGACAACAGTTGAAACGACTTAAATGTTTGGGGTCGCACTTCTTCACAAGTTTGACAGAGATAACGAAGGTAGATTTATCGGATCTTCTCACTTTCATCTGGAAAACCAAATGGTTTAATAGGGATGGAACTTCCAATGTTTGTGGAGATCGAGGGTAAGGACGAGTATGCTTCCTCCTGGCATTTTTTGAAGGCAGTCACAATGGACATATATGTCTCCGAGTGGAAATGCGGAAACTTCGTATCCGCACACGCCTTCCCAACTTAACCTAACCTAAAATCACCCAACGTGCTCGACAATTCAACTTTTTTTTTTTGGGCAACTCCATCAACTACCTACGATATCCAGGTGTAACAAGGGAGTCCAATTCTGGTTGGAGACGACTGCGATCCTGTATCCACACCATCCGAGAAGACAGCATAAGGCAAAGGGAAGTAGGGTATCGGCTTAGAGCATTGGAGATGGATCCTTCTAAAACAAGTCAACCGTCTTCCAAAGACAACGCGTCAAATCCGCCATTGGCAAATTACGAAGGCCACTGCAAACAGACCACCATGACAGTCTTAAAAAATTTTGAAAAACTTCAAAAAGGACTCCAGTACGAGAAAAACTAAAGCCTACTGTGAAGTCCGGCTGGATAAGGTTGAAATGCTGCATAAGGATTTCTTCAAGGTACACAAACAGCTTATGTGCTCCTCTCTCACTCGCGATTCGCCATATTTCAAAGATGCAATGTCCTCTAATTTTGAACAACTCTACTTTGACATAAGAGCCACGCTGTTGGATGCATTGGAAGACCAACAGCCCAAATCGACGCAAGACCCATCTGTAAAGCAAACTCATGCGTCATCGCTTGAGCTACCCAAATTACCTCTGCCATTGTTCACGGGCAAATACACAGGCTGGCCAGCTTTCTACGATGCCTATATTCGCTAAATCCACAACAACACTAGTTTTAGTGCGATTCACAAATTCCACTTTCTGAAGAAAGCGCTACCTGATGACAAAGATATCGATGTACAGCAAATGGAGCTTACCGAAACCAACAGTCCCACAATCCAACAGCCTGGTAGTTAATAGTAAAGCGGTACAACAGCCCTCGACTACTTTTCATGCACCACATGAACAAGCTGTTCAGCATATCTGCGCTCACGAAAGAGCGTGCTGATGGCAACAATTCTCTTTTAAACGTAGCCAGAGTGTGCGTCAATGAGTTCCAGCGACTACAAATTCCTATTTCTGAGTGCGACCATTGGATTGCCTACTACGTTTCAATTCAGCTACTAAATGAAACGCATCAGACGTGGGAGCATAACTTAGGCAGTAATACCGCCATACCTACTTTCAGTGCATTTGAATCATTTTTGAACGATCGCTTAGTCACCATGAACGTGATTGAAAACAGGCAGCTTCACATCGATACGCCATCATCTTAGAAGCACACTACTTCAGCTCATTTGCCGGAGAGACGTAACACCTGGAAAGCGAATCAATCTGCCAGCAGAGACTTCCATGTTACTGCACAGCCGAAAAGGGCAGCCTCCTGTTACTTATGTGATGATGCCCATGTTTTGCGTCGACGTTTCTAGTGAGCGCTTCTACTTCGAATTCGCCGCAAACAACAACAGTCGCAAAGGCAGCGCATTCTACTTTCGTTGCAGCAACAACTACAGAAAAACCGGCTCGAAAAGTTCTATTGGCAACTGCAATGATCACTGTAGTGAATGACATCACAGGCCAAACAGCAGTTGTGCGCGCTCTCATTGACAACGGTTCCGAAGCAACGTTAATATCGGAACATGCTGCTGAAACCATAGGCTTAGCTCGAAATCGCGCTTTAGAGGAAATCTCCGGTCTAAGCGGTACTCCTACAAAACGCTGTAATTTCACTGTCAGTTTCAGCATTCGCTCGTGTATTAATCCTGCCTTTAAGACTGCAGTCGACGTAGCCTACGTTCTTAATGTGCTCACCATCAGCCTGCCTAGTGAGAAAATTGTACCGCAGCTTTGGCCGCACATATAGGGTCTGCAACTCGCAGATCCCACCTTTTTCCAATTTCGTCATATAGATTTGCTCATCGGAGCCGATATGATGGCTCGCATCATGTTACCAGGCTCGCATCGGTAGGTTTGACGAACCTATTGCACAGCACACAAAGGTGGGGTGGATCTTGACCGGCAATGCTGCGTTGTCACCACTCTACCCTTCTACTTGAGTCTTTAGTTGAAAAGTTCTACGAACATGTAAAAATACCTGCGGACCGAGCTCTATCCCAGGTGTGAACACCATTTTCAACAAACGCATTTGGGTCAATCTAATGGCAAGTATTTGGTTAGACTTCCATTAAAGCATGCATTTGATCAAACTCAAACACTAGGCACATCTAAACAAATATCGTTAAATCGTTTCTATTGTCTAGAGCCGAAGCTTCAGCGCGATGAGGAATTATGCAAATTATATCGGGACTGCATTCAAGAATACTTTGTATTAAATCAAATAACACCAGCTACTACAACAGAGAGCGATCACTGCGTCCTCACGTCATCGAATATACCTACAGTGACATCGTGCGTTCTGCCACATCATGCGGTGATCAAAGAGGAGAGCTTAACCACTAAGTTACGCGTCGTTTTTGACGCTTCGTGCAAAACGACGAACGGTAGATCTCTGAAGGATATTTTATGCACAGGCCCGGCGCTGCAGAATGAATTGTCGGCAGTAATCTTGAATTGGCGAAAACATAAGTATGCATTCACGGCTGTTGTAGATGTATCGATATGCACCCCGAAGATTCTCAATATCAGCACATATTATGGCGAAACGGTGAAGGAGATATTCAAAACTACTGTCTTACTACGGTCACATTTGGAACGGCCTCAGCCCCATACACCGCAATACGTGTACTCCATGAAATCGCCGAAGCCGAAAAGGAGTCATACCCACTAACAAGAAATGTATTCAGACACGAAATTTACGTCGACGACGTTCTATCTGGCAGTGACTCCATCGGAAATCCCACAGCTATTCGCGAGCAAGTTACCGCAGTTCTGCTCTCTGCTGGAATGAACTTACGCAAATGGAGCAGCAACTCAATTGCTTTGCTGAATGGCATTAATCAGGAGCATATGTCAAGCACCAACTGCTTGAATTTCAACAGCACCGAAACGGTCAAAACACTAGGGATGTGCTGGCAGCCCAATCAGGACATTTTCATCTTCAAGCTGAACTTTGTAATTGACTTTTCTGCAACGAAGCGTGCTATGCTATCAACAATTGATCGGCTGTTTCATCCACAAGGGCTTATTGCACCTATCATCGCAACTGCGAAAATTCTGCTTAAGTCAGTTTGGATGTACAAAGTTCAACGCGCGCATCAAGAAAGCACGGCCCTGGGCTGGGATGAGCAACCAGTAGATATAAATCACCAATGGCAACAGTTTCTAACCACCTTATCCACCTTGCACTGCATTAAGATTCCTAGATGGCTGCAGTATGAGCCAACTCAGATCAAGTCGCTGCAACTTCACGCCTTTTGTGACAATAAAGCCACTTACTATACCTCGTATCGAGCTCAGCGGCGCTGTGTTACGAACGGAATTGGCAACATGGACCAAGAAGTCTTTGGCAGCTAAGCATTTAGATCGGCCATTAGATCTGCCCATTTTCTATTGGACCGACGCTACAATTGTTTTGTATTGGATACACGGTGATCCGAACCGATGGCCAACTTGGGTATCGAATCGAGTTAACAACATCCTCCAAGCCTCGTCCCCTTATAGTGAAGCCATGTCGACACGCTTCAAAATCCTGCAGACTGTGCAACACGAGGATTAACTCCTACAGCTTTATCAATGTTCACGCTAAGGTGGAGTGGTCCAACTTGGCTGAAACAGGCTGACGTGACCGAAACGCAAACAACTCCAAGTGCATTTTTCCATCGCTGAAGATTCAGTAATTCTTCTATACTCATCTCTTCACTAGACCATATGGGTGTGCGCCTATATTTTTAACTTTGCTTTCAATTCTAGAACGCAAGCTGCTACCCGTTGGAGGAGATCTTTACCCGTCGCAGAGCTGAACGAAAGTTCAACTGAGAATGTAAAGCTCGTACAAAACGGAGCGTTTTCGAAAGTGATAAAACGCGTACGCGAAAGGAGCTCGCTGCCAAGCAACAGCAATCTTACGAGCTTAGCACCATTTCTGGACGAGCACTATGTTTACGTGGGCGAAGCCAACGCGCTATATTGCCCTATGGGCAGAGGCATCCAATTATATTACCTAGTAGTCATCACTTCACCAGCTTGGTTATCAATAGTTCGCATGTAACAGCTTTACACGGAGGCCCGCAATTAACTATTTCGCATATAGGACAGCAATTTTGGATCATAAACGCCAGGCGAGTGGTTAAAAATTAATTGCGCAACTGTGTTACCTGTTTTCGCAAGAAGCCTACCATAGCCACCTACGCTAATGGGTTACTTGCCATTTCATCGGGTCAATCCACCACAATGCCCATTTCTGGCCACCGGTATCGATTACACTGGTGCTATCGAATTAAATCGTCACGATACCGTGGCAGCACTACGTACAAGAGCTATATCGCACTATTCATTTGTTTAGCAATGAAAGCGGTTCACTTGGATGCAGTTACAGGAATATCTTCCGAAGCTTTTCTGCCAGCGCTACAAAGATTCATCGGCCGGCGAGGGCATTGCAAGGATATTTACAGCGACTGCGGAACCAACTTCATAAGTGCCGATAAGGTTTTGCAAGCAAGCAAACGTAAACTCTTCGAAGACATCAAACAAGATGTCGTAGCCACGGCATCCAATGGCATTTCCACCTCCGTCACTCCCCAAACTTTGGGGGTCTGTGGGAGGCCAGTGTGAAGGCTGTCAAGTACCACTTAAAGCGAGTCCTGAATGGTACGCGGCTTACATTCGAGATACTCTCAACTCTACTTGTTCGCATTGAAACATGCCTTAACTCGCGGCCATTGTATCCATTGACCTCGGACCCGGATGATTTGATGGTCCTTACCCCCAGGCATTTCCTGATCGGGAGCCCACTTCTTTCACCGCCTGTTGATTCAGCAGGATCGAACGCTTCACTTAGCCAACACTATCCTCAAACTCAACGGATGCTACAACACTTTTGGCAGAAATGGACTTCGGATTGGTTAGCTCAGCTTCAAACACGACCAAAATAGTGTCAATAGCGTCCAAATCTACAGCTGAATGACTTGGTTATAGTCAAAGACGATCATCTACCGCCAAATGAATGGGTCATGGCTAGCGTTGTCGAACCGTACGCACTCAAACCGGGACTAACAAGCGCTCGATATCTAAGCTGTGTCAACTATCGATAACTACTTATACTAAAATTTAATCGTTCCTTTCTTTAGCAACCAAATAGCACTTTGCACACACTCCGTTCTAGGCCAGCGTTACACCATGCCGAAGCGAATGGAAATCTATGCTGGTCCCAGCATGGAAGGCGGCATGTTCGAACTCGATCAAAGAAGAGAGAGAGAGAAAGAGAACAAAATGACAGCGCAGCGAGTGCAGACAAGAAAGAGCCGAGTTTAGTTGTCTGCTAGTCGTTGTTCTCTTCACACGTATTAGTGCTATATATTCATTACCTGTACATTTCATTAATGTAATAATTAAATAAAATAAATCTTTTCATTTTACAAGAACAAACCTTCGCAAATATCTAATAATTCATTTGAATAAAAACCCAGATACTATGCAAACCTGCACACTTTGTTTTTCAATAAAATAATGTTTGTAATATTTTTGAACACTTTTTTTGCACACACTTTTTTCACGTACAGAATTTTTTATATTGACGCTACGGAGAACGGCTACTGAAAAGAACACGAGCACACCTTATAATAAACAAAGTAACTGTAAACTTGCAGAACAAAATCGCAAAAGGTCGCAAGCAAGAATAATTTAAATTACGGGACTTACAAGCCTATAAGTAAAATGTTGCCTATTGACAACAACGGGCATGAGAGGGTTAATGTTATCATTGTTCCAGTTAAGTTAATTATTGAAAATATATGTACACTTCATATATATATATTTTCATATCCATATCCAAGTTAAGATCCTCAATAAGGATCTTGATAAAAAATTTATTTCACGGACGCAACGTGTCCGTGGTTTCACAAATAAAACAAGTTAATTTCAAAAACGTTGTAATTTACTCACCTATTAGCTCCCTGGAAAAGACTGACTTTACAATTCAATTTAGCTTAAAATCTAACTTAGCCTATTGCCGCTGCGTCAGCATTTTCCCACAGGTAGCGGGTACGCGTGCATCGCGTAGCCAGACGCAACCTGAGTCGTAAGCGAAGTCAGCGAATATCGTGGGAAGCATAATGCACGAAAGTTCGCACTACGTTGCGTAACGGGTACATTGCTCGGCGTTGACTCTTCCCCTCTTAAAAATCTGCGTCCCGCAGATCTGCATTCGGAACATATTTGGAAGAGTGGTGCTTTTCATCAGGATGAGTAGAAGTTGAGGATGGCGTATTACCGATGGTACCATAAACTCGTATACTCGGGATATTCAGCTTTGCATGAAATTTTCGCCAAAGGATGCCAGAGAAAAGATTAAAAGACTTCCTGTAAAGAGAGAAAAGTCTACTTTTCGGGTTAGTTTTGACAGGTGCCTTACATTCTCCGATGTCAATTCGTGTATGTATTTCAGCTCTCTCAAGAATCCTTTGCTAGTAACATTTGCTAGGATTGGCGGCAATGCTTGCAGTGTAGTTGTCAGGATGCTTGAGTAAGTGTTGTTGCCAAGGATTACCTCCTCATTGAGTAACTGGATCACATAGCTGCCATTTAAAATCGTCGACGTGTTTCTGGAAACCAAATTTCCGATATAGTTCGTCAGGAAGATTGTGTTTTCGTTGATCAGTCCGACAATTATTTCGTTGTTAGATCGCATCTGGCATTCTGCTGGACCCCCTTTCAAGATTCTTGGCAGACACTGATCCTCTGGTATCTTCTGGATAGCTTCGGGGCTGCATATTGTTGAATTTGCGATTGCCAGACAGTCGCCTATTATTCCAAACGTTTCTTCCCGGCTGATGAGTACCCTTTTGTACGGGACCACAACTTGCATACCACTGTTGATAGTTGCTCTGATGATCAGGTGATGGTAGACTTGCCTCTTTACCTTGGGTAGCGCCAGAACGTACAATAACGAAGACCCATTTGTGAAAATGGATGGTTTGCCATACTCTGTTGCTTCCACTATATTTTGGTACGGCAACGTTTCCACCTCGGACAAGATCTGATTAATTTCTTCGGCATTTAGAAGGTTGCTGTTCACTATGCCCGTCTTAGCCATTTGACAAGCGAGTACGATTTCGTTTACAGCCTCCTTTAGTATGAGAATCTTGTCCAGTATGCTCTCTTCAAAACGGACCTCATCGCCATCACTACTGATATTGTTGTATTTCGCTGTCATTTTGTTGACCTTGTCGATTACTTCCTTCATCTTCCCAAAGAGTTCGTCGTTAATTTTATATTGGTGGTTGTTGTTTTCGATAATATCGTTCTCGCTTCGCAATACAGTGTCCCAATCCGTGGCATCTGGATTTCCTGCTATCCACTTCCAAGCGGATCCAATCCAGTTTATTGAGCGTTTAGCCCTAGGATGTGTTGCAGTCAATTCGCTTAGACGCAGCTTCGTCACCCTCAGATGAAATTCAAGGATTGACTTAGTTTGTTCATGTCGCAACGACCCATATACCAAGTCAGCGAGGAGTTCCAATGCATTATCGTATTGTTGGAAATCGACAATGTGCACCAGTTTGAAGCAGCCATTTAAAGTCCACCCATTTCCAGAATTAATGGTGACAATGGGAGCGTAGTAATTAAATACTCTCAGTCCTTCGCCAGCGGCTATGAGTATACCTAAACTAAATATACTAATTCAAGAGGAGAAATATTAATTTTGTTGCTTAAATCTAGTAATATTGAAGTTAAATGTTAATTTTTTGTTTTGGTTTTGATTTTTTTTTGTTAGAGGAGATATATTAATTTTGTTAGTGACCCCATTTTGGGTTCGTATGATTTATTTGCCAATTTCGGGATTCTTAATTTCTACGTTAGTTTTGTGTTATTTGCTTTGCTTTGCTTAGCTTTTAATTTTGTATCCCAAGTTTGGGTCCTTAAAATTTTAAGTTAGTATTTTATTTCAAATTATGTTTTAAATAATTTTTGCAACCTTTGTCTTTCTCTTTTATGTCCCTATTTATTATCAAAATTATAATTCCCTCTATTTATTTATAATGATGAAGCGTCCGCGGGCTAGCAAGATGGGAGGTCCGTGTTATCCGTTTTAGCAGTATTGCTTACTAAGGCACGGGTAATAATCCCAGTATCAACTTGTCACAATATGCAATCTCCGGTTAGGATATGTGTTATTTATTGCCATGTAGATTTGCTGAAAGTTCACTTCATCATTGCCCTCGTACCATTTATAAAGCTGTACAGGGTACAGCATACCCTTTTTTAATTTTTTATGTGGGACTTATGGATTTTTTCCCTGTCTTGTTTATTACTGTAACCGTATTATCAATTGCAACGATTTCCTTTTTATAAAGAGGCTTTTGTTTGCCTTTTATTTGTTTATTGGCGACGTATATGACGTCGCCGCGTTTAAAGCTTTTGGGTTAAGTTTTTTTCGCGTTTAACCGTAAATTCCTTATTTTTTCGTTTTCTTCAATTTGATCGCGAATATCATTGTTGAATTTTTCGCGAAAGTTTGCAACACCTTGGTAGTTGACCCGTTCGATTCGATTAAAAAAAATATCATTTGGTTTTTGGCGTGTGACGGAGTGGATTGTGTCGTTATACCTATCAACCGCGATGTTCAGAACTTCTTTAATACGTAAGTCTTGAAAGTCGTTTCTTATGCACCTGAAAATTTCTATTATGGTCGAATGTGATCTTTCTACTTGCCCATTAACCTCGCTTTTCTGAGATGGAGTTCGGTAAATTTCGATATTCAATGATCTAAGGAAATTTATATTGATGGGGGTTAGGAAACCACGTTCATTGTCCATAACCACTATTTTGGGTACTGTAAAAAATGTATTATCTTGGCAAGCTTTTGGCGCAAATGAGGTGCTGATTTGTTTTTTATTCGGAAAAATTTTGCAAATTTGGACTATTTGTCTAAGACGGAAATGAATTTCTCACCTTGAATTTCCGTTATGTCCATATGGAGTATTTCACATGGAAATTTTGGTGTTGGTGTGGGCTGTAATTCCGGATGTGTAGGGTGCCTATCATATTTATTCAGACGACATATCTCGAAGGTTTTTATAAAGGTTTTAACTTGGTTGGTCATGCGAGGGAAATAGAATTTTTCTAAGATTTGTTGGGAGTTCTCTCGGAAATTCCTATGTGCCCTAGTGTGTTCGGTCTCGATTATTTCAAGCACACGCTCTTTGTTTGGCACATCAGTTACTACTCTTTGGGTTATACGGATTTTATATTGTGAAAAAGTATCTAAATAAATCTTTTGCAGTATCATAAGAAAATATTCAGGAATTCTGACGCCGTTGATTACGGATGGGTTTAATTTTTCTTTTAAAATTTGAGTAAGATTGCTCTCGTTGATTTTTTCAAAAGAGACGAAATATCTTTTATAATTCGGATGGGGCTCCTCAACGCACATAAGCTCACGTCCTGTTCGGATAATAATTTGGTTTCTAAAAACATTTATTGGTGCTTGTATTAAATCGGAATTGTCTTGTTCTGCGCTGTGCATCGTTGCTAAACTTTCATATTCACTAGGTTCATCTGGCTCATTCAATGTTTCTAGCGCGTTCACTTCTGTAGGTAGGCGTGAGAGAGCATCTGCCACTAAGTTTGATTTACCAGGTTTATAAATCAACTCGTGGTTATACTCCTCTATTCGGCTTTTCCACCTCTTGAGCTTTGCGTTGTAATTCCTATTACTAAGCGCAAAGGTCAAAGGTTGGTGGTCGGTGAAAATCCTTATATTTTAGCACCATAATTCCGCAGATTGTCTAACGCCCACACTATCGCCAACATTTCTTTTTCATTTGTGGCGTAATTTCTTCGGCGCGACTAAGGCTTCTAGAAATATAGGCAATCGGCCTATCCATTCCATTGATTTCCTGGGACAATACCGCTCCAATAGCATAATTGGAAGCGGCGGAAGTGAGGTTAAATGGCTTTTCAAAATTTGGGAAGGCTAAGATTTCTGAGGACGTCAGAAGTTCTTTTAGGGTTTCAAAGACTTCTAGGCCATCTTGATCTAAAGCGATCGGAACTTTTCTAGATTGATTCGCTCGGACATGTGCGTGTTCACCGCGAGTGACATGCGTGAGTGGTTTGGCTATTTTTGCATAATCGCGCTTAAATTTCCTGTAGTAGGACGTGGGACCTAGAAAACTCTTGAGTTCTTTCACATTTGTAGGAGGGATCATTTTTTGTATCGCAGAAACATTTTTTGGATCAGGAAGAATGCCTTTTGGCGTGATTAAGTATCCGAGAAATTCGACGCTATTTTTTAAGAATTGAGTTTTTTCCAAATTTACTTTAAGGCCTGAAGATAAAAGTTTTGAGAATATTATTTCAACGTCGCGTAGGTGTTCTTCTTCGTTTTTGCTAAAAATTATTATGTCGTCGATATAGACATATCATATTTTGGCTATGTACTCCTTTAGGACATCGTCAATCATTCTCTGGAATATTACTGGCGCATTCCTTACGCCAGAAAGGAGTCTTTAAAATTCATATTTACCATTCATGGTTGAAAATGCAGTTTTTGCAATGTCCTTCCCTTTCATTAGAATTTGGTGGAAACCAGACGTTAAATCTATAGTCGTGAAGACTTTTGCCTCACCAAAGCTAGCTATTGTGCTGTTGATATCAGGGATTGGATACGTGTCTGGAGTAGTGACTACGTTAAGTCTCTTGAAATCAATGACCATCCTGTACTGTTTTTCTCCGTTTGGTTTGGGTTTTTTGGGAACTACCCAAATCGGAGAGTTATGCGGACTTTTGGACGGACGAATGACATTTTCTCGGAGAAGTTCTTCTACTTGTCTACCTAATTCTTCCCGCATGCAAGCTGGATAGGGATAGCTTTTTGTATAAATAGGCTCACTAGTAGTCGTTTTGATTTCTGCACGAACACTTGTTTCCACAATAGAATTTGGATCGAGAGGACCAAACAAATCGCTATATCTTGAAATCAAGTGTTTTAATTTTTGCTCAGTGGCTTTTGAAATTTTTTGACATGAATCTTTTACTAGATTAACTTCCTGCGTGGTTTTTGTTTTAGGGGTATCACTACATCGGGTTTTAATATGAGGATGTTAAGCTCTTTGTCGAGAACTGCTTTAACCTCACGAAGCGTGTCGTCCCGTATTACGCCATCAAAAGATTCTAAGCCTGGAAGGACAAAAAATGTGGTTTCCACATCCCTATTTGCAAGTTCACAAAATTTTCCGGATAGTTTTTCTGTAATTTTTTATCTTCCACCAGCGGAATTTACGAAAAAAGGTTTTTCTACTTTAATGGGTTTCTCGGCGACGCGAGGACTAATGTAGTTCTTATTGGCTCCTGTGTCGACGAGAAATTGCAGTTTTTTATTATCTAATGTGGTGTATTCTATATATGGTATGCCTGAAAGGAGGCTCCCATTGTAAAATTTACTTCGTCTGACATTTGTTCGGTTGAAGTGCTTGGGATGTCATTTGAGTCGGTTGGAGGCGCAGTATCTTCATTAACTATAGCCTCGGACTCAGTTTAGGGAATATTTTCAGCTGGCAGCATGTAAAACATGCGTTGTTGTTTCATTGGCACGTTCATTGAAAATCCCTTCCTCTTAAAGGGCTGGAAGCCTTGGGGTCTATTTGAATAATTGACGTCCCTACTCTGAACCGATCGATCGACTTCCATTTTTACGGGTGGTTTCGGAGCTGTCGGCCTAGGAAGCACATTGCCACCCATTCTGCCATCGAAAGGCTTTCTATTTGAAGCTTGGGGATATGTATTGGAGGAAAATCTCCTCGGAGGTAGATTTTGTCTGTTTTCGGTTTTACCCATTTGGTTCACCGGAGTAGTTTTTTTGTTGGGAATCCCAAAAGGAATGAAGTGACGTCGCACATTTAGGTTCTGTATGTCGAGGCAGGACGTATACGCTTCTGGTAAGGTTTGTGGCCTCTGAATGGAGATCAACCTAGAAAGGTCACCATCTAAGCCACGGACAAATACGTCCAATGCCCTATTCTTATATGCTTCTACTAGGGCAGTGACCGTTTCCTGAGAGTAGGATTCGGTTTTAACCTTGTTTATAATCAAAGATAGTTGGTGGTTAACTAAAGCATAGAATGCGTCTAATTTCATGCTCCTCTGAGACAGCTGTCCGAGTTGGTATTCCAAAGTACGGATGTCTCTTTTCTCCGCATAGTGCAAGGACAGACACTTTTTTATAGTTTGCCAGTCATCATCAAAAATATTATAAGAAATCAAGGCAGAATCTGCACCACCCCTAATCCTGCCCCGAATATTTTGCAGGATTGCCCTGTAAATGGGTTTTGCCTTCACAATTTCGTAATCCTTAAGGATTGCCTCTGTGCACTGTGCACCCACGAAATATACTGCGCTGGATTTCCCTCGAACGGGCGAAGTTCCTTTACGCAATCAGGCAGTCTTGATATTTCCCTTAATTCTTCCTCATTCTGAGGAGCTCGAGGTGCAGCCGCCACTGGGTTCGGTGGTATCGATTGGTTACTCGTTTCAAGGGCTGATATTATCCTTTCTGTATTCCTAACCTGATCTATCAATGCATTCACTGCACCTGTTAAATTCGTCACTGTTTTTTGAAGTTCCTCCATAATTTTTTCTTATTAGATCAATACGATAAGCAAAAGTTCTCTACTTACAGTACAATAATCTTCATTAGGTGATAGCTGCAGGTCCTTTCAATTGTTCTCCAAATACAGTAGCCTCCGTTTCCGTTAGTTTTTGTCGTCGCGGTCCACACTCGTAGAGTTCACTCCTTATCGGTTTTGGCCTGTGCCCACTTTCCACTCTGGCACTGCCTTCTTCTCAATATTAAAAATGCTTTCAATCGAAATTTCACAACACAATCACTTAAACCTCTGAGTTTTTTTATACCACAAATTTTATTTAAATTTATTTGAATTTACTTGAAAAAATGCCCCTTTTTTTGGGTAAGCTTTTTTTTTAAGCGATTTTCATAAAAAAATTTTATACTGTCCTTGTTAGGATTTTGTTATGCGCAAACTGGAGGGATCGGTTTTTTACGCTCGATTTCGCAGCTTGAGTTTATTATTTTTTTATAAAAAAATAAATAAATTTTTTTGCCCTTGTTGGGTTTTTTTTCTTTATGAGCAAACTGGAGGGATCGGTTTTTTAGACTCGATTTCGCAGCTTGAGTTTATTATTTTTTTATAAAAAAAATAAATTTTATTGCCCTTGTTGGGTTTTTTTTTTTCTTTATGAGCAAACTGGAGGGATCGGTTTTTTAGGCTCGATTTCGCAGCTTGATTTTTTTTTTATTTTATTTTTTTTCTTTATTGATTTTATGTTATTATGAGTCCTTTCCAGGAGCTTGACTCGGGTTCGCGACCTTGCGTTTATCCTTCACAAAATTATGGTGCTGGTCCCTGCTCGGGCGCCAGTTAAGATCCTCAATAAGGATCTTGATAAAAAATTAATTTCACGGACGCAACGTGTCCGTGGTTTCACAAATAATACAAGTTAATTTCAAAAACGTTATAATTTATTCACCGATTAGAACGGCTCACTGGAAAAGACTGAATTTACAATTCAATTTAGCTTAAAATCTAACTTAGCCTATTGCCGCTGCGTCGGCATTTTCCCACAGGTAGCGGATGCGCGTGCATCGCGTAGCCAAACGCAACCTGAGTCGTCAGCGAAGTCAGCGAATATCGTGGGAAGCATAATGCATGAAAGTTCGCACTACGTTGCGTAACGGGTACATTGCTCGGCGTTGACTTCCATATACATATATATTTATATACTCGTATATATATATATATATATATATATATATATATATATATATATATATATATATATATATATATATATATACATATATATATATATATATATATATATATATATATATATATATATATAAATATATATATATATATATATAAATATATATATATATATATATATATATATATATATATATATATATATATATATATATATATATATATATATATATATACTCGTATATATATATGCTGTAGTGTATCACGCTGATCAAGCATGTCACACCAAGCGCATATAAAGCAAGCACAGCTAAATCCACCAATTAGCGGAGTATACAGTCATGATTTGCATGCATACATGTAACATTACTCTATATTTTTAATAATTGCTAACGTATGTTTATTTTTCTTTTAGTTAAATGAAATATATATGTACGAGGGCGGATTGATATTGAAGCTACCTAACGGTAGATGGCAGCACAAACACAAAATTAGAAATTGCGATCTGTCAAACGTCAGCTGTTAAAATTTCACCCAAATTCATCGATTAGATTATTTGTTGTAGTCGTTTTAAGTAAGCAACTTTTGTGTTTCTTGAAAAATGGAAAAAGCGAATTTCGTGCAGTGATTAAACACTATTATTTGAAAGGGAAAACGGCGAAAGACACAAAAGAAAAGCTCGATAAACATTACGGTCAGTCTGCTCCGTCAGATTACATGGTAAAATATTGGATTGCTGAATTTAAACGCGGCCGAAGAAGCAATGCAACAATACCATCAACAGGAAGGCCAAAAGAGGTGGTTACTGAAGAAAATATCAAGAAAATCCTCGATATCGTTATGAATGATCGCCGAGTCATGTTGCGTGAGTTTGTTGAAATGGTAAACATATCATATGAACGTGTGTTCAACATTTTGCATGAACATTTGCATATGAAAAAGCTATCGGCAAGATGGGTGCCGCGTTTGCTCAGTGTCGAACAAAAACGAGTTCGACAGACCACTTCACAGCGTTGTTTGGACCTGATAAAGCGTAATCCTGTTGATTTTTGGCGTCGATTAATAACTGTTGATGAAACGTGGGTCCACCACTACACATCTGAAACTAAAAATCAATCGAAACAATGGGAGGAAGCTGGTGGAAGTGCTCCGATGAAGGCGACGGCAGTGAAATCGGCTGGCAAGGTTATGGCCACTGCATTTTGGGATGCACACGGAATATTGCTCATCGATTGTCTTGAAAAAGGATCCACAATCACAGGGAAGTATTATCGTGCATTATTGGATCAATTGATTGATGCAATCAAGGAAAAACGACCACATTTAAAGAAGAAAAAAATGATCTTTCTTCAAGACAACGCACCGGTTCACACAGCATTAGATACGATGCTAAAATTACGTGAAATATACTTCGAATTGGTTAATCATCCACCTTATAGTCCAGATTTAGCTCCTAGTGACTTTTTCCTGTTTCCAAACTTGAAAAATGGCTCGCAGGAAAAAGATTCATCTCAAACGAAGAAGTGATTACCGAAACTAACGCGCATTTTGAGGGGTTCCCGAAATCGTATTATTCAGATGGTATAAAAAAGTTGGAATATCGTCTTACTAAGTGTGTCGAAGTAAAAGGAGACTATGTTGGGAAAAAAAAATGTTTTTTTCCTACTTAGGTAGCTTCAATATCAATCCGCCCTCGTATATGGATATGTTAATGTATATGCATCTTTAATGTATAATCTTTCTTTTCTCTATCGTTATATTACAACTTCATGAATAAAAAGTATATTGGTGTGGACAACTTCAGCCCAATGTTGTACCTTCAATCAGAAACCAACAAGTGTGCAGTGTTGCCAATGTCATATGTCGAATGGGGTGTTATTTGATAGGTTACTCCTCCCCTCTTCAGGATTTGTTCACGTCCTCGTGAGCTTTTCCTTTCATTTGGTGTTTTTTTAATATCATTTCTATTTTTCGTAACTGAATACAAATGAGAACAAACAATAAGAGCAATTACAGTTTAGTACAATGTGGACAACGCTATTTTGTTTTCTTACTTCTCGAAAATTATGCTTTATATCTTTTAGACTTACATTTGGGATTCCAATTTTAGTTTCAATTTCATTTATATTTGGAATATTAACAATGTCCGAATGTTGGCTATATGACTCAAATGTTGCTTCTCTTATAATAATCTTACAATTAGAAAATTATATTAAATTATTATTTTTATCGTTAATATCTTAATTATTACAATTATGCTTTACATTTATTTCTTCTAAATTTTTCGTGACAATAATAATTGGTTCTATAAATAATATTTCTTCGTCAATGTTTTCTTTAAATCCGCATTAAGTAAATGTTTAATACATGGGTCAACAATGTTTTTAATTTTATTTTCATCGATTTCAAAAATAACATTTTCAGTCACGGTAAGTTTTTTATTAGATCTAAATATTAATTCGGTATGATTATCAATTGTTGGAATGGGAATTATCTTAAAGTGTAAGTTTTCTTTTTACGTTTAAAATGTGATTTATATTTTTTTGATAATCTGTTTTTAAATTTGACAAAATAATGGTCATTATCAGTTTATTTACTTTTTGGCATTGTATGGACTCTTTTAAATGGGTTTTGTTTTTTGCCCAGTCTTTTTCGAGATTTTTCTGCGTCTACAAATTATGTACCAATATCATATTATTTGCTATTTTTATTTATTTGGTCGATCCTACGGTTTTTATCTAGCTCTTTTTTACATAGTTCTTTGTTTCTTTGTCTTGGCAAGTGTTAATTATCCTTAATTTTTCATTAAGTGTTATATGCAACCTTTCTATATCTGCCATACCTGTTTTTCCGGTAGTAATTTCTAAGGTAATGTTTGAATTTTTGAACCATTAATACTAACTTGTCCACTGTCTTGATCTGTTTTCAAATTTTGAGGAGGTCCCATTGAGTTAAAAACCTTTAGTAAAGCCCTCTTTGCTTCTAGCCAGTTGGAGTTTTCTAACTTTTCTACCATCGAGAATTTAGAGTGGAGATCAATTCAAGTTACGTAAGCATCACCATCCCATTTCCAAATATCTCTTACATATTTTTCCCTTATTTCATATATTGGAGGTGTTATTTTAAATGACATTTTGTGGGAAATGTGGTCATACTTGCATTCATTGCAAAGTTCACATTCATTAATTATATTTGATATTTCGGAAATGGACGAGTATCTGGGGTAATAATATTGTTTTCTGAATTGTTTTTGTACCTTATCTATTCCCTGGTGTAATCCTTCTAAGTGTATTTCTAAAATAATTTCCTTAAATCTGTCGTAAAAAGTGACGTCTTCCATTATTTTCATAGCTCTATATGCCCTATTAGTTGGTGATTATTTTATTAATTGAACATAAATTGATTCAAAACTATAAAATATTTGTCATTCTCGAAAAATATTGCATTCGTGTCTCCGGCTATATGTTTTATAATAACTTCTTTGGCTAGTTCTTCTGTCATTTCAGTGTAGTGGAAAGTGTTTCTAATATTTTTAAATATTTTTCTTTTAAAGTTTCATTATTCATATTGGATTTTTCAAAAACAAATTGTCGTTTGAACGTGTTAAGGGGCCTTTCGGATATTCCGATAAAATTTGAGTCATCCTCTTCTGCAGAATGTATTGTAGCTACATTCGAATCAGTTTCGTTATTGTTGCTACATAGTTCTCTCGTTTAGCTTTATTTTCCACGTTGAAGTTTAGCATTTGGTTCTTTTATATTGTGCAACTATTGAAGTGGCCTATGGTCACAATTTACTACGAATTTTCTACTATATAAAAATTGACTAAAATATTTTGTCGACTAGACAATCGCAAGCAATTCTTTCCCGTCGTTGAGTAGTTAATCTCATGTTCATTGAGAGTTCCACTCGCAAAAAAAGTAGGGTGGCCGTCTTGACTGAGAACTGCACCCATTGCAAAATTGATTTCATCGCTTGTCAAGGTAAATTGTTTATCGTAGTTGGGATATTTTGAAATGGGTTCATTTATAATAAGAGTTTTTATGGTTTCCACTACTTTGATATATTCGCTATCACAGTGTAAATTTTTGTTCACCTTTTTTAAGGGATTTTGGAAGTGGTTTGGCTATCGTTGCGAAATTTTTTCTAAATTTCCGATAAAATCCTGCAAGCCCTGGAAATTGTTTAATTTCTTTTTAGGTTTTCGGTACAGGGAAGTTTTGGACAGCCTCAATTTTAATTGGATTTGCTTTAATGCCATTTGGATTTATGATATGGCCTAAAAGCTCCGTTTCGTGCTTTCAATTTCCTTTTTCTTTCGCTTTCATTTATTAGATCTATGCCTGGTTCTTTTACAAAATTGTCGTATTCAGAATGTTCCTTGGTTCTAGGTATAGGAGTTGACTCACTCCTTGCAATCTGGAGTGCCGGTCCTCGTAGCAATCTCAGTATACAATTGAAATACAAATTTTTTCAACTTTTGGTATGTTGTTAAGGTTCGCAGTGATTCCCTCCACGTCTTGAATAAAGCATGCCAGCATTGTTTGGTTTCCATCAAATGGTTGGAAAAGCTTTATGTGTTCAAGGAGTTTTCCATAGTTTTTTCGTAGTCTCCAATTTTAATTTTTTCAATTAGTTCTGATATTTAAGGCGTTTCTGATATTAAGTTTTATTTTCAACAATAATAATTTTTTTTAAGTTCCGTTAATTTTTGCTAACAATTCTGTTAATTTTCGTTTAACAATTTCGTTTAACTTTAGACCGACTTATGTTAATTTTCATTTAACACTTTGTTCGTTTAAACAGACTGCGCCAATAACATAGATAAACACCACTGCTTAGGTTTAAGTGTTCTTTATTACTGAATCTTTCTTTTCTCCATCTTTATATTACAACTTCATAATTGGAAAATATGTTGGTGTGGACAACTTCAGCCCAATGTTGTACCTTTAATATATCGAACGGGGTGTTGCTTGATACGTTACTTTTATACAAATACAAATACACACGAGCATACATATACATACAGATCTTGCGTTGTGGTCTAACACCTCGTTTATTTTGTAACTCCTCGCATATTTTGTATAAAGAAATACAACTCTTAAAAGCTCGTAAATTCTCTCTGTCGATGGAATCAGCGCTGTGCGTAGTTTATAAGCTAAAAGCCATTCTGGCTTTCATTACAACCCCACCAAGACGTTCGGTCAAACGCTCTCCATGGACTTTAAGCGCAGAGTCATTTATCGATAAACTAACAAGCTATGGTAAGGGAGGTACAAACTCTACAGTCTACAAGCAGCTCTTCGTAGACACTATTACACCACTCAAAGAGAAGAATTGGTCTCCGATATTCACTGATGGTTCCAAAAACCAGGATGCAGTTGCTTTCGGAGTCGTAGCCGAGAATGGAACATATATTTCCAGAGGAATACTACCGCATGGATCAAGCGTTCTTGAAGCAAAAGCGCAAGCTCTATTATCCAGCCTACAATGGATTGAAAACAGAAAAGGAAAGTACGTCGTATGTACTGACAGTCGATCAGTCTATGAGGTAACATAAAACTATTCTAACAGTTTAGAGTATATAGAAAAAATACAACAATTGCTGACTGTAATGAAATAAAAAGTCAAAGTCATGTGGATACCAGGACATTCAGGTATATCTGGAAACGAGCTAGCTGACTTAGCAGCTAAAGATGCACTGAACTGTCCATTAGAATACTTTAAGCCATTCTCCAAAAAAAGTATTATTACTTCAGCCAAGAGATATATATATACAATCAAGCGATGAATGGGTACGATATGACCACCCTTATAAAAGGATCAACCCTGCAAGAGCCCCTCTGATGCTTCCTCACACAACATCTATCACCATGAACAAATGCTACACGCGACTTCGATTGGGTCACACGCTAATAACCCACATGCATCTTTTTAAAAAGGAACTACAACCCCGATGTTACTTCTGCAATAATTCAGCTCTCACCATCTCACATCTCCTATCTTTTTGTCAATCCATTTCCTCCATCCGAACCTTAGTATTGCAAAATAAAAATCCTTTAGTAATTCTTTCATCCCCCTCTCATGAGAATATTTATACAATATACAGTTTTCTACAACAACTAAGAATTGAAAATATAATATAAATACAATTGAATTTTATTTTTTCCTATTATATAAAATCTCAACATCATAAGCCGATGGCCCTGGCAGCTAGAGCTTATATAATTATTTATAATTTTAATTGTAATTAATTTTAATAAAATAAAATAAATAAATTGATACGTTACTTTTATACAAATACATATACGTATACATACATATATATATATATATATATATATATATATATATATATATATATATATATATATATATATATATATATATATATATATATATATATATATATATATATATATATATATATATATATATATATATATATATATATTATATATATATATATATATATATATATATATATATATATATATATATATATATATATATATATATTTATATATGAATAAGTATATTTGCATATACATTGTATATGCTTATGTAAATGTTATATATATATATATATATATATATATATATATATATATATATATATATATATATATATATATATATATATATATATATATATATATATATATATATATATATATATATATATATATATATACGAGTATATATATATATAGGAGTGTAGTGTAGATCGCCTCCTGGTGGTGCACTCTGGATAGCGCTAAATGGTCTATATCCCCCCCCCCCTGGCATCCGGTGCAACCTCCCTGTGGAGAGCATCTGATGTCAGACGGCACAACCTTATTCGTCCACGGACTACCCCCCAACAATTTTCTTATTTGATTGCTCCTGGGCTGGCGGGTGTGGCTTCTGGACCAATTACCACTGGGGTGAAACCCAGTGCGAACGGCGCCAGTTTAAGGTCACATCCGTCTCCGTCCAGTTAAAACCTTGGCAGGCCTCAAAGTACGTTCGATGTACGTCGTCATATGGTTGACGATGTAGGTTTGGTTGAGACTAGCTCCCAATTAGCACTGGTATGGCTCTGAGCACTCGCACCCATAAGGACTTGTGCCAACCCTCGCATGGCCTCCCTGCATTTGCATAGATAACCATGGGACCAATAAGGTGACTACACATTCGTACTGAGAAAGCGGCTTTGAGTGGGGACCCTTTTTGCATGAACACTTACTTAAAATCCCACAAAAAACGCGCGGCCAACCCTCAAGGGGAGCCTAAACCAACCACAACAACGAGCTTGGTTAGGCAAAAAACAGCCTTAAGCGCAAAAACAACTTCTTCTTGGACATTTGTCGCCAGACCAAGGATGTCGTCGGATGCTACGGCCAAAAGGCCAGCCCCGCTCCCAGCCGCAAGCGCATCCTCACAGGGTAAAAACCCTGTTTCGAGCCATCCCAGCAACAGGGCTGCTAGGCCGGGTGCTAGGGTCGCCCCTCCGTCCGCTCCTCGGACTGGTGCAGGGAGAGCTTCGGCAAATAAGCCGACCTCCTCCAGCACGGGCCCCAGCACCAATATCCCTTCAGGTGCTCGCACGCATGTGAATGCGTCTACACGGCCGTACAGAACCCGGAGGTCCGCCTTCAGGATTCTGCAAAGGTTGGAATCCCCGCTTCAATGTCTGATAAAGACAAGGGAGCGCTGGCATGTGCTCACCAAAATGTTGGTGCTCGTCCGCAGCCACCCCCTGACGGTGCTCAGAAACGACAACGGTCGACTGAGCACCCCTCCCAATCAGTCGTGCGGGAAACTAAACGCCCCCGACTGGCTTCCAAGCTGAGACTGACTCGGCCATCTAATGAGGTAGCCAAAGAGGGCAATCGTTGACACTGGAAACAGTGACGGTACCATTTCCCCAGCGAACTGGAAAATGGTGGAGAAGGCCCTTTTCAGGATCTACAGGGAAATCCTGAGGGCCAATCCTGGCCCATCACCTGTATGCCGGGACGCGGGATGGTATCTGGGGCACGTGAAGTTCATCGCGTGCTCAGATGAGCGCTCGGCTGAGCTTTATACGATGGCCATCTCAATGGTTGGCGAAATCTGGCCGGGGGCCAAGCTCTTAGCTGTTCCCAGAGACCAGATCCCGAACCGCCCGCGTTCTAGGGCCTGGGTTCCGGCAGAGCATTTCTCGCCGGAAGAAATTCTGGAGTTGCTTAGGCTCAGCAATTACGACCTCCCCACGGATGACTGGAAGGTTGCAAAAATAAGCGAGCCCAAGGGCAACTCTCGAGAGATCATCATTATTCTTAATGAGGACTCTCTAGCCCCTAATAATGCCAAAAAGGGAGAAATCAACTATGGCTTTAGTTCGATCTCACTCAAGGTCTATAGGAGCGACAACCAGGGAGCATACAAGCCTCCCATTCAGGCCGAACCGGATCTCGCCTTCGATGATGGGGAGAGTTACGCTTCGGCCTCAGAATCGGTAGGCAGTTTCTGCGGACGTCCGATAACTAATATCGACGAAGTTGGTGATTCTCCTCTGTCAGAAGAGGAGGCAGCCAGCGTGACGATGATGGCCACCTCCGGGAATCGTGAGGGTATTACAGATTAACCTTCACCATTCCATGGCTGCCTCAGCAGCCCTGATCCTCCACCTGACTCAAAAAGGAGAGGAACTCATACTGGTCCAAGAACCTTGGGTCGTAAATCATCAGGTTCGCGGACTCACTACAAGCGGATACCGCACAGTATTCGTGCAGGATCGAGGTAAACCCAGAGCCTGTATTCTTGTTAAGAACCATATTAACGCTCTTCTTCTTCACAGGTTCAGCGACAAGGATAATGTAGCCATGGTTATTTCCACCAACACCATGGCTATATGGATCGTCAGCAGCTACATGGCGCACGACCACGGGCTGACGCCGCCTCCGGTTGCTTTAAGGCTGCTGGTAGAGGAGGCTAATAGAAAGCGCATCCCGGTAGTCATCGGGGCCGATGTCAATGCCCATCACGAGGTGTGGGGCAGCACGGATACCAATGAGCGGGGTGAGTCACTCTTTGATTTTATTCTTACTAACGACATAGTCATTGCTAACAGGGGGAGAGAGCCAACCTTCATTACCTCCAATAGAAGGGAGGTTCTCGATCTAACTCGTGGCAATAATCACTCGTCTCAACTTATTTCGAGCTGGCGCGTTTTGCAGGAATGCTCCTTCTCGGACCACTGTTACATCTGTTTTAGAATTGCGATCTCTGATACGTTAGATACGGCAGAGCGCAAAAGACACACCAACAGGAAAAGAACTGACTGGACAAGATTCCAGACCATTATGGAGTCGGGCCTGCAGTCGACTCCTCCCACGATCAATAATCACCTCGATATAGATCGAGCGGTTGAAACCATTACAGCACTATTTAACTCTGCTGCCAAATCAGCCTGCAACTTCCCGAATCCAAGAGGAAAACCAAAACCCCCTTGGTGGAATTCGGAAATTGCTGAGCTACGAAAAGTATGCCGCAAGCTCTTCAACAGAGCCAATGACTGGCTCCCTTTCAAAGACAAACAAAGGGAACTCAAGTATATAGTTAGGAGATCCAAACGAGCGTCTTGGCGAGACTTCTGTGGCAACATTGAAAGCTCGTCCGAGACAAGTAGACTCCGGAGGATTCTCAATACCACCCCTCGGGCTCTGGAATGTATTCAGAGATCGGACGGTACCTGGACCGACTCTGAAACCGACACTTTAGACGCCCTAATAGAAACACACTTCCCGGGGAATAAATTTTTGTGGATTGCAGGTCTCTTAACACCAACCACTCTTTAAGTCACTCAACCCAATTCCAAATGACCAACACGCATATTCAGTGGGCCATCAACAACTTTAATCCATTTAAATCTCCCGGGCCTGATGGTATCATTCCCGCGGACATTCAGCACACTGCAAGTGCGGTTGCGCCTTGGCTACTGCATATTTATAATGCATGCCTAAGATGGTCGTACATTCCCAAAAGCTGGAGAGAAGCTCGAGTAGTCTTCATCCCTAAAGCGGGAAAGTCGACCCACACCAAGCCTAAGGACTATAGAGCAATTAGTTTGACCTCCTTTCTTTTGAAAACACTGGAAAGAGTCCTTGATATACAAATCAGGAGCTCTATTAATTCCATGTGCCTTTCCAAATCACAACATGCCTATACTAAAGGCAAGTCTGTGGAAACAGTGCTTCACGTGCTCATTGAGCAAGTAGAGAAATTTCTTGTCAACAAAGAATATACTCTTGCAATATTTCTCGATATAGAAGGGGCATTCAACAATATTTGTCCCTCCGCCATTACTAAATATTTAGTAAACCTGAACCTGGACCCCAGCTTGGTTAGGTTCATCGAACAGCTACTGAAAATACGCGTCATTAGCTCCTCAATAGGAAACGTACATGCTAAAAGGACTGTGAAGAGAGGTACTCCACAAGGCGGTGTGCTCTCACCCCTCATATGGGGTCTAACGGTGAAAACACTACTTAGGAGATTAGATCAGACCGGCTGCAACACTATAGCTTATGCGGACGACATTGCTATCTTTGTTTCCGGTAAATATCTGTCAACACTATCAGAAAAGCTAAGCTACACTCTTAGCATTCTGTCCCAATGGTGTCTTGAAGTTGGCCTAGATGTCAACCCTTCCAAAACTGAGGTCATGCTCTTCACCAGGAAGCACAAAATACCAAGTTTTGACTTACCCAAACTTAATGGGAAGACGCTTAGCCTAAGCAATAGCATCAAGTATCTAGGTCTGATCCTGGACCCTAAGCTCCATTGGAAAGCAAATTTGGCGGAGAGGGTACGGAAAGCCACGTGTGCCCTGTACTGTTGCAAGAGAGCCATGGGAACAACATGGGGCGTCCAACCTCGAACCATGTCCTGGCTCTATGCGGCGGTGGTTGAGCCGTACTTTCTCTACGGCGCTGTCTTCTGGTGGCCTGCAACTGACAAGGCGGCGAACTTAAAACCTCTTGACAAGGTTAGAAGAACAGCAGCGGTTATGATAACAGGGGCTCTGCGTACCACCTCTACCAAAGCTCTATTTGCATTCCTACATTGGTTGCCCACTAGGCTTCTGGTCAGGCAACAAGCAAAATGCTCGGCAACCAGACTCAATGCTATATCGCGCTGGACTAGGCTGAACCTGGGCCATGCCAATATTCTGATGCAGGACACGCCCGCACAGGCGGACGTTGACTATACATGCTCTACACCTAATCTAAACCACGGGTTCGACACTTATATTCCTAGTAGAGAGGAATGGTCCAACAATTTAGTGGTCACTGGCAGTTCCATTGACATATATACGGATGGCTCCAAACTGGAGAATAAGGTCGGTTGCGGCATCTTCTCCAGAAAACTTGGCATCAAGCTCTCCTATCGTCTCCCTGATCATTGCAGCGTCTTTCAGGCGGAAGTAATGGCAATATTCCAAGCGTCCAAGTGCCTTATTCGAAATGAAGTATGCGATGTGTATCATCACATCCATATTCACGGACAGTCAGGCGGCAGTCAAGTCACTGGCTGGTGTATTCACTACCTCTAAGCTTGTACTTGATTGCCGCTCCTATCTGAACGTCGTCTCAGGTAACTCACAAGTTCACATATGCTGGGTGCCTGGACATAGCGACATTCCAGGAAACTGCGAGGCCGATGAATTGGCCAAAATAGGTACGCTGCTCCCTGACATCTCCCCCTCCTTTGATGTAGGTGTCCCACTGGCCACGGTCAAATGGGCCATAAAACATGACTACCTTGAGGCAGCTAAAAAAGCCTGGGTAAATGGACATACCTGTAGTGTTGCCAGACAAACCTGGAGCACTATCGACATTAGGCGTTCTAGTCAGCTACTCAATATTAGCAGGAACTCCATCGGCACTATAATAAATGTGCTCATGGGACACTGTCTGATCGGGAAACATGCTGAAAGATTAGCACTGCCCCATAAGGACTTCTGTCGCAGCTGTGGCTCTGAGGAGGAGGAAGAAACAGTACTTCATGTCATGTGCCCAGCTCTGGCCAGGCGTAGATTAAAATTCCTAGGCTCACCTTTCTTCACTTCCTTAACCGAACTATCTTCCATCAACATCAAGGACATAGCCAGGTTCATTTCGGAATCACTGTAGTTCCCAAAATTCTAGGCGGGGGAGTCGCGTCGTCTCAGTGTGGTACCACAACGAGCCATTCTATGTGCTTAAGTGTGCTTTTTGCACATATATATATATATATATATATATATATATATATATATATATATATATATATATATATATATATATATATATATATGCTTATATATATATATATATATATATATATATATATATATATATTTATATATATATATATATATATATATATATATATATATATATATATATATATATATATATATATATTTGGCTGCTCGCGTGCTCAACGTTGCGTTGGCAATAAAAAACAGAAATTTTGTTATATCGTATATATAATATATATTAAAATACGTTCCTGTGAATTTATTTGTTATATCGTAAATATAAAATATGATGGATACGTTTCTACAAATTTCTAAAGATTGTGTTAAGTCCAGTAATTAATATTACCTTTAATTGCACAAAACGCTCTATAACAAGTCACCACAGCTTCAGCACAGAAAGAGAAAGAGGTTGAATGAAAGGCCGGCAACACGAAGTGTGTTGTTCAGCAGCCAACACAGGCTAGTTCCGGTTTTTCATAAACACGCTGTGCGACAGCGACAGCGTGTTAATAGATGGCGCGCGGAACTAACGCCTGCTTGCGTTGGCGTACCCGACAACTGGGTGGGGGTAGTGGTGTCGCCACAGGTATTCCTCCCCCAGTAATCGGCAGAGGAGGCGCGGAGAACGATACCCGTTTCGTTGGTCGACTCCCCGGCTGGGGTGAGGGTTGGTCCCCTGAGCGGGGCGGTGGTTGACTCCTCAGATGACTCCTTGGATGGATTGCTGGCGGGTCATTTGTCGCTGACGATGACGACGATTGCGGCCATGGCGATCCGGTTGGCGATGGTGATCGGGATACCTGCAGCGATGGCGACGGTGTTGAGTCAATCACCTCGAGGTGGGCCGGCTTCAAGCAGTCCGTAGAGATGGCTTTCTCGACGCCGTTCAAGTCGATGATGAAACTCTTGTCGTTGACCCGGCGAATAACCATATGGGGGCCCGTATATGGCGGCACGAGTGGCCTCTGGATTTTGTCCAACTTGCAGAATACGTGCGTGCAGGTGCGCAATTCTTTGAAGACGAAAGGCTTCTGTCTCGAGTGGTTGGACGCTGGTATGGCCCTGATCGGTTTTACCAGCTTGCGCAACTGCTCGACGAAACCCGGTTGGGTGGTAGGGTCGTTCTGTTGTCCGAAGAATTCCCCCGGCAAGCGGAGTTGGGTGCCGAAGAGCATCTCGGCTGGAGTTGCTTTGAGGTCCTCTATGTACGCCGTCTGCATCCCCAATAGCACTGTTAACAAGGCGTCTGGCCATGGTGTGTCTGGACTGCGGATCAAGGCCGCTTTTAGTGTGCGGTGTAGTCTCTCCACCATGCCGTTTGACTGTGGGTGGTAAGGCGTTGTGTGAACATGGTTAGCACCCGTCATTTTCGCGAGAGCCGTGAATAGCTCCCCCTCGAATTGACCCCCCTGGTCGGCGGTGATGGTCAGTGACGTACCGAAAGTGCAGACCCAACTGTGGAAGAACGCTCGCGCGACGGTCACAGCTCGAATGTCCGGGAGTGGGACAGCCACCGGCCATCGGGAAAAGCGGTCGATGATCGTCAGGCAGTGCGACAGTCCTCTCACCAGCGGCAGCTTGATCAGGTCAACATGAACGTTGCAGAACCTGTCATCTGTCTCCCCGAAGCTTTGCAACTCGGCGCGATTGTGGCGATGGACCTTCGCGCGTTGGCATGGTTGGCATTCGCGGGCCCAGCGGAGCGCATCCTTGCGCATGCTTGGCCAGAAGTATTTGGCCACCAGATGTTTCGCCGTTGCTCGACCACTCGGGTGGGATGATCCGTGTACGATGCCAAACGCCGTTCGACGCAGGTTGGATGGCAAATAGGGCCGTATCGCCCCATCGGTAACCAGACAGTAGATCTCGCTGTTGTTGAAAGCGAGACGATCCAGTTGGATACGCGGATTCTCCAGCAGGTGAGGCAGCTCTACGTCAGAGGCTTTCTCCAGGCTGATAGTGGCTTCGTCGAGGATGGAAGGCATCGAGACGGTACAGGTTCGCGAAAGTGCGTCTGCCACAACGTTTTCTCCCCCGGGAACGTACACAAATCGTGTGTTGAACTGGAGGATGTAGTCCAGGTGTCGGCTCTGCCTCGGCGTTGCCTTGTCCGAACGTTGTTGTGCGGCGAAGGCGAGCGGCTTGTGGTCCGTGTGGATTGTGAAGGCGTGTGCCTCCAGGATCCTCTTGAAGTGTCTGACTGCGGCATACACCGCGAGCAACTCCCTTTCGTAGGCGCTGCAGCGAGTTTCTGGGGGATTGAGCTTCCTAGAGAAGAACCCCAGAGGCTTCCAGGTCCCATCGGGTTGCTCTTGGTTGAGTGCCGCTCCGATGGCGGTGCTCGATGCGTCGGTGTAGAGAGCGATTGGCGCGGTAGGCGAGAGGAAAGCTGAATCTGCAGCTGCTGCGATACTCGCCTTGCACTGCTGGAATGCCTGCTCCGTTTGCGTCGTCCAGCTAATCGCCGCCTTCTTCTTCGTGAGGTTCCTCAGAAGTTCGTTAGGCGGGGCCTGTAGTTCCGCGGCGTGCGGTATACACCTGCGGTAATAATTAACCATAGCCAGGAAACATCTCAGCTGGGTAGAGTCTGTCGGGCTTGGAAAAGCGTCGATCGCCTCGATCTTTGGGCGCGGGGGCCTAAACCCCTCTTTCGAGACCCGATACCCAGCGAATGTAACTTCCTGAGCACCGAGTTGGCATTTGTCCAAGTTGATGCGTAGATTCGCCGCTTTCAGCGTCTCCTACAATTGGCTCAAATGGTGCAGGTGCTCGTCATGCGTCTCGGATGCGATGAGCAGGTCGTCTACATAGCCCTTCACGAAGGGGAGTTTCCTCAGTAGGTGATTAATTACCCGCTGAAGCGTTTGCGCGGAGTTACGCAGGCCTAATGGCATACCCACGAGCTCGAAGAGGCCGAAAGGTGTTGTGACTGCCGTTTTCGGGATGTCAGCTTTGGCAACCGGGATTTGAAGAAGGCTTTCTGCAGATCGATTACAGGGAAGACTTTCCCGCGGCTCCCCTAGATCAGGTCCTCGATGATCGGTAGAGGATATCGGTCTGGCAAGGTGCACGCGTTGAGGCGGCGGTAGTCGCCAGTGGCTCGCCATCTTCCATTCGGCTTTGGTACCATGTGTAGCGGACTAGCCCATGGGCTCGATGATGGGCGTACAACACAATTGTCGAGGAGGTCAGCGAAGTCTTCTTTGGCAGCAGCGAGTCGTTCACCGACGAGTCTACGGGGGCGCTTGAAAACGGGAGGGCCTTCCGTGACGATGAAGTGTTGTACCGGCAAGTCTGGTACAGTGGCCATGAGCCCTGCTGGTGAAGCGAGTTGCAGGAAGCGCTGGACGAGCTCTCTGTACCGGTCGCCGTGTGGTCCCACAGGTGCATCAATGCGAGCTACTGCGGAGATACCGTAGATTCGAGCCGAGTCCATGCGGCCCGTTGCCGCGTTTTATGTAAGGGGGTCTACGATGCGTCTTCCCCTCAAGTCTACCAGGAGCCCATAGTATGCCAGAAAGTCCGCTCGGAGAATGGCGGTTTGCACATCGGCCACAGTGAACGCCCAAGTAAAATCCCGCCGCAGGGCGAGATTCAGCTTCAGCGTGAGCTGCCCGTATGTGGCAATCGGCGAGGAGTTGGCGGCGTACAGCATGAGGCTGTTTCGCTGTAGTTTGCGGGCGACCGTTCCCCTCGGCAGTAAGGAGACCACTGATCCCGAGTCCACGAGAAAGCGAGTGGATGTTGTTCGATCCGTTACGTGTAGACGTTTTTCGGTGGGTGGACGGCCGGCGTCGTTCGCCCAAGTCGGCGTCTGCAGCGCTAGTTTCCCGACGGCGTCGAGGCGGCGGCCACGGCGGCGGCAAAAACACACGGTGGTCGGCACTGCTGTGCTGTCGCTCAGTATTTCAGGTGGTACCAACATCGGCCAGGCGCTGTAGAGCGATCTCGATGCCGGCTGGCGCTGCGGGTATCAGCGCGACCCCTCTGAAGTGGGGGCGTTATTTTACGCAGCAGCTCCTGATTCTCCCGCGTTAGTGCCACGAGCTGTGCCACTGACTGGTGCAGTGCGGCAAGCTATGCGTGCACGGAGTTACCCGTTGAATCGTGCGACGATCTGCTCGCGAATGGAGAGCGGGGTCTCGGAGACGAGAGTGGAGGTGACGTAGCTGCCACTGTAGGCCCATTGTCGACCAGCTCGTCAGCTGCCTCTGCGAGCTCCTCCAGGCTGGTACCCTTCAGGATTTTGAGAAGCCGTCGCGTTGACGGCGGTATTAAGTCGAGCCACTTCACTCGGATGATGTCATCCGTGGCCCTGTCACCTGCCAAGGAGCGCATCTTTCGCAGGAGTTGGGACGGCTTCCTGTCCCCCAGCTTGAGTTGGGTGAGTAATTTGTGGAGCTGTCGATCCGCCAAGTCGGTGAGGCGATTTAGTATGGCTGCCTTCAGCGCCTCATACTTCCCCATGGGCGGAGCTGTGCGGAGTACATCCGCAACCTCGGAAATAGTCTCCGGGTTGAGCGCCGCAACTACTAGATTGTAGCGGCTGTTGTCGTTGCGCACATGGTGGACCTGGAACGCGGCCTCGATCTGATAAAACCACAGTTCGGGGTTACTCCTCCAGAAAGGTGGGAGCCGGCAGCTGTTCACCGCCTCGATCGCGGGCGGCGACGAAAAGGAGGCGTGTCCCCCAGGTTCCCCTGCACGGTGTGGCGGCGGGTGTGTCGTTAGCAGCAATGGCGTTGGCATAGCCAGCTGTGCGTGCGCAGGCACGTGCGGTGGTTGTGGCTGCTGGTGTGGAGCGTACGTTGCTTGAGTCGGCGGCTGCTCCGGTGTTGCAGGCGGCGCCGCACATAATCTTCATATATATATATATATATATATATATATATATATATATATATATATATATATATATATATATATATATATATATATATATATATATATATATGTATATATATATATATATATATATATATATATATATATATATATATATATATATATATGAAGATTATTTTTGTAACGAATTTATTGACAAGACAAGTTACAACAGTAGTTGCAATTGCGTATGTGAGAAGATGAATTATTGAAACATTTTTTGGCAGATCTTATAGCTATTTCGGACACGCCACTTGTCCTCATCAGAGATCTTTCAATGAAAGGCCATTTTTCCCCAAGCATTTTTATTATGTCTCAGAAATCAACAGCACACAAATTATGAACCCTCCCAGGAATCGAACTTGGGTCTACAGCTGTTGTAATCTGTCCATCCAGACAACTACGCTAACTGCAGGTGGTGATCTAACTGATCAAATTCTGTTCATGTACTGTCTCATTCCACCACACACTCTAATCAGCTCTGTCTCATTATTAACCTTCTTTTTTTCCGTTAGGTCTCTCTCTCTCTCTGTTTTTTATTACATTTCAGTGGTGTCATAGTACATTGCTTTTGATAGTGGCAGGCTAATTAAGCCTGATCACACTAACCTTCTAAGGATACATTCTATAAAGTTTACAATTTCTTATGAAGATTCGTCAGTAGACATAGTTGTCACCTTTTTACCGTATTCATTCTGTAAATGTGAGTAAGTCGATAGTCGTCAATTCTGTGTATATGAAGATTTTTTTTGTAACGAATTTATTGACAGGACAAGTTACAACAGTAGTTGCAATTGCGTATGTGGTTATGCCACCGTAGTAATTTTTCAGAAGAAGAAGAAGAATTATTGAAACATTTTTTGGCAGATCTTATAGCTATTTCGGACACGCCACTTGTCCTCATCAGAGATCTTTCAATGAAAGGCAATTTTTCCCCAAGCATTTTTATTATGTCTCAGAAATCAACAGCACAACAATTATGAGCCCTCAACTACTGTTGTAACTTGTCTTGTCAATAAATTCGCTACAAAAATAACCTATATGAAAATGTATATAAATTTTTTAAAAGGAAAGAAAGGCAAGCTTTGAAGAACTGCCGAGGAATAAAAAGATATACAACTGCTTCTTTTGAACTCCCAGGTTATTCTCTGTTCATTCTCTGATCTTTATATTAAACGAAAACTTAAAGTGTTATACTTAAATTCTAAACTTAAATGTTACATGTTTGTTATACGATAAAACTAGCCGAAGTGCAAGGCGCACAACTGCATAGCGTATTCATTTTACTGTCATAGAATGTACTCGATTGGTGCATTCTATTTACTCACGCTCGTGTGCTGCCGTAGACGGCTGACAAACGCGCCGTAGTACATGGTCTGCGCTCTACTTGCATTGGTGAAAAAAGATCGCCTACTTGTCGCTTTGCCCGATCCCAGCGCTACCTGTTGCAGCGGTGGTTATACAGGCGTGGTACTTTAGAGCGAGAATTTATGGCACGCGTGTTGGGTGTCGAGCCCTGTCTGGACCACCCGATACTTTCGTTATCACACCAACAAACATCGTGGGAGCACAAAATAAGAATGAGTGCGCGTGGTTAAGTAATGCGCGTTTGTATATTTTGGTGGAGTATTTGTGTGTGTGTGCATAACACAAAATGTTTGAGTTTGTGTGTATGTTAATGCATTACAATTGGATGATTGATTGTTTGTAAGAAAAATAACTTCATGTCCTAAACACTGGTTGTTGATGCTGCTGCTGTTAAGTGGAATAATTCGGCTTGAACCCCGTCCAGCCAGTTAAGTGGAAAAATTCGGCTTGAACCCCATCCAGCCAGTTCTATATGGGCGACTCGTCGGGCGGTGGTGGCAACGGGTCCCTTGGCGACGAGGACACCGCTAGCCCCTTGAGGATGGCATCATTGTTGAGTAATATTCCCGTTGCCCGTAGAATGTCGGTGCTCAATTCTCCGCTCATTGAGTAGATCTTTTTTCTTTTTAATATATCAAAAATAAAAAATAAAAAAAATATCTACGAGTGTAAAGTTTAGCATTAAAGTGATAAACATTTTTTGTTGACCAGCCTTTATGGGCAAGCCAAAAACAATTAATTAAATCACAAACGAAAAATTTAAATTAGTGGTTCCAAACAAAAAACAACAACAAAAGAAGGGAAAAAATAAACATAAACTAAAACAATTTACATGAGCATTCAACTCTCACCGCCACAAGCGAGAGATCGATGTCTCACCCGCGCGTGTCCCCCGCATGCACCAATAGACACTAATCAACAAATCAATTTAAACCCAACGGAGATGATCTCTTACAATAGTTCAGCACATGCGCAATCACCACCAGTAATTCAGCAAACGGTAAGCACTGAGCACGCTCAAACTTCTAAGCTAGTCACACCCACACCAATAAAATTAATAAACACGCAGAAGCAAAACAACGTTGCTCTTTGCACAACAAAAAAAATATGCACAGATTCTCAAGCAGACTCGGCTGCGCTAAATATGCCAGCAAACTTTCAGCTCCCTTGGAGTGGACAATGCGCCTCTCTAAATTCAACAGCATCTCCTGCAACACAAATCAAAAACAACAAAGGTTATGCTATGAGTATACTCGTATATATATATATATATATATAAGCAACAACAACTCAACAATGTTGCAAATAAAACTATAGAAATACAGTGTGCAAAACCTAATATAAGCACACAAACAGGTATTGATCGATACATAACAATAAAACGAAAGCGCAGCCCAATTGCCAAGGTAGAAAAGAATAAACTTGTTAAAAATAGTACAGATACCCTAAACAACAACCGTTTTGTTCTATTAAGCGATAGTGCAGAGTCTGAACCAACTAAGAGTATTGCATTCAAACCACCACCAATTTACTTGCGGGAACGCAGTTCGAACTTATTAATAGACAGTGATGCCAGCCTGATTGGTAAAAATAATTTCCATGTGGTCCCGCTGTTGAAGGATAAAATACAAGAAACAAAAATTCAAATTTATTTGGAAAAAAACTATCGCGCAGTTGTTTCTTTCCAGGAAAATGAAAAGAAAAATTACTATATACTTACTTATCAGATAAAGAGTAGCAAAGGGTTGACAGTTATTATTAAAGGTATAGAACCTGAAGTAGACCCTATAGAACTAAAATATGCACTCCAAGAGTCTGGATTCACAGCAAAATCTGTGTTTAATATAAGGAATAGGGAAAAAATTCCGCAACCAATCTTCGGAATAGAACTAGAACCAGGGAATATTAAATTAAAACAAAACGAAACCCACCCTATTTATAACTTACGATATTTATTGCATCGTAGAATAATAGTCGAGGAGCCTCACAAACGAAAAGGCCCAATACAATGTACAAACTGTCAAGAGTATGGTCATTCGAAATCGTACTGCACCCTATGTACTGTATGCGTTGCGTGTGGCGACTTCCATCCATCAAAGGAATGCAAGCTGAACAAAATTGAGAAGCATTAAAAAATGCAGCAATTGTGGAGGGAATCATACTGCTAACTACAGAGGCTGCCCGATATATACACAACTAAAAAGCAGTATGAACCAAACTGCTAAGATAGTTCGCTCCCAAAAATATAGTGCTATACCTACCAACACAAACCATATTGGAAGCACCACCGAAAACATCTCTTCATCCACTAGCTATGCGAATGTACTGAAAACTGGCGTTTCTGATAAACCGAGTCACCCTAGGCAACCTCGATATTTAGAAACGTTAATATTTAACTTGTCTCAGTATATTACTAACTTCATGTCCTCGATGCAATCTATGATTCAAGAGCTTGTACATAAGCAAAACTTATTTATGAAAGCTCTACTTTCACAAAAATTAATGTTCTAAAAAGATGTCACTGGAATGCTAATGGTATTAACCAGCACAAAATTGATTTACAAAATTTTCTAGAGAGTAACAGCATAGACATCATGCTTATCTCAGAAACACATTAAACTGTAAAATATAACTTCAAACTAGCAGGCTATAATTTTTACTCAAGAATCCACCCACAAGGAAAAGGTTATGGTGGTACGGGAATTCTAATTAAGGCTCGATTAAAGCATTACTTTCTGGAATCCTATGCAAAAAAAAACATACATCCTACTTCCATCTCTTTACAGTGTTGGGGTGAGCCAATAGTAATTTCATCAGTCTATTGTCCTCCTAGGTCTCCTATTTCCACAACCGATTTTGTTTCTTTCTTTAAATCGCTCGGTAACAAATTTCTCTCTGCCGGAGACTTCAATTCTAAACATACCTACTGGGGCTCACGGTTAATCAAACCTAAAGGGAAGCAATTGTTTAATGTGCTGATAGACTCTCGGAATGGTCTAGACTTTGTATCTTCTGGGAATCCTACATACTGGCCATCTGATCAAAGAAAAATTCTCGATCTTATTGACTTTGGCATAACTAAAAATATTCAAAGTGGTTTCTGGGAAACCGAGCCCTGTTTCGACTTATCATCCGATCACTCACCGGTGATAATATAGTTAAAAAAAGACCAGAGTTCATTGAAAAAACAATAAAACTGACCCCCAAAAAAACAAACTGGCTCAAATATCGCTAATATAACTTAGTACGCACGTGTGCGTTAAAACAAAACTTAAGAGTGGAGAGGACATTGAATCAGCGACGCAGGCTCTTGGATCAATAATAAAAGCAGCTGCTATTGGTGCCACGCCCGCATAAAGCTCAACTAAAACTAACGCGGGGCACACTACGTCACACTATGTGGAATGCCTCGTTAGAGAAAAGAGGAGATTAAGGCGTGAATGAAAAAAATACAGATCTCCAGCACTAAGAGTAAAATTCAAGTCATTACAAAATCAGCTGAAAAACACTCTACTCTAAAAGGAAGAAAACCTTAATAAGTACCTTGAAGATTTGGCTCCTCTCAAAGTCACCAATTACTCACTCTGGAGAGCGACAAGAATGGTTAAAACACCGAAGGATAGTGAATCGCCTCTAAGACAAAGCGAAGGAACTTGGGCAAAAACAGAAGAAGAAAAAAACAACTTCATTGCAGCACATCTGAGGTCAGTATTTCAACCTAACCCGCCGACCTGCAACAACACTAGCATACAGAAATTTCCAATTACGAAGTCAGCAGTACCAATTCATTTCAAACCAATGGAAGTTATACGCCTATGTACAACGAGTCTAAACCCAAAAAAGGCACCTGGTTGTGACTTAATTACCAATAAAATGGTAAGTGAATTGCCGCAAATAGCTCTGATACATCTCAGACACATTTTTAACGCAATACTCCGTCTGGGCTACTTCCCTACAACATGGAAAACATCGGAAATAATAATGATTCCAAAACCCGGAAAAGACCCTACTCAGGTGTCTTCTTATCGGCCCATAAATCTCCTGCCAACACTCTCTGAAATGTTTGAACGCTTATTGCTGGAAAAATTAGCACCAAAGCTCAATGTAATCATTCCTCACCACCAATTTGGTTTCCGCAAACATCATGAAACTATTGAGCAGGTGCACCGTATTGCCTCTGAAATAAGGCTAGCATTTGAACAAAGGATGTACTGCTCCGGAATATTTCTAGACGTCGCACAAGCATTTGACAAAGTCTGGCCCGAAGGACTAATAAAGAATTTGCAACGCCAGACTTTGAAATTATGGCTGGAGTACCACAAGGTAGTGTGCTTCGACCTATGCTTTACACTCTGTACACTTCCGATCTGCCAACGGATAAAAACCTCGTTACCTCGACTTTCGCGACGACACAGCTATCCTGAGCTCTCACCTAAATCCACGGATAGCCTCCCGGGATTTAGAGGAACACCTTAAAAAAATAGAAAGCTGGCTAGCAGATTGGCGCATCAAAGTAAATGAGCAAAAAAGTGTACATGTGACATTTACTCTTAAGCCCAGTTCTTGTCCGGCAGTCTCTTTAAATGGCATTGTAATCCCGCAAGCAACAGAGGTTAAATACTTAGGAACGCATTTTGGCCGACGGCTCACCTGGAAAAAACATATAGAAGCCAAGAAAATGCAAATGAAACTCAAGGCAAGTTCCTTGTATTGGCTTACCAAAATAAAAAATAAAAACTGCGATTGGAGTATAAAGTACTTATAGACAAGGCTGCAATTAAACCGATTTGGACTTATGGTATTCAGATATGGGGCACTACTAGTGCATCAAACTTGCAAATAATTCAAAGGGCTCAATCGAAAATACTGAGAACGATCAGCGGCGCTCCATGGATCGTCAGAAACGAAAATATTCACCGCGACCTGAAAATAGCACCCGTTGAAGAAGAACTAGCAGTTTTAAAAACAAAATACCAATCCAAACTCCAGTGTCATCCTAAAGAACTAGCAAGGAATCTGCTTCACAGGATGAATACATCTCGTCTTAAAAGGCCACTTTTTTAAAAATAGAGTATCTTTATATTTATATTTTTATTTTTATTTTTTCTACATAATTTACATAATACTTGAACTAAAATTGCTCTAAGCACTGACGCGGAGCATCAATTTATCTATTAGTTCTAAGCTTTGTAAAATTATTGTTGGTTTCGATTGAAAAGATGCAATAAATAAATCCATGTTGACATTAAAAAAAAAAAAAATTTTTTGAGTGGGGAGGCACTGTTGGCCCCGGGCGTGTTTTGGGTTCTGTATCCTAGATGGAAATAAACAAAAAAAATTATTAGTTATGGGTCGGTAGCCAGAAGAATTTTCAAATATGTAGATTAAATCAATAAGTTATTTATCACCTCGGGGGGCGGGGGCTCCTCAGATGATAATACCACCATTTTTGTAATAGGTCGGGTCATAATTCCTCGGGCAGTCCGCATCTCTATGACCCGCACTATCCCGTCCGGGCCTGGCTGCGTATGGACAATTTGACAGACACGCCAGTCCTGAGGCATTAAATCATCTTTCCGTATAACGACAAAATTCCCGGTTTTGATGTTCGCTTGAACGGTATGGCATTTGCTATCTCGCTGAAACTACAGCAGATACTCCGATTTCCATCGAGCTGTGAATCTCGTAGCGCTATAGAGAGGGTATTTATATACCCGTAAGTTGGTGTCGTCTTTTCGAAATATGCGTACCATGGTGTGGAGCGATCGCATTTCTTCCTCAGTGTGCAAGCATGTTTCATCGATGTCAATCGGCCACTCCGATTGGTCTTGCTGAAGCCATTTAGGCAAATTCCACCAAAGCGCGTTGTCGACCGAGGCGTGAGGGGGGGACCCCTTGGCTTGCAAGTTCAGCTGGATTATCTGCCAAGTTGACATGGTGCCAATTGCTTTTACCCATCTTATCGAGAATCGTTGTCACTCGATTTGCCACGAAGAACTTCCAGGTGTTCGTTGACTTGCGTAGCCATGCCGAGTTTTCTCGAAAGAGAATGCTTTCGTACGCCGGTAGGGTCCATCAAGATTTGAGGGTACATTTTTTATGTCTTCTTTGAGTTCGTACCTGAACATGCGCCAATGAATGATGAATCGGGTCAGGCCTGATTGTAACACTGTCCCTGTATGCAACACATCACTCAAACTGATGGTGTCCGGGATCGGCTGAGACGCGTTGAATACAATCCGGATGTTGGTGGAGGTTATCTCTGGCTTGTACAACGCGTGGTGCGGTAGGTAGTAGTTAGGCACTGGGGATACGTTTGGAGGTAAAACTTTTGACATGTGGTTGAGCTTCATGTATTCCACTATCACCTCGTCATATAGTTGTTTGTTTTCTGGGTGTTTACCCAGCCGTACTTTATTACATTCGAATTGCTTGAATGTAGAATGACGCGATGAACCAAAGGAGTAATTAGGGTTAAAGTCAGCTTTAAAGGGCAAAGATACAATATATCGCCCAGAGGCATCCCGATGGGTCGTCTGGTATTATATTTGAGGCGTGCCTCGTCTACCGGCGTGCGCTACCTTTCGGAAGGCGTCTCCTCTATTCCCCAAAAATTTTTGAGAACAGATTCGAGGGGTTGAGATTTGTCAACCTGCACTTCACTTCATATTAAAGGCCGAGATTCTGCGCTCCAGAACTGGCCCCGGATCTAGTCTCTTGAGCGAGTAGAAACCCCACAATGTTTCTTTTGAACACATCGAGCAATACTAATGGGTATAATTCCCCCACCTAATAGGACATCGACCTGTGCGGAGTTTTCGGTGGGTGGATCCCCCCAATTGTTCGTGTTCGCGTTGAGTCAGTTTGAAAAGGTAAACTCCCCGGTTAGGGTTGGTAACACCATAGCTGACACATGGAGCCGCTTTGAAGGGTCGTAACGCGAGCTTAAAACTATTTTACAAATTTTCGTGATGTTAGCAGCCACCACATTGTTTACCCCCGACACTTGTGCATGCACGGTTCGCACTGACAGCTTGAGCCGCTTTTGGAGATGGTCAGAAACCGAATCTTCCAAAGCCTTCAGATCCCGAATCTGCCAGAGCCCGGGACATGTAACTGACTTCCCAGTGTTAAACGTAGAGAATGGCGGTACTAAGCAGTACTCTATTATACAGTTGACCACTCGGATGGCATGGACTGGGTCCCGACACATCTGCCGTACGTGTAACTTGCGTTGTGTAGGCGCTGGATATCGAAGCAGGTGGGTTTGAGGTGTTGGGCTGGTTCACTGCATCATGACGTCTCCCCCCTGGTGCTGGTGGTCGCGTTTGGCTGTTGTTAGGCCGACTTCTTGGCTGATTCGAACGCAGCATGGTATGATGTCTCTCCTGGCAGTTGAAACACGAGTAACTACTGGGACAAGGCGTCACCTTATGGGAGGTCGATAGACAGTTCACGCACAGTCCATGTTTTCGCGTCAATCACCACCGTGTGGACACATCGGCTACCTGAAACGTAGGATCGCGCGATGACAGATTCGACAAGGGTTGGTTTCGATTCGTGTTTGATGGGTCTGGACTCAATGAATTAGCAAAGCACTCCGCTGCATCCTGTGGTCTGTCTCGACTCCGTTGACCGCAGATTGGACATTGCCTCGAGAGCGCAGAGGCGTCGCGTCAAAAATGTATCTAAGTGTTTTCACTTAGGACTTTCTGTCCAATCCATGCGGGATTGTTCATATAAAGAGAAGGTCTCCTCTGGCAGGCGCACGGAACACAAATACACAAAGAAAATATCTCTCCAACCGGCACCGTCACCCACATAGACCTGCCGTCCTGCCGCACAGTTATTGATATCACATTGTAAGCGTTGCGATCCCCTCCTCCCGCTTTACCGGTTCCAATCTAAAAAGGGTTTTTGTTGTTGAAGGATGAGAATCTGTTTACTCTCGCACCGATCTGTCAAATTTCCCCACGCCTCACATTGCTCCGTTGCCACACAAAAGCGGGAAAAAAGTAGAAGAAGTTGTTGGAATATGATGAAAGTTCATTTCCTAAAGGATTATGGCATGCTGATTTCAAAACTGAAATCGGTTTTTTGATACCGGTTTCGATTTTCTCATACAACTGGTTATCAGAATTTTTTTTTTTTGTAGACACTTTAGTTGCTATTACTCATCACCCCAAACCCTTGCGGCCATAATTAATTATGATGTAAAGTTTAATAATAATAATAAAATATCAGTGAAATTATTTTTAAATATTGCCAATTAAAAACCTAAGCTCCTTCGGTTTTGGATGAAAAAGCAGGTTTTCAAATTAAGCATAGTTTTTATTCTGTAGAATCTGTTCGACGCTATACGAATTTTCTGATGATGAAGAAGACGAACAACTTAATAAGGACGAAAACTGTTCTGCATTATCGTTCGTATTTTCATTTTGAACTATATATTGCTCCATACATTTATCGGAGCCCAATAAAAATTTATTTCTGCGTTTAATATATCTTTTTGACGAAAGCAATGGATCCGAAGATAGCAAAAAATGTATCATCACTTTGTTAGTATCTTCTCGTCCCGTTTTTCGGCAATGACACAGCCGATGTTTTCGAACATTCTTATGGGATGCTTCCAATGCTTCTTCTGACAAAGAACCTAAAAGAAAATATGAAAATTATTCTTATTCAAAGATCAATTGAATAAATGTTACCAATTGGTAAATCAAAGAATTTTATTGCTTCGCATCCATGGACTAAAACTTTGTGGACAGAACTGGGCATATTCTACCAACCATAATTTCTGATGTACAACTCCTTTGTGTCTTTAAGCAGTTGGCCAAACTGCTCTTGTTCAATCCTCTGTCCACAAGATAAAATTCGTGAAAATTGGTAAATCAAATTTTTATCAAGCTTTGTTATTTCTGCGGCTATGTCAAGAGTCAAAAAAGCGGCGAGCAGTGTTTCCGTCGTTAGTTGTGCCAAAACCTTGCTTGACTTGGTCAAAAAATATGTGTTTTTATCGAAATTATATTGCAGAAGAGTTTTTTAACTTATTTAAAAAGAAAATATCAGCACCAATTAACCGCATAAAACTAATAATTGAATAGTTTACAGTAGAGAAACACGCTCTTGTAATATATACCTAGTGTCAAATAGGTGGTTTTTGAACTTTTGATCAAATTCCTCTAAAACCTTACAGAATGGAGCAAATCTGAGTGCAATTCGAATTTAGTATCCAAAAAACTATAAGCGGCAAATACTTTGTTCCCCATCGCGAAATCTTGCAGGCTAGTGTAATTGTACAATAATATCAAAGCAGGCAATATACTGAAATATGCATTTTGGAGCTTATTTAAAAATAGAAAATTTCCAAAAGGCGGAAAAAAGCGGAGAAGGTTTTACTTTCTCCTGTTAGTAGAAGGCCTAATGTGACATAAAAGAGAAAAAAACTGTAGGAACTTTATGGAGCTTTTTTTTTTGGTCTCCTAAAAATTGTCAATTTTCCAGATTTTTCTAGATCAACAACAAATTGCGGCATAAATACACTGTAAAATTTTTATTTCACATTTCTTTTCAAAAAAACTTATTGGTTCTTAATTTTACATATTTAATCTTTGTAAAAATCATAAATTTAAATAATTAAGTTCTGTTGGGGTATTGTCCTTGTTTGACGGGGGACGTCCTTCTGCTGCGCGCGTGTATCTGAAAAGCCTAAACCACTCTTTGTAAAAATCACTACATTACACTTTTAGTTTTAAAATCACAAGCCTTTATTACTTAGAATACTAACTCTTATATACTATTTACAATTCATAATTACAATACAAAAACTGACCTTTTTGGTGTTCCAGTTTCGCACCTGTTAATTGGTGTCAGTTGGTCAAGCCAACTGACCTACGCCAATCTGAAATGTTGATGGTGCATTCTAACTTTGAATGCCCTTCGGTGGCTCGACTGCGAAACTGTAGCACCCTAAAAGTTTACATAATAAATATTACATATGTAATATTAATTCTAAATACTCGCACCCTAAAAATATGTGCTTTCTTAAGTAACTTTAACACATGCTAATCACACAGAATGTGTGGCATCTGTTAGGAGTCGATGCTGTGAGACACTACGCGCAGGCAGCTTGATTCTAGCTCACAACATCCCTCCCCTCTTTCTAAAAGAAGTTAGTGCAACTAACTTCTAATGAATCTTTACAATATTTTTCTCTTTTCTGTACTTTAAACTATCTGTGCATTTTCTTAAACCTATAGTACATATGTATAGTTTTTTTCTTTTTTCAAATTCGCCTTATTTGGGTTCAATTGTTGTATTCTTTTCTTTTTACTTTTGTGTTCTTTTCTTTTTTCCTCTTTTGTTTTATTTTGTTCCTTTATTTCTATCTTTCTTTTTCTTCTTTTTTTTTCTTTGTTTTATTCTGTTCTTTTATTTCTATCTTTTTTTTTTATATTCCCCTTTTTATATTTGGTCTTTCATCGACTCTTTTCTCACTGGCGTATATACAATTTTCAACAACTAGCGATAATACAATTAATCCTATACTTAAGATCTTATATTCTACTATGATATTTATATCTAAAATATTACGTTATACTTCTGCTAACTGCTGATCCGGTTGACGGCTGCCGAAATCCGACTGTGAAATCCCTCGATGAACTCTGCATACCCCTCCCTTCTTTCTGGATCAGTACGTACAAAGATGTTATAGGTTGGCGATCTGGTTTGCCATTAAAACTTTGCTTTTAGTGGCCTTCTTCTATCCATTTATGTAGTGTGCCCCACGGCTGTAAGTGGTACTGCCTCTGCTTATAGTATTCAACTTGTAAAAAAAAACATTTGGAATACATGAGAGATTACAATACACCTTCCTCCTTTGCAGCAATGCGTTTTATGGTGGAAGTGTTTCTCTTGAGCTTCCTCATAATGGTATTTGACATCGTTTGGTTTTGATGTGGAGACAATCGGTATTTCTCTGAGACACACATTTAATGACGTAATTTGTGTACTCTGATCGGTAACCAGTCTCTGTGTCCTCTTGTATTAAATCATATTTCCTATGTAAATCATATTCCATATGTTCGTACTCTAGATTGGACATACACTTCAATGAAGCAATTAACTTCCGTGAGCCAAATTTCCTCTGCTTATTATATTTGGTGGTGGTTTCAGTCACCCACCTTAAGCTTTTACCCATCTTCAACTTCTCCAAAATCGATTCTGTTGAGATTGTGATACACTCGGTGGACATTGAACTATAATTGTCCAATTCAAAACATGACTCCGCAAGGAAACTTGTTCTTTTTTCGTTGCTTGTCAATAACTTATCCACAACGCATTCAAATGCTGCGGCCATATGCCGTTTCGCAAAATTAAAATTACATCCGTCGCCATTCGTCCCCAATCTAATATGTTGGCATCTTTGGGGTCACAAACCTTAGATAACTGCCAAAAATCCCTGTTTTTCAAAAACGCATCTTTCCGAATACTACGTTGGTCTTTTAGTCCGCACCGCCTTCCGATATCCGCTGTTCTCGGAACTTCCTGCTTCGCTTCACATCATCAGAGCTATATTGAGAACACCTATAATAATTTTCTTAATTTTCTAGTATACATTTTAGTTTGATATTTCTTCTATGTTTAATTTTTGCCGAACATTTCAAAGTCAACTTAATAAATGAATTTAAAAATTATATAACATTTAAATAAATACACTATATGTACTATATATACTCTTGGGTATAATTTTCCAATTTAGTATGATTTTTGTTTTTTTTTTTATTACAAATTTATATTTTAAATAATTAATTTTTGTAACTCTAATTATTTTCTAAACTACTTTTGATTCTAATGTGAACTTTGCACAGATTATAATTTTTTAATTTATAACTTTTCTTAAACATAAGATATTCCAAAAAACAATATTTCGACAACATGCTGTTTTTATAATTGAATGCTATATCATTCAATTTGCCATCCACTCGTCTTCTCCCCTCACCTTATCGGATTCGCTACCGTATCCTGGAGGAAAAGAGGACTGGACTATGCGTTTTCATAGCCATATAGGGCATCAGTTTTGCTCTGATTAATTTTTCGTGCTCTTTTTCAACACGTGAGTTATCACTCATTTCAACTTTGAACCAATTCATTGGCCCTCCGACAAAAACCAGATTATACAAAATAATCCCGTTTGTGTCAAAACTTTGTCCATTGCATGACTATACCTTTCATCGCATACAATTACTTTTTATTTAAATTTACTTCTAGCCTGATGTGTATACATCCATTAACGATTCTATTTTCCATCCTGTAATTAGCCCGTATATGAATACATACATACATTCAAGGCGCTTTAAATTACCTAGAATTAATTGCTTATTTTCCCAATCAACCTATACTTTTTTTTTTTTATACCCCAACATTAGGGTGACAATTAAATGTATGGGCAAGTTTTTTTTTTTACTTTTCTTTGGTCTCATCCTTTTTTTGGGTTGAGTTTTATAAAAAAATAATCCCTGTAAAATTTCAGGGCCCTAGGTGGAGGTTTAGGGGTCGCGTCGGCCCCCCAAAGTTACACAAAATGCATTTTTTTTGTTCTGTTGTGTTGACTTTGTAAAAAATTGTTGTTGACTTTGTGTTTACATGACTTTGTGTTGTTCATTAATGTGTTTACAACAACTTATTCATACATCATTTTTATCTAATGCCAATATTTACTGAAATAAATTTAAATAACCTTGTTGTGATCTAAGCCTTCAATAATCTCTTTTCATTATCATTGCTCTTAAACAAACCATAGTTCTCTTATACATTTACTATTTAACCTTTACATTCTTTTCTTACTCTTTTTTTTCATTCTCTTTGATCTTAACGTTAACATAACAAGCTACTTGAGCATAATTGCCTTTTGATTTTCGATATTAGTTCAGTTGTTATCTAGCTTTCATCTCGCTGTCAAGTCGTTTCTCAAGCATTCGGCTTCAGTTAAAATCTCTCTTGTTGTTGTAAATAAAGCAAATATAATTTGTACTTCAATTTTAAACCCGTGCGTTTTTTTCTTTATTCGGTATAATAATTGGCATATAAAACCATCGAAAAATATCGTTGGTTCAAGAAACCTATTAATAACATTTACTTTTCTCTATTTATTTGCAGTGAATACTTGAGAGTGAAAAGTCGACAATGTCTTCTACAATTTTATGTGAACGAATGATGGTATCATTCCCGCGGACATTCAGCACACTGCAAGTGCGGTTGCGCCTTGGCTACTGCATATTTATAATGCATGCCTAAGATGGTCGTACATTCCCAAAAGCTGGAGAGAAGCTCGAGTAGTCTTCATCCCTAAAGCGGGAAAGTCGACCCACACCAAGCCTAAGGACTATAGAGCAATTAGTTTGACCTCCTTTCTTTTGAAAACACTGGAAAGAGTCCTTGATATACAAATCAGGAGCTCTATTAATTCCATGTGCCTTTCCAAATCACAACATGCCTATACTAAAGGCAAGTCTGTGGAAACAGTGCTTCACGTGCTCATTGAGCAAGTAGAGAAATTTCTTGTCAACAAAGAATATACTCTTGCAATATTTCTCGATATAGAAGGGGCATTCAACAATATTTGTCCCTCCGCCATTACTAAATATTTAGTAAACCTGAACCTGGACCCCAGCTTGGTTAGGTTCATCGAACAGCTACTGAAAATACGCGTCATTAGCTCCTCAATAGGAAACGTACATGCTAAAAGGACTGTGAAGAGAGGTACTCCACAAGGCGGTGTGCTCTCACCCCTCATATGGGGTCTAACGGTGAAAACACTACTTAGGAGATTAGATCAGACCGGCTGCAACACTATAGCTTATGCGGACGACATTGCTATCTTTGTTTCCGGTAAATATCTGTCAACACTATCAGAAAAGCTAAGCTACACTCTTAGCATTCTGTCCCAATGGTGTCTTGAAGTTGGCCTAGATGTCAACCCTTCCAAAACTGAGGTCATGCTCTTCACCAGGAAGCACAAAATACCAAGTTTTGACTTACCCAAACTTAATGGGAAGACGCTTAGCCTAAGCAATAGCATCAAGTATCTAGGTCTGATCCTGGACCCTAAGCTCCATTGGAAAGCAAATTTGGCGGAGAGGGTACGGAAAGCCACGTGTGCCCTGTACTGTTGCAAGAGAGCCATGGGAACAACATGGGGCGTCCAACCTCGAACCATGTCCTGGCTCTATGCGGCGGTGGTTGAGCCGTACTTTCTCTACGGCGCTGTCTTCTGGTGGCCTGCAACTGACAAGGCGGCGAACTTAAAACCTCTTGACAAGGTTAGAAGAACAGCAGCGGTTATGATAACAGGGGCTCTGCGTACCACCTCTACCAAAGCTCTATTTGCATTCCTACATTGGTTGCCCACTAGGCTTCTGGTCAGGCAACAAGCAAAATGCTCGGCAACCAGACTCAATGCTATATCGCGCTGGACTAGGCTGAACCTGGGCCATGCCAATATTCTGATGCAGGACACGCCCGCACAGGCGGACGTTGACTATACATGCTCTACACCTAATCTAAACCACGGGTTCGACACTTATATTCCTAGTAGAGAGGAATGGTCCAACAATTTAGTGGTCACTGGCAGTTCCATTGACATATATACGGATGGCTCCAAACTGGAGAATAAGGTCGGTTGCGGCATCTTCTCCAGAAAACTTGGCATCAAGCTCTCCTATCGTCTCCCTGATCATTGCAGCGTCTTTCAGGCGGAAGTAATGGCAATATTCCAAGCGTCCAAGTGCCTTATTCGAAATGAAGTATGCGATGTGTATCATCACATCCATATTCACGGACAGTCAGGCGGCAGTCAAGTCACTGGCTGGTGTATTCACTACCTCTAAGCTTGTACTTGATTGCCGCTCCTATCTGAACGTCGTCTCAGGTAACTCACAAGTTCACATATGCTGGGTGCCTGGACATAGCGACATTCCAGGAAACTGCGAGGCCGATGAATTGGCCAAAATAGGTACGCTGCTCCCTGACATCTCCCCCTCCTTTGATGTAGGTGTCCCACTGGCCACGGTCAAATGGGCCATAAAACATGACTACCTTGAGGCAGCTAAAAAAGCCTGGGTAAATGAACATACCTGTAGTGTTGCCAGACAAACCTGGAGCACTATCGACATTAGGCGTTCTAGTCAGCTACTCAATATTAGCAGGAACTCCATCGGCACTATAATAAATGTGCTCATGGGACACTGTCTGATCGGGAAACATGCTGAAAGATTAGCACTGCCCCATAAGGACTTCTGTCGCAGCTGTGGCTCTGAGGAGGAGGAAGAAACAGTACTTCATGTCATGTGCCCAGCTCTGGCCAGGCGTAGATTAAAATTCCTAGGCTCACCTTTCTTCACTTCCTTAACCGAACTATCTTCCATCAACATCAAGGACATAGCCAGGTTCATTTCGGAATCACTGTAGTTCCCAAAATTCTAGGCGGGGGAGTCGCGTCGTCTCAGTGTGGTACCACAACGAGCCATTCTATGTGCTTAAGTGTGCTTTTTGCACATATATATATATATATATATATATATATATATATATATATATATATATATATATATATATATATATATATATATATATATATATATATATATGCTTATATATATATATATATATATATATATATATATATATATATATATATATATATTTATATATATATATATATATATATATATATATATATATATATATATATATATATATATATATATATATATATTTGGCTGCTCGCGTGCTCAACGTTGCGTTGGCAATAAAAAACAGAAATTTTGTTATATCGTATATATAATATATATTAAAATACGTTCCTGTGAATTTATTTGTTATATCGTAAATATAAAATATGATGGATACGTTTCTACAAATTTCTAAAGATTGTGTTAAGTCCAGTAATTAATATTACCTTTAATTGCACAAAACGCTCTATAACAAGTCACCACAGCTTCAGCACAGAAAGAGAAAGAGGTTGAATGAAAGGCCGGCAACACGAAGTGTGTTGTTCAGCAGCCAACACAGGCTAGTTCCGGTTTTTCATAAACACGCTGTGCGACAGCGACAGCGTGTTAATAGATGGCGCGCGGAACTAACGCCTGCTTGCGTTGGCGTACCCGACAACTGGGTGGGGGTAGTGGTGTCGCCACAGGTATTCCTCCCCCAGTAATCGGCAGAGGAGGCGCGGAGAACGATACCCGTTTCGTTGGTCGACTCCCCGGCTGGGGTGAGGGTTGGTCCCCTGGGCGGGGCGGTGGTTGACTCCTCAGATGACTCCTTGGATGGATTGCTGGCGGGTCATTTGTCGCTGACGATGACGACGATTGCGGCCATGGCGATCCGGTTGGCGATGGTGATCGGGATACCTGCAGCGATGGCGACGGTGTTGAGTCAATCACCTCGAGGTGGGCCGGCTTCAAGCAGTCCGTAGAGATGGCTTTCTCGACGCCGTTCAAGTCGATGATGAAACTCTTGTCGTTGACCCGGCGAATAACCATATGGGGGCCCGTATATGGCGGCACGAGTGGCCTCTGGATTTTGTCCAACTTGCAGAATACGTGCGTGCAGGTGCGCAATTCTTTGAAGACGAAAGGCTTCTGTCTCGAGTGGTTGGACGCTGGTATGGCCCTGATCGGTTTTACCAGCTTGCGCAACTGCTCGACGAAACCCGGTTGGGTGGTAGGGTCGTTCTGTTGTCCGAAGAATTCCCCCGGCAAGCGGAGTTGGGTGCCGAAGAGCATCTCGGCTGGAGTTGCTTTGAGGTCCTCTATGTACGCCGTCTGCATCCCCAATAGCACTGTTAACAAGGCGTCTGGCCATGGTGTGTCTGGACTGCGGATCAAGGCCGCTTTTAGTGTGCGGTGTAGTCTCTCCACCATGCCGTTTGACTGTGGGTGGTAAGGCGTTGTGTGAACATGGTTAGCACCCGTCATTTTCGCGAGAGCCGTGAATAGCTCCCCCTCGAATTGACCCCCCTGGTCGGCGGTGATGGTCAGTGACGTACCGAAAGTGCAGACCCAACTGTGGAAGAACGCTCGCGCGACGGTCACAGCTCGAATGTCCGGGAGTGGGACAGCCACCGGCCATCGGGAAAAGCGGTCGATGATGGTCAGGCAGTGCGACAGTCCTCTCACCAGCGGCAGCTTGATCAGGTCAACATGAACGTTGCAGAACCTGTCATCTGTCTCCCCGAAGCTTTGCAACTCGGCGCGGTTGTGGCGATGGACCTTCGCGCGTTGGCATGGTTGGCATTCGCGGGCCCAGCGGAGCGCATCCTTGCGCATGCTTGGCCAGAAGTATTTGGCCACCAGATGTTTCGCCGTTGCTCGACCACTCGGGTGGGATGATCCGTGTACGATGCCAAACGCCGTTCGACGCAGGTTGGATGGCAAATAGGGCCGTATCGCCCCATCGGTAACCAGACAGTAGATCTCGCTGTTGTTGAAAGCGAGACGATCCAGTTGGATACGCGGATTCTCCAGCAGGTGAGGCAGCTCTACGTCAGAGGCTTTCTCCAGGCTGATAGTGGCTTCGTCGAGGATGGAAGGCATCGAGACGGTACAGGTTCGCGAAAGTGCGTCTGCCACAACGTTTTCTCCCCCGGGAACGTACACAAATCGTGTGTTGAACTGGAGGATGTAGTCCAGGTGTCGGCTCTGCCTCGGCGTTGCCTTGTCCGAACGTTGTTGTGCGGCGAAGGCGAGCGGCTTGTGGTCCGTGTGGATTGTGAAGGCGTGTGCCTCCAGGATCCTCTTGAAGTGTCTGACTGCGGCATACACCGCGAGCAACTCCCTTTCGTAGGCGCTGCAGCGAGTTTCTGGGGGATTGAGCTTCCTAGAGAAGAACCCCAGAGGCTTCCAGGTCCCATCGGGTTGCTCTTGGTTGAGTGCCGCTCCGATGGCGGTGCTCGATGCGTCGGTGTAGAGAGCGATTGGCGCGGTAGGCGAGAGGAAAGCTGAATCTGCAGCTGCTGCGATACTCGCCTTGCACTGCTGGAATGCCTGCTCCGTTTGCGTCGTCCAGCTAATCGCCGCCTTCTTCTTCGTGAGGTTCCTCAGAAGTTCGTTAGGCGGGGCCTGTAGTTCCGCGGCGTGCGGTATACACCTGCGGTAATAATTAACCATAGCCAGGAAACATCTCAGCTGGGTAGAGTCTGTCGGGCTTGGAAAAGCGTCGATCGCCTCGATCTTTGGGCGCGGGGGCCTAAACCCCTCTTTCGAGACCCGATACCCAGCGAATGTAACTTCCTGAGCACCGAGTTGGCATTTGTCCAAGTTGATGCGTAGATTCGCCGCTTTCAGCGTCTCCTACAATTGGCTCAAATGGTGCAGGTGCTCGTCATGCGTCTCGGATGCGATGAGCAGGTCGTCTACATAGCCCTTCACGAAGGGGAGTTTCCTCAGTAGGTGATTAATTACCCGCTGAAGCGTTTGCGCGGAGTTACGCAGGCCTAATGGCATACCCACGAACTCGAAGAGGCCGAAAGGTGTTGTGACTGCCGTTTTCGGGATGTCAGCTTTGGCAACCGGGATTTGAAGAAGGCTTTCTGCAGATCGATTACAGGGAAGACTTTCCCGCGGCTCCCCTAGATCAGGTCCTCGATGATCGGTAGAGGATATCGGTCTGGCAAGGTGCACGCGTTGAGGCGGCGGTAGTCGCCAGTGGCTCGCCATCTTCCATTCGGCTTTGGTACCATGTGTAGCGGACTAGCCCATGGGCTCGATGATGGGCGTACAACACAATTGTCGAGGAGGTCAGCGAAGTCTTCTTTGGCAGCAGCGAGTCGTTCACCGACGAGTCTACGGGGGCGCTTGAAAACGGGAGGGCCTTCCGTGACGATGAAGTGTTGTACCGGCAAGTCTGGTACAGTGGCCATGAGCCCTGCTGGTGAAGCGAGTTGCAGGAAGCGCTGGACGAGCCCTCTGTACCGGTCGCCGTGTGGTCCCACAGGTGCATCAATGCGAGCTACTGCGGAGATACCGTAGATTCGAGCCGAGTCC